>OZ005653.1:241635401-242357901 GCA_963930645.1 Salticus scenicus | reverse complement strand
ATCGTTACATAGTGTTGTACAAAAACCGAAACCATTTTGTTTTTTACAAATAACATTAAAGCAGCAGATCTGACTGAGGCAATCTAAGCCGATCTCATGTTTTAAACATCAATCAAAGTCTCATTCGTGTATACCACCCACAAACAAATCCTATTGAAAGAAAAAACAGAGATTTAAAACCCCGCTTAGTAATGATGGTAGGTATCAATCATACATAATGGATTGAACAGTTAGAGCTTTAGATGATGTCACAACTGATCTTCGTTTATAACCCACAATGACAGTTTCGTACCCAAATTCTTATCTTATCTGAATCGTTTCGAAAAATACATGTCACAGATTAAAATAAAACATTGAGAAAAGTCAAAACCATAGAAAAGAATACGGAGAAAACTCAGGTAAAACAAGTCCAAAATACAAATGTAATGATTTGGTCTGAGTGAGTGAAATCCATGCCTCGAAAGGATGGATTTTATATTGTCCTATCTCGGAAAACACACACCACCTTCGAAATAGCCTGCAGTGAAAAACCTTATGAGCTTTTAGGGGGCCTACCATGCATAGGCTCTTACACCCTTTCAAAATGTCACAGAGGCTCAATTTCCTATGGTACCCTTAAAAAGAAGAGGTAGACTGAGGAAAACTTAAAGTGTTTTTCCTGCCTCGAGACATAGGCTCGAGAACAGTGGGGGGAGGTTGTAACACGCTAAATACAAACACCTATGCGTAAGTTAAATAGCTCTTGAATATTGAGCCATCTTCCGTAATTTTTAAAATGAAATAGAGGGCGCTGTCACCATTCTTGGCAAAATGTCATTAGATATTTTGCCAATTCCTAAAATGAAGTGAAAAGATTTTTTTTTTTTTTTATTTATTTTTTTACTGTGCGCGAAAACCCAAAAAGTGTTTGTGAAAATGTAAATACATTTTTCTTGTAAGCTATTAAAAATATAATGTAATAAACCAAAAGTATTATTTTCTTGAAAAATTTCATTGTAAAATAATATTTTTATGTGTGTGCCAATTTCCACAACTCCTCCAATGATTCCTAAAAATTAGTTTTTCCTTTGCGTCAATTAGGCAAAACCTTCCAGTGTGATACAGTGTTCCCTATCCATTGTTCCCGCATCCACCGTTTACCCGCATTGATCGTTTTATTTCTGTGGTCCCTGCATAAACTGCATATAAATAATGCTAGCGAAACCCGCATGTATCGTTCTTCAGAAAGTCGTTTTTCCACATTTATCGTTGTAAAATATTTCTTCTGACCTTGTAAACAATTTTTCCTGGAGGTCAAGCGGTTCCATATGACATACAAACTGGAATTCTTTCATCGTAAAATAACTATTTTCCCCATTTCCATGGAGGATCAAAACTGTGATGCTCTGTCTCCGGACTATCTGCAGACTATATTCGTTTTGTAATTTCAGTATGGCAAGAAATAACCTACTCAGTAATCCAGAAAATACGGTTACGTGGGAAAAAAACGAAAAATACTAAACAAAAGAGCAAGAAAATGATAATGAAGCTGACAATGCACATGAAGTGCGGTTGCGGGTAGCAGATGATGTGTCTGGTGTGACATTTAGTGATAATATTTGCATTCAAAACTTTGCGACATGTGGTATTCTAAAGCTTAGAAGAAATATACGATTTAAAAAATGAAAATAATGGCGAAGAAAAAAAGAGTAATACTATTCACGCAAATGAGGTAGGGCTTGCGCCAAGTGCCAAGTGTATTTGACGTAACTGTGGCGTTTGAAAATGCACAAACTTTTACATGCGCAAATGAAATTACAGAAAAGGACCAAACAAATTATGTAAATATGGAAAACTTCCTGTTTAATTTATAAAATGAACATAAAACCCGACATAAAATTACTGATTTTTAAAAATAAATATCACTGAATGTTCTAAAACTTTCATTTGATTCTTTGACAATTTGGAAAGTAACAAATTAGTTTTTAATAGTAATATACTGCATACATTGCATGTAATAATTCACAAACATTGCTTTCTTCTTCTTTTGACTTTAACCCGCATTCATCGTTATGCTACTTTCAACCGTTTTGAACTTTTTTTTTTTTCCATGCACCCCATGAAAAACGATGGATCGAGGTTCTACTGTAATGAAAATAATAATAATAATAATAAGAATAACATATTTAGCTCATAGATAGCTAAAGCATAAATTAAAATTAAAATATTCTTTTTCTGTAGGATGTGTGATAGCTAGTAATGTATTATACTACTACATGTTATCTTATTTTTGAAAAAGAAATTCTTTCCATATACTCAAATTATAGATGTGCTTAAAACAAATTTTCTTAAAGACCCTTTTCATTTCCTTCTCTTATCTTTAATGGAAATATTTCTTCACATAAACATTATATCGGAATTCACCAAGAAAATATTTTTAAACTTTTAATTCAGTAAGTAAGAAAAAAATTTTCTTAAGATATAAAATATATTTTTAACTGTAGTTTTTATAATAATGATGATGATATTTTTTCTTTTTTACAGGTAAAATATGTAGAGGAGAAAATATACAAATACAGTAACACACATTAAATATGGCTGTGGTAAGTATTATTGTATAAGTTTATTGAATTTTTAATGAAAGAAATTAATTTATATCAGGCCTTATTTAAACACTATAGAGTTTTAACTTCGACTTGACATAAACAATATATTAATTTGGCCTTCTGATTATGTTGAACACTTTAAAACATTTTTAAGGTTCTTTGTAAGAAAGTTTGTGGTGTAATTTTTATAATTTACTGCTACAAAAAAATATTTCCTTACAATTATTATTTCACGATACATAAGCATGTTTATAATGCTTGTATGATATTAAGTGACGGAATGCTGGTTAACTACTTTTATGAAGATGAAACAATAATAAAAAATTTTTCAAATGTGGCAGTAATTAATTCAAACAGAAAGAAAATTATAATCTTACCAGTAAAGATTCACTATTAAAAAAAAAAAAAAAAATCAATTTTTATGACCTAAAACTCATCAGGTTGACTATTAATTTTCATGTAGTAACTACGTAAAGCATGAGAAAGGATATGTAAAATGGGTTTATGTGACAATTTTCAAGAAAATCATAAGAGCCGTTCTTGAGATACCAGCTTTTACCAAAACTTGACATCATGAATTGTTGACCGGAAAACAACAATTACATACAAAAAGGTATTTAAAAGAGAGTTAGCATGGCAAGTTTGAAAAAAATCTATACAGCTGTTTTGAAAGGAACGCACTTCTAGGACCTGAATTTCAGCTATTTATTCAGGACGCCTATCAATTTTCCTTAACTAACTAACTATATCATTCGAAAGGACATCTAATAGAGTGCTTATACAGTAATTTTGAAGAAAATCGTTAGAGCCGTTTTTGAGATACGGTCTTACGGCCCCACTTCCGATTTTATATGTCCCACTTCTGGTTTCGTATGCCCCACTTCCGGTTTTCCAAATTTCACCAAAATTTTGAAACTTCATTTATACACATGACCTGTCTCCATTCTGAAGTTTCGTAGTTCTATCTATATTTGTTTTGGAGATATAATAGTCAGAAGATTCCCCACACACATACACACACACGCATACACACACACACATACACACGCACACACACACACACACACACACACACTCTCACACACACACACTGACCAATTGGCAAAAACTAGTTTTTTGGACTCAGGGGACCTTAAAACATGTAAATTAGGTGGAATCTCGATATCCAATTTTTGGACCGAATACAATACTTCCATTACCTACGGTAGTCGGGTAATGGAAGTAAAAACTTGTGAACTTGATTGAAAAATAAAGATTTTGAAATATTTTTTACTAAATTTATTTAAATGAAAAAGAATGATCACAAAACATGATTAAACAAATAAATATTTTTTTGTTAACGTGGCCATGAAAATGTAATATTGAAAGAACTGGCGATTTCTTGACATGCAACTTCCTCAAACATATAGTGATCCCCGCTGTTCTAGAAATGTGCCAACCCTTTATTATAGGTAATTATAATGGTATCATAAAAAAAAAAAAAAAATCGTAATAACTAAAATATATATAAATGTTTATATGATATTTTTTAACAGCATTATTTATAATTTTCTCGTTTTTATTATTTGAATTTATATCCTAAACTAATTAAATATAACATTTCATTTTCTTCATTTGTCAAAAACTATCAGTAAACCTTTGTTATCACTAAATTCTCTCAGATTAATCCCTTTGAAAAAAGACCTAGTAAATAAATAAATAAATAACTTATTTATTTATTCATTTATTTACTAGGTCTTCCCTCAAAGGGATTAGTCTGAGCGAATTTAATAAATAATTTAATAAATAATAACTTAATAAAATAATTGAATAAATATTTAAATGAATTAATAATTAATAATAACGATAATAATATTAGTAATTAATATTAATTAATTAATAATAATTAATTAATAAAAATGGATAATTTAATAAAAGAATAATTAATAATGAAATAAATAATGAAATAAATAAAAATATTTTCCTTATACATTATAATTTCTGTCGACAATTAAGCTTTTAATTTTCTTTTCTAAAATGGTACCATAATGTAAGCTAATTATATTCTTATTCGACATATTAGAGCATAATTTCTCCGTCTGCGTGTAAGTAGAATACAAGAATGACTCCAGAGGTCTTTTGCTGGCGATAGTGTGATAGAAAATTGTAGAGTAGTCAGTGATTTGAAACCGTTAAGAAGTAACAAATCAAAGTATAGGACGCAAATTATTTGTTTTAGATGCCCCCCCCTTTTTTTTTTAAATTCATAACTATAGTCTAATTTATAAATACTTGGAAAGTAATGCAATTTATTTTTTTAGCTAATATATTGTGTGGCCATCATAAAACTTTCTACTATTTTTTCCTAGACAAAAACACGCAGTACAAATTATTTTCCATAATGAATACATATGATTTTCATCTCTGAGAAGTATAACATTAAAAATAGAAAGGAATTAAATTTTTGTCCTGCAGACAACATCTAAACAAGTGCAATTTTTTCAAGAGTACGTTTTTTGTCTTTTTTTTTTTTTTTTTTTTTTGTTAAAAATGAAGGATAAATTTGTTTAAATATATATTACAGATATCTATGTTTCAACTATTCGTTTTAAAGATATTGGCGAGTTCTTTAGTTCTTTTTAAAAATAATTTTATTGCAAACTTACAAAAAAAAAAAAAAAAAAAAAAAAAAAAAGAAAAGAAAAAGAAAGAAAAAAGAAAGAAAGGAACATGGTATTGTAGCACAACATGTTGAAGGATTTGCACCAAAAGTTGATATGATACAATTTATTTCTTGGTGTAACTATATATAAACTTTATGAAATTCTGAGCATTATTTTTATAGCTAGAGCTACCACAAAATTTTTATCACAAGCACGCAGACATTTTCTAAAAAAGGCCAAATCGTGTTCTGGACCTCTATAAAGTGTAAATTCGTCAAATAAGGACGTCGAAAATTTTTACAAATGCAGTTCTTTCTTCTATTGAATATAGAAGAAAATATGACATTGTCTTAAAAAATCTCAGGAACATATATATCAAGATTAAATCACTATTTTAATAAAATAAATGAATTAAAATAATTCCATGGTTTGTTTCTTAATAGACACAGCATACTTAAATGTATGTATTCAAAATGATAAAAATATATTCAATTGTGTAATAGGTGACTAATACATATACTTATATAAACTTATATTAATTTTTGCTTTCAGATAAGAGTTTTAATGAATATAATCAGAGTACTTCTAACTGTTACCCGACCTTATTCTTATGCATTTTTGGATTTATTCTATGGAATTATTTTTGGAGCCAAACAAGACTTACCTCCCATAGATGATAAAATTTTGTTATTACCAGCGACTGAACTAGCCCAGAATATCCGCAAGAGAAAGGTAAATTTCATTATATTTTCCATGCTGCTAAATGAACCAAACTATTCATATAAATACAGACAATGTTTTAATTTAATACTTCAGCCATCTCCAATTTTCTATTCAAAGTAATTTGTAATTGTACTTTGGTAATTACAATGTAATTGTACAAAGTTGGTAAGTACAAAGTAATTGTACTTTGGTAATTACAATGCAAGCAAAAATTCCCGCCCATTGTTTCATTTTTAAAAAATTAGTTGTGGATACCACGTGATTTTCTTGTACACCTATCAAACTATGTATTTTGCTACGATACCGTTGACAATTTTGTGCATGTAAGTAGTCGTAAATAAACAGGTAGGTTCTAATCAGTGTTGTGCACGAACGCGTTCATTTGAACGCGTTCGTGAGCGTAGCTCAAAAATTTTGAGTTTTGAGTTGAACTTCGCTCGTTTTTAAAATTATGAACTTGAGTTGAGCGAAGTTCGTTTTATTCACGAACTTGAGCGTGAAAAAGCAATTCAAACGCAAACTCATATTAAATATTTCTGTCTGAAATATAAAAAGGAAAGTAGAAGAAGAAAAGGGCAGAAAAGAGATTAATTGTGCAAAATGGATCCCGGAAAACAGGTCACTGGGAAAAAAAAGTCACTGGTAAAAAGGGCACCCGGAAAAAAGGGCACAGGAAAAAAGGTCATTTTTAAAATTCGGAAATCGCAAAAACAATAAACACCAAAGAATGAATTTAAATAATTAGTTTCATAATACGTTTTTAAAAATTTCAATCAATTAAATTGGTACCACTTTCACTTAGTACAGTCGGTAACAAAAGTGTCCGAACACTAGCAAAAATTCCTATGCAAAAAAAGTACACTTCATACGGTTTTGTTAAATAAATCCTTATCGAATCATGTTCTTGCACTGACTAAGAATAGGATTCGACAAGGATTTATTTAATAAAACCGTACTAAGTGTACTTTTTTTACATAGGAATTTTTGCTAGTGTTCGGACACTTTTGTTACCGACTGTATATATCTGAAGGATGGGAGGGGAGAGGGGTCTAGGAGCAGATTGAAAGCGAATAATTGTCTTTATATCACCTTCTTACTGATTTTAATGAAACTTTCTCTAATAGTCACTTGCTGTTCATGACAAAAATACAGTGTCACACATACTTCAGGGGCTGAATTTGTCCCTTTAATTCCCCCCCCCCGCCCTCCCGACGTAGAAACAGAAACACTTACGCTCTCGTTAGTGTTTAGCATGTATTTTATAATTTCGACCACTGCGCGATAATAGTTTTGTTAATTAACTTATTTATTTTTTCGCATTTTTCCTAAAGTGTTGGGAAAAAAAAAAAAAAAAAAAAAAAAACTTTTAATTTAAAATTAATATCTGGAAACAATTCGATAATATGAATATATTTATAGTTTTATGATTAAAAATATAAATAGACATTAGAAAATATACTAATAATTTACTTAGCCTATCTGTAGTATGTATAAATTTAGTTTAAAACTTCAAATCCAACATGATAATAAATCGGTAAGGAATACTAGTTTCAATCTTTTATGTTTTAAAGAAACTGTCTCTCAACTCAAGACTTTTATTACGACTATTCACATGTATAAAGAAAAAGCGGAAGTCTCACAGGATAACAGATTATACTGTTCTGGAAATGGAGCACCTTCAGCGAATGTTTTCCCCGTGGACAGTGGACAATGAAATGTCCAAATGTTATTTGTATGAGAGTCCGGTAATTTGTCGCCCATACAACCTGCCTTCGGGCCTCCTGATAACAGTAAGGCACCTATGTGTCTCCGGTACCCGCCTCGCAGCGTGCAGCTGGGATAGGGGCCTAGACCCATAGAGAAGAAATATTCTCCTCTATGCCTATGCAGGAAGTCGCCTTCCATCAAAGTATTGATTTATATCAGTCAAGTATACGACAATGGATTCTCTCTCTCTGATTTTCTTCCTTCCTCCCCCCCCCCCTAATACAGTGTTGTTGTGTACATTCTTTTGCTGGGTACACGATCAGATTTTGTTCCCATAATAATTATCTTTATGTCCCCTCCTTTCTTATCTTGACCAGTCTTTCTCTAAAAGGAAAGGAAAATTGTCAATCAATTGTTATTCAAAACTTGTATGTTGCGGTCACCACAAGACTTTCTTCAATATAATTTTACTCAAATTCATGCAGTACGAATTACTTATTAAATTATTATTTATTAAAAATGTTTTCCATGATGAATGCAAACGATTTTTATCTCAGAGAATTATGCCGAAAGAAAGTCAATTTTGTGCCAACATCAAAAGAATTATTATTATTTTTTTAAATAAGTTTTTTTTTTTTTTTTTCGTTAAAAATTAAATAAAATAAAATAAAAAATAACCGCTACCATAGACATAAGGCAGGAAGAAATTGTGACTTTCAAAAATGCATATATTCATATTAATTAAATGTAATTTAAAATTTTTGAAGCAAATTTTCATGTTCCTAAATGTTTTTTCTATTAATAGAAATAAAATTTCCATTGATTTTCGTCAATTCTTTTCTAAATAAATACTTTTCTAAAAACAGTTTCGTCTTCGATCAATCAAAAGAAGCAATATTATTATTTTATCTCATTTTTTAATATATATAAGAAAAAAACTGAAATTTTTTTATTTCTATGCATTATATCTATGTTTATCTTTCATCATTTGACTAAAAAATATCGTAATATTTCTTTTTTTTTAATTATTTTCTAATGTTAGATTTGGCGATAACTTCAATAATTATACAGCCAACCTCTTTCAGAAAAAATCGCACTTTTAACGTGCGGCGTTCGGATTTCCCCCCCTCCTTTTTAGAACAATTTTGAAAATGAATTATGTAAGTTAACATTAACTAATATACACTTATTATTATTTTATGTATTTACTTATTTATTTTTGTGTTACCTGATCTTATTAAAAATTATTTTGATTAATATAACAAACATTTAGATATAAATACAATTGATCGAGTAAAGCATATTTTTTGAAATTTTAGTGTTAAAAATACGTAACTAATAAATAAAAAGGCCTTTTAATTATTTAGTTTTTTTTTTTTTTTTTTAATTTCTTCAGGAGTATATAAATAAAGGCTAGTACATTTATTTAATGCATAAAGCTTAAACTCAATAGGTGCCTTATATTTTTCTTATATTTATTCAAAAATACGGAATACGAGGGCGAAAAGAATAAGGTTAAAAATATTAAAATGCTTAATTTTCTCTTATTTATTAATTTAAAAACATAAAATTATTTTATTTGTTTTTCTATTTTATTTTATTTTTTTATGGTGAAATCAAGGCATTAATAGAATAGTAGATATAATAGAATAATAATAGTAAATCCCTCTATGGTGGCCATGCGGTTCTAAGGTCAAAATTGGTAGATGGGAAGTGCCGGGTTCGATCAAAAAACGCGCTCATCGAACTTGCCTTTCGGAGTTTTCCGTAGTTCTCTCCAAAACGCGTGTAAATACGAACTAGATCCACTTAGAAAGACCCCCACGGAGAGCATTTCTACTGTAGGCCTAGGCCCCTAGTGTAGTCAATCAGTCTTAAGCCATACAACCAATCAACCATTCTTTATGAGATTAATATGTGTTAGAATTTTATGTTGTAAAATTATAAGTGATTACTTCTTTATTTTCTTTCTTTTTCTTTCTTTGTTTATTAATTAATTTATTTATTAGGTGTCATATTTCTTTTTATCTTACACGTTATTTTTCATTTTTATCTTTATTTTTTATTTTTTTCATACTTTATTCAAAGGTACAAATACGAAAAAAAAAAAAAAAAAAGGAAAAAAAATATATATATATATATTTGTATTACATTTGAAGAAAAATAAACTTTTGACATGAACAATAATGATGTATAAAACTTTTAAAGTTAATAAATATTTTTACAAATATTTAGATTATTAATGATTATGCATTTAACTATAAAATATTGGTATGTTTTTAAGTATTAAACTAATTCAATTTTCCTAAACAGAATTATTTTAAGAAAAATATGTTGGTGTTAATGTGCCAGTTGACCACAAAAGAAAGGCCGAGGTATGGGTTGAATAACCTAAGTAAGGGGTGGTCTTTTTAAGGGGTTCTAGCCCATATTTATGCTTGTGTTGGAGAAAACTTCAGATAATTTCGAAAAGTTAGCCCAATGAGCGCTACCTGGTATCGAACCTGATATCTCCCGTCTACCAGCTTTGACAGCAAAGTTAATGTCACAGTCTCAAAAACATTTGACCACCTGAAAAACCTTTTATAATCCAACTAAAACAATTTTTAAGCATTTAATGCGCTGTGAATGCATATATTTGTAAGTTATTGCAATAAATAAAATTAATCATAAAGCTAAACGTTCATCTCTCAAATGTATATCAAATCAAATTAACTGTTAAATCGTCAAATTTTTACTAATTAATCTTAATATCAATGAACTTTCTTACCAGTAACTACAAGGACAAATTTGATAAAATAAATTATTTTTTAAAATAAATAAAAATAATTTCATTATTATTATTATCAGTTTGTATAAATATATTTTTTTAGACTACAGTTCCATAGTATATTATTAAAAACTAAAGAGTATTAAAATTCAGAATTTTTGATATGCAATATGTTAGATAAGATGGTGTAAATTATTTCTATGAATATAGAAATGTAATTTAAATTTAAATAATTATAATAATAATAAAACGAATGTAACGTAATGCATAATGTATCTTAGTTTGATTGTAAAAGAAAAAATTTTTTGCTTTACTTTAAAGAATATCTTTAAAAACTTACACCGATAAATCATCAAATACGCGATCAGCGCCAAGCATTGTAAAAGGGTTACTGTAGCAAGAGGGAATCTGGACAAGTGTTTGTTCACTGAGCATGCGTACTAAGTACCTGTCGTAGCTGTAAGATTATCCAGGGTTTCTAATAATAACAAGATCACAGCACCACCTGTTGAGCGATTGATCTCCAAATCTAATCAGAACCAGTTTAGGTCAAGGTGCAACTAAATTGAAAGTTTGGTTAAATTTCGTTCATTGGTTCGTGAGATACAGCGTCCACAAAATGTGTGATACGCACACAGACAGATATTTCCTAAAAACAGTCAAATCGTATACAGGATATCTGAAAATGTAGAACTCCATCAAAAACTGGAGTTTGAAAATTTTCACTAATTTAGTACTTTCTTTTTATATGTATAGAAGTATCGAATACCTTCTATTTACTTTAAAGTTATCAAAATAGTTATGTTATCATTATTTCTGAGGGGGACTTATTCATCTTTTCAGCTGATTTTAGCTTTTATGTAGATACACTAAATAGCAAGCAAAATTTTATAGTGATTTATCTGAAAGCCTAAAGCCGACATCGGACATGACGCAATCAAGTAAAAATTAATTAAATCAAATCATGATGCTATTTTAAAAATAGTATACTTCAAAACAACGGAAACTCTAAATGATGGAATTTGTCTTCTATTAACAATTTTTTTCATACGCAAAAACAAACGTATTGGGAATTTGAGAATGAAAAACCACACAAAAACAGCGAGTCCGCTATTCAGAAATGGCCGCTAAATAAATTTTTACTGCAATTAAGTTAATAAATTATAATTAAAAGTTGTAAGTATAATTAAGAATTAAATTAAGAATAATCTTCATGGTAATTTAAAAAATAAATAAATAAATTATCTATGAAAGTGTTTACAGAGTAGAAAATCTTCGTAGAGAAAAAAAAAAAATTACGTAAAAATGAACTTTAAATGAGTTTCGCTCTTTTTTAAAAATGAACTTGAACTGAGCGCGTTCATTTTTTCAGAAATGAGTTTGAACGCGAACTAACTCGTTTTTTAGACAATGAACTTGAGTTTGAACTAGCTCGTTTTTTTCGTGAACTTGCACAACACTGGTTCTAATCAATGACTAAGATTTATTCGACGAATATTCTCAGGACGTTCTATTAAAACTATTAATCGTTTAACAAAAGATTACAAAAACAGGGTTTTATACGCCACAGAGAACGGATATCAGGAAAATTTCAAGAACGTTGTTTTGAGACACAGGTCTTTCAATGACAAACATACATCTCAGAGTTCAAAGGTCAAATAACTCGAGGCAGATGACTTCCTCTTATACTTTTTGGTGAAAGTTAATAGCAAAGAATCGGTAGATTTTGCTAATAAATCCAGTTAAATGCATCGCTTGCTGATTTTTATTAATTTCTTTTTTAATACATAGGTAAACAAAAGAAACGTAAAAAATGTCAATATTTTGAAAATTATTAAAACTAACTTTTTATACAGTCCCTAGGGTGTTCCTACAGTCATGTTTAGTAAAAGTTGACACCCATTCTAACAAGTATAACATGTAACATTTCACTTTTGTACGCCTTGAACTGACAGAGATATTTAGTTTCAAAGTTTGAAAACTGTACAAAAAAAAAAAAAAAAAAAAAAAAAAACGATTTTTTTTTTTTTAAATTAAACATGTCATATTTTAAATGCTTACATTTTTTAAAAACATTTTGTAATTGGAAGTATATGTCTGCGGCCAATGCTTGCAGAAACAAAGGCCTCCTCGTGAGTTTGCTTTGC
Organism: Salticus scenicus; assembly: GCA_963930645.1. Taxonomy (NCBI): domain Eukaryota; kingdom Metazoa; phylum Arthropoda; class Arachnida; order Araneae; family Salticidae; genus Salticus; species Salticus scenicus. The sequence continues at coordinate 242,345,327 of OZ005653.1, read as the reverse complement.
ACCTAGTACACTTCTTTAAGTAACTTTTTACTTTCTATACATTCTACCATATATATGGTAGAGAAAGTATTGTTTTTGGCTCAATTTTTCAAAATTGAGTTTTTGTTACATTCACACGTTTTGAGGTCCCCTGAATCCACAAACTATGTTTTTTTAAACATATCTTACTTATTTTCATTTTTTATCACTACTTTTTTTTTCTTTTTGTGCTGTACTTTTTGGCTATATACTTTCCTAATTGTTCTTCCTTATCAATTTTTTTCATAATCGTTGCTCCTTTCTTCTCTTGCTTTGCATGTATTTTATATTAAGAATTTCCTCTCAATGGTCCTTCTACATTCGTAGATGTAGGCTGAACCTTCATAAAAAAAAAAAAAAAAAACTATTTCAGTACTTTTCATTGAATAGGAAAAGATTCGTAGGCTTTTAATTTAAAGTAAGAAAAAATCACGAGAAAATGCACTGAAGTTATAATTATTTATATTATTTAACAGTTACAGCAGCAATAAATGTCAAATACTGAATATTCTTTTATCCATTATGAGTGATTGCTATATAATAATAATAATAATAATAATAATAATAATAATAATAATAATAATAATAATGACAATATTACTATTTTTCGTATTGTATTTCAGTTAAAAGCTGAAGATGTTATGCAAAGTTTTATCAGGCGCATAAAAGAGGTAGACCCCTTTGTAAATGCGTGCGTTGATCAGAGGTTTGAAGAAGCGTTAAAGGATGCCAAGGAAGTAGATAATTTTTTGTCTACTACTACTAAGACAGAGGAAGAAATAGAAAAAGAAATGCCATTACTTGGAATTCCTTTCACATGTAAAGAAGCAGCAGGTGTAAAAGGTAATTTTAATGAAATGTGATTTTTTTATTCAATGATTAATTGCATGTTTGAGAATATATTGAAGCTTATTGCCAAATACAAAATGTATATTTATTAAGTGTGCCAGAAAGTTCTGTCGTTTTCAATGAGTGGTATGACACCGGAAATTCTTGTTTAACAATATATGTATTATAGTTTTTCAATTACCATCTTAAAAATTTTATAAATGTTGTCAGGTTAAATTTCTGGTATTACTTTTTAATTCGAAAACAGCAGAACTGAGTGGTAGACCTAATATTTTGAATTTTCTTTTGCTTACTGTATTGGCTCGCTGCAAAAGTTTGCGCCCGATTTTATAGCTGACTTCATCCATCATTTAAGGCATTATAATCTATATATTACTATTAAAGAGCTTATTGAATGATATTTTTACCAAAAACTATCATTCTTGAAACAAGTTAAAACTAGAGATTAAATACGGGTTTAACATAATAATAGAGGAAGGTGGAAAAGAAAAAGCTGGAAGAGCAGAATTTATGATAATGGTTGTGTTAAATCTAATGTAAGTGTGTCTAAAAAGATTTCAGTTACAAAGCATATCAAAGTTCTTAAAAAGGAAAAAATAGTAGAATTGTTAATATTTAGCCCCTCAGTAACATTCAGCCCCTCAGTAGTAATCAATGCAGATTGACATCATAGATTAAGTCACTTATAAAATAGGGTACGAGCTTTTGAATCTCTATTTTTCTAAGGCCGGTTTCCACTAGCGGTTGGTTGGAGCGGTACTATTCAGAATTTTTTGATGCGGTCAACCCTGGCTCAAAATCCTCGAACGTAGTTGGAAGTCTAGAGACCTAGCCCCCTGCTGAGATAATTGAGGGGCCAGAGGCATATATCTTTGTCAATTTTGCATGCTTTCCTTTGAAGTAACTGCGCAATCTGATAAAAGAGGGCTACAACTGGTGACAAGACATTTGGCTCTTTGTGTCGGAAGCGTGATTAATGGTTTTTTGAACCGCGAAGTTTCAACCCTAGTGGAAACCAGCCGTACTCTTTCCCTCTTTCTCTCTATATATACAGTGTTGGACGACACGACTGCTAAAAGCAGATGGCATTATTACCCATTGCCACCCCTATATCCAACAAAACCAAAATGTTGAAGATAGGTGTGGGATACAGAAGCACAGGGGCGAACACATACAAAGTTTTTATTTCAATGTCTGTTTACCACGTGATTGCGTTGATGATAAATTAAAAAATTTACATGCTTGCTCTCAGTTGTAGTTGTAAGTGAAAGTTTTACAGGAAAGATTTAATCTATGCACATGAAATTTTTGTTATGCTTTTTCATAGCAATTAAATGACTTTACACGTAGTCCTTTTATAGAAAAATTAACATAAGGCAAAATATAACTGATGTTACCAGATGTTCGGTGCAGTCTAACGCGTTATACCACGGCTGTAGAAAACTGAAATATGTACCAAACGTTATAGGAGAAGGAGGTAATGCAAGTACGAAGCTTGTAGGAAGATGGTATATTATCCTATCGGCGTAAGGAGATCGATTTACTTCAGAACAGAAGGTGATAATTTGATTTCGAGATTTTGCTGCCACGCGGACAGTGTATACTTTGAATCACAGTAGCCTAGGCTTTTGAATTAAGAACTGTAAGCTCACGAACATGCTATGTAAGTCCCATTATCAGGATTGTATTTCACCACTCATTCGTAGGGATGTCGGGCAATTAATAAGACCAAAAGGAACTGGTATTGTGTTACTTATCTCAAATTAGAATAGACCCAGTTTGTCATAACATTGTAAATAACAACTGATCTGGTATGAGAACGGTTGGTTGGTTGGTTGGGTTTTACGTCGCACTAGTGCTGCACAGATGGGCAATTGGCGACGGTCTGGGACACACCCCTAGAGGTCGTCTGGAGACATGCCATCACAATATTAATCCTCCACGGTAGGGATGACTCTCCCGCTTTGGTGATCGCCAGAGGTATAATTTTTGATGGGAACATGGAGAACATTGCGGCCACGACAGATTTTACGTGCACCAGCCGCCATTAGTGTACACGACGGCCTTTGGCCGGCTCGAGTACCGAACCCGCAATCTTCCAATTACGAGGCCGGTGCTCTACTGACTGGGCTACCGCAGCCCGGTATGTGAACGGTACTGCTCGTGTTCCAAAAACAAAAATCAGGAAAATGGTATATGACATGTATGGTATATACCAGGGGTAACCAACCCACGGCCCAGCGCGTAGTTTCTTGCGGCCTTGAGGAGACTAACGATATTTAAATTTTGATAATTTTGGTTAATGGATCAAAAATTAATAAATACGTTCTAACTTTTCGAAGTGAAAATACATTTCAACGATTATGGTAGCTAAAGAACTGCTGTAATGAAATATTATTAGATCCATTATTCCTTCTTTTTATTATACTTTTAATATATAGTCATAAATTTTTCACCATTCTATTGTTAATTTATGAATGAAAATAATTTAAATTAAACAATTCTGCTCCGAATTTTCACACTGCCCTTCCCCGAAAAAAGTATATACATACATGAATCATATATTCACAAACATATATGCACATATGCATATGTACAGTCATAAAATAATAATAATAATAATAATAATTTCTATCCCCGACTAATATCGCCGTACTTTATCATAGAAACCAGCAGCTGATGCCTAATAATTGGTAATAGATCTAGTTTTTAATTCAATTGCTAAATTTTGTTTAGGGCGCCATCTACATATTAAAACTTGCACAAACTTCATGTTTCTTTTTTCTTTTTCTTTTTTTTTTCCCGAAAAGTAACACCCAATTTTTCCCTACATATTCGAATTTCTGAGGTCAAGGCGATTCGGAGAAAGATATAGTTTATATTCTTTATACCAAGTCTTCATAGAGTTCCAAACAAAAATTGGTCAAGGGTAAATCTCTATATTAAAAAAAATTAAATTAAGATATCACACAGAAAAGTACTATATAATTCAGATAATAATCGGAAAAGAAGTATAACAATTTTAAATATAAAATAAAGTAAAGCAATGCTAATTAAGAAATGATGTGTACGTCTAAACTTACTTGAATAACTATTTTAAATCATGCGCAAGCAAAGTAATATATGACACAAATGATAACAAGTGACAGCCCCCTAAGAGCAATAAAAATTGAAATATCACTATAATTTGAAAAATAATGATAGGAATGAATTGTAAATTTAGAAACCCATATTTTTGATGATGCCCATTCTATTCGTGCAAAAATTAATGTAGGTCATATCTCATAATTTTTTGAAATATGAATTTATTAACTATTTTCATGATTCAAAAAATGTTTTTTAATCAAAAATATGCGTGGAATATATTTGGGTTACTTCATTCTAGCGTAAAACAATATATATATATATATATATTTTAGTTCTTTGGGAAGACATGAATTAATGTTTATTACGTTCATTTAACATTATAGCTTCTCCATATTTTAACAAATTATAACTCTGTGAAAACTTAGAGAAATATATAAATTATACCATTTTCTGGGCATATTTGATCCAAATAATCCAAAAAGCTTGTCGAAATTGGGGGGTTGCCTTTGAAAAAAATGAAGTTGATGCCAGTTTTAATATGTAAGACATCCCTTACGTAAAATTTAACTAAACTAGTCTAAATTAGGCCTTATTACTAATCGATCGGCACCAGCCGCATGTTTCAACACTAATTTACGACGAAATTAGTCGCGAAAGGAAGGAGGGGACGTTTGTTTTAATGACTGGACATACAGTGTGGCCCGAATGAATATAATAGATATTCAATGCGGCCCACCAAGTGTTTTGGGTTGGACAGGCCTGGTATTTACAGTCATCACAATCAGTAACCTTACGCCCCTATATATGACTTCATCTGGGACTATGGCCGGTCTACAATACATTCAGGAAGTTTTACTGCTACATACGTTTGTTGGCCTTTTCATGTCTGTGACAGCTTTGCTTTCAATGGCTACAACGTATTATATCATTGAACATTCTCTGTTCATCAATGTCTAGTCAGAGATGGTATTCAATGCCTCAAGCAGATAATAGCGCATTTTGTATTATCTTTTGGGAGGTGACTTGGAAGTGAAAAATATCCTCCAACAAACAAGAGAACTCTCATCCGTGCATTGACGGAAGTATGAGAAATGTTATCTTCATAGCTGCTGGATGACTGTATGTATGGCTGTATCTATATACTGGTACGCTGCCGCTTTGTTTGCAGCACTCATGCCTATTTTGTTCGCCTGCATGAAGGGTCGTGTCTTCATTCATCCCGACACAATTGTTGCAAGTTCTTGCATTTTATGGTGTTTATTAAATGTTTTTTACTTATAACAAAACCATGTATGACCCAACGCGCGGGACATTGATTCATGCTCATACGATAAACATATACCGTATCGATACCTTTGTCAAAATTGTTTATTATCGTTCATATATATATATATATATTTGTAATTTTCTTTGTAATTTTTTTTTCCATTTTAATATTTATCCATGTCCATTTTTATTTTTCTCTTTACATAGCCTCAAATGTTTTCCACTCAGATGTTTCAAAAATCTCTTTTCTTTAGAAGAATCAGTGATTTTTAATGTTGGAACCATGTAGCAATAATATTTTAATTTTAATGATCTCCCACCCAAAGTTAATGTTATGTTACAATGAAAACAGCGATTCGTCCTTAGAATTTGCCAAGCAGTACTATTATATGTTCCTAATATTACACACTAAAACATCAACATTGCTATTTCTCTAAAAAATACTGAAATATAAAGAATTAATTTTACCCAAAAAGTTACACTATCACTTTTAAGATGAAACAGCGGAAATGTATGATTATTGAAAATCAGAACACAATTAAAGCCAAGTTTTCTACTCTCCTTTTGTTCCAGACTTAGCACAAACTTGTGGCATTTTTGCAGCTAGAAATCGAAAAGCACCAGAGGACAGTGTTTGCGCAGCTTTGTGTCGAAAAGCTGGTGCTATTCCTATTGCTGTAACAAATGTCCCTCAGTTCTGCATGTGGTGGGATACTGAAAATATTCATTTTGGCAGAACATTTAATCCATATGACAGAAGAAGATGCGCTGGTGGCAGTTCAGGTATGATTTCTTTAAAAAAATATATATATATTTTTTTTTTTTAGATAACATTTCAGTTTAACTTCTTCCTCTCCGAATGCTTTTTTTAATTATGTATATTATTCGGAAATTAAATGTTAACAAAAAAAGTATACAGATGTTAATGGCCTTTAGATTTTACGCTTGTATGAGCCTATCGTTTCACGAGTCTATCGACGAATTAAAAAAAGTTTTACTCTAGTTTTCGACAATTACAAAAAAAAAAAAAAAAAACTGTCTTTGACAGAATTTAATTTAGTACGACAGGACTAATTTATAAATTACAATCTTGTAACTTAAATTTTTATATGCGTGTGCGTGTGTGTGATCCAGAAGCCATTACCAAAATATATCCAGAAGAAATAGCCAACAAATACTTAGAAATACTTAGAATCAATGCATACTCTAGAGGCCTCAACAATAAATATTCAGAAACCATAATCTATACATATCCTCAAGTTATCGCCAACAAATATTCAAAAGCTATAATCAATACATATTCAGAAAGATATCTCCTACACATAGTAAGAAGCCATCATGAATATGTTCTCCGAAGATATCGCCAACAAATATTCAGAAGCCATCATCAATGTAGTATATTCAGAAGATATTGCCAAAAAATATGCAAAAGCCATTATTAATATATCTCTAGAAGTTATCGCCGACAATATCCAGAAACCGTCATTAATGTAAATTTGGAAGATATAGCCAACAAAAAAGTCAAAATTCATCCAATTTATGAATAATAATGGTTTCGGATACCAAGAACGGTAATTGGTTTCTACATGCAATCCAGGAAGAAACTCTAGCTTAAGAGAAACCTTTTAAAAATGTAAAAGTTTTTACATATTCGACAAAATATTTTAAGTAGTTTGGAGTATAAAGTTGATTTTTTTATTCCAACAACGTGAAAAATGTCAGAACCGAAATCGAACCTGAGCCTTTCGCTTAACGTGCAGATGCTCTTCCACTGATCCACCCTCACTGATAACCAGCACGACATTTCTCACATGATAACTGTTGGCACGGTCACCGTATCTGTAACACAGATGTAACGGTTATTATGAGTGAAATGTCGAGCTGGTTATCTGCACAGGTGGCTCAGTGGAAGAGCATCCGCACGTTATGCGGAGGGCCCGGATTCAATTCCCGGCACTGGTATTTTTCATATAGTTGGTATAAAGAAAATCAACATTATACTCCAAACAACTTAAAATGAATGTTCATGGCTGATGAGTTTATCAATATAATTTCTAAATATTTTAAGATAGTTTAAGAAATTAGATGGTAAAATTGGATATTGGCAGGCATCCTGGCATACTGAAAGTGGAACACCACGAAATGGTAACAACACAAAATGGCAGATTGAAAGAGATAGTCCTGTCGTACTAATAAGTAATAAGCAAGCCATTGTTTTATTTTTCATTTTAAGTTTTCAGTTAAACTGATCATTTTTCGTTTTAAAGAAAATTGATAATATTCAGTTATTTATTTTCATGTTTCTGATAATTCATTTTACGCATATAACTTGAAAATATGGTTGTAATTTGATGCTCAGTAAAAGATTAAAAAAAACTGTATTAATTTATAGTTTATTCGAAAATTTTTTAGAATTTTTGGCCACTGAGTAATAAACTATTAATCTAAGCTAGAGAAGGTGCAGCAAAAATAGAAGGAAAAGTTTGTATGCCAAGTTACATAACAGATGTGAGTGTTTTGTTTAAGAAACTAACAGCAAAAATTGTAGAAGAGCAAAATAACAAATCAGGAATTTCGTTTTTTCAGAAATAATGCATTGATGAGTTCCAGTACGCAACAGTAATGAGTTCCCATGTTTACCATCTAATATATAAATTAACTGAGATAAAAGAAGTATGAAAAGTTGAGATTATATGCGTTTCCACGCAAATCAAGCCCTAAATAATGTAACTTTTTCCTTCTGCCTAAAGAGCATCACTCTAACATACTTAAATAAATTTCATTGGATCTTTCACTGGAATGAAACTTGACTTCCCCTTCATCCATTAATGCCCAGCATTCTTTTTTAGGGACGGTTCGAAAAATGCTCCTCAATTTTACATAAATAAACATTTCAACTTCATAAGTGTACTAATCTATTCTTATGCTTAATAAAAGCATAAGATAGGATTAGTACAGTTTTACCAATTATATCGATACAATTTTACCAATTAAATTAATACAATTTTACAGTCCCTAAAAGGGGCGCTGGGCATAAATGGGTTTATTTAATCAGTAATCTGTCCTTATGGTATTTAGATGCAGCGTAAGAGAAAGTCGTGTGAGTTCTATATCATATTATTCTTTTTTGCTAAATAATATTTAAAAGCATCAATGCGTATCATAGGTGGTGAAGGAGCTGTGCTTGCATACGCAGGATCAGTGATAGGAATTGGAAATGACATCGGTGGAAGTATCCGCATACCAGGTTCATTTAACGGAATTTATGGACTGAAATCTTCCCCAGGTATGTTTTTTAAAGATTTGCTTTCTATTTTAAAAAGTAATTAAATAAGTATATCAGTAATGTCTTGTTTTGAAACTTTTTTAAAATTTTACGCACTAATTCAAACTTACAAACAAAAAACACGGATGTTTGATTTATTATAAGGCACATTCCAATCTTAAGAAAACAATGCTAAATATAAAGCTATGTTTGCGTTTTTATACAAACTGTAAATGAAAATTGTTGAAAAAGAAATGGAAATTCTTTTTTTTTTTTAAACAATACATCACAAACTATACACGGTTTGAAAAGCTATGCTTGGTTGATATTACAGTTAATATCAGACATTTTACCTTTATTTGGTGCCATGGGTACCATAAAATACCCAAGGGTAATAAAGTAATTCCATATCATGAATGTTAAAAGGGTTGAGTTGGGTTGGACTGTGAGAATTAAGGCTGATTGACTACTCTAGGCTTGAGGGGGAGTGCCCTCTGTGAGGGTCTTTCTATGGGGTCTTACCCTGTATTTACGCAAGTTTCGGAAAAAACCACGGAAAACTCAGAACGGCTAGGCCGACGAGCGTGACCTGGAATCGAACCTGGCACCTCACTCTACCTGTTTTGAGCACAGAACCGCTCATCCGCTGGTGGGCCCTAAGAATGTTAAAAGGAGACTTGGCGCTAGATAAATAAACAAAGAAAAAATAATCAATGTCTTGAACGCGAAAGGGAGCAAGTGGATCTGCAGATCAGGAGCCTCAACGTCCTATTTGCATCAGACATTTTTCAATATGTCATTTTTATTTATTTCTTATTATATAATAGTATATATTCATTCGATCGACTTATTACCATAATCAGATACATTCCTGAGGAGGGCTGCCGCCCCCCTCAACCCCCCGCTGTGTCTCTCTTTCTATACCTATTTGTATATCATATAAAGTGTTACGGAATTGTAAATAATTGCATTTATTTTTGTATAAATTTTTTCAAAGAGGCTTAGTAAGTCGATAAAATGCTAATTTTGTGCATTTCTAGTCGTTTTAGCGTTAAAATAGCCTAATTTTCCTTTAAAAACGAATTGAAAAGCTCCAATAAGGGAAGAAATAGATTTGGCGCCAAATTTGGCGACTGTTTCCCTCCTTGGCGATTTTTTTGGCGACCTTGGCGAGAAAATCCTTATTAGGGATATACCAAATATGGAAGCTCTAATCTCATTGGCTGATGAGATACGATAATTTTCCAGAACAGTCTGTGTTCGATAGAATAGTATAAAAGGAGCATTTTTTTAGCCAATGCTTCCAATCTCAGATCTGTGTCGGTTTCGTCAAATGCTTGCTTTGCTTTGAGCCTCTTTGAATGAGACTTGCTTTATGTGTTATTGCTAAACAGTTTGTACTGTTGTTTTGCTGTTAACGGCTGTTGTTTAAGCTATGTTTACTGTTTGAATTGAAGCTGATACTTGGTTTATAGACCTGTATTCTTCTGGAACTTTCTGTGAATAAATCACTGAATTTTTGCAAGTTTCGCCTTTCATTCTCGGACAACTTACAAACCCCCAAGTACGCAACAATATGCATTCTTATTGAACGACGGTCTTGTATTATTTCCCGGAAATTCATAAATACCGAATTTCATACAAAACAAATTACATAGCATATCGGAAATATTTTGCGTAACCTTTAAACTAATTATCAATTCTATGCCCACAATTTTCAACATGAAAACAGGCTTTTAAAATTCTAATAAAATTTCATTATATTTGATGGGGTGTAACCATGTTAAAATACACTTTTAAGAAATACCGACTATACACCATAAAAGTACGAAATTCCTTTATGTATCACGGAAAAGTAGCCACAGTCATTATAAACGCCAATAATAAGAATAAATCTAATTAATTATAACTCATTAATCTTTCAAACTAATTTGACATCATTTGGATGATTACAGTACATACTCGGAATTATTTTGTGTGGTCATATAAATTATTTAGTCTATACATAACCTTTTTTAAGAGTAAGCATAATTTTGAGCATCTTTATAATGTATGTTAATTTTATTAAGTTCAATTCAGCATAAACGCATTAAAGTGTTCGCTTAAATAAAAGTTTGTCCATAGGCTCTAATGCTACGAAATTCTTTTGCGTGTCTCTGTAAACAAACCATAAACATTGTATACACCAGTAAAAACTATTCAGCTTATTTTGCGTTTAAAATTAATAATTGTTCCAAATTTAACATCGTTTGGATGACTAAGTGACATTGTCAGAACACTTTTGTAAGGTCCTGTACATTAATTAGAAAGCTTAAGAGCACATATTTTCTTCAAGCAACATAAGTTTAAGCATCTTACTCACGTACTCTAGTTTCATTTTCTTCATTGAAAAGTAATGATATCAAAATGCGTTTAAACGAAATTCACCCCATACGCCGTAATGTTAAGAATTTTGGCGTGTCCCTGTACACAGTTTATAAAAAATATAGCAATGAAAATTATACAGCTACTTATATGGAAATCTGGAATGTGTGCGCCAATTTGAAAGTCAATCGAAGGATTTTTGCGGCCGCTATTGCGGTACATACAAATTCTTCCCAAAGGCCGTAAGGATAAGAAAAATTTTGGCGTGTCCCTGTACACGAACAACAAAGGGAATACACACCTAACACTATACAGCTAATTCCGTTGGGCTCGTGAATATGTGTACCAAATTGCAAGTCTATAGCGTTATTTTTGGGGCCGCTATTGCGGTACATACAAATTCTTCACATAGGCCGTAATGATAAAAAAAACTTTGGCGTGTCCCTGTACACGAACTACAAATGGAATGCACACCCAAAACTATACAGCTAATTTCGTGGGGATCATGAACATGTGTACAAAGTTTCAAGTCAATAGCGTGGTTTTTACGGCCGCTATCGCACGACAGACAGACAGACCGACGGAACCCAAAATCCTTTTGAGTCTCAACAGAGGGCCTCCACTGACGTTTCGGCAAAAATTGAAGTCAATAGCTTGATTTTTGCGGCGGCTATCGCGGTACATACAGATTCTTCCCATAGGCCGTAATGATAGAAAATCTTTGGCGTGTCCCTGTACACGAACTACAAATGGAATATACACCTAAAACTATACAGCTGATTCCATTGGGCTTATGAACATGTGTACCAAATTGCAAGTCAATAGCGTGATTTTTGTGGCCGCTATCGTGATACATACAAATTCCTCCCATAGGCCGTAATGATAAGAAAAACTTTGGCGTGTCCCTGTATACGAACTACAAATGGAGTACATACCAAAAACTATACAGCTAATTTCGTGGGGCTCATGAACACGTGTACCAAATTTCTAGTCAATAGCGCTATTTTTGCGGCCGCTATCGCGCGACAGACAAACAGACAGACAGACAGACACAGCCCAAAACCGTTTTGAGTCTCAACAGAGGGCCTCCACTGACGTTTCGGCAATAATGATATAGTAGACAACTATTTCAGTAGTATTTAAATTGCTGTGATTAGTGCATAAAGAAACAAAAGGAAAGATCTTATTTATAGGAACACTTTCCTTTTGTTTCTTTATGCATTGTTGATGTACTCTTTAGAAACATTTCTTGCGACAATGGGAGATTTCACGGAAGTGTGACTCAACGAGTTCAGTATAGGGGGTGATAAATCTTGTGGTTGAAAGAAAATAGCTATAAGGGAACATCGGATGATTAGATGCTTACCGAATCTCAACCTATTGGTAATTTGACACCCCCCCCCCCCAAGATTTTGGAATCGTCCTCAAAGCTAGACGCGATGTTATATTATTATTTCCTTTGGGAAGTTGTTGACGAAGTTTGGGAAGACGTTGAAGATTTTTCTTGTGTTTAATTTAATACTATGTTTCAAGTTTCGGCGGTAGTGTAATTTAAATCAATATTATGCAAAAACTTTCTAATTTAAGTTTACGTAACAAATACAGACACAAATCTTAAATATTTCAGGTGCTTTGTGTACAGTTAAAATAATTTGCTCCAATGACGACACACAGTATCAAATAAAAAACACTCAAATAAAACACAAAATCTTGAAATATTGTAACGTAGATCAATTAAAGTGTACTTGAAACAGATGGATATAGACCACAATGTGTTCATAATAAAACTCACATAATATGCAATTATCTATATATTAATAGGCAAGCATAAAATTTGTAGTCCCTTTTTAACATATTAATTATGGGAGTAGAGGGTTGAAAATGGTATCATTCGAAAGGTATGGTTAGCCGGAAGGTGCGAATACAAATATTATTTTCTTACGATGTCAAGAAGGTATTTAAAAATACATTTATTTTTTATGCATTTTCCCCCATTTTTCCCTTTCATACACGTATTCCTTTACATTAAAAAATACCTAAAAGTGGAAAGTTGTTAAATCTGGCAATTTCATAAAACTCAAATAAAACCATAGACACAGTAATTTGTATAGCATCACTATACGCAAGCGAAGTGATGACGTCACTAGCCGTCCATAGAGCCACGAAAAATATTTCCTAAGGATTTGATTTATGAGAAATCATTTTTTTATTTTCTAATTTATTTATGATCTAATTTCTTTCTTTTTTGTTTTATGATTTGTGTCAGCTGTAATTTAAAGAGATATTAGCCGTACGATAAATTTCATGTTTGTGTATTAATATGTAAATAATATATATTATTTAATTTTTGAAACTTCAAATGTTCTTTGTTATTTGTCTTTTGGCAACAAAAAGTGACTTTATTTATTTATTTCAACGAGATATATAAATTAGAGTGCTGATTCAATGGATGAAAGATTAGCTTTCCGTGGTTCAAGATGAATCACGTGACATGCTCCAATAGGTTGCTGTGTTTGGCCCTTTATCGCTATTTTGGCATTTAAAATATCAGTTCGACAAATTATCATTATTATTAGGTAACATGACAGTCCTATGACCGAAATAAATTGTTTTTAAAATAATTTTACACATATTTCACATTTTAATAAATAATAAAATACCTCTTTTTTCATCGTTTCTCAACAAAGTTTAAAAGTGTTTATAAAAGAAAATTTAAACTTTTAAAGAGCTAAATTTAACAACAAATAATAATTTTTCAACTATTTTTAAGCATTTTCTCGGTTAAAGTTCAACTACACGAAATAAAAAGAAGTAAAATCAAAATCAAAATGGTTTAGAACAATAGAATATTAAACTACGTAAAGTAAACAAAAACATTGAAACCGTTGCCATAGAAATTTACATAAAACGAGCTGTTGCCAAGGAAACCACCGAATACGCAGGTGCAAGGAGAGCATGTCACATGACTCATCTTGGACCTTCTCAAGGGTTACAAGCAAGTCGGGTCCGTTCTTTCAATAGCTTAAAATTTTATATTTCCGAACACAGTGGACAAGGTCATTTAGCTAATGACGAAAGAGTATTTACAAAGAACATTGTTTACAGAGAAATTTTAAATTTCTAAATTTATTTATTTAGTGCTAACTTAAAAGAATTCTGAGATTTGAATAAATTTGTGGTCGAATTTCGACCTCTGGGCGATACTAGTTATCTTAAATATCCCTCGTTTACGAGATCCCATAAAAAACTAGAGATATTATTATTATTATTACTATTATTATTATTTTCAATACTAATATAACACGTAATATTTTATATTAATTTTTATTGGAATGCAAATAACTTACATTAAGTAAAATAAACTTTAAATAATTACTGACCCTACATCCTTCGCGTTTGTTTTATGTCTACATCTGATTTTTGCTTGTATAAGTATTAAATTTAAATTTCTAAATTTATTTATTTAGTGCTAACTTAAAAGAATTCTGAGATTTGAATAAATTTGTGGTCGAATTTCGACCTCTGGGCGATACTAGTTATCTTAAATATCCCTCGTTTACGAGATCCCATAAAAAACTAGAGATATTATTATTATTATTACTATTATTATTATTTTCAATACTAATATAACACGTAATATTTTATATTAATTTTTATTGGAATGCAAATAACTTACATTAAGTAAAATAAACTTTAAATAATTACTGACCCTACATCCTTCGCGTTTGTTTTATGTCTACATCTGATTTTTGCTTGTATAAGTATTTTTGTTCATAACTTCATACATGATTTATTTATTTATTATTTATTTTTGTTTTTAACAATGCATGTATTGTACATTAAAAAAAAAAATATTTATTAAATTTATTTTTAGATATACCATTTTTTATTTTTTCTCAATATATTCCAATCAACATTACTGAAAAAAACTAAAGGGTTAAAATAACATAAGAATGTGATATTTTAACACCAATCCCGACTTATGTTAATTTCTTTTATATGTAATAAATAAAATGAAAATTCGCGTCATATTTTTTTTTTTTTTTTTTTTTTTTTTAATTTGTGAATAGTTAACAGTTTTAAACCAACTGGCCATATAAATGAACTTTTACATTTGAAAACAAAACACAATTATTACTTTCGAAAATTGATTTACATGACAAGTTCAAGGTTATTAAGAAACATGTCTTTTTCAAAATATGTTCAGTGGCTAAAACCACTAGTTTACTACTATGAAAATTTATATTTTAAATTTCAGATATTTATATAACAAATATAATGAAAAGTTTATGGCTAAAAATTTAAATACGATATGGATGTAAAAACTACAGAATTACCTATCCTCTTTCAGGCATGATATCTAATGAAGGGTACTGGCCAGAAGATGATGTAGAAGATCCAGACGTCATAGACAAATTTGTTGGTACAGGTCCTATGTGCCGTTATGTAGAAGATTTGCCATTACTTGCTAAAGTTATGAGCGAAGAAAGAATAAATTTCGTGAAAAAGGTAATGGTTATTGAATTATAAATTTCGTATTTAATAAAATTATAAAACAAACTAGAAGTGATATGTACACTAAGCGACAAAAAAAAAGCCGCACTTGGATGTTTTCCTTTTCGCCTTCTACAACCGCCAATTTTATCGTTTAAAAAGCAAATTTTCGAACAGATTTTACTATGTTGTCCTCCACATACACTTTAGCTTTGAGTGTAGTGTTAAAAACAAAATGCAATTGTCAGGAAAATTGTAATTTTAGAATTTATTTCAAAAATGGTAAGAATAAGGCAGTTAACGATGCCACAAAAAGTATTAATTTTTAAATGAAAATCAAAAAATATTTTAATACGTGAGATGGCAAAATAATTAAATGCTAACAAAATATTGGTAAAATGAATTTTAGCAAAATATAAATTTTTTTGACCGTTTAAACTGGGAATTTGGCTTTAGGCGGTCATGTTGCTCATCCAAGCAAGATAACCGCAAGTTAAAATGCGAATGTTTAAAAAATCGATTTGTATCATGTTCAGAACTTAAAAAAGATTTTAAAAAAGTGTATAGTAAATTACTTTCTCCAAAAACAATGCGGGAACAATTAAACAAAGCGGGTTAAAGAACGGAAGATATGCGAAAAAAGCCATTATTATGGAAAAGAATTAGAAAAAACAATACTTTAGTTGACCAAAATTTAAAAACATTATCAGTTAATTATTAGGCTGAACTGGTTTTCTCTGATGAATCAAGTTTTCTTTATTTCGTGCAGTTGAAAAAAGCTAGAATGAAGACGAAACTGTGACCGACTTAATAAAAATCGCACTTTTAAAACAGTGACACATTCTCCGTACATTATGGTACGGAGGTGCATAACTTTTCAAACACTCGGGGAAATTTGTATGCTCAAGGGATCAATTAACTCGAAATAAAATAAAACACAATCTGCATAAAAGTGGTGCCCGACCGACTAAATTGGAGGTATCTTAGACATTTCCGTAAACAGCATTTGAAGATAATAAGGCACCTTACTACACGGCGTCTGTGGTAAGTTTATTCACTTCAAATTGTCAAAATTTCTTATACATTCCCATGAGAACCTATAATTCTGTAAGTAATCATACTTTTTTTCACTTTAAGTTAAATACCACAAAGGATATAGTAGAATTTCTTCTTTACCAGACATGGAAATGGTCAAAATCGCGATCCGCTCGAAAATGTTTCGTCTATAAAAAGGCGGGGGAGAGGGGAGAGGATTCGAAATTTGCAGCCTATAACTCTGCCAGAACTAGAAAAATTTATTTGTGATATTTGGCACATTGAAATTTCTGAGATTTATATTAAAACACTGTATAAAACTATGCCATTGCGCATTAATGCAATAATTCCATATAAAGGTGGAATTAACCCAATGCAGAATACATATTTTTAACAAAAAATTGCTTAGATCTAACAAATAAATAGTTTTATTTTATATATTAAAATATGACTTGTTTATTTCATATAATAAATCATAATAGAATGCAAAGTGTATAGTTATTGCATTATGTTCAAAAAGAAAGTTTTATGCAGATTTTTAAAAAGTACTTCGTAAAGTGCAATAAAGCGAATTATTAAATCGAAAATATACATAGGTATCATTTCATTCCTTTGGTATTATGAAAACAAGACAGTTTTATTTGTTTCAAACATTAATTTTAAAGTTATTACAAATAAAAAAAGTATAAGTCATTTTTTCTGCAGTGCGGCTTTTTTTTTGTCGCTTAGTGTATATACTTTTTACCGATTGTCAAATATAATAAGTTATCTGGAATGAATAGTATAATTGAGATTTTGCTCGAATATTAATCGACAAGTTTCTAATATTTTTTTGTAATTAATGGCGAGAGAGACGATGAAAATTATCAAAATAGATCCAATTAAAAATATCCTGATAGTTGTTAAACAATGTATGAAGTTATAAAATAGTTTTAAAATAATACCATTCAGCGTTTCTTCAAACCTTATTTAAAAACGCTTATAAAATTTTGCGTTTCGAATTAGTTTTTATTGGGTTCCAACTTTCAGGAATTGTCAGTGTTTTATAACACTCCATGCGAATTTGTTTTCATCTAATCCTTTAAATAAATTTGTGTGAATGTTATACAGCATATTTGTCACAATATTAGATATTCAGTTTGAAATCAAACTAAGAAAGATGTGGCCACCACATGACTTTCTTCTGCATTTTCCTATGCAAATTCACTGAGTAAAAATAACACTGGTCTACAGTAATTCAGTAATAACGGTCAAATTATTATTTTTATTATTAATTCCAATTTTTATTTAAATATCTGCAAGTAAAAAAGTCCCACCACGTCACATTTTTCTGTTAGAGTATCAGAAAATAGCAATTTCCACGATTTTTTTATCATTTTCACAATATCCAGCACAGGTTGTAACCCTTCCAACTGACATCCCAGAATCCTGGCAACTCAGAGTCCCGGCAACCATGTTTGTTTAATTTTTTTGCTAAAATATCAGAAAATGGCAAATTTCACTATTTTTTTTATGATTTTTATAATACAGTCGACAGCAAAAGTATCCGAGCACTAACCAATAACTCCGATATCAAAAAAGTACATTTAATACTATTTTGTTAAATATATCCTTGTCGAATCATGTTCTTAGGCTGACTAAGAACATGACTCGGCAAGGATTTATTTAACAAAGCAGTATTAAGAGTAGTTTTTTTAGACAGGGATTATTGCTAGTGCTCAGATACTTTTGCTGCCGACTGCATCACACATGGTAACCTCTCGTACTATCAAACCTGCCTCCTGGCCATCCTCTCTGCTGGCAACCTCTGTTTGGCAATCATGTATTCGTACCTTATATGTTTTTTTTTTTTTTTTTTTTCTGGTATTCTAGTTAACAGATAATCTTTGTTAAGTATGATTGTGCTGTTTTATAGTTAAAGTTTCATGTTCAAAATGGCAAGTTTTTAGTGTAGAACTTGTAAAACCGTACCCGATAAGCTTTGCTGTATTTGTGAACTATTCATATAAAAATCGCAAGGTAGACATTTAACACAAGACGTAAAAAAGCCTATTTTTTGTACTTTGGTTTTAAAATAACAAATAATAACAATTCAATCATTTAGTGTATATTCTATGTTTTTATGTTCTACTTATTCTACAATATGTATATTATCTCCATATTAACAATATTCCATGCTGAATTAATAATATTGATAGTAATAATGCATGTCTTCTAAATACTTTTGTACATTGATTTTAGTACAGATTAAATAATCATAACAAAAAACTGTACGTGTTACAGATTTTTCACTATTATTTTTTAATTCTGCACTACAGAATTAGTTGAAAATAGCTAATTTCATTTCTGTTACCCCCCCCCCCCCCCTCCAAAAAAAAAAAAAAAAAAAAAAAAAAAAATTGTCGACTAGTGTAATTTATTAAAATCATACTTTAATAAAATTATCTTCCATGATAATGCAGTACGATTTCCATATTAGAGAAGTAGTATAACACTAAATACCCCCAAAAAGTTCATTTTATTCTCGATATTCCTTTTTTTTTTTTTTGTTAAAAATGAAAAAAAAAAAAAAAAATATCGCAAATCGATGGTTTTAAAGGTATTGACGAGCTCTTTTGAAAGATACCCAAAATGAAAATTTATTCCCTTCGAGGGGAGGCGATGCTTCTACTTATACAATTTTTTCCCCCAATTCACTATTTCTATTATAAATGATTCTCGTTTTTATATTATCTATATTAATCCCTCCTTTTGTTATATATATTAAATTTGAATAAATAAATAAACTTTTAAAGAACATATGTGGGAACACTCACACAATGATTATTAAAAAATAATTCTCTTTATGCACATTTATACAAAGTTTTATCCTATACCACCATGTTAAAAATTTAGAAAAATCGGGATGGCAACGCAACCTGTCAGACAATTTTTACCAAAAGTTGATAGGCACTAATTTATGTCAAGTTGTAACTACATACCAATTTGTATGAAATTCTGTGCAGTAGTTCTTGAGATACAGTTGCCACAAAAATTTGTCACACACACACAGAGACTGATAAACAGACAGACATTTTCTAAAAATGGTCAAATCGTGTTCTGCAACTCTCAAAACGTATAAATCTATCAAACACCCGAGGTCGAAAATTTTTACGAATCTAATACTTTCTTCTATCGAATATAGAAGAAAGTAAAAATCATAACCTTTATTACGAATTTACAAATTCAATCGGAAGACAAAAATTCATTAAAAAAATCCGAATTTCACACTTTTTTGTTTGTAACTGATTCTCTAATTGAGATACATAAGATTAAGTAACCCGAGGTGTACAGTTACATACAAAAAACGAATAGTAAAAAAAAAAAAAAAAAAAAATTAAAGATTTAAAATAATTTAGAGCTCGCGTACAGCATTTTGAAATTAGATATAATTTTTATTTATTTATTTTTTTCCCATAAAAGAGGTTTTTTTTAAATCTCTAAAATGACTTTTTACCCTTTAAAATATGCTCTATGGATAAAAAATGGAGGGTTTTCATGTTAGTACGTGATTTAAAAAACGATGGAATGTGAAACAAAGGTAATTAATTTCAACGTCACTTGTGCTATTAAAATAATGTGAGCTATCTACTGTGATATTATAATCCATAAACTGAGTAATTAGATTTTTCACACTAATCTGCATACAGTACTGATCTTAAGACGTGTATTGGTGTCCAACATTAAAGTCACAGATTGTTTTCACATTTCCTTGTTTTGCAGATAATTTTTAGACCATTGAACCTAATAAATATAAAATTTCTATAGCATGTTTATTATCAAATTATTAATCAAATTTTATTCAACATAAACATACAAGTAATAATTTTTAAATGGCGTTATTCAATTTTTTTTCCAAAATAAGTTTTGAACAGATTTAGAAAAGAAAACCATATAAGAAATAGTGCTAAAAATTCATTGAAGATACGTGAGGATACACATGCCTCGAAATGCTAGATAAAACCCAATTTTTCTTCCTGTATTCGCTTTTCTTTTTCTTCTATTTTTTATGCGAATATATATATATATATATATATATATATATATATGTATGTATGTATTTGTGAACATTAAATTAGGTGATATGTTTGTTATAATTTTATTTATTGATATTTTTAAAAATTCGGTCAGCGTATATAGTTCAGAAATTAATAATTCTGTTTATTCAAAAACTCTGTTATACAAGAAAAAGAAAAGTAAATGCATAAATAAAAATCCAGTTTTAGTTTACCATTCAGAGGCATGCGCATCTTCACCTATCTGTACTGCATTTTTAACCCATTTCTCACTTAGATTTTCTTTTTTAAAATTGTTTAAAATTTTCTTTCTTCCGAAGCTTACTTTTAAGAAAAATTAAGATAATATCAATTAAGAAAACATTTATGTAAATTTTTATTAAATTCAATTTATGATTTGTTAACGAACATTTTATCCAAATTTTATTTTGCAATGTAATACATAAGATATGTTTAGAAAGTGAAAATAGATTGTATAGCTTAATTTTTATGTATTCGTTTTTCTATTACTTTTTGGTTATTCAATAAAAATAAAAATAAACACCATTAATTTTAATTAAAAACTAATATGTCGTGGCCACCACAAGACTTTCTTCTATATTTTCCTATACAAATTCACTCAGTAATAATAATAATAATAATAATAATAATAATAAATACAGGTTTTTTTTTTAAGTTATTTTTGGTAAAAGTAAAAAAAAAAAAATCGATTACTTTGTTTTAAATTATCACATATTTATAGTTCGACCATTCGTTTTAAAGGTATTGACGAGATCTTTCGAAAGGTGCCCATCTTGAAAATTTACCCCCCGGGGGGGAAGCGATGCCCCCGCATGCACAAAATTCTTTTCCTAATTAACTACTACTATTATCAATAATTCATATTAATTTTACAATCACAGGTTAAGAGTAACTCTCAATATGTACATTTATACGAAATTTTGTCCTATACTGCCATGTTAAAAATTTAGAAAAAATACGATCACAGCGCCACCTGTTGAGCCTGTTGAGCCAAATCTAATCAGCACCAGTTTATGTCAGGGGCCAATTAAATACCAAGTTTATTTAAATTTCGTTAAAAAAAAAAAAAAAAAAAAAAAAAAAAAAAGATTTTTTTTTCCAAGTTTTTTTTCGTTAAAAGTAAAAAAAATCGATAACTTTGTTTTAAATTATCACATATTTATAGTTCAACCATTCGTTTTAAAGGTATTGACGAGACCTTTCGAAAGGTACCCATCTTGAAAATTTACTCTCCTCGAAGGGGGGTGGCGAGGCTCCTACATATACAAAAAAAATTTCCCAGTTGACTATCTCTATTGTAAATAATTCTTGTAAATTTCATAATGATTACTAAAAATTAATTCTCTTTATGCACGTTTATACAAAATTTTGTCCTATATTCCCATGTTAAAAAATTAGAAAAAGCGGGATGGCAACGCAACCTGAAATACAATTTTTACCAAAAGTTGATAGACATTAATTTATGTCAAGGTGCAACTACATACCAATTTGTATGAAATTCTGTGCAGTAGTTCCTGAGATACAGTTGCCACAAAATTTTGTCACACACACACAGACAGACAGACAGACGGACAGACAGACAGACAGACAGACATTTTCTAAAAATGGTCAAATCGTGTTCTACAGCTCTCAAAACGTGTAAATCCATCAAAAACCCGAGGTCGAAAATTTTTACGAATCCAATACTTTCTTCTATTGAATATAGAAGAAAGTAAAAAATAGTACTGTGTAGGCGAAATCCTTGATAAATTCAAAGTGTGTCACTGACCTAGAAAAAGTTTAAAAGTCATATGATTAAACTCTCATTAGAAAACAATATCAAGCTGATAATTTTAAACTACTGATTTTACTAACCGATAATTTCAATTGTCTTTTCTTATCTTGATAATAATAATGACAAAAATTATATAATATTTTCTGTTTTTAATTTACTCTTTGTACCTACGACTTTTTAAGTTACTTATATTTTATTTTAAAACACAGTCTAATGACACAAATGTTACGTTACAATACGTTACAATATTTTAAGGGAAAAAAAAAAAGAAGTTCCAACTTCGGACCCCAGTATCTCTATTCTGAAGTAACGTCTGTCGATGTAAATTGGTAGGAGTGTATATCTACATACCAGTCACAGTTCGTTAATGCTCCTTTTTAGAAATAAATGGGTACTGGTATCCTTGAATTTTATTAGAATATGTTTTTTACTAAATAAGAATAAGGTTCACCAAAATAATTTTTAGTCGGTGGTTATCGTACCTCTTGAATCACTTTGGAAATTCAATTTTACATGCACAAACATATAATGAGCAATCATAGCCTCCTAAACTAGGTGCCTATCGCGTGTCTCGGAAACTTGGCAACAGTTCAAGTGGTAGACAGCGCCACCTGGTTCCACGACTTTTTTATTCAACTTTCACCAATAATTTTAAGAAATGATATCTGGTATATATATAATCGACGTTTCTTCGATTCTATTCGCGTTTTATATATACCAAATCCCACTTTTAAACATTTTTAGTGGATGTTGAATAAAAAAGTCGCGCAATCTGTACCGGGTGGCGCTGTCTACCGCTTGAACTGTTTCCAAGCTTTCGAGCCACGCGACAGGCATCTAGTTTAGGAGGCTATGGAGCAATCAAAGGAAAGTAACCGTAAACTTTTTTGTTAAGGTAGGAATTTTAATCTGTTATGATACTATGCTTTTAATATTTGCATATACAGTAACAGCCGCTTAATAACTTTACTGGTTAATAAAATCAGCCGCTTAATCTGATCAAATTGCAAGGACTGGAATCAAACCAATATGAACTGCTTTTAAAACCACCGCTTAATAAAATCAGATTCGCCGGTTAATAAACTCAAAAATATCTCTGTCGCAGCAAAAATGTCATTTATGCGCACTAAACAATGTTTTTATTTACCCTGTGATTTTTTATTTTTGAAATAAAAAAGAAAAGAAAACACAGCAATCTCTCCGTTATTGCCACTCTTTGTCAAAAATTTTACCTTTACAGCATAGTTACAAATTACACAAGCCCCATTACTTGTATTAGTAATAACAATCTTAAGAAACAAGTTCTTTAAAGTTCGATAATAAGTTGCAAACTTGATTTGATTCGCAAATGATAATTTTCTTTTTTTTTTTTTTTTTTTTTTATTATTAAAATATAATTTATAGTTCTTATTTTGAAATAGCTAAGAAGCAAGTGATTTAAATGGAAATACTTTAAATTTAAAAGAAAAGCATGAAGTTTTGGCAAAGTAATTATGGCCTTTCTGAAAGGAAAGCGCATCAGAACTTGGGATGTGCTTAATATACTTATTTTGAAGTAACAATTAATTAATTATCAGTCAAAAATCAATCAATATTGTTCATTAATTCCATTATTCGTTACATTTTGAAATTTATTTCCAAATTCAGGGATGCAATACTTTTTTCTTGAGTGCAGGAACATTCACTGTATATAAAAATTAACCGCTAAATAAAATCACTTCGGCTCAGAACGAATGTAATTTTAATAAGCGGCGGGTAGAAAGTCTTCATATAAATATAAATTTAAATCACTCAAAATATTTCACTATATTTCAGATTCATTTAAAAAATAATTTTACTTTAAAATAAAGTTTTGTTAATAATTCTTAATAATAATAAACAACACAAGTCTACGTTTAAAAATTTGATTTGATAACTTTGGCTTAACACTGTCCGGGGTGGATCACGGGCTCAGAATTCATACCGGTATTTGTTTAAGAAATTTCTGTACATTTAATATCATTGGATTTAAGAAGCACAAAAATTTGTTTCATTGATAGTGGTATGAGTTCTTCGCCCGTGTTCCATCCCTGCACTCTTTTTAGGGTACTGAAACTGAAAGTTTAACACTATTCTCTATCACATATAGTTTTTCTCTATCACATATAGTGTTTTCTCAATACAGGGTGTCTACAGACGCAGTTTCTTCCTCCATGGCTGTTCCACCAATATAATTATGTGATGACTTTTATAGTTCATTTCCATGATTAATTATAATTGATCGTGTAAACATACCAGAAACTACCGAAAACGAAAAAAAAAAAAATGGTATTGGTAGATACCCTGTATTAACAAAAAAATTATACGTGATAGAGAAAAAATTGCTACATTTTCGGTTTCAGCACACCAAAAACGTATGTATCAGAAAAAATTATCAAATCAAATTTTGTTAACATTATTTTTGTTGACAGTCTGAAAATAAGTTTAAATAACAATATCTTTTGCAGGTGAATTTTCAGCAACTGAAAATATACTACATAGAGGAATTTCCTGGATTTCTTTTACAACCTATCGCTGAAATAAAAGCTGCAGTCAAAAAAGTAATTATTATAATATATATTTACATACTTATATTCTATACATTATATTATCATAATATTAAATTTTCATGAGCATGCAGTTTACCCATCAACGAAAGAGTGTTCATAGCGTTTTCCTGCTTTCAGTTCATTTCATCCGGGTATACTTATATATTAAAACAAGTGAAAACTACAACGTCAGAAACGCTAAAGAGAAAAAATTGGGTAGCAGACAGTTGTTTCGGTAGCATTTTGCGTACCGTCTTCAGTGCATAAAGAAATGAGAGAGAAGTGCTCCTATATAAACTGAAATGGATCGAATTCTGTTCAATCAATAGAATTACGCGGAATGCTGGGGGATTGCAAGATGTTGATGGATCTTACCGTCCAATAGCGTTCGCAAGCCAAAAATTCAATGCGATGCAGAAAAATTGGACAAGCATTGAAAAAGAAGCATGGGCAGTTTTATTCGGACTGAACAAATTTGACAAGTGGTGTCAGAACTATGGATTGTGAACAAGAGACGGAATCTCAGTGTTTGGGGGAAAAAAAAGGAAAGAGATCTGAACTGGTCCGAATAACCACAGTAGTTATGAAACGAAGTGTAAATCATAATTATCAATTTTCGCCATTGTATATACCATCAAATCATTAATGTATTTGATCTGTGACGTGTCCCTTAGAAGTGATGTTAATAAACGAGTTCGGACTAACTATGACTTTCTTCATTGTCTCTAACCACTCACAAAGAATTCCATGCCGATAAGATGTGTCGTTAATAGGAATTTTAGAAACACTAGTTGTAACAAAAATGTAGAAAAATTAAGAAAATGTGGACTGAATATAGAAGTTCCAACAATGAGACAAATAGGGTACAGCGAAATCACGATTAACAATATTTTAAAAAAAATTACAAATATAAAAGACTTCAAAGAAATCGAGTTCTTGAGTGGATTTAGGCCTGCAAATTATTTTAGCTGAATCAAATTTAAAAATATAGTTTTCCTTCAAGCAGTGCTTAGAAATAGCCGGTTTATTGGTTTCTTGCTTACGGACGTAATTAATATGTTCTTTTAGACGGAATTTAAGACTACATTTAGTTTGGCCAATGTATGATAAATCACATTGGCTGGAAATAATATAGATGCTCCAAGAATTATGCATATCTATAGGATCTTTTAACCGAGAAAAGGTAGGTTTATTGGAAGACGAAAAAATTATTTTAAAATAATGTTGTTTGAGAATTTTAGCTATGGCGTGACTAGATTTAGGAAAATAGGGTAAAATAATATTGATATTAAAGGAGACTGATTTAGTAGACGAAATACGAGGGAGTCGTCACTTTTGGATAGCTTTGTCTATAATGGAAGGGTCACCTCTGTCAATTGCTATGGCTTTTAGATATTTGATTTGAGAGTTTAATAAAACAGGATCAAAACAAATATTAAGGGCACGGTTAACGAAAGCAGCCATTTTTTTAGGTAGATGGTTAACATGAACGTGCATAGGGAGGTAGAGAGACTGCAAAATTTTTACGATTGACGGTGGTGGAAAATCCATCTACAGTGCGAGAGACAAGGTATCAAGAAATGGAAGTGAGCCATTATTTTCTATTTCATATTTAAATTGGATATTACTGTCTATGGAGTTTGTAAGACATGGTCAATATTGTGACGAGATGTGTCGATAAGCGTGAAGGTGTCATCAACGTAACGGGTCCAGAAAGGAAAAGACATTTTTCTTAAAAAGCATATATTCAAAATAATGCATGTAAATATCTGCGAGAATTGGGGAGAGTGGGCATCCTATGACTAAACCTTCAGATTGACGATAAAATTTACTTTGGAAAGAAAAAGTTGTTTGTGATAAACAAATGCGGGTTAGAGAAATTAATTCTTGTATTTCAAAAGATGTGAAATGAAACTCTTTTAATCTCTTTTCAAGACACCAGAGGGTGCCACTTAATGGGACATTAGTAAAAAGAGAATTATATTTGTAGAAAGAAGGGGAGCAAAAATTGTAGTTAGAAATTTAGCTAAACGATAGGTAGCAGTACCAATATTAGAGACTATGGGACGAAATGGGATATTGGGTTTGTGGACTTTTGGTAAAGCATAAAATCAGCACAATTAGCTATAGAAGGGATAAGATGAGATTTAGTTGTGTCCAAAGAAGAGGGGTCATGGGTCAGATGAACATATGGGCCATCATTAATTAAATCGGTTACACTATCGATATATTGTTTCTTATCTAAAATAACAATCTGACCACCTTTACCTGCCTACGAAGACGGGTGAATTTATCATGTAATTTAATTGAATGTTTACGAGAGAGATTGTCGCAATGAATCCAATTATTGAGATCGATCAGCGTAAAATTAGGAAGTTCAAAAGCTAACTTTAAATGAAGAGCGAATACATTTTTTTCAATTTTGGCGATGTTGGTACGAGAAATATTGCATTTCTGTTGAATGAATTTAGGAATGATGCGATGTCTCTTGCACTGTAAAAGGAACTTCAGACGATTGATGGCTCGAAATTTTTTAGTACGTAATCGGTAGAAACGATTAATTAATTTTCACATTATGAAACAATTGATAACAGAAAAGAACTCAAATTATTACTGACCCAATCTCCCCTCAATTGAGGTTTCCCAGACCTTGTTATTTAGAAGCACTTCTCTTACATTTCTTTATGCAATGAAGATGGTACGCTAAATGCTACCAAAACAGCTGTCTGCTTTCAATTTTTTTCTCTTTGGCGTTCCTGATGTTGTATTCTTCACTTGTTTTAATAATCAAGCGTCAAGTCTCCTTTTAATATATACGTATATATGTATTATTATTATATTTTCAAAGATGGGTTTATAGGTAATAATTTTTCTGAGATTTCTTCTTCCATAATAACTTCTACAATTAAAGTTAGATTTATAGTCTAAAGACAATATTTAAATACTCCAGCATTCTCCTCTATAATACTTTTTATTTTTTATTTTTTTTTACTTTTTACAAGTTGAAAATAAAAAATTACGAGCCATTTTAAGTGGAAAGTGTAAACTGTCCCAAATTACAACACCATATTGTACCTTGGGACATACTTCAAGATTCATGCAATAGTCTTAACCTAAACCAGTTTTATGCAAATAATTTAAAAAATTATATTTTAAGGCATTATATTAAAAAATACACTTACAGATGCATTAAACTAATAATACTTATAACTATCAAAGTTCACATCTTATTCGTAAATTAACCCAGTATTGATAAATTCTCTATTTTAACATTCTATGATTAAAGTCAATTGTGAGATAGCTCGTTCAGATCTCAGTAGGAGTTTAACACTCAATTTCTGATAAAATATATTTTCATATTCCAAAATAAATTTATTGCTGTCCACTGTTAACTTTAAATAATTCATTGTTAATGACTTCCAGCTTACTTCAGACCAAGGCCGTGACTAAGGGGTGTTCCTCGGGGTTCAAACAAAAAAGTTAATATGCTTTTATTATTATTGTTTTAGTTACTTTTGTAAAATAATAATAACAATAATAATACTTTTTCTGTCTGTTGTTCTAATATGTCTGTGATTTGATCATAGTCAATATTGTCATAATCTGTACTTGATAAAATAGTTTCACCAATTCTGAAGTGATGATTTGTGGTATAGGTGGTTCTTTCCTCTATTCTGGATTCTGCAGTTTCAATTTCAATTTTACAGAACAATCTGTTAAGAGCAAGATTTTGCTATTCTTCTATTGCAATTGTTTTTTCGAGCTGAAGTTTTGTGAAATGGCCAAATCATTATTGAAGGTGTCACATCTTGAGATTCTTAAGTTGAACATGCTACACATAAAGCTGTTAACTTATTTGTTGCATTTACTGTTGTAGATCCAACACCTTCACTCAAGATGAATCTGTTGGTCTATCGGATACATATGAAGTTATACTCAAAGATTATTAATTATTATATTAAATAATTATTATTAGAGTGTTATATTAAAGCATACTAAAAAATATTTAGATTAAAACAATACCTAAATTATTTAGAACTATATATATATATCATATGTTGTTCCTTCAGATATGTTCCAAGGTACAACATGGTTTACTGTCCGAAGGTACAATCATCATACGGTTTAAATAAAATCAAAATGGTGGTTAATCAAAATAAAGTATCATTACTTTCTCTTAACCAAAACATTTAAAAATCGTCTATTCAATATTCATTTAAAATAGAGTAGAATAACTTTACAAATACTAGTTCAGAAATCGAAAATAGAATGAAAAAATACTAACATTTAAGTGACGAAATTTTCTTTCACTCACTAAGTGTTCAGTGTTTCAAAAGCTGCTTTCTGCTGTGATGTTTTGTATTTGTTAGAGTCACAATTAGGAATAAAAATATTTTTGATGTTGCCAATAGGCTTTTAGAAATTGCCAATGTCCCAAGGTACAGCACTCTCCCTTACTGATTTGTGTAAAAGGACTCACAAAAGAACTTGATTACGATACGATCTATGAAAGTTATTCATTTAAGGCATATTTAATATCTTTATACTGCAGAAAACACAACGAAATTAACATACATAAACTAACGTATGTTATATCGTGTTTCCCACAGAATAGAGGATTGCTGTAAATGATTAGCTGCCAAAATTACGCAAAATGTTCAGAAATATTTTAGAATATAAGTGAAAATTGTTTGAAGGACATTTTTAACTGTATTATGAAGGATTTCTTTCCATTCCTTTCCTTTTTTTTTTTTTTTTTTTTTGCTAAAATTTTATTTCTCTATGGGAAATGTGTATTTTATTTTTACACAATACTGGGCTAAACAAAAATCAAAGACTTTCTCTTTAAAACTAATGCTATAAATTTAGTTTTTAAGAATTCTTTTTTCCATAATTTAACCCGTGGTATGAATGGCTCTATCAGTTTGTGTACATAAAAATCAAAATTATTTCGGATAAATTACGGTCTGTGAGTGATATTTCTCTGAAGCCTATTTAATATCTGTAACTTACACAATATATAACGCTTTTTACATATACAGAGGGTGTTCACACATTTTTGTAACGATTTTGACTTTCTCCTTGGATTTAAATTTAAATATTAAAATAAAAACGTGACTAAAATTAAGTTTTAATGGGATTTAACTATTTTATGCTTTAAAATGTCGCTGAGAAATAAACAATAGATCGAAGGCTATATTTTTGAGATGATACGAAGAGATGATACTCTTTGGAAAGCTCAAAATGAATGATACTTTTGAATGATACTCAAAATGAATGATACTTTTGAATGATACTCAAAATGAATGTTACTTCGGAAAGCTCAAAAACTTAATGATACTCTTATTCAGTTCTAAAAGAAGGGTGAGTAAAGCATGGTTTTAATATTTCTACACGTAAAATGTAGGAGATAATTAATAAAAAAGTAAATAAACATCGAATTTTGCATTTGACTGGGAAAACGCGAAAATTTCTTACCCAACAAAAATGCGTTACACCTCCTATTAAATATGAAATCGCATCTCATGCTTTAAACGAAAATTAATCCCCCCCCCCCCCCAAAAAAAAAAAAAAAAAAAAAAAAAAAAAGCTGTCCTAAATTCTTTATATATCTCTGTAGGAACTGTGAACAATATTAAAAAATTTGATTTAAAGCTAATCATAACAAAAAAAACATAATGTTTATCACCTAATACAGAAACTTGTTTCTCGGCGTAAGATTGAATACAAATTATTGCAATTATTATATGCAATTATTGCAATTATTGATTGAATACAAATTATTTCATTATTATAATAATGAAAATTATTTTAAAGGTGAAAAACGGAAATATATAGTTAATATTTATGTGTCTTGGATATTATTATCTGTTTTCAATAGAAAAAGATCGATTTACCAGCGAAAAATAAAAGTAAAAAGCTAAAATGCTGGTTCAGAGAAAACAAGGAAAGTTTTACTTACGGTTTTATGGTTATCACTAAATTCACTTATTATAACGGAAAAATTTAAATTCGGAAATTGGAAAAAATGTCATAATTAATTCAGATTACTCTCATAAATATATTTTAACACCTATTTTCAAAGCAGAAATTCCATCCACTATCCTAATCAATCTCCAATGTATTGAGTTCCATCAGGATAAGGTTACAGGCTATACCTCTTAAATTTACTGCTCTATTTTTTTGAAATAAAGAAAAATGATACCAGAATTGGAACTATTCCCTTTATATGCATCCCACCAAAGTCCCTAGATGTGTCTCTAATGGATTATTGTACATCTGGACATTTAAAACAGGATTTTTAAAAGCGACATCCTAAAACATTGCATGAACTATGGAAAGTTGTGGAGGAGGAATGGAATAAAATCAACCGTGATGTTTTTATAAATGGTCTGTTATCTATGAAATCAAGATTTAAAATGAAAGTTTAACAAAAGGGCTGCACATATTACAAAATAAAATTCTTATATTTGGTTATATATATATCTTTGCAAAATCGTTACAAAAATGTATTATTTAAATGTAAAAAAGAATGTGTTTTACGTTTTTTATACTTGAAACAAAATTTAAAATTTAAATGTTAAATGATGTAATGCGTTTTTATTTCTTATTTAGTTCATATTTACTCACAACAGAAGATTATTTAATGTCATAAGTTTTTTTTTTAATATAAAATTTAAATTACTTTATTCAGAAAGTAATTCCTATAATTATAATCCAGATTCGTATTTTTTATTTTTAAACGCAACATGTTAAACTGTGTCAGAAGACTGTAAGTTCATAGTCACAAACCGGTTATTTTGAATTAACTTTTATTGTTATTATTGTTATTATTATAATTATCATTTACCATTCCAATTATAATTATTGTTACTTTTGTTCTTAGGCAACAGAATATTTCAAACTAACCTACGGCAACAGACCAACGAAAATAACATTTCCGGAACTAGGATATGCGTATGACATTTGGGAAACAAAGCTCCAAGAAGCCGACTTACCTCTGTTAAGAGACTTCATTGCCGGTCCAGGGAAACAAGTCAATCTTTTTATCGAGTTTTTGAAAGGGATTTTTGGATATAGTGAGCACACACTTCAAGCGATGTACTTCGCTGCCATTCAGCGTCGAAAGAAAGATTCGAATTATTACAAAATCCTAGCAATGTACAACAGTTTGAAGATGAAAATGGACGAGCTTTTGAGCGAAGATGCTCTTCTTCTACTTCCTACGCATCCAGAGCCAGCTCCTCATCATTTAATGACTTTTCCGAATTTCCCCAATACAGCCTATACGAGCATATTCAACGTTCTTTATTATCCATCCACGCAAATTCCAGCTGGGGAAATCAACGAATTGCCTTTTGGAATACAAGCCGTCAGTGGGACGAACAAGGATTATATAACCGTAGCAACAGCCATAGAATTAGATAAAGTTTTTGGAGGCTGGAAAAGTCCCAGCAAAATATTGGATATTTGAAGTCCATCATAACACGATTGTTAATCCATTGGTACACTTTTTTTAGTTTTAAAATTGTGCACAGTAATGCACTTTTATTTTTAATTGTTTGTAACATTTTTTCTGTATTCAGAACGAATGGAGGTTATGACCGTCGAGAAGTCTAAAACCGGTATTTTTTACAAGTTCAAAAATTATTCCTATAAACGAGCAGTTACGCGCAAAAAGCGGTCAGAAGGAAGCAAAATTGTGTGAAAAGCGGTTTGTCTAGAAATAATTTCAGGAAAAGCAATCGGCCAGAAATAGGATGACTTTCGGCAACCTAGGTTTGTAGCTGTTTTGTTTAGGCACCAACGTCTTTGGTAAATACACAAAAAATTAATAAATATTGCATAATTAATTGAAAAATGATTTCTTATAGAAAAATTTGGAAATTGAATATTAAAGTCTAAATCAATGGAACGAAATATTTATTCAGAAATTTATATGTATAAAACAGGATATCTGAAAAGCATATGTGACCGATTATATCACAAGGAAGAACACAGAAACTGATTTTCACATGACCGATTGTAACATCATCAAACAAACGCCAGGAGATTTAACGTGAGACGTTGTAAATGTTTATCTAATCTTTATTTATTTATTTTTTAATTATGTATAAGTTTAGCACATGTAAATTATTTTCAAACAGTATTGTATTTCTGTTCATCAAAATATGAAACTGTAATTTATTTTCTTTATAAAAAAAATTAATTGATGAAACAAATTGCATGTAATTAAACCGTACACAGAATTTAGACTGTCACGTCATATTTTTATTTTGTGTATTACTGTAGAATAAATGCACCTGTACACTCAATACTGATAAAATTTCTTTT
Organism: Salticus scenicus; assembly: GCA_963930645.1. NCBI lineage: Eukaryota > Metazoa > Arthropoda > Arachnida > Araneae > Salticidae > Salticus > Salticus scenicus. Next base: position 242,312,198 of record OZ005653.1, on the reverse strand, counting down.
TTATTAAGGAAAGAATGCACAGAGTCTATGTCCTTAAACTGCTTACATATCGCCAAAAAACAGATGACTAGCCATGCGTCGTTTGTGGAAATGACTCAAAGAAATTTTACACATAATTTTGTTGATACATTTTGTTTTATAAAGTAATATTGCAATCCTAGAAGTTTGTTTGAAGTTTCATAATATGTATTTTTTTTTAAAGAGCTATGCATATAAATTCACTTTAAATTTTGTAGATTTTAAGACAGATTGTATTATTATTCATTTAAAGACGATGGTATAAAAAAAAAAAAAAAATTCGGCGTAATCTCTAGATAAAATTTAACAGGAGATCAGTGGGATAAGGTGGTTTTAAACATTTATCTTCTGTTCTGCTCTAGCACTTCTTCTGCATGGCCACAATTGGAGAAGCTATGACGAGAAAAACATTCTAACGCTCTAAGAACGCCACTTGGCCTCTAAATATGTTTAATCTTCTAGTTTTTATAAAGTTTTTCTTTTTCTTTCTCTCTTTCTTGTCTTTTTTTTTTTTTTTTTTTTTTTAAATAAATTAATCTATGATTATGCATGTTTGGGAGCCTGAAAATTAGCAAATGTAATAAGCTTTAACCATAGTCATATTTAACGTGCAACTATTTCATTGTACCGAGAAATTAGAACACAGTTATAAAAAATAAATAAAATACGATCAAACGATTTTAAATTTTCTTCTTTAGAGCAATTAATAAATTTAAATTCTGTCTTAAAAATAAAATAATAATATTGGACAATAGGCTGATTTTTTTTTTTTTTTCTTTGACATTTTATTGCCTTCAACAACTTGAGTTACATATAATCTTGGAGAGTAGGTTTTTATAATAGGATGTTCTAATAAAAGTATTCCATGCACAAGGATATGGTCTCTTCCCCTCCCTTAACTTCTCCGTGAATAAGGATTTATTTCTCCCCTCTGTGGCGACTGTGACCTAGGACGTCACCTAGGACGTCACAATATTAATGTTTCGATAGATTTTACAGACTTTAAAATGATCGATATATTACTTTAAAAAAAAAAAAGATAATAAAATAAATATAAATTATAATAAAAAATGTTTTAATTCTGCTTAATATAGATTAAATATGAATAAAATAATCTGGTGTGTCACTCACACGACTTTCTCTTACCCTGAAATTTAATACTATAAATACAGGTTGCAAATTAAGAGGTAAGATAACAAGTACTGTTATGTAAACCTGTGTTAAACAATTCAAATTAGGCTCCTGAAGAGTTTTATATGATAATTTGTTCTGTGTGAGGGGGCTACCACCCCTCTAAACCCCCCCCCCCCCCGTTTCATTAATGCACCTACATTTATATAGAATTTTGTTCGGCTATTAAAACATAATTCTGTTTTTAAAAAAATATTTATTAAAATTATTATTTAAAAAAATTATCTTTTATGATAATGCAGACGATTTCCATATTAGAGAAGTACTATAACACTAAATATCCAAACAAAGTCCATTTTATTCTCAATATTTAAAAGAAAAAAAAAGTACGAATTTTTTTAATTTTTTTTTTTTTTTTTTTTTTTTTTTTTTGTTAAAAGTATAAAAAATCGATAACTTTGTTTTAAATTATTGCAGATCGATGGTTCAACCATTCGTTTTGAAGGTATTGGCGAGCTCTTTTGAAAGATACCCATCATGAAAATTTACTCCCCTCGAGGGGGGACTTCCCCCCCCCCCCCACGGGGGGAGCCGAGGCTCCTACATACACAATTTATTTTCCGTGTTCACTATCTCTATTACAAAAAATATATATTCGTTTCATTTGGTTTACTGCACTCTATAGATGTTAAACTCTACTTACCTGCAATCTCCCCCATAGACGTAATGTATTTGAATACTTTTGAGTGTCCCTGTACACGAACAATTAGCTTGATCTTAACGAAAAATTTAGTGTAGCATCCTTATATGATACACATTTAGAATACCAAGTTTGAACTTTCTGTCATCATTTGTTTTTGAGATATGCTGATAACAGACAGACACACACACAGACACACAGACATACACACAGACCATTTGCTAAAGACATGATTTTTGTATTTAGGGGACCTCAGAACATCTAAATATAACAAAAACTCGCGTTCGAAAATTTGACCCAAAATCAATACTTTCTCTACCTTATGGGTAAGATAAAGTAAAAATACTTGGGAAAGTTTTTTTTTTTTTTTTTTTTTTTTTTTTGTAAATCAGTTAAAATTTGTTTATGTTAACTTGATGCCAAAAGGAGAAAAAAATAATAATAAAAGGAAAACCCCGTTAATTTGGTCAATTTCGTTTGAAAGACCTACTTTCACCTAGTGTAGAAACCATAGATATAGTAATAAGACATAGATTGATCAGCGAGGCCGAAAAAGTGATGCCTTTTTTTTTTCGGGAAAAGACGGCCATTTTACTCTCTTGTGGATGAATATACACGGGAATAGACACAGATAATTTAGCAAATAAAATTTATGAATAATTTGTGTACTAAAGATGAATGAAAAAACTCCAGATACTCATTTTTCTTTCTCTCTTTTCTTCTTCTTTTCTTTTTCTTTTCTTCTTCTTCCTTTTTTTTTTTGTATGGAATAACGACATTTAAAGAAATTTATCGTTTCTATCTGCTATTTCTGTCTGGTTAGAAGTTTTTATGGTCGAAAAAACTATTGGACTTATCCTCATCTTTTGAGATATTAGAGTTAACCCTTTAATTGCCAATCGCAATGCAGTCGGACACTTTTGTTACCAACTGTATAGAATAGAAATTTATGTTTACTCGGAAATGGTTATAAAGATATTAATAAAAGTTTGGGATAAGTGCTTTTTAGAGACCTAAAACAATTGGAACATCCTTAGCATCAAGAAAATTAGTGTTAACCCTTTAACTGCCAATCGCAACATGTAGTAGAAATTGAGTTTAATCAGAAATGGATATAACGATTTTGTTTAAAGTTTGGAGTTAAGTGTCTTTTTTTTTAATTTTTTTTTTTTTTTTTTTTTTTAAGAACTAAAATGTTTGGACATATCCTCATCCTCAGAAAAATTTGTGTTAACCCTTTAACGGCCTGTCGCAACATATAATAGAAATTAGGTTTACTCGGAAATGGATATAACGATTTTTATAAAAGTTTGGGATTAAGTGTTCTTTTGAGAGATAAAGCGAATGGACATATACTCATCTTCAGGAAAATTTGCGTTAACCCTTTAACGGCCAGTCACAACATATAATAGAAATTAGGTTTACTCGGAAATGGATATAACGATTTTTATAAAAGTTTGAGATTAAGTGTTCTTTAGAGAGATAAAGCGATTGGACATATCCTTATCTCCAGGAAAATTCGCGTTAACCCTTTAACGGCCAGTCGCAACATATAATAGAAATTAGGTTTACTCGGAAATGGATGTAACGGTTTTTATAAAAGTTTGAGATTAAGTGTTCTTTAGAGAGATAAAGCGATTGGACATATCCTCATCTTCAGGAAAATTCGCGTTAACCCTTTAACGTCCAGTCGCAACATATAATGGAAATTAGGTTTACTCGGAAATTGATATAACGATTTTTATAAAAGTTTGGGATTAAGTATTCTTTAGAGAGATAAAGCGATTGGACATATACTCATATTTAGGAAAATTCGCGTTAATCCTTTAACGGCCTTAACGGCCAGTCGCAACATATAATAGAAATTAGGTTTACTCGGAAATGGATATAACGATTTTAATAAAAGTTTGAGATTAAGTATTCTTTAGAGAGATAAAGCGATTGGACATATCCTCATCTTCAGGAAAATTCGCGTTAACCCTTTAACGACCAGTCGCAACATATAATAGAAATTAGTTTTACTCGGAAATGAATGTAATGGTTTTTATAAAAGTTTGGGGTTAAGTGTTCTTTAGAGAGCTAAAACGAATGGACATATCCTCATCTTCAGAAAAAATCGCGTTAACCCTTTAACGGCCAGTCGAAATTAATAGCATTAAATGGGTTTACTCGGTTGGTTGTAGGTTTTTTAAGGCCGATTGACTCCTGATGTGTCCTAGGCCTAGAGGGGGAATGCCCTCCGTGGGGGTCTTTCTAAGGGGTCCTCGCCCGTATTTACGCAAGTTTCGGAGGAAACCACGGAAAACTCCGAACGGCTAGGTCGATGAGCGCGACCTGGGATCGAACCCGGCACCTCCCATCTACCAGCTTTGAGCGCAGAACCGCTCGGCCGCTGGTGGGCGCATGGGTTTACTCGGAAGTGAATGTGACGATTTTGATTAAATTTTAGGGTTAAGTGTTTTTTTTTTTCTGGGCACAAATCCTCTCAAGTATCCTCCTTACTACAAATGTTCGTGTTTCAGAACTTTCTACCACTGTAGCTCCTCAGATCAGAAGACATTTAACGGTTAAAATAATCATCGTTTCTCTCCAAATCAAACTGATGAGTATAAAATTATCAAACAATGATAAAAATGGGGGAGGGGGCGTATCAAGAAAACGGTGTGTGATTGGGCAAAATGGTGATCATATTCGGATTCAGGAGGTCATTTTACATAAGAGTGGGCTGAAATAGTGTCAGATACAATTTTCATGCCGAGCAGTGTTATTACAAAGGAATACATAAAAAAATTTCTGGTATTAAGATTACGGAAATCCGTAATAACTTGGCATCTCTCTTTCTATATATATGTATATATATATATATATATAGGTAGATAGATAGATAAACAGATAGATATTTGATGCAAATTAGATTTTTTCTTCGATTCAGAAAAGTTCTTGCTCACTGTTAACCCTTTATCAACCGGTTAAGAAATACGGCCGAATTTGGGTTAACTCGGAAAGGGTGTAATGATTTTGAAGAAAGTCTTTGATTAAGTGTTTCTAGAGGTATAAAATCAATTAGGCATATACTCATCCTCAGGGCAATTCGCGTCTACTGTTTACCCTTTAATTACCGTTTGGGAAATATGGCAGAAATTGGGTTTTCTTGAAAATGGGTTTAACGATTTTGATGGAAGCTTCGAGTTAAATGTTTTTTGGGGTAAAAAAACGATTAGTCTGATCCCCATCTTCATAAAAATCATGGTTTGCTGTAAGACCTTTATTTGTTGGTTACTTGGAATAATATGACAAAAATTGCATATTAATGAGGAAAAATATGGCAAAAATCGGGTTTACTTGGAAATAAATATAATAATTTTGATGAATGTTTGGAGTTAAGAAGTGTTTGGGATGAAAAATTAATTAAACTTATCCTCATTTACAGGAAATCTTGCTTTAGCTGTTAACCCTTTATTTTCCTGTTGCAAAATATTGCAGAAATTGGGTTTACTCGGAAACACACATAATGAATTTCAAGAAAGTAAGAGTTAAATGATTTACGGATGAAGAATTGGTTTAACTTATCCTCTTTTTCAGGAAAATTTGCATGCGCTGTTAACGTATCATCCGCCGGTTGAAAAACAAGACTAAGTACTAAAGTCTAAGTACTTAACATGACAGTATAGGACAAAATTTCATATAAATGTATATAATGTGAGTTATTTTTAACGCATGAATGTACAATTTATATGAATTATTGATAATAGAAGTAATAAACTTGAAAAAAAAAAAGTGTGCATGTAGGAGCATTGCTTTCCTCCTGGGAAGGAAGTGCTCTTTCCCCGGGGCCTGTGTAAATTTTCAATGTGGATATTTTAGAAAGGACTAGTCAATATTTCTAAAACGAATGGTTGAACCATACATCTGTATTAATTTAAAACGAAGCTACCGATTTCTTTTATTTTTAATGTTATATATAATGTATATATAGTATAGACATATATATATATATATATATATATATATATATATACAGTCGAACCTCGTTAACGTGAATTACTTTTAACATGAACTGTTAACACAATCCCCGTCAAAATGAAGATTACTTTAGTTATATGACGATCAGTTACTGATAGCATGAACTACTGATAAGATGAACAGATTTTTAATCCCCCTTGAGATTCACGTTAACAAGATTCGACTGTATATCTTTTCATGTCTGCACAAAAATGATTTTTTTCAGCATTTATTATTATACTACTTTAAGAAAAAAATCGTCTGCATTCATCATGGAAAATATCTTTAATAAATTATAACTTAATAAATAATTTGTATTGAATAAATTTGTATAGGATTAAATGGAGAAGAAAGTCTTGTGGTAATACTAGTTATAATATATTAAAACAAGCGGGTTTTACCTCTGCCACTGCTAACTACATTTAAAAGAATTTTGAAAATTCGATATTACTTACTAATATAAAAACTTAAAAAATATTAAAATTTTAAAAAAAGTATTCCATTAAAAATCAAAACAGTATTTAAACCATAATAATAACAAAGCAACTGATTATAAAGAATCATATTTTTCATAAATTAGTTAAATTTAACTTACTTATGAAAACTTATTCCACTTCCTTTCATAAATTTATTTCTACAATTAAAAGCCGCGCAGTACTTCGGCATTTTCAATATATATCATGTCTTATTACTATATCTATGATATCAACATTCTATTCCATTGTTGTTTTCGAGTTTTATACTCTCTCATCATGGCTGATGCCAAAAACTTTTTCGGCATCAAAAATCTTTGCACGTTAACATGGGGATGATAGATCTATGTATATTACTATATCTATGGTAGAAACATGCGGCTGATGCCGATCGATTACTAATAACGTCTAGTTTTTAACAGTATACTTATATTTTATCTAAGCATTGTCTACATATTAAAACTGGCCTCAACTTCGGTTTTTTTTTTTTTTTTTTTTTTTTTCAATAGCAATTCCCATGTTCGACAATTTTTTTTTTTAGGTTATTTGGATCAAATTAGCTCGTATAATTGTATAGTTTATATATTTCTCTTAATTTTTCATAAAGTTATAATTTGTTAAAATATGTTGATGTTGATGCTAATGTTAAATGTATGTGACAAACATTAATTCGTATCTTCCTGAAAAATTATTATATTCAAATTTCTTTTTTCATTTTATGTATTAGAATGAAGTGACACAAACATATCCCAAGCAGATTTTTATTAAAAAACATTTTTAGAATTATGAAAATTATTAATAAATTCCTATTTCAAAAAATTATTAATTATGACGTATATTAATTTTTGCGGGAATAGAACAAGCATCATCAGAAATATAGGTTTCCAAATTTACAATTCATTCTTATCAGTACTTTTTGAGCTACAATGATATTTCAAATTTTATTATTCTTAGGGTCGAAGGAAGTAGAGGTTTGGTGCTGACATCTATCGAATACAATAGAAATCAACACAATCATTTTCAAAGAAATATTCTGTTCAGCTATATTTAATACCTATTTCTACAATATGAGCGTTTGTATTTGATTTAGCATACTAGGATCTTATCCAGGAAAAATCAAGAACTTAGAATATAAGCATAAACAAATAAATAAAATAAAATAAAGAGACTCCATATGAAAATATTTAAGTTTTTCTTTCAGCTGACAATGTAAAGAAATATTTCAATCTAATTTGTGTCTCATCTACAACAATGGGTACATAACTCAAGCTATACAAAAGTGATAAATAAAATTAAATATGGCCAATAGCAACAATTCATATCAGGAAAAACTGTGGCATGTAGCTCTTTCCTTTTTAGGCTATACACAATTCAGCCTAGATTTAGTTACTGGTTTGACGGAATGTCACTCTCATTATAACATGACTAATTCTTGACTACTATGATAGGCTCGACCATAAGCTGAGAGGTTCTGCTTTCAAAGCTGTTAGATGGGAAGTGCCGGGTTCGATCTTAGGTAGCGCTCGTCGAACTAGCCGTTCTGGGTTTACCCTGATCCTGATTTTCTCCAAAATTCGTGTAAATACGGGTTAGGACTCCTTAGAAAAACCCTCCGCAGTGGACACACCACCCATACTTTGGACTCTCGAGCTGTTAGTTGGCTTTAAAACCCAATGCCAACATTAACTTCTATGATATGCTGTGAGATTACAGATTTCTTTGACATCTTTTATTTGCCTTTTTAATAGAAAATTTTCTGTGCGGAATGTACATTGTGTATTTTCTTCTTCTTCTTCTCTCTCTTTTTTTTCCTTTTCACTTTCTTCTATATTCTCAAGAAGAAAGTATCTGAATGCATAAAAATGTTTCAGTTCTGGTTTTTAACGGATTTATACGTTTTGCGATTTTCTGGACGTTATTTGACCATTTTTACAAACGTTTGTTTATCTGTGTGCCTGTATGTTTATGACAAAGAAAAAAAAATTGCGGCACTTTTAAATCAAACACTACTGCATAACATTTCATAGAACTTTAAATTTAGTTGCACTTTGACACAAACTAGCGTGATGTCTCTCAACTCTTGATGCGCATCGGCTGATAGGTGATGCTGCTGTGTTTAACCTTCTTCAATTTATGGGAAAGCTATATATCAACTTCTATAATGTACATATATCTAAAAGTTTCTATGCATGATTGTTATTATATAGAACTACAGTGACTAAATTTGGAAGCATATTGGATGATCGATGGCATTGCTATGCTAAAATTTTATCTATTTACTAAAAAATATATTTTAGCTTCTTAAGTGTATAAACACACCAAACTTGTTATTCACTCAATTTGAGTGCTTATCGGCTAAACCGGCTAAATTCTGCAATTTTTCTCCTTTTATGAAAAGTTTAATTTCAACTGCTATTGTGTATAAGGGCACCAAATTTCCTTATGTGAAAGGAATTTTCTGAAAAACTATCCTAACTTGTTTTGGGTGCATATAGGGTGATAGGTGGCACTTTTTATGCAGCCCTTTTTAGAATTTACTTAGTTTTACACCATTTTAAATATTAGAATGATCTAAAAGAAAGTTTTTGTAGTGTAACATTCTTTTTAACTTTTCCTCTTAATTCTTTTTCTTTTTTGAAAGCCCAGAATAACTATTGCTTCCAATCTGGAAAAATCGTTGTCATCCAAATGCCGCCCATAAAAAGAAAAAAAAAAAAAAAAAAAAAAACTACAATAATTGAAATAAAGTTTTTTAATCTACTTCTTTCAAGCTGTGGATTAGTTTTTATCATGAAGAATGTTATTAGAAAATCATGCATCACTGATAACGGTTATTATGAGATGTAGTTATAGCTACAGTTCATGGCGCGTGAAAATGAAGAATGTAATTTAATTTTGTATATTTATACGTGAGTAAAACAAATCTACATTATAGTAAAACCCAAGAAAATAAAGTCCTACCACCCTTAGGAGTGAGTCCCAGACCGTCACCAATTGTTCATAGCGTAGCACTAGTGCGACGTATATAAACTAACATTAAACTAAACTACGACACGAATATAAACTACATTTTAATAATTTCTTGAAATACGTCACCGTAATAAAAAGCACAAAAATATTGGTATTGAAAGATAACGACCAAAATGTTTATAAGCAAACACCATAAATTTCAAAATCCGGAAACAATTGTTTTAGATTGCTGATTTCATGTCGCACTCGTGGCTAGTCTTTTAGTGAAGAACAATGATTCTTTATTTCGGAAATTTGTATTAATCAGCAGTATCGTAATGATTATTAGAATCTGTAAGAACAAACAAAATGTAGTGTAAAATCTACAGACCACTATTGAATTTTAAAGCCCTGTCTAAATTTTCTTCAACTTCGTGGATTTTTAAAAAATAATTAAAATTTACATTAAAATTTCAAATATTAGTATTCTAGTGCTTGAGAATAAAACAGTGCTGATGATTTTTCTTTAAAAAATATTAGCATTTTTAAAGACAGGCAAAATTTATGTACACGACTGGTACAAGTTATGTACCACTCCTGAATTCTAAAGTTCCGTCTAAATTTTCTTCAATTTTGAGGATATTTGAAGTATTAATATTCTAGTGTTTGAAGTCAAAGAGTATTGATAGTTTTTCTGTAAAGATTATAAGCATTATTAAAGATAAGCAAAGAATATGTAAAAGAGTGATATAAATAACTTACCACTCTTGAATTCTAAAATCCATCTAAATTATCTTCAACTTAGCCAATTTTTAAAAACGTTGCATTATTTTTTGAAATATTAGCATTCTAGTGCTTGAGAATAAAAGAGTGGTGATGACTTTTTACTAATATTATTAGCATTTTTAAAGGCAAAGAAAGGGTATGCACAAGAGTGGTGCAAGCAACGTACCACTCATGATGTCTAAGTTCCACCTCCATTTTCTACAACTTAATCGATTTTTAAAAAAGTAGTTAAAATGTTGCATTAAATGTGATTTAGTGCTGGAAAATAAAAGCATAGCCTCCTAAACTAGATGTCTCCTAAACTAGATGCGCGACTTTTTTATTCAACAGACACAAAAAACTTTTAAAAGTGGATATGATATACATAAAAGGCGAACAGAATCGAAGAAACGTCGATTATATATATTATATATCACTTTTTAAAATTATTGGTGACAGTTGAATAAAAAAGTCACGCAATCTGTACCAGGTGGCGCTGTCTGCCGCTTCAACTGTTGCCAAGTTTATGAGCCACGCGACAGGCATCCAGTTAAGGAGGCTATGATAAAAGAATGTTGATGTTTTTCCTATTTTTTTTTTTTTTTTTCTGAAAATATAGAATCTTTTGAGTAATAGGATACTGATAAATACCTAACACATACAGTTGGCAGCAATTCGAGCGCTAGCAATAATTACTGTCTAAAAAAAAAATACACTTAATACTGCTTTGTTAAAATAATCCTTGCTGAATCATGTTCTTTAACAAAACACTATTAAGTTTACTTTTTACTTCCTTATATAAAGTATAAAGAAGTATAGTAATCCTGATTTGTGAAATGGATTTTATATCTCGCATAACTTAAAAACAAATAATCGTAGAATGTTACAAATTTATATTCGTGTCTGTCATATTAAGTTGTACACCTGTAACTTTGGTCTTAATACAAGCTCCCGAGTTTGAGATATCTAAAGTTTTTACACGAACTTTCGTGATGTCTGTATGGAAAGATGTGTGTGTGTGTGTATCTCGTATAACTTAAAAAACGATTGAACATAGAACTTTGTAAATTGGTATACAGGCTTGTTATGACATCTACACTCATGTCCATAAATTAAGGATAATGCTAGCTGAGGCAAATAAAGGTTCAGAAGCAAAGCAAACATGACTTATTCATAAAGTCCATTTATTAAACAAAAGATCAAGAACAGAAAAAGGTGGTTTATGTAGGGTACCATTTATAAGAACTACGATTTTTGCTCCCTGAAGCAATTACAAAAAATATCTCCCTTACAAAAACTTAACATTACACGGTTGATATGATGGTTAATACATTGTATGTCTCTCAGGTAATGAAGTAGAGTCCTTACAACGCCTAGGAATGCTGAGTATTAAATTATTGATCTGATTTTGGGGACCATTACTCTACTCAGTAAGCAATGATCTCCGAAGTTCCGGTACACATGTAGGAGGTGGTTCACAGACTACAACTCGTCGGAAAAGCATGTCCTACACATGCTCTGTCGGATTCTAGTCAGGTGATAATGCTGGCCATTCCATGCGGGTGATAGCTTCAGATTGTAGGCATCTGTGTACAACGTTTGCACGGTGAGGACGCGCATTGTCATCCATAAACACAAATTCTGGGCTCATGGCACCCCTAAACAAACGTACATGTTGTTCCCGAATGATGTCCCGATAAATTTGGCTTTTCATTCTTCCGATTTGAATATGCAGATCTATTCTGGTGCCCAATATGATCCTCCCCCCCCCCCCCCCACCAAAATGAGCACTCCTGCCCCACAGTAACGGTGTCGTTCAATGATGTTGTTTTGTTGGTAACGGGTACCTGACGTTCTACATATGAAAGTCTGGGGTGAATCACACTGCAAGCTAAACCTGGACTCAACTGAAAACATCACACAATCTCACTGTGCCGCTGTCCACATTGCATTTTCTCTACTCCAAGTTAACCGCTGGCACAGTGCATTGCCGTGAGTGGAACACATCTAACAGGCCTGCGAGCATATAGACCAATATCTCCCAAACGTCTATACACGGTTTGTCTTGAAACTGCGGCACTCGTGGCTGTAGACAGCTGAAGAGACAGGTCTGTTGCTGTACTTTATCTGCTTATTTTGGCAGTTAATGCCAAATACCGGTGGTCATTCAGAATTGTAACTCGGGGCCGACCAGTACTGTAACGTCGACAGGCATTTCCATCATTTTGGAATCGTTGCCAAAGCCTAGAGATGACACTTTGGGCGATTCTAAGTTCCCATGATACTTCTATCTGAGTACGCCCACATTCTAGTCGGCCGATAATTCTACCACGTAAAAAATTATCTGCATGCGTCCTCTGTGTCATAACTATTCGGTTGTGGCACTGATCGGCACACAGAACGCTTGTGAACAAATTTACTTTTTTGCTCCCATTCCTTATCTACCCCCTTCTTACACTTTCGTCATTGTAACATCATATCGGTGTCATCTGATGGCTTCCTATAATTTGCATATTATTCTTAAAGATGTTTGTGGTATTTCTACAGGTGAAATTTTTGCATTAAAGTTCGATTTCAGTGTGAATCTGAATTATCCTTAATTTATGGACATGAGTGTAGTTGTGTACCTCCATTTTTGGTGTTACTGCGACTTTCCGTTTTGGAGATATTTACGAAAATCATATTTATAATGATCAAAAATACAAAGGTTTTGCCCATTGTATATGACATACCATCATAAAGATTTCAAAACAAGCTAATGATATAGCCTGTTATGATATCGTTATGAAAGCTGTCGACGCTTTTGCGTGGAGTTAAGTTATTCTTGAAGACATAAGCAAGTTCCAGTTGGTGAGTGCATTATATTTAATGTCTATTCAGCTCGTTGATAGAGCCCTTAATGATACTGTTATGAGCGTTCTCGGCATTTTTGCATATAAAAAGTAATTCTTAAAGACATATACAGGTTCTAGTCGACCAATGCTATTAACTTAATGAACATTCAGCTCGCAGATATTGCTCGAAATGAACTTGTCTTTTCGACATTTTTGCGTGTAGAAAGTAATTCTTAAGAACGTAAGCAGGTTCTGGTCGAGGTATGCAATGGTCTTAATGAATATTCAGCGGGTAGATAGAACCCGTAATGGTATTGTTATTAAAGTTATTGATATTTTTGCGTGTAGAAAGTAATTCTTAAAGATATAAGTACGTTCTAGATGAAGAATGGATTTTTTTTAGTGAATATTCAGTCTGTAGATAGAGCCATAACGATAATATTAAGAAAGTTGTCAGCATTATTTTTTGAGTGTAAAAAGTAATTTTTAAAGATATAAGCAAGTTCTAGTCGTTGAACAGACCTTCATTTAATTAATATTCAGCCCGTAGATAGAGCGCGTAATGATATTGTTATGAAAGCTATTGACATTTTTGTGTGTAGAAAGACATTCTTAAAGACATGAGCAGCTTCTAGTCGACGAATGCATTTTATTTAATAAATATTCAGGAAACAGTTTAATAAAACACTTTTTTGTGATATAAGAGTCAATAATCAATGAGTGTTTTCGAAACAATCAAATAAAACAGTCATCCTTACTACAGAAATAAAATAAACACTGTTAATTACACTACAGAGCAGAAGTTTTACTAATTTAGGATCAACTGAAAATTTCGACGTCTGAAGAAAATGTGAAATCATCCAGAGTATTGTCACAGTGGTTTATAGAATTTTCGAGGTAATGATTCATTAGTTTCTGCATTCAAGGTAATGGTTCATTAGTTTCTGAGCTAGAAACTAAGAAATCATTACAAAATGTTCTAAAACTCGACTCCTATTGAAGTTAAAGTTTCCATACTTTGGTAATCTTTAACTGACACTTTATGTCCCATTTGAATGCTAAACGCCCACCCTCGTGGAAAAAAAAAAAAAAAAAAAAAAACCTCTGTTTCCCTTTTTACAGGAATATCGTATAGGAAGTAGCACGTAAAAATGTAGGCAAGTTTTAATCTACAATCATCAATAATCACTCTTCTTTTTATTAGTTCTTATTAGTTCTTATCTTCTTATTAGTCACTTAAAGAATTTTCAAGGAATTTGGTTCTGCGCTATAAATCAATGAAAGTTTCCGGAAAATTCCAGAATTCTGTTCTTGTTGAAGTTAGAACTTCGAAACCTTGACAACCCTAAACTACAAATTTTCGCCAAATTCTGTCGCTAAGATATCAAATTTGATTCCAAACTGCCAGAATCGATGACAAGACCAAAATTTGCGTTGACTACAAACTTGGAGGCTTGGTGAGATTAGCAATCAAATTTACGGCAAATATTGTTTCAGGATAGCCAGAATTCGCAAATTTTTTTCTCAAATTTCACAGAATTAATTCTTTTGGTAAAATGTATCGTTTCTTGTCAGTAATTTTTGCCAAAAAGAACAAAAGTAGGCCATATATGCTCGAAAGATTTTTATTGAACTCAAGCTGTTCATTTGGCTTGAGAGATTCAGTGAGAGATTCTGTAATAAGCCGTGAGTATTATTCCTGGAAAAACTACTATATTTGTTTCCGCTGTATATATAATCCAATTATCTTGACTTTTTTGGTTGGAGTAGCTTTTTTTTCTCTTACTTGTTTACAGGAATTTTCGTAGTCTGGAGCTGGCTTGTTTATTTTCGAATCAGTTACCTCACAAAAATGTGAACGTTTTAATAATAATACAATATTCCAAAGAGTGTATAAATAAGTCATGTGGGGCCCCCATCAGATTTTTTCACATGGGAATTATTGCTAGCGCTTAGATAATTTTGCTGCCAATAGTGATAGAAATGCGTCTTCTGACAATTCCTGAAAATCAATTTGGAATATCTGCTTTGGTATCTGATCGATACTTTGCCTAATTAGGAAAACTTACAGTTCGTTTTTTTAAATATATATATATATATATTTAACTAATATTATTAGAAAATTTCGCTCAACTGGGGGGGGGGAGAGGGGGGGCTGCGGTAGCCGAGTCAGTAGAGCTCCGTGCTCGTAACTGGAAGATTGCGGGCTCGGTACTCGAGCCGGCCAAAGACCATCGTGTACACTAATGGTAGCTGGTGCACGAAAAATCAATCGTGGCCGCAGTGTCCTCCATGTTCCTATGAAAAATTATACATCTGGGGCTCACCGAAGCGTGAGAATCATCCCTTCCGTGGAGGTTCAAAATTGTGATAGCATGTCTCCGGACCACCTCTAGGGGTGAGTCCCAGACCATCGCCAATTGCCCATTGCGCAGCCCTATAGTGCAACGTAAAAAACCCATCAATCCATCCTTCCTTCAACTAGGAATGAAAGTTAATTGATGAGTGCGTCATAAAACAAACATTTGCGATTTGAATATTGAATTTTAGGTTAAACTACGATTGCTATTTTTCCCGCTTTTTCAATATAATTACTTGCGAAGAGAAATTTTTATTTAATTTAAGGAGAGAAAATACCTTTCAAAACCTAAACATTATACACTTTGACACGCTTTTTCGATTCATCACAAATAGAAAACGTCTGTTCATTCAAAAATGAAATAATGCTAAATAATGTTTTTATTCTGTAAAACTCAAAATTGACATTTATCAGAAATTTCAACATTTAAAAAAATAAATGTTTCTCACAATTTTGAAAACATTTAAGTTTTTTTAATTGATTATGACATAAAGAAATATTTTAATTACTATTAAAAAAAAAAAAAAAAAAAAAAAAAAAACATTCAGGCCCTTGTCAGTGGTCAAGAGATTCTACTCATAAAGCTCGTAGAGAGAAAGTGCCTGATTCGATTTCAGGTCGTGCTCATCGACCTAATTGTTCGGAATTTTCTTTGGTTTTCTCCCAATCTAGCATAAATACGGACTGACACCATAAAAGGACCCCACGGAGGGCACACAACCTGACTTAGGACTGTCGTTTAGTATAATATAAGAATATAAGAAAAGAAAAACCTCAATATACACTACCGGAAATTGAAAAAGAACACCATCGAGAAAGAGTCGGCGGACGGCCATGAAATTTGCATATGCTAATAAGATGGAGTACACGTAAGTGTGATGTTAAATTCAGGACCAATACTTAAGTTCTTGTGCTACAGCAGGGGGCAATATGCAGATTATGGTCAGTGGTATTTTAAGGTTGAACCCCCCTTAACTACGACACACTCTGCCATTTTCGCATGGAATCAATCATTATTCATGCTGAATATTCTTTGAGGTATTATGCGTCAAGCATCCTTAATCTGATGTGTGAATCTGCAATGGTTATTTTTGGCCATGACGACTACAAAAGCTGCTGTCGCATTATATCCCTGATTTTTTCGAAAGAAAACAAATTCAGAAAACATGCGGGTTGTAGGAGTCGTCTCATACCTTGAAAAACGTTTTTTCTTACAAGCGTTATGTGTGAGCGTAGGCACTGATTACCCTATAGGCACGGGAAGCATGTGCTTTCTCTAGAAAATTTTGAAAAAAACCCAAATTAAGCAAAAAATGAGCCCCGGATTTTAAGCTTGTGGTCTAAAAGCATTGCCTCATTATACACCTCACAGTACACCTGACTGCACAACTATTATTTCTAGATTATGTAGGAAATATACTAATGAAGCTTTTACACATTCATTTATAATGGAATAATTTCATATATTGTGGTGAATATAGACTCACCAGTTTATTTTTTGGTACAAAAATTAAGTGAATTTACTTGTCTACATTTTAAGCGAATTTACTTGTCTCCACTCCAATTCCAGGTAACTACAAAATTTAATGAAAAAATTCATTTTTCGAGATGTTTGTATGAATCTCTAGACCAAGCAGTCAGTGGGGGCCCCCAAATGAATTTGTGCTTCCCCTCAGTTGTAAGGTTAATCGGGCCCTGTGTGAGCGTCATTATCCAGTTGTAAAATTCTGTTATAGACGAACGTCAAAAAGGACACAGCCTTAAGTTGAATAATGTTATTGGTGTACCAAGTGTAAGAACGCTAAACATATATGGGAGTGATAAATGATTATTGTCCCCACCAGGAGATCAAGTACAGGGATGATGCTGGTGGAAGGGTGTCTGTATGTCTTTCTGCAATCTGCATGACTCGAGATCAAATGTTTGCAGGAAGTCCAAATTCGATTTTAAATCTGTATCACATGGGATGCTACTTGAAAGTTTTTATTGAAATCGAAAAAATCATTCGTGTAAAGGAACATACAAATGTAAATAATTAAAAGCATTACTTTTACAGGCAAAATTTCTGGTAGGTACAATTCAACGTATGCAGACTGCATTAAACAAGAAAAATAAATTGGTGTGGCATTCACATGGCTTTCTCTTACCCTGAAATTCAATACCATAAAGACAGATTGGAGTTTAAGGAGTAAGATAATGAGTAATAATATATGAACTTATAATAGAAAGAGCTCAAACTATGCTTCGGATCAGCTTTATCTGACAAATAATTCCATATGAAAGGGGCTACCGCCACACTCTATTCTAATATTGAAATATAGAATTCAAAAGCTGTTAATACATTTAAAAGTTCATTCGAAATTATACAGACAATTTCCACCTGCACCATTCCTTGAAACTTATCAATTTTGATAAATTTTTTCAAATAACAACTTTATATTAACTTCAATATACAAATTTAAATTGTCTGAAATTACTTTTTTTTAAAGTACTCTGATATGAGACATAGACAAAGATTAAATGTTATAAACTTGACTTCAGTATTCAGGAAAGTTCAAAATGTGTAAAAAAAAAAAGTTTAAAAACAAAAATTTTATTTACCGCATGGGCATGAGGAATTAATTTTAATTCATGGGCAGTTCTCCTGGGCATGGTAAAATATTATAGTAAAGAATTATTTCCACTAATTACATTCAATAAAAAAGTATGTATTCACTATATTGGCAGTGGCAGCCCTGTATAGCTTCTAAAAATTGTGTGCACACCACATTGTGCACTTAAATATAATCCTATATAAATAACGCATAGCACAACCTGAAATGCACTTTCAGCATTCTCTAAGTATAAGCTTCTTACGATATTCTAGTTCATCTGTGTAGCCCTGTAAACAAACGGTGAATATTTTTCATACCATATTTTACATGAAACATGCTTTTAAGCATAGAAAAATATACATATATTCATTTCATTTGTTTTAGTGCAGCATATGGCAGTTAAACTCAACTTACCTGAAATTTCCCCATAGACGTAATGTATTTGAATTCTCTTGGAATCCATGTACATGAACCAATTGCTTGATCTCAACACAAAGTTTAGAATAACTTCTCTCCATAATATAGATTTAGAATATTGAGTTTGAACTTTCTGCTGTTATTTGTTCTTGAGATATGCGGATAAACACACAGACACACAGACAGATAGACAGGCGTATACGTAGACCAACCGCCAAAAACATATTTTCTGGATTCAGGGAACCTTAAAACATTATAATATAACAAAAACTCAATTTTGAGAATATGATCCAAAAACAATACTTTCTCTATCATATATGGGTAAGAAAAAGTAAAAAAATATGGACATACATTCTCACAAAAGGATGTTTCACATAAAATATATCAAATGTATTAATCCTTAGTTTACAGGGTTATACAAAAAAATTCCGATAGGCTGGTATTATGTTTGGGAATGGTTCTAAGGGCATTTAGGGTTACGTCATGCATTTTTATTATTTATTGATTTATTGATTTTACTTGATATTATTTTTTTATTCATTTTTTTATTTTATTTTATTTATTTATTTATTTATTATTATTATTATTATTATTTATTTTTTTGTGTGTAATGTATTGAGTTTATGTACACTGTTTAATATGTATATAACTGATATATATACAGGGCAGTACAAAAATAATCCAATAAGTTTCAGGGAATGGTTTGAGCGGCAATTATCTGAACAATTAAAAGTTAATTTTAAAATTAATAAAAAACTTGAATGTCTTATGAATGTATCTACAATATTCAAACGGAATGTAGAGGGCGGAGGCAAGGCGGTGGACCACCCCAAAGAAAATGTTTTGTCAAATAAAACTAATAAAATGGTTCTGAACTGCCGTTTAAAATATACTTGCAGGGCTAGAAGTCTTTTCGCCCTTTTTTCCAGACACTTTAAGGACGAGAAATTTATCCGTTTTCGTTACCACTATTTTTATACAATAAGTTCTACCCTATCTAAACACGACAAAATTCTATGAAAATACCGTAACCAGATCGGTATAGTGGTAGCAAAGAAGGGGAGAAGGAAGGGGGGGGGGTATTTCGCATCCTTGAAAGTGTCCTGAAAAAAAGAATGAAATTTTGAGCTGTGGTACAAAAAATGTTTTAGATATATAGACAATAAGACTTCTTCACACACCATAAATTTTAAGCCAGCACAACCGATTTCGAAAGGACGTAGCCTTCCTTCATCAGGTGCAAAAAAACATGCTTTTGCTCTTGCTTTTGCCTCCAAGCCAGTAGCACGTGTTTTTTTGCACCTGATGAAGGAAGGCTACGTCCTTTCGAAACCGGTTGTGCTGGCTTAAAATTTATGGTGTGTGAAGAAGTCTTATTGTCTATTTATCGTTTGTACACCAGTTTTGCATTTAGTTTTGGTTTTAGATATAGTATATCATATATGATATATTACGCCTTAAACTGCAATAGTATATTAATAAACTCCAATAATATATGTAACATAGCAACGGAAGATAAGAAAATGAAGTGTAAATTCCACACCAGATTATTTATTAAGAGAGAGAGAGAGAAAGAAACATGCATATCATGACGTGCTAACACTTCATGACGTGTAATGAATTTAAGTGCTTTTTTAAACGATGTAGTATTAAGATGCTGAAGATATCCACATGCAAATATTATTTAAAAAAAAAAAAAAAAAAAAAACGATTTTTTTTTTTTTTTTTTTTTTTTTTTTGTAATTAAATGTTTGAGTTATCTATGTATATATGCATTTTCAACACAGTAAACAATGCATAATTAATTTAAATGTACTTTAAACTACGTATAATTGATGTTTTTTAATGAAGTCCTATAAATATTAACTTATCTAAAAATAATCATGTCTGTTTAAAATATATTCAAATTTCCATATATTTGTATGTGTTATTATTATTATCATTTACCTGAATTAACAACCGTTAGAAATTTTGAAATTGAATAATTTTAAAGTAATTTAAAGCAAATTTTATTCAAGACAATTAGTGATTATACTATATGTCAGCTTATATCGCTTCTGCATAAACAACTTCTTTTATTAATGTGGAACGACTACAAAAATCTTAAAACACGCAATTATTAACAAATCTACTTGCATAATTGTCTGTCATATTTTGACAACAAAACCTTGACTATCTCTATAATCTGTGTTTAAAAAAATCCGTCTCGCAAATGACTTCCGATAAATATCGGCAAGGTTGGAAATACGTCAGACTATTGTGGAAAAGTCTCAGGTGTATATCCTTCTCCTTTATTTCACTAATTTAAACAATATTAGATATGGTTGATTATTCTTGAATCCAAGGTGAATATCTTATTTTTCTCTCCTGACAATTGCCAGAATGTTGACTTACTCAGGGTAGTAGAGACAGACTTATTGAGGTCATAGACTTTTAAGTGAGTAAAATGTTTTAACTGATATTTTTAGTGATTTAATTATTAGATTATTGTGGTATATTATTATTATTATTTATTTTGCTTGTAGTGATAGAAAAAAAAAACAGTTGCTAACAAAAAAAAAAAAAAAAAAAAAAAAACATATGGAAGATTTTGGATTGATAGATCTGTTTATAAAAAAAGGATTTTTTTTTTTTTTTTTTTTTTTTTTTTACGAATTGTTATCATATTTAATACTAGCAGTCTACGCCCGCATCGCTGGTCACTAAATTTAAATGAATTTTCAAAAGAATTGAATATCACTATTTATTTTTTATATAACACTTTTGGGCTTTGCAACGTAATTAAAAATTCCTTTTAATGTCAAAAAGTCAAAATAACATATTACAAATTAAATTAAATAAAACATTTCTTCCGTTTTGCACTTGTTTTGCAACAATGCTCTATGGTCTTATGTGAATGATTCTCAATAATGAATTAACAATTGTTTACAAATTTAATGGATTATGTATGGGAAATAAGTACGCTGTAATTTAAAAATTGCAGCTCTTAGAACTTCAAAACTGATAATTTAAAAAAAGTTATTTATTATTCTTTAATTTAGAATTTTTTTTTTTTTTTGTTGTTGTTGTTGTTGTTTAATATTAGACTCTTATTTTAAGATAAAAGCAATCGAATGATATCACATTGTGAAACTTTGCAACGTAAAATCTTTAAATCTAATAACTTAATGTATATAGTGTCTGCACAAAAAATGAATAGTTTTTAGAGCTCTTTTTAAAAAGTATAACATCTATGCGGTATCTTTTAAAAAATTCATCACTTTTTACTAAAAAAATGGCCGATTTTCATCACCAAAGTAGTTAAATCTAGACCGATCAAAAATAGAGTGGTCCACCCGGATGTGTTCACCGACAAACTCTGCTTTATTTAAATAGTCTACATATTTAAATGTAATTTCAATAATTTAAACTTTCGTTTTCTCTTCAAAATTTGTGTATTTTGGAAACATATGACTAAAATAAATTCTAGTTTTGTGGATACATGCAAGTAAAAATCAACACTCAAACCGTTAAAATTACCGTGATTTGTGTATTGTTTATGACATTAATTTAAATACTTGCATTTGTAGTATATGTATAACAAGCTACAGCAAGAGTGCGAAATTTTATTTGATTCTTAATAAATTTAGGTATTAATACTAAACAGGGTAATAATAATTCTTTTTTGTATTAATTAATTTATAATAATTGAAAATATGTCAATTTTTGTATTAATATTATATGAATTTGTAAGTAAAATATAACTATCATCCATAGTTTCAAAAATAATTTGTTTATAACATTTTTTTACACTTTATAAAGTAATATTAGCTTTCTAGTCTTCATAATATAATAAATTTATTTTGTAAATTTTTAATTGCTAAATTAATTTCCTTAAAAAATAATAGTGATAAATAATAGGAAATTGGGTCGAAAATTACCAGCGCATAAAACTTATTCGAATAAGTATGAATATTTTTGTTTGTTTATTTATTTTAGTGCCTGCAATAATTGTAATAAATAAATAAATAAATAAATAATAATAATAATCACATACCATCCTTTTCCAGAGTAAACATTTTTTATTTCATCTGAAAAATGCATGTTGATTACGCAAACATTTTTATATTAGTAGGCTTTGCCCTCTTCGTTAAATATTGTATTTATTTATTTATTTATTTATTTTTAATTGAAAAAGTGAAACTTTTAAATAAATATATTTTTCGATTGGAGACATACTTTGCCATTTTTGCAATTAATTAAAATAGCTAACGCAAATGTGTAAGTAATGACCTTCGCGAGAAAAGTCCGAGTTATTTTGGTGTCAATTTTCAAATTTCGACGAGACAATCTCATACTAAAGCGGTACCTCATTTTCAGCAAATCAAAGCTATGGCCAAGTACCGTGATGTACAGTTGTAAGGAAATATACATGACGTTCAATTATTTGAGGTTCATTATGTTAATTAGAAACACGGTTAATTTAAAATAAATTAAAAATGCATTAATCTTGAGAAACAGCTTTAGTATAGGACCCCCTTTTGACGAAAATTGGTACCGAAGTAGCTCGGACGATTTTCGCAAAGGTCTTTTCTTATGCAATTGTGACAGATATTTTAATTCATTACCAAACTGGCAAAAAAAGAATAAAAGTCACCAAGGTGTTTGTATACTAAAACGCATCTTTGCAGACGAAAAATATCTATAAAACTATTCGGTTAACTGAAATTAACATTTTAAAAATGAATTAACCTAAATAAAATTGTTCAGTTATAATGACGCTTTGTTTATTCAGGTATAGGTTTTTAATTTAACATTCAAAGAAGTGTTTCTTTGTATGTTAAAAAAAATAAATAAAATAAAAGTTGAAAACTTATTATATTATTGGCAGCCACTTGAAATTACAACACAAAGAAAAATGTCGGGAGAAAAACTAAAAAAATTCGCATTTTGAAAACCTAATACTTATACGTGCCATATTATTATTATTTTTTTCTCTACATTGCATACAGGCAAAGTGATAGACAAATATTTTCTTTTATTAGTACAGAAGTAGGCTTTGCCCACCTCGCAGGAAAAAAAAAAAAAAAAAAAAGCATATTTGAATAATTGAAATTAATATTTACAAAAAAGGAAAAAAAGAAAGAAGAAAAAGAAAAAGCTATTATAATGTCAGTTTAAACGATTTTTTTTTTTTTTTTTTTTTTTTTTTTTTTTTAACTGAATAATTGAAAAATGTTTAAATAAAAATACTAAATTGAAATATATGAAACATACTTCGATTGGCGACTATTTTCGGCACAGCTTTATTGGGACCCCCTTGACGATTTCAAATATTGTTTTGTCCGTTTAGCGATAAATTGAAATGGTTACAATTACGTAAGCAAAGACCTAGGCGTCAATTATCGCCAAAATAGCAAAACATGATAAAAGTCGCCAATAGGGTCCTACATATTAAAGCTGTGTCCACATTACTTTTGTGAACCGTAAAATAAAAAATAAAAAATAAAATAAATAAATAAAAATCATATAAGCCTTTTTGATTAATTGAAATTAATATTTTAAAAAATAAGGGAATAAAATAAATAAAAGTTATTATGACGTCAGTTTTACCAGAAATGTTTTATGATACAGGTTTACATAAAAATAAATGTATTTCCTTTTGGAAAAAAGAATTTTTTTTTTCAACATTATTTTTTCTTTTTAAAAATTTTAAAGTTAAAATAGGGGTTTTATTTAATACCGTTTGAACTTATTACCCTACTAAACTAAAAGTTATTGCTTTAATTAGATTTTTTCTGATTAATAAGTGTACCAGTTTTGTCGCGACCGGTGGAACGATGGTGTACTTTGTATAACGAATTAAAGCCTGATAACATGGCATCCATTTTATCCAAATAAAATCACTCTCCAAAACAAATTTTTTGGAAATGTCGTACCTGACATGGTTCCAGAGGCCTCTTGCTTAATATTATAATTAAACTTATTTCACCTAGTATAAAATTAAAATACAACTTTATGGATTTAAACGTCAAACAGGATTTAAAACTAGTACGTTGTGGCAACCACAAGACTTTCTTCTATATTTTCCTATATAAATTCACTCAGTACAAACAGATTATTAAAACTATTATTTATTAAATTATATTCCACAGTGAATGCAGACGAAATTTCATTCAAAAGAAGTACAACACCAAATATCCCAAGAAAGTTATTTTTACTCTTTATAAATTATATCTTATAAAAGGTTTTTATTTAAATTTTTTAAATTAAAATAATCTGGTGTGTCACTCACACGATTTTCTTTTACCATGAAATTTAATACTATAAATACAGATTGGAGATTAAGTGTAGAATAACTAGTACGGTTATATAAACCTTTGTTGAAACAATTCACACTAGGCTTCAGAACAGCTTTGTTTGACAAATAATTCTGTGAGAGCGGGGCTACCGCCCCCCCCCCCCCAATATTGTACCTATACTTATATAGATTTCAAATCTGTTAATTAAATTCAAAAGTTCATCTAAAATTGTTCAGACAACATTCACCCGCAGCATTTCTTGAAACTTATCAATGATCAAACTTTTCTAGTAACAAACGTATTAACTTCAAAATGCAACATTTGGATCGCCTAAAATTATTTGTTTTTAATGTACTCTAAGTGATACAGACAAAGATCAAGCGTTAAAAACTTGACTTCGGTATTCAGGTTGCCTCAAAACGTGTAAATATACAAAAAAAAAAAAAAAAACAAGCAATTAACATTTAGCTTTAAAAAATACATTGTTAACATATGACTATGAGAGATTAATTTCAATTCCTGAGCAGTTTTCCTGGACATGGCAAAATAATATAGTCAAGCACTTTCACTAGGAAAAAAAAAAAGTTATGGCTTGAATATTGGCAGCCTTGTATACCTTCTGAAGATTATATATACACCATATGGTTCAAATAAATATAATCCTATGTTAATAACACACAGCACAACCTGAAATACACTTCCATCGATTTTCAAGTATTGCCGCACTCTAATCTGGTTCTTTTGTGTAGCTCTGTAAACGAACAATGAATGATTTTTAGACCATATTCTACGTGAAACATGTTTTTACGCATAAAAAAAAAATATCTATTCGTTTCATTTGGTTTAGTATAGTGTATAGATGTTAAACTCTACTTGCCTGCAATTTCCTTCATAAACGTAATGCATTTGAATTATCTTGGGTGTCCCTGTACACGAACCGTTTGCTTCACCTCAACAAAAAGTTTAGTATAGAATCCCTATACGATACACATATAGAATACGAAGCTTGGACTTTCTGCTATTATTTGTTCTTGAGATATGCTGATAACAGACACACAGTCTCACAGACACAGAGATCAACCACTAAAAACATTAGTTTTAGATTCAGCAGACATCAAAACGTGTAAATATGACAAAAAGTTGATTTCGAAAACTTGACCCCAAAACAATACTTTCTCTTCCATTTACATAGGTAAGAGAAAGTAAAAAATGGAGAACTTTATTTTAAATTATCACAGATCGATGGTTAAACCATTTGTTTTAAAGGTATTGACGAATTCTTTTGAAAAATACCCACACTGAAAATTTGCCCTCCCCCCCCGGCGGAGGCAGGGAGAAACAATGCTCTTATATATCTATCTATCTCTATATATATATATTTAAAAAAAATTACTATTGCTATTTTAATTAATATTTTCAATTTCAAAGTGATTCTTAAACATAATTAGCATTATGCTCACTTATACGAAATTTACTTTCGGCAGTTATCACTTATACGGCTATGTTAAAAATTTAGAGAAATTAACATGCTAACGTCAACTCTTGGATCACTTTCACCAAAAGTTGGTAGGCACTAATTTATGTCAAGGTGGAACTACATATCAATTTATATGACATTCTGTGCAGCAGTTCTTGAGATATAATTGCCACAAAATTTTGTCACACATATACAGAGCAAGAGAGAGAAATAGAGAAACAGACACCCGGACAGATAGACATTTTATAAAAATGGTCAAATGGTGTTTTATTCCTCTCAAAACGGGTAAAACCATCAAAAACTAGAGGTTTAAAATTTTTACAGAACAACTTATTCTCCAATGGTCCCTTAGAAAATTTCGCAATAATTATATTTTCGAAAATTTTAAATGCATTTTATATTGTTAAATATATTTACGCTAGTGTTAAATTACTGCATAGTTAGATAAAATTAAATCACAGTAAAATTACTAATATAGAGGCTACAGCGAAAAAAAAAAAAAAAAAGCCAAATATTCCGATTAATAATGAAATTTATGAATTTTGTAAAACAAATAAAATTGTGGATTTTATAGTGCTTGTTAATTTCCTGTCTCTCTCTCCCTGTATATGTGTGTGTATATATATATATATACGTATATCAGAAGAATGTATTGAATTGGTGAATTTTTTTGACTTCCGGTTTTCGATGGATTTATATGTTTTGAGATGCCCTAAAGACTATTTTACCATTTTTAGAAAATGTCTGAGTGTATACATTAAAAAAAAAAAATAAATAAATAAATAATGTGGACGCTGTATCTCACGAACCAATGAACGTAATTGAACCAAAATTTATGTACAGTTGGACATTGACTTCAATTGATATTGTTTACATTTGGGAATAAATCCTTCAAAAAGTGACGCTGTTATTAATTTTTTTCCCCCATAATTTTAAATATTTTAGTATAGGGCAAAACTTTGTATAAATGTACATAATAAAAATTATTTTTGACTTTTCAATCATAAATTTATAATAATAATCGTCAACTAGGAAAAAATTATGTAAAAATCGCTACCCCCCAGAGTGTGTATATTTTCTTTCAATATGGATGCCATTCAAAAGAATTTATCAATGACTTTAAAACAAATTATTAAACCATAGGTCTGTTATAATTTAAAACAAAGCTATTGTTTTCTTTCTCGTTAAAAAAAAAAAAAAAAAAAAGTATTATGTTAGATATTTGCCAAAAATTGATTTTCGTTGGCCATTGAATGTTACATTTCTCTGAGATGCAAATTGTCAGTATACAACTTATAAATTAATTTTAGTAAATAATAATTTTTATAAAAAAATAAAAAGTACTTACTTGAATTTGTATAGGAAAGTATAAAAGAAAGTTTACCAAAAATTCTCGTTTACAACGTTCGTGTATCTATCCACTTTTCCTATTTTTATAAATAATTGAGACTATTTTCTAGTCATAAATTTCATATTATTAAATTATTGGGAAATTATAACACAAGTCAATTATATGAAAAATATTGATGCTATGTGTTACGGAAAAATCGGCATAGTTGACAGGCTTGCCTTTTTGTATTTCATATAGAGCTTATTCAAACTTGGGAAATTCTTTTACTCTTTATGAAACTATTTTAACGAAATTTAAATTAAAATTTTAAGTTATACTTCTTATGGTAATAAATTGTTGATTGGTTGAATATTGATATCAGAATGTTGCGGTGTATACGAAATTTATTCTACCGTCACTTTCACATAAAACTTCTCATTTTTCTTTTTCACATCAGAGTTTTAAGAATGAGCTATAGGTCTCGGCCTAGTAAGTATTAGTGTGTGTGTGTGTGGGGGGGGATGACTATAGAACAAAAAAATTAAATTAAACTAGAATTTGGAGGTTGATTGATTGGTTGGGAAGATTAAGGCCGATTGACTGCTCTAGAGTTCAAGGCCTGAGGAGGAGGGCTTTCCATGGGGGGGGTCTTTCTAAGGTGTCCTAGCTCATATTTAAGCAAGTTTCGGAGAAAACCACGGAAAACGTCAAACGGCTAGGCCGACGAGCGCGACGTGGGATCGAACTCGCAACCTCACGTCTACCAGCTTTGAGCGCAGAACCGCTCCTAGATTTTGAAGGAATCCAATTAACATAAAAATCGCCATAAAGTATGATATATTGAAACTAATCGCTTATTGCTGATATATTTATCATTTATAAATAATGTATTTGACAAAAATTACATAAAAAATTCGAATACAATTTCTAGCTATTATCATTATTTCTTTCGTTTATTGCAATGTAAAAATAATATTTACGGCTTGTTTCTTTATCTAAAGAAATCTAACCGCAGAATAACATGCCATTTTAATCTTCCTGTTTCACCATCCGGCGCCCTTCGGTGTGTTTTTTTCTTTCTTCGCTCGAGTAATTTTTAGCAGTTTTTATCAATGAGTCGAATAAATTACTTTGGATGTATGCTCCGCTTGAGTAAATTCCTAATTTAACAAATTCCGTTTCTGGAGAGTTATTTAAATGTAATTATGAAATTAGAAAGAGGTTTACTTTTGAATTACTAAAATGTAGTTTGTTATCTATCTACTTCTTATGAAATTATAACAGACATATCATCGATTAAAAACTTGATAATTAACAATGTCTAATATTGTGTTTCAACATAATTTTTCTTCATATATAACGATTTAAGTTTGTCAATAAAAGATAATCATTTTTTGAATCCTAAAAAAAAAAAAATCTGGAGTGACTCCACTCGACTTTCAGAACATTGAATAATTAACAGTTTTGTAGATAAAGTAAAGAAAGAGGAGTTGTTAAACAAACAAAAGAGAGAAAACCACAATAGAGTGTTTGAGTATTTTGCTCCATATATTACACGATGTTTTATTTAACGCTACCGAACTTTGAGCCCATAGATCATAATGATAAAGAAATTTTCGTTGTGTCCCTGTAAAAACCTATAAATGCTAGATTCACCAAAATGCTTATATAGTTAGTACAACAGTGATTTATAATATTCATATAAATTTTCAGCTTAATTGAATAAGGCGTTTAGATGCTATCGCATTTTTAAAAATTTGGTCCCATAGGCCATAATGATGAAGAATTTTTCTTTGTGTCCCTGTAAAAAAAACTGTAAGCGCTAAATTCACCAAAATGCTTATATAGTTAGTGCAACAATGATTTATAATATTCATATAAATTTTCAGCTCAGTTGAATAAGGCGTGTAGATGCTATCGCATTTTTAAAAATTTGGTCCCATAGGCCATAATAATAAAGAATTTTTCTTTGTGCCCCTGTAAAAAAAAACTGTAAATGCTGAATTCACCAAAATCTATACAGTTCGCGCAACTGTGACCTATAACACGTGTTCAAATTTTTTGCTCAGATTAATAAAGCGTTTAGACGCTATCACACTTTTAAAAATTTCGCCCCATAGGCCATAATGATGAAGAATTTTTCTTTGTGTCCCTGTAAAAAAACTGTAATCGCTAAATTCACCAAAATGCTTATATAGTTAGTGCAACAGTGATTTATAATATTCATATAAATTTTCAGCTCAGTTGAATAAGGCGTGTAGATGCTATCGCATTTTTAAAAATTTGGTCCCATAGGCCATAATGATAAAGAATTTTTCTTTGTGCCCCTGTAAAAAAAAAACTGTAAATGCTAAATTTACCAAAATCTATACAGTTCGCGCAACTGTGACCTATAACACGTGTTCAAATTTTTTGCTCAGATTAATAAAGCGTTTAGACGCTGTCGCACTTTTAAAAATTTCGCCCCATAGGCCATAATGATTAAGAATTTTTCCTGGTGTCCCTATAAAAAAAACTATAAGTGCTAGATTCACCAAAATCTATAGAGTTCGTACTATGGTGACTTACAATATACGTACCAACTTTCAGCTTATTCGATCAAACCGTTTACACGCTAGCGTGTTCACTCACAGTCATACACACATACATACACACACACATCACCATAGCCTCCTAAACTAGATGCGTGACTCGGAAACTTGGCAACAGTTGAAGCTGTAGACAGCGCCACCTGGTACAGATTTCGCGACCTTTTTATTCAACAGCCACCAAAAAATTTTAAAAGTGGGATACGATATACATAAAAGGCGAATAGAATCGAAGAAACATAGATCATATATATAATATATCTCTTCTTAAAATTATTGGTGACAGTTGAATAAAAATGTCGTGCAATCTGTACCAGGTGGCGCTGTCTACCGCTTCAACTATTGCTAAGTTTCCGAGCCACGCGACAGGCATCTAGTTTAGGAGGCTATGCATACACACACACATACACACATACATACACACACACATACATACATCATCACAAAAATAGTGGAAACGGACTCAGTGGACCTCGAAACGTATAGAAACATCAAAATCTCAAATTCGGATTTTTGACATGATTACAATACTTTCCTCACTATAGTGTTCCGAAAGTAAAAATTAACTGTAGCGGAGAAAAATTTGCTCTCATTTATATATATATATATATATATATATATATATATAAAATATAATTCACAAACATTCATAAACAGTTTCAACCTTGATAAGATATCCTATTTCGAACCATTTTATTTACAGAAAAATTTTCTCCAATTTATAACTTCCATTTCATCCTTTAAAAAGAAAACGGTATGGAAAAAAGGTGGGGCCAAAAATACCCCAGAATAAATTAAAAAGTTAGCATCTATAATATTTTCATATAAAAATCTTTATGTCAGTATTTTCATAATAATATGTCGTGATTAAACAGGATGGAGACTAATGTATAAAAATAAAGTAGGAAAAATTAGGGAAATTTCTCATCCCTAAAAGTATTTTGGAAAAAAAAAAAAAAAAAAAAAAAAAACAAGACCTTCCGGCTTTTTCGAAAGGGTAGGTTGATTTCTTTTTCCTTATCAAGTAGCCGTTATTTTGTTTCAAAATGGCGGCTAGAAATTATTAATGTCCTTGGTAGAAATATTGATGTAGGCTATGCACATATGGAGTTTTAAGCAAATCGGTTCATAAATACACTTTTATGTGAATTAAAATTTTTCAAGTTGCCGGCGCTAAGAAAAAAAATGATGGGTTAAGTTGACAAATATATGAAATGCATTTGTGAGATAAATCTACTGTACACACATAGTTCGAATTAATTCAAAATCTCAAAAGTCATTGTGTTAAAAAATTAAGTGGCTGCCACTTCGATAAAAATGACAGAGAAAGTTGCTCATCTAAGATATCGTTGCAAATTTAAAAATATTTTTTTTTTTTTTTTTTTTTTTTTTTTTTGTAGAAATTCTTTCAAAGAGGCTTAGTAAGTTGATAAAATGTTAGTTTCCTGCATTTCTAGTTTGTTTTAGCATTAAAATAGTCTAATTTTACCTTAAAAACGCATTAAAAAGATCCAGTAACGCATGTAATGGATTTGGCGCCAAATTTGGCGACTTTTCCCCTATGGCGACTTTTGGCGAGAAAATACTTATTATCGATATACCAAAGATGGACGCAATAACGTGATTGGTTCATGAGTTACGTAAATTTTATAAATTTTTGTTGTTTGAATGATAAACCCATTTTTCAACTTTGATTTGAATTGATTAAGTATTTCTAAAGTTCCAGCAAACACATCGAAGATATTTGAAGCATAGGTTACTGTCCAACTGTGGTTTAAATCAGTGCTGTGTTTCAAAAGTTATTATTATGGCAAATTTTCAAGTGGCAGTCTAAGTGGCTGCGACTTGTAAAACAAAATAGCAAAACAACTTGCCCATCGAAATCATCCAGTATATTTGTACGATAAGTTCATTGTCCAGTTCTAGTTTAAATTAAATCAGAATTTCAAAAATTATAATCATAAGAAATTTTCAGGTGGCACCACTTGTAAAAAAAAGTGGAGTGAGATGCCTAGCGAACTTATCTGAGATATTTGAATGATAAATCCACAACCCAAATTTGAAGCGATTTGATTCTGTCTTACTAAAGTTACCATAATGACAAATTTTCAAGTGGCCGCCACTTGAAAATAAAATTGCGGATCAAGTCATCAAGTGAACTTATCCTAGATATTTGAACCATAAGTTCACTAACCAGCTTTTATTTGAATCAGTTTAGTATTTTAAAAGTTATCGTGATGGCATATTTTCAAGTGGCAGTGTGATTTCAAGTGGCTGGAACTTAGACACAAGATGTCGGGACAAGTTGCCTAGTGAAAACATTCAAGATAATTATATGATAATATCACTATCAAAATTTGGTTCGATTTGAAGTATTATTTCAAAAGTTATCGTGAGTTTAAATTTTCAAGTGGGAGCCTGATTTCAAGTGACCGCGCTTAACTTAAGATATCTACCACTTTATTAAAAATGGCGGATATAGTTTATTCATAAACTTCATTGAGATCCTTATGTGGTCTGTATTTACATCAAAATTCAAACAATTTCGGAATACGCTTTTTACAATTTAAATTTGAAAATTTCAAGTTGTCTCCACTTGAAAACAAAATGGCGGAGCAACTTGGTTAACAAACTCATGTAAGATATTTATAAGATAAGTTAAGACACTGTTCAAATTTGGTTCCATTTGGAGTATTATTTCGGAAGTTATCATGGTTTTAAATTTTCAAGTGGTGGCCTGATTTCAAGTGGTCCCGCTTAACTTAAGATATCCACCACTTTATTAAAAATGGCGGATAAAGTTCATTAATAAAGTTATTTGAGACACTTGTGTAATCTATGTATACATCAAAATAAAAAAAAATTCGGAATACGCTTTTTACAATTTGAATTTGAAATTTTCAAGTGGTCTCCACTTGAAAACAAAATGGCGGAGGAACTTGGTTAACAAACTCATCCAAGATATTTATAAGATAAGTTAAGACACTATTCAAATTTGGTTCGATTTGGAGTATTCTTTCGGAAGTTATAGGGATTTAAAATGTTCAAGTGGTAGCCTGATTTCAAGTGGTCCCGCTTAAATTAAGATATCTGCCACTTTATTAAAAATGGCGGACATAGTTTATTAATAAATTCATTGAGATCCTTATGTGGTCTATATTTACATCAAAATTCAAACAATTTCGGAATACGCTTTTTACAATTTAAATTTGAAATTTTCAAGTGGTCTCCACTTGAAAACAAAATGGCGGAGCAACTTGGTTAACAAACTCATCTAAGATATTTATAACATAAGTTAAGACACTGTTCAAATTTGGTTCCATTTGGAGTATTATTTCGGAAGTTATCATGGTTTTAAATTTTCAAGTGGTGGCCTAATTTCAAGTGGTCCCGCTTAACTTAAGATATCCGCCACTTTATTAAAAATGGCGGATAAAGTTCATTAATAAAGTTATTTGAGAAACGTGTAATCTATGTATACATCAAAATTTAAAAAAATTCGGAATACGCTTTTTACAATTTGAATTTGAAATTTTCAAGTGGTCTCCACTTGAAAACAAAAAGTCGGAGCAACTTGGTTAACGAACTCATACAAGATATTTATAAGATCAGTTCACTGTCCAAATTTGGTTCGATTTCGAGTATTATTTCGGAAGTTATAGGGATTTTAAATTTTCAAGTGGTAGCCTGATTTCAAGTGGTCCCGCTTAACTTAAAATATCTGACACTTTATTGAAAATGGCGGATAAACTTCATTAATAAACATCATTGAGACCCTCATGTGACCTGTATTTACAACAAAATTCAAGCAAATCTTGCTTTAAATATGCTTTTTACAATGTCGGTTTGAAATTTTCAAGTGGCTGCCACTTGAAAACAAAAAGTCGGAGGAACTTGGTTAACAAACTCATCCAAGATATTTATAAGATCAGTTCACTGTCCAAATTTGGTTCGATTTCGAGTATTATTTCGGGAGTTATCGTGATGACAAAATTTTCATTATAGATAGATAGATAGATAGATAGATAGATATATAGATAAACGAAGTGATTGCAATAGGTTGATTTCTAAAGAAATCAACCTAAAAAGGAGATGTAAGATCCTTGATAACGATTAAATAGAATATTTTTTTATTGCTAACTGGTACTTTTTAATAACAAATGTTAATAGAGCATTTTTATATTTGCTTGCACTGTTTATTTATTAATATTAAGGGTCTTTTAAAAATAAATATTATATCATTGGTATTATTACAGGGATGCAAGAGTTTCCGTTTCAGGATGGAAAACTTACACCAGCGTATTTTTATCAATAATTTATATCGTATTTGTGGTTTCTTCGGATCTTCGGATGGAATGGTTGGGAGGCACCTGTGACAGCGTCACGCATCCTCCAGTACCTAGATGTGGAAACTAACGGAGTGAGGGTCCCGAACAACAATTCACTGCAATGGAGAAAGGGGGGGGGACATAAAAGGCACAAAAAACAATAACAGAAAATTTTAGAGCTTATGGAAAGAGGAAACACAATAATAAAAATGAGTAGGAAGGTTAAGTACAGCATTAAAGTTTAGGGATAGTAAGAATATTTTTTATTTTTCAGAGAGCAAGTTTTTTTTTTTTTTTTTTTTGGTATTTTAAAAACACAATTTTTTAATTTTTTTTTTTTTTTTTTTTTTTTAACGCAAGGACAACAATAGAACACAAAACAAGACAGCACAAGGACGAGGACAGGATATAATCTCCGAAGAGAAGTCAATGCCCGAAGGCGATAGAAAAATGAAAATAAAAAGAAGTTAACATAAAAAAGATTAAAGGTGGAAGTTTAGACTGAGGCCCGCTCTGGGTCTGCGTCTTTTTAGAGGATCATTATGGTCATATGTTGCGATTGTGTTCAAAGCAGAGTTATCTAATGATTCAAGAGCCAAATGGAATTGTATATTTAAGTATTGAATGAAGTCGTTAAGTCTAGGAGTTTCAATTTCTTTATATATGTGAAAATTTCTAACGTACCAAGGCATATCAAGAATTTGCCGAATAGTTCAATTTTGAGCCCTAATAAGTAACTTGATATGCGATTTGGCAGCATATGACCATACCATACATGCATAAGTGAAAATGGGTCGTAAGTAGGAAGTGTACAAGAGCAATTTGTTATTAAAGTTTAATTTACTATTCCGAGCTAAGAGGGAAAGTAATTTACTTTTAGCAGCACGGAATTTATTACGCGTGGTGAGAATGTGTTGTTGAAAAGTGAGAGATTGGTCTAGAATAACACCAAGGTATTTACAGTGATTTGACCATGGTAGGGGGGTGGCGCCAAGGGTAATTTGGAATTTATCACGTTTATCAGATGACATAGCATTTCTTCCACGTGAAAAAAGAATAGCTTCAGTTTTGGTAGTATTAAATGCTATTCTCCATTTATAAAACCAATGAGCCAAAATTTTGAGGTGACGGGAAATTGCCGAAATAGCATAACGCCTGTTGACGCTCGAAGCGAAAATACAGGTATCATCTGCAAAAATAGCTAATGAGGTGTGAGGGTATCTAGGAATATCATTAATATAAAGATTAAATAATTTAGGACTAATTTTGGAGCCTTGAGGAACGCCGAAATGGGCAAAAAAGTTCCGTGAAAGAGTGTCTTTCACCTTCACGTGGAAGTTCCTGTCAAGTAGGTAACTATGAATTAACTTAATAAGGGCGGGTGGAAAGTTATAATTAATAAGTTTAAAAATTAGGCCAGAGGTCCAAACTTTGTCAAATGCCTTTTCGATGTCAAGAAAAACTGCCGCAGTATATTGCTTCCGAATTTTGCCGGTGGTAATGTGCTCAACTAATCTGTAGACCTGGTGTGGGGCTGAAAGGCCATTGCAGAATCCAAATTGTTCGGGGATCATAATATTATTTTCTGCAATATGAAAATCAATCTGTTGAGCAATAAAGGCTTCGAATAATTTACTAAGAACATTCAGAAGGGAAATTGGGCGGTAACTCGAATCCCTATCAGGGGGTTTGGCAAGTTTTAGTATCGGAGCAATGACTGCAGTTTTCCAATAAAAGGGAAAATAATTGAATTTAAATATATTATTGAACAGATGGGTGATTTTTGGAATATAGGTGAATGGTAGATTCTTGAGGGCGTCATTAGTGATTCCGCTGATGCCTGGGCCTTTTTTGTTTTTAAGTTTTTTGATTTCGCGGATGACATCAGCGTGGGTTACCAAAAAATCAGATGGAGGAATGGGGTTATTCAAGAATCTGCTAACAGTAGAATTGACTTCTCTCTCAGTTTCATCACTATCAATAGGATTACCTTGGAATTGTGTCTCGAGGTTTATAGCAATAGCATTAGCCTTCTCCTCGTTAGTGTACGCATAGTTCTGGGAATTTGGAATAAGGATAGGGGGCATTGGTTAAAAGGAGCTCTTAAATCTCCTGGCCGCTTTCCAGATGGAGTTATCCTCTGGAGACAGGGATTCGAGGAATTCTTTCCAACTGTCATTGCGTTTTTTATAAAGATAATCTTTAAGATCCTGCTGAGCTCGATTGAGAATAATTTTATCTTGAATTCTATGCGTACGTTGCCAAGTTTTCCTGGCTCTATTTTTATT
The DNA here is from genome assembly GCA_963930645.1 of Salticus scenicus. Taxonomy (NCBI): domain Eukaryota; kingdom Metazoa; phylum Arthropoda; class Arachnida; order Araneae; family Salticidae; genus Salticus; species Salticus scenicus. The sequence goes on along the minus strand of OZ005653.1, from coordinate 242,275,664 downwards.
AGTAGTTAGAATGCGGACGTGCGGGTCTAATTTAAAAAATTCGTTAGCAGGTTTGGAAGTAGTAGCATAGTCAATAGCACTCTTAATATCATTAGTGATGGTGTTAACCAGGAGATCTATGTCATTAGTGCTATTGATGGTTGGAAGGGAGGGTGGGATATCGTTAATAAAATTTGTGAATTGAGTCCAATTAGTACGAGAAATAATTTTGGGGGGATCAGGGGGAGACGAATTTGAATATTAATTTTAATTGGATTATGATCAGAACTCAATTCAGCCAAGGAAATAATATTTTTATCAAAGTTAAACCCATTAAAAAGTCCAAAATCAATAGTGCTACTACTTAAGCCAGTGTGATGGGTAGGGGAGTCCGGAAAAAGGATGTCCGCATAATCGAATAGAAGGATATTGTCATGGATTGTTCTACCATAAGCGTTCGAGGCATTACAATTCCAAGAGGGATGGTGGGCATTAAAATCACCAAGGAGAATGGTGTTCGCGTCATATCTGAGTAAAGTTATTAAATCAGATCTAACATCAACTGCGCTCTCATTACAAGGAACATAAACTGAGAAAAAAGTCAAGGGGGGGGGGGGGGAACCTGGAACCATAAGAATGATGCCAGTGGCATTGACAATGTTCAGAATGGGGATAGTTACCTGGTGAAAATTTAGATTATTTTTAATGCAAATAGCAGTGCCTCGGATGGACAGTGGGCTAATGGGGTTAATATAATCATTTCGAATAACAATGTAATTTGGAATTTTAAGGGTCATACCAGGTCGTGATTTTGTTTCTTGCAGTAGAATAATATCTGGAGCATGCTCTTGTACAAATTCCCTAAGCTCTAAAATTTTACCCTGAATGCCATTGCAATTCCAAGCGACACAGGACAAGCAACCGCGAGCATCCATTAAGGAGCCGAAAACGCCTGGGTTAGTACATTAATTTTAGCTGTGAGGTCCTGACAACTTCTAAGTTTATAAAGAATGTTTTTATATTTATTTATTAATTCTGTAAAACTGTTAACATTAAATTCTTGGGCTATTTCTGTTAAAATATTATTGAGTTCTGAAAGGGGATCAGCACTATTTGATGAGGTTGAGGGGGTAGAATTTGGAATAAGAGGGGATGGGGCAGTAGGGTTGGATGGGTTAAGTGCACTGGCGAAAGAGAAACTGGGATTGTACGGAGTGGAACTAAAGGTGGGAGGCTGTTTTTTGTTGCCATTTGGAAATTTGTCGCAACCTCTGTAGCTGGCAGCGTGTGCACCCTGACAATTGCAACATTTCACATTCTGGACCTTTTTTCCCTCAGGACAATCCCGAGTTTCGTGATCGCCCGCGCACTTAACGCAACGGGCAGACATTTTGCAATTTTGGGACGAGTGATGAAAATATTGGCATTTATAACATTGTACTGTGCGGGTGGGTCGGAGGTAGTCTTCAACACGAATGGTGTAAAATAATAATTTATCTAATTTAAAAATTTCTCGACTTTCAGGGATATTTTGTAAGTGAATTTGGAATAGGGGCATGGGTAATTGGGTTTTGAAGCTGGTTAACTGGTTTACTTTTAAGACCTGAAAGCCTTTTTCAGTAAGAGCATTGTGTATTTCATCTTTATCCGTAGTGGAGTCGAGGCCTCTAATGACCACACGGAGGGGCATAGTCGTGCGATCCGGGAATAAAAAGTGCTGGATATTGTGCTGATCTAGTTGTGCAATTAAAGTTTTATAATCTTGCTCACTATCTGGATAAAGACGAGTGAATTTACCCGCCGGTGTCGCTCTGAATTTGCATTGGTCACTGTGGAGTTTTTTAAGAATATTTGTCATATTACTTTCAGATAAAATAGTAATAAATTTGGTTTTTGGCATAGTTATTCTTTTATTCTGTTTATGATCATTGGCCCCTTTAGGGGGGTTGGCTTTAATTAGAGGGGATGGTCCGCCCAGGGAAGTTTCCTTAAGGGGGGCGAACCGGTTGGTCGTAGATGGGTACATGGCCATTCTGGCAACTTTAAGGGATGGGTGGTAATCAGTTATGGTGGTGGGGTGACTGATTTTAGGTCTTTTAGAATTCTTAGTAACAAGTTGGAAATCATTTTCGTTAGGGATAGCAGTGAATTGAAATTTGGGTCCACTCACCCCATTTTCTGCAGTGGCTGGAACATTTGATCTCGATTCTTCCATAGTATCATCCTTCATTTCAGTTTCATTGTCTAATGGTCGTGTTTCCGGGTAATTTGGTTGTACGGACCGTATTTCGAAAGAACTGCATTCACTAACTGGCTTTTTCATGAAATAAGGTGGTGCAGCAGTTTCTAGATAAATGTCCGTGGTTTGGAAGAAGTCGTATACATCTTGTGTCCAATTTACGATAATTTTTGGTTTTGTTATCAAAGAACTTGAAGATGTGGACTTGTTCGCCATATTATCGGCGAAAAAAGCACTGAAAAGTGCTGTTAAGGTAGCAAGAGAAGAGTTTAAAGCGAAAAACGCTTAGAGAGGCGAAAAGCCTCTAAAATAGCAAATAACTGCTAAAACCACCGCCAGATGGCGACACTAGAGAGCTAAGAAAGGAACGACTGCTCTCAGTGAAAGCAGAATCTACTCTCGTCTCCGTCGGTTCCCGGTTGTATTTGTGGTTTGACCTTCGAGGGGGGGATGAGTGCTGAGTACCCGGGGTCCAATGATGACCCCACACCTCAGCGGACCAGAAAATAGGAGCAGAATGGAACAATAACGTGATGGCTTAGAAACAAAAAAATAACGAAATAAAAAAGGGGGACAGGCCGGGACGAGAAGACAAGAAAGGGAATTCTGAGCTCATAAAGAAGGAAGACAGAGTGAAATCGAAAATGACAGTTAAAATTACATTGAGAATTAAGTGAAACCTATATAAAAAGTAACAAGAGTAAAACAGAAAGTTTAAGTATAGCATTACAATAATAAACCAGAAAAGAAGAGAGTTTAAGTATAGCATTACGATTAAAATAACAAGTTTTTTTTTTTTTTTTTTTTTTTTTACAAATTGACAAGAAAACAACGAAAAACTAAAGAAGAGAGGGAAGAATAATACCAACATTAGGACGACGCCTATTGGCAGGATCCGTGTGGTCATACACATCGAGTGTGTTTAAAGCTTGATTGTCAATATATTCTAAATTTTCGTGGAATTTACTATTAAGGTGTTGTATAAAATTTTCGAGACGTGGGAATTTAATTTCTCGGTACATTTGATAGTTGTGTATATAGTATGGAAGGTCATAAATTTGTCTGATGGTTGCATTTTGGCTTCGGAGAAGCAGTTTAATATTAGATTTAGATGCAAATGACCACACAGGGGATCCGTAAGTAAGAAGAGGGCGAAGATGGGAAGAATAAAGGAGCATTTTGTTACTAATTGATAAATCACTGTTCCGAGAAATTAGGGGGTATAGTTGGCTTTTAGCTCTTCGGAACTTATTACGCGAATCTATAATGTGTTTTTGGAATGTGAGTCTCGGATCAAGAATAATACCTAAATATTTGCATTGGTTAGACCATGGAATGGAGTGGTTGTTTAAAGTAATCTCATATTTATCTCTGAACTCTGGGCGCATAGCCGAAAAAAGGATGGCCTCCGTTTTATCATAATTGATTTTATCATAAAAGACTTTGAGGTGTTTGGAGATAGCCGTAATATTAACTTTCCTATTTTTGTGTGCCGAAAAAATGCAGGTGTCATCTGCAAATATAGCCAAATGGGTGTGGGGGTATTGGGGCATGTCGTTGATGAACAAATTAAAAAGTTTAGGCGAAATTTTGGAACCTTGAGGGAGGCCATAATGAGCAAAGTAGTTGTTAGAAAGTTTATCTTTAACCCTGACATGGTAATTACGATCAAGTAAATAGAAGTAAATAAGTTTAATAAGATTTGTGGTTTATTTATTGCAATTGAAGATAATAGAAATTATTGATAACGAATGCTGGTGTGAGTCTTTTATTTTGGAACTGATATCTTTTGCATCTCTGTATTATTATTAAATGATTATTATATTTTTTTCACTACGTTCAAGAAATTTGACACTTCTGTAATTTTTATATGTAATAGCTAACTAATAAACACATAAACTGTATTTAATTTGGTACGTGTCACTTTGGTGGTTAATACAAAAAATCGCCCATCAAAAATATACTTATCATTTTCTACTATTTAAAATCGAGTGAAAATTCTGAAAAAAAAATATATTATGTACTTCATAAAAATTTATAAATAGTTTCAACCTCGATAAGATATCTTGAATAGTTTTTAAGAGAATTAAATTTAACCTTTTAGGTTGCCACCCCCATTACTCCCTAATCGTTGAGGGTAGAAGTCTAAAATTGTGTGCAAAAGATGTTTCAGATAAAGAACAATAAATAGAAGGCAAGAACTCTTCATTCGACGCTGGTGCAATTTTCATATGCTTAACCTGCAATATCCTTTGCAGTGGCTCATTAAAATATTTTAGATAAGTTTGGTAGGCATCTCGTTCCGCTCTTTTGTTTCCAAGTGGTGACCACTTGAAATCACGGTGCTATCTGATGTTTTTTGAAATCACGATGTTTATTAAGATGTTTTTTGAAATACATTTGAAATAATGAACAATTATTAATGATATTTGAAAAATATTTTGAAATAATTTTTGAATTAATTCGAACCAAAATTAGACAATGAACTTATCATACAAAAATCTTGGATGATTTCGCTGGACAAATTGCTCGCCATTTCATTTTGAAGTTGCACGCACTTAAAATTAGATTGCCATTAAAAGTTTGTCATCACAATAACTCTTGAAATACTGAATTAATTCGAACCAAAGTAGGGCAGTGAACTTATGCTTCAAATATCTTGGATGAGTTCGCTGGGCAACTTGTTTCGCCATTCTTTTTCAAGTGACGGCCACTTGAAAATTTATCATCAAGAATGACGATAACTTTTGAAATACTTATTCAATTCGAGCCAAAGTTAAACAGGGAACTTAACATTCATATATCTTAAAGGATTTCTTTGGACAAATAGTTCCGCAATTTTGTTTCCAAATTACAACCACTTGAACGTTGCTACTTGAAATATTTTTATTTGATAACTTTTTGAAATACTGTATTTATTCGAAACAAAGTTGGAGAGTGGACTTGTCTTACAAATATCTTGTATTATTTAAATTAGCATCTTTCACCTCCATTCTGTTTCCAAGTGGTGGCTGTTTGACAATTTAACAACAGAATAACTTTTGAAATACTGCATTAGTTAGAAATAAATTTGCTGAGCAAATTTACCTTGGAAATGAATTTGATACGTTCATTTGCTAACTTGATCCCTGATCGTGTTTCAAAGTGCCAGCAATTTCAAAATTTCAACTTCACATAAAAATGGTATTTATGAAACCATTTGCTTAAAACTCCATTTGCACATAGTTCTCATCAATATTTCCACCAAGTCTATTAATAAACTGTAGCCGCCACTTCAAAATAGCGGCTGTAATATTGTTATTTACTGAAATACTGTTAGAGAATGACCTTTTATAGTGGTAATACACCCAGAGTTCAGATAAACACAATCACAGTTGAGGTAGAATAAAAGACAGTTAACTGAGGAGCTTACTTAAGAAATTTATTATATTTTACGATACTTTTCATGACATCAGGAAATCAATCAATACAATAACATTCTTAAATTTATAGAAAGGTTTTCAGTGATATGCTACAGGGGGAGTGAGAGGGAGGTATTTTTGTACGTGTCACTATGTCAAGAGATGTAAAGCGAATGTGTGGAAAGACCAGTGATGCCAGATGGTCGAAAAGTATTTCCCCAAACAGGTCTTCAAATTTCCCCAAATCAGGGGGTTTTTTCGAAAAAATCCCCAACTTGATTTCTACTAAAAACGGGAAAAAAAAATTTAAAAAAAAAAAAAAAAAAAAAAAAAAAATGTATATATATAAATAAATAAATAAATAAATATATATATATATATATATATATATATCAAACAGATTTAAGTGGATTTAAGCTCAGACTTTTTTCCCAAATGAAGGCAATTTTTGAAAAAAATCCCCAAATAACAATAAAGCTATTGGAAATGTCTGGTTGTAGGGATAAATCAGTACGTTCCCAACATTGACAGAGAGTTGAAGAACTCCCCACATTTGTCCCCAAAAATTTTAGAATTCCCAAAAAAGTCCCCATAAGCATTTGGTCCCCGAAATTGTCCCCAGAAGCCTCAAAAGTCCCCAAAATGGGGACAAAATCCCCAATCTGGCATCACTCAGTCAAGTCAACGATGTGCTTCGGAGTACCTGCATTTGGTCGCAACCAATGCTTACCTCCAACGAAAAATGCGAAAAACATAAAAATAATTTTTCATAAAATAATTAAAAGCCAAATGGGGAATTTGGAATTTTGAACTCTGAATAAATCTCCGCGTGAGCAGAGACCAATCAGAGTGAAGCACCAGGAGTTAAAAAAAAAAAAAAAAAAAAAATTAAAAAAATTAAAATAAATAATAAAATAAATAATAAAATAAATAATAAATAAATAACTCCTTGTAAAAACCTAAGTGTAACAGTGAAACTGTTACGTGCGTTGACGAGACGGTCTGGACGGCGAAAAGGAATTAAGAGTTGAGCAGGGCGCCCCAAGGGGCACAGGAAATCGCTCGGAGTCCCGCAATTAATAAAAAAAAAAGGGGGCCATGTATGTTTTTTTTTTCCTATCATAATTAAAATTCAGGAGAATTAAAGTGAAGTGCATGCATGAATCCTACGAAAGTCTCAGTGTCCAGCCAGAAACTAAGTTCTGAGCTGGATCTGCGGACCTCTCAGAGACACACATAGCACTCACAATCCTCACTGAAAGTAAAACGAGCAAAATCGCAGAGGATTTTGTCCTGAAACTGAAAGCCAATCAGAGGCCAGGAAATCGGCCAATGAGAGGAGACCTCAGATCCCTACACTAAAAGACAATAAAATTAATAAAAAATTAAAAAAAATAAGCCAAATAATAAAAAAATATACTGGGAAAGACCGAGAAGCGTGGACTACTGCAGCCAAATGCTGGTAGCAAGGCGAAACTTTCATCAAACAGTCGCCAAATATAATTCTTTGTTCTTTGTATAAACTAGAGTGACCATATTTTTTTTCATTGAGTTCGAGGACAAATATGAGACAAATATGACGGTGTCCTCGAATTGCGTGGACAAACAATAAATAAATATTTAAATCACCTTAAATTTTAAAATTTTAGTCATTTTTATGTATAAAGCACCTAAAAGAACTTATTTCAGCTTATTTATTACTAGCAGGCTTTGCCCGCTTCGCTGGTCATTATATTGAAATGAATCCCCAAAACAGCATATCATTAATAATAATAAAATATCTTTATAAAAAAAAAAAAAAAAATCATTGAAATCCGTCAAAATCTAAGTTTAAGTTGCCCAATGCCTTCGGCAGTCCCTTACCTACTTTTTACTCCCCCTCCCTCGCGGTTACAGTTGAAAGTTTTACAAAATCTCATCAAAGTGCATATTTCGCACACTTAATAACACCCACACACCAAAATTCGCCATTCTTAGGTAATTTGGACGGATTTAAGCTTCAAAATGTGGTTTTTGCCCCGCCCGCCCCAAGAGGAAGGGGGGGGGGGGTAAATTTCCAAAATTACTTTATATTGCATGTTGCATACACATACCTAACCGACACATCAAAAAATTGAGATCATGAAATTATTTAAAGCTGAGCTATGCTTTAAAACTTTTTTTTTTTTTTTTAATCTCTCCCCCCGTTCTTAAAGGATGGAAGGAGGAGGGAATTTCGCAAAATCTCTTCATACTATGAGTTAGATACATATAATCGTCCCTTACATAAAAAATGTCCAACCTTAGATAATTTAGTGCAGCGTTACGCATGAATACATGTTTTTGCCCCCCATTCTCCAAAGGGCGGTAGGGTGGAATTTCATAAAATCCCTTTGTAGTGTGTGTTCAGTTCGATTTCCTCATGTGTTGAGTACCTTTCTTCCAAAACCTTTTCCCTTCCCTCCCCCCCTTAAAAATCCAAAATTCCAAAATCGCAGAAAATAATTTTTTTGTACTCAAGTCTGGTCTTTCCATCTGCAAGTTCTTCACCGTTAAGTAATTTGGAGCCGAGTTAAGCCTTCTGCCCCCCAAGGGAGACAGGGGGATATTTTGCAAAATTCCGTCTTAGGTGGGGGTCAGGCTCCGAAAACCAACCTGGTCACTAAAATTTGTGACCCTCTTTCCCACAGAATCGTCATGGCAGTGTTGAGTCAGTGAATCATTGAGTTTACTCTTTTATATGTACAGATTTGTTTATATATTTTATGGACTACTTGGCTTAAGGTTGCTGTCACAAAAATTAGAGTCCTTGGCGAAAAATGTCCTATCTACTTCAGTATTAAAATTAAAAATATACCCAGGATTATCAACTAATAAAGCTCTTTGATACAGATCTGAATTAGCTTTCATTTTCTTATTATTTAATTTTGATAATGACGTTATGTTGTCATGTGCCTAAGCAAATTTAATATTATTTTTTTTTATTATTATTCGCGTGAAATATTTTTTGGCAACAATTAGAAATTAAAACAAATTATTTTAAAGTTTTATTATAGAAGAAATATTTATATTATATAGAAGATTAATTAAAAGTTTACATTTTTTCCGGTATAAATAGTAGCCTATGTCTTATTCCAGACTATTATCTATCTCTGTACAAAATTTCATCCAGATCCGTTTAGCCGTTGTGGCGTGATTGAGTAACAAACATCCATCCAAACTTTCGCATTTATAATTTTAGTATAGATTAGTTATCATATGCATGTGTTAGATTGAGTTATTTTGCTGTCATATTGACAAAAATTTAATTTTAAATTTCAAAACTCTGTCGCTCTTGGCGCTTATTGTATTTGGTGATCAAAAACGTAATACGAAAATATGCATGCCAGATGTATATTTTCGTAATATGCATTGTACCAAATATTGTTTCATATTATTCATTACTCTCTTAATATAAGTTGTTAAAATAACCATGATTTTTTAAAGGAATTAAATTATTTTCGCCAAATAATTTGTCGATATTTTTTTTTTTTTTTCTGCTAAGGATGACCGATATCAAATCTATTCCGCTGCAACATATTAGTATCTTATATCAGATACTTATTTAGACATTTGAATACAAATTTGACTTCAAATTATGATAGAATATTTATCATTTTCCTTTTAATTAGTATATTAGTTGGATATTTATTGTGTAAATATCATCTTTTGAAATGAAATGTTTGCATGTTTTCAATCGAATATGGAAATTTGCCATTTTTTTTTTCCCTAGAGTTTTGAAATTAAAAATTCAAATTTGTCAATTTTACAACAAAAATAACTTAATCTAACGCATGAACATGATAATTAATACATACTTAAATATGGGGATTAAAATCGGGAAATAATTTTCCTCGATTTTTAATAATTTTTTACAAAAAATCCAATGGACGTTTAACATAGGAAATATTTTTCTTGCATCCACGTACGGCCAGTGACGTCATCACTTCGCTTGCGTATTAGCACTTTATCAATGTGTAAAAGAAATTTTTAATTAAAAATTACGTCAATTTTTGTGAGATGCATAATTTTTTTTTATAATTTTTATCGTTCACGTTTAGATAAATGTATTTATTTTCCTGTTGAAAAAAATAAATAAATTTTTTTTTTTTTTTTTTTTTTTTGGCAACAATTAAATTATGGATAAATTTAAATGGCTAATTTTTTGCTATTGATAGCTTACAAAATTGCTATTTTATGCATAAAAATCGCAAAAACAAATTTTTTTTTCAGAATAAAAAGTAGCCAACTTTTTAAGTTAGGGTATAAGCTATCTCCATAACAAATTTTATCGAAATCCATCGAGCAGTTTTAGCGTGAAACTCAGTCAAATAAACGGACATTCACATTTATAATATATATAAGATACATATAAAAAACTATTATAATAAACCATTAAAAACTTTATAAACGGCGTCCCGAAATCTATCGTAATTTTTTGGGGTCGAAGGTTGTTTTCGGGGACTGTCCTCGAGATTCGAGGATATATGTTCAGCCTAGTATAAACCCAATAAAAAGTGTTAAATTTTAAAAGTCGGTTTAAATTACATTAACCTAATTCTTGGTAGGCTCGATTAAAGCCAAATGTATGGCTTGACAATCATATTGCGAAACAGGAAATGAAATAATTACAGCTACATTCCGCAATTTTAAATAAAGAATGCATCAGAAATTTTGGCAATCTAACATAATTTAAAAGAACAATTTATTCTGCAAGCAATAATAATTCTTATAATAACAGGAGACTTGGCGTTGGAATATTAAAACCCGAATAAACTGCTACGTCAGAAACGTCAAAGAAAAATATTGGAAATGCATACAGCTGTTTCGGCAGCCTTTTGCACTGAAAACGGCACGCTTAAGGCTGCCGAAACAGCTGTATGCATTTCCAATATTTTTCTTTGGCGTTTCTGACGTAGTAGTTTATTCGGGTTTTAATAATAATTCTTCTTAAATAATTGAGAACAACTTTTATTAAATTTATTTAATGTAGGAATTTATTAAGTTTATGTTTCAAAAATTATTTTATTAAAAAGTCTACACTTTTTTTAAATGAACAAAATATTTATAAGATATATTTTAAAATATGGATTTACACAAATTAATTTATAATTAAATTTTAATCTTTTCTTTTATGAATTGAAATGCGAATTACTTTAACAATCAAGAATATAATTTGAAATAAAATTAATTTTTCACAGGAAATTTCTCTCAAGAAAAATGAAACAATTTTATTATGCAGATTTTAAAAGAAATAGTCTAAAAATGAATAAATATGTGGAACTCTTCCCCAGCGGCTACTTGATATGAGAACGGAAATCAAGCTATGCTACTGAATGAGGTGGAAGGATTTGTTTTCAATTGCATTCGTTACAACAATAACTTTATGGTTCTTAATTTCGAGAAACAAGGCCTTCTTATTTACAGAATGCGATATATAACCAAATATACGTACAATTATTTTGTTAAATAATGTTACATAATAGAGGAACATCAAAAGGGGTGGGGCTTACTGATCAAAATAAATGGCTTAAGCTTGGAAACATTATTACTTATTGGAAATGATAAGGGTTAATTGCATTTCATTTTTGGTTATTTTTTTCAATGATATGCCATTTTACTGTTTCCATTAAAAATAAATGAATAAATAAATAATGTGGTTTTGATCTATGAATATAAAAATAAAATAAATTACGTAAACCTCTCTCTTATACACATATCATTTTATTATATAAATTACGAAATATTATGCTGTATAAATCAACTCATTTACATAAGTAAATACCTGCTAACAGTGGCGGATTTAAGGGGGTGGGGCTAGGGGCTGAAGTCCCCCCCGAAAAGTACTGACATTCCCAATTGAATAGTACAATTGCAAACTTTTCATTGATCTGGAATTACATCTTGAAATATCTTAGCCCCCCCTCCCCCCCTCGAAAGTTAAGTTTTGGATCCGCCACTGCCTGCTAACTATGCTAGTTTATCCGTAATGATATTAAGCCCCGCCTTTTTTTCCACTCCAGAACAGTTGTAGAACAATAGTCCTCCTTTTCAATCATGAGAACATATTGCTGAATAGTGCGCTACAACTATTCTGGTGTGGAAAAAAAGGCGGGGGGCCTAATACCATTACGGATAAACTAGCATAGTTAGCAGGTCTATAAGTGATTTTCTATCTGAAGAACCATGATAAATAATTTGCTACATTTTTAAATTTGTTCTTGGTTTCTTTAATCAAGTAATCATTAATGAATTTTAATTTCGAAATTGTGAATTCGAACATTTCCTTTACAATCGAAGTTAAATAATTTAGTGTGGCATCCACACTAGTCACTACGCTATATTATTATAGTCATATTATTGCAGTTTAAGGTGCAAGGTCTGATGTGCTGTATTTGGACAACTCTAGCGTACTTTAAACGATAGTTCAATTTTATAAGCAATTTTATTTTAAAACACGTTTATGTGAGAGGAGGGTTACCTCCCTCCAGCTCCTCTTGAATATTGTAACTACAGCAATAAAATAGTAAAAGTTATTATTAAATGTTAAAAAATGTCAAAGAATTGTCTTCCATAAAAACTCTCTAAGCCTTATTTGACTACTTTTAAGTAACCCAGTATATTATCTATAAATTATTTATGTACCGAATAATGCATGACACAATTTATGTTTTTACAGTAAATTCCACCCATGACCAACATATCACAGTTCTTTTATGTAGCTCTGTAAACGAAAATTAATACATTTCCCTACGATATTTTATTTGAAACATGCTTCTATGCATAAAAAGAATGTCAATTTCCTCTTGTGCAGACGCGTTTTTTTTTTTTAAGATACTGCATAGATGTTATACTTTTTTAAAAGAGCTCTAAAAACTGTTCTTTTTTTGTGAGGACATTATATACATCAAATTATTAGATTTAAAGGTATTACGTTGCAAAGTTTCACAACGTGATGTGATTCGATTGCTTTTATTTTAAAATAAGAGTCTAATATTAAACAAAACAAACAAAAGAAAAAAAAATGTCTAATATTAAAGAATAATGAATAATTTTTAAAAATTATCAGTTTTGAAGTTCTAAGAGCTGCAATTTTTAAATTACATCGTACTTATTTCCCATACATAATCCATTAAATTTGTAAGGAACTGTTGATTCATTCTTGAGAATCATTCACATAAGACCATAGAGCATTGTTGCCAAACGAGGGCAAAACGGAAGAAATATTTAATTTAATTTAACTTGTAATATGTTATTTTGTCTTTTTGACCTTAAAAGGTATTTTTAACTATGTTACAAAGCCCAAAATGTGATATAAAAAGAAATAGTGATTCAATTCCTTTGAAAATTCATTTAAATTTAGTGACCAGCGAAGCGAGCGCAGCCTGGTAGTTAGAAATAATGACGTTGTTTCCATTTCATATCAGCCAATGGGATGAGGGAATCTGTCTGATTTGCTTACGCAAGTTGGGCGACCAAAAAGAAAACTTTTAAAATAAAAATATGTTACTCGCACCATTATACTTTTATCAATTTAGGTATAGTTATATAAATCTGATCATAGGTTAGTGGTTCGGCATATTTGAAGACATGTATTATTTTCAATTAAACTTCCTACCTTGTAAGTTATGTTTATAATATTAGCGCATTCAGCGCCGTGTCAGCCATCTGTGGCTGACACTGAACTTCCCGTTTTGGCCGCGTCTAATTGACAGCGTGAAATCTGATATAAAACTAAAAAAAATTATGTAGTTATATATATTATTGACAATTTATTTAAAATTTACTTAATTTTTATTTATTATAGGATTATATCATTAAGGCATTTTAATGGATTATACTGAAACGCGGTAAACATAACATGCATGCTTCTAAGCAGCGTGCGTGGCCTGAATGGGATTTCCTTAAGAATTCGAGTGATGCTCAACGTGTTAAGTATGCGCCTCGTTAAAGACCTGTTTTGTATGTTGGATATATCGCTAAAAAAGCTGCCTTTTGAAGTGAAAACTTTTTTAGGCGCGTTGAGCACTTTTGGGTAATCAAAAATCATGAAACTCGCGTCATCGTCAGCGAACGCTTTCCATTTGACGTGAAAACTTCTTTAGGCGCGTTGAGCACTTTTGGGTGAACAAAAATCATGGAACTCGCACCATCGTCAGCGAACGCTTTTAAATTCTGCAGGCGTTCGGTACCATGACAACCCATTCACCCCGTCTGGTCGGGAAGAAACATATTTTTTACCAATTGACATCACGTGGTTTTTCTACTAGGAATAAAAACTGCAAATTTCAAAATGCTTCAATTTTCTTCTGAGTTCTTTCAAACTTTCTGTGCGCCACCATTAACAGCATAGGGGATAGTTGCAGTTCAAATTTCATCGATTTTGGAAAAAAATTGCATTTTAATTGGAAATTAAATTTTATTCTAATACGCGTATTTCGAATTCTAATTATGATTAAATTATTTTTAATACATCATTTGAAAGATATTTTAAAGTACTTTTATCTTATCGAAAGTAGAATTCGAGATTTCAGCTGATTTACACGTTTTGAGGTCTCCTGAATCGGTTTTCTTTTGTATCTCAGCTACTAATTAAAATAATTTCATAAGTAATACATCATTCGAAAGCTTTGTTGATTTGGAATCGAACAGTAGATTACAGAAATTTCTACCGCCAGATGGCGCTGTCATATTTTAAAATTTCAATATTTCTAATTCTAATTATGATTAAATTATTTTTAATACATCATTCGAAAGATATTTTAAAGTTCTTTTATATTATCGAAAGTGGAATTCGAGATTTTACTTGATTTACACGTTTTGAGGTGTTCTGAATCGGTTTTCTTTTGTATCTCAGCTACTAATTAAAATAATTTCTTAAGTAATCAATATTTTTACCTAATATAAGGCTTAGTTCATTTAATTTGGGTAGCTACAAATATTGTATCGAATCATATAATACAGATCATAAACACTTCTTTACAAACCAAAAATAATTCGAAAATAATACTAATAGCTCGACTATACAATTAACAAGTTACTTAGTTTTCACTTCTATCGGCAGTCCCGAAAGACTGCTTTGATTTTTTTTTTTTTTTTGTAGCATGTTACTTTTAGTGGTCATAATTGATGCCAAACTGTAAATTTCCAGATAGGGAGCCACGTGAAAATCCTTGAAGAACGCCCCGATGGCGTTAACAAGGTAAATTATGACTGCAGCTGTTGTGTTCGGTAGTTTTAATTTCCGCTTGCATTAATGTCTTCGAAGTGCATGGGAAGACCTGTGATAAAGAGTTTGAATGCACAGAAGGTAGTGCCGATCGAAATCCATTGTTAATTATGTTTAATGCATGGGTGTGGCGTGTAAACAGATGCTTCCAATTTAAAGTTAAATATATAGTATATATATATTAGGAGACATATCTTAAATATGTAGCCTTAGCATTTTTATTTAAACGAACGAAATAAATTACAAAAAATTCTAATGAAATTTTTTAATACTTAACGAATATAGAACGGGACAAATTTGGTTTAAACTATTAGCAGCAAGCATTAAGTTTAAAAGAAAAAAGAAAAAAAAAAGTATTTATAAAATATATCCTCAGACATAGGGTATGTTGAATTTCAGTATTAATAAAATGTTTAACATAATTAAAATAATTAATATTCTTACAAATAAATGTTATTTTACTTTATTTGCCTCTGGTTTTGATAAAAAAATTAAGCTTCCTCGTTTGGAAGGTATGATTTTCAGATGAATTTTAAATAAAGAATACATTATTCTGCAAAATATACTAACTTTTGTAGGTTATTACACCCTTGGAGACAACAAGAATCTAATAAGTACATGACTTTTAATTAACAAATTTTGAAAATAATGTTATTATCTTTTCTTTTTTCTTACTTCTAATGCAACTTTATTCATTTGTACATGGAAAATGTCTGTTGTGTTGGAAAATACGAGCAATATTGAAGTAAATATGCGAACAACATTGAAGCAATCTGAATGATGGACAACTTCCATTTAATTAGGTTATCTTCCCAGGAGATCAAACATTGTTTCAAAGCTGCAACACTCTTATCTACAATACTAGGCTGAATGAGCTTTATTACAAGGATGCCCCTTTACTCTCTGCCCTTTCTTCAGGACGCTATCAGGAATTAAAATCATCCTACCACTATTTTTATGCAATAATCTCTAACCTGTCTAATCTTCACACATTGCTATAAATATGTTCAGAAGTATTCCTGCACAATATTAGTGGTGGCATAAAAGGCGGAAAATTTTCTTCCCTTTAAGTGCCCTAAAAAAAGGCGGAGAGTGCGAACCCTTGTTAATTTTACAAAGAATTGGAAACAAAAAAGAGAATTTCTTATATATATATATATATATAGACATATTGCAAACCATCCCATTAATAAACAATTTTTTTTAATACCCGCCTTTTTCTTACACAAGTCATTTTTTAGAATATTTTACTTATTTAATCGTAACTACATTTGAAGATAATTACATTAAAAATAAAGTGATGTGGAATAAAGGGGCGTATGCTAGAAATCTTCCGTTTTATAATTAACCCCTTAACGCGCGGTGTCCTCGCCACGAGGACGCAAAATTTAAGATCCAGCTGCAAAAATTCATCCCGGAAATATTTTAGCAAAAATTCACGTTTATAACATATCAGAAAAGGCCGGTTTTTTAAACCTTAAAATTTAAAATTTCTTTTAGTTTAATTTAGTTCATGAATTCCGGTGGCAGTATAATTTAAATGTTTCAAATTGTCTTGCGCCGCAAAGGGTTAATGCGTTCACGACCGCATGTTTTTGTCTTTTTGACAATAAGGTGAGCCTGTGGGCGTTATTTTCCAAAGTTACAATATTTCAGAACAAAATGTTCTGTATTCACATTTATATTACAAGTGGATATACATTATAATTATATTCTTTCTAATCAAAATATTTGTATCCATAGTATATTTGATTGTAGAAAAATGAATAGTGTGTATTTTCTAAAAAAAATAAATAACATACAAGCTGTGAAAGAAACGCTCGCTGGCGGAGTTGCAGATTTTCAAATGGCGTGAATCTACGTCAGCGGTCGCGAAAGTGTTAATATGTTCTCAAATATGTATATACTTTAATTTTAGGCATGGAATGTATGTCTATTTGTTCTTTTTTTAATACTTTTTTTTTTTTTTTTGCATATCTTTGTTCATTGGAAGCATATTCGAAAGCAATTGGAATGGGCCTTTTTTTAGGAAATTTCACCCATTGTAACTGGAACGGTTTTTGAGGAAGAGCCGACAGCCGATTAAATATTTGGGCGGATATATATATAGCTGTCAACTTGTGCGTTTTTTTTTTTTTTTTTTTTTTTTCCTACTGGAATTTTTTTTTTTTTTTTTTTTAATTTTTTAATTTATCTTTTTAACAGTTTTGTTTCATCAATCATAATGATTTCTTTTACAAATAAATACTGGTGTTAAAAAACCGTACAAGTTGGCATCTATTTGTACATATGTATGTATTTCCTGTTTCAGCGCTAGTATATAGGTAAATGAAAATGAAAACAATAACAGAAGATTTATTTGTATCCTAAAAATGTGAAAATTTTATCAGGTAATCTTTGACTCTACACTGGTGTATTATGCTTAAAAATATACCGACAAAAAATATAACTTTCATCATTCTTAGTTAAGAGCAAATAAAAAATAATTTTTTTTTTAATAATACAAAATATAAGAATAAAATATTTTCATAAATATTATTATACACTGTCCACGAATAAACTGTTGCAAATAAATTGGAGAAATAATTGTATTTATTAATAAACTGCATTATTTAGATTACAAGGAATTTCTGAAATAAAAGAAACAGAATAGAGGAAAATAGGAAGTGATCGTAGCAATGGCCATGGTGAGTAATGTTCTTTAAAGCTTTTTAAGTTATAATAATTTTTCATTTATTATGTTTAAATTAAAATAGTACCAAATTTTTATTTTTACTTTCCAAACATCATATACGGTCGAACCTCTTTAACGTGAACACTGTTAACGTGAATTACTTTTAACATGAACTGTTTCCACGATCCCCGTCAAAATGAAGCTTAGTTTAGCCATATCCTCCTTAACTAGATGCCTGTCGCTTGGCTCGGAAATTAGAAAACAGTTGAAGTGATAGACAGCGCACCTGGTACAGATTGCACGACATTTTTATTCAACAGCCACCAAAACTTTTAAAAGTGTGAAATGATATATACAGAGCTGCCAACTTAATCCGGCAAATTGTTAGTACCGCCCCTTTTTCTACACCAGTAATTTCTTAGAGTTTTTTTCTTCCTAATTCATCGCAAATATATTTGAAGAAAATCACTTTAAAAATTAAGTGGTGTAGAAAAAGGGGCGGTACTCGAAATTTGCCGGATTAGGTTGGCAGCTCTGTATATATATAAAAGGCAAATAGAAGCGAAAAAACGTCGATTTTATATATGATGTATCACTTCTTTAAATTATTGGTGACAGTTGAATAAAAAAATTCCATAATCTGTACTAGGTGGAGCTGTCTACCGCTTCAACTATTGCCTGGTTTCCGAGTTACGCGACAGGCATCTAGTTAAGGAGGCTATGGTTTAGCTATAAGATAAGCTACTAATAGCATGAATTGCTGAAAACACAAACAAATTTTTTTATCACCCTTGAGATTCACGTTAACGAGGTTTGACTGCATAAGGAAAATATTGTAATTATGCCAAAAAACCGACTTTGAGATTTTTATGCATCTATACATTTTATGTCCCCTGAGTTAATTTTTTGCTATTATTATGGTGATGTATGTATATTCGTGTGTGTGTGTGAGAGTGAACACGATAGCGTCTAAACACTTTCTTCAAATTGTACGCGTGGAAAGTTGGTACGAATGTTATAAGTCACCATAACACGAACCTTTTTGATTTTATTGAATCTAGGATTTATAGTTTTTCTACAGGGACACAAAGAAATTTATTTTTAACATTATTGCCTAAGAGCCCAAAGTTTTAAAGTGCGATAGCGTCTGAACGTCTTAGTCGTCTGAGCTGAAAATTGATACACATGTTATAAGTCACCGTCGCACGAACTGTATAGATTCTGGAGAATCTAGCAATTATACTTTTTTAATATGGATCCAAAGAATAGTTCTTTATCATTATGGCTTATGGGCTCAAAGTATTTAAAATATCATAGCATTTAAATGTCTCATTCGATTGAAGTGAAAATTTATACATATGTTATAGATCACAGTCGCCTGAACTATATAGATATTGGTGAATATAGCACTTATAGTGTTTTTATAGGGACATAAAGAGAAATTCTTTATCATTATGTCATATAGGCTCAAATTATATGAAGTGCGGTAGCGTTTAAACTCCTTATTCGAGTGAAGTGAACATATATATATATTATATATCACCGTCATACGACCTGTATAAAATTTGGTGAATCTAGCATTTATATTTTTTTACAGGGACACAAAGAAAAATTCTTTATCATAAGGACCTACGGGCTCATATTATTTAAAGATCGATAGCGTCTGAACACGTTATTCTATTGAGTTGGAAAATTTATATGCATGTTACCGCCACATTAACAGAGTAGATTTTGGTTAATCTAGCATTTACAGATTTTTACAAAGACACAACGAAAAATTATTTATCATTATGACCCAAGAGCTAAGATTTTTTGAAATGCAATAACGTTAAATTTAAAAACAGACTATATGGGGGAGAAAATACTCAAACAACCTATTACAATTTTGTTTTTTGTTTAACGACTTTTTTTATTTTCATTTATTAACAACCGTTTATTACTTAATGTTCAGAAAGTCGAGTGGAGTCATTCCAGATTTTTTTATTTTGCGTTATTGTGCAACACAATTATTTATCGTGTTTTAATTCTTTAATTTGAAAGTAAATATTATAAATTCATACATTGATAATAGGAAAACTGGAAAATTCTATATAACTGTACATCTAGTTATAGAAAGTCTAGAAAGTGTCTAGAAAGAAATTGCTAGGTAAAAACACTTACAGTAGAAATTTATAACCGTATAAGACTATTAATAGAAGATTTTTTTCATTACTAAATTTCTTGTGTGTGAGATTTATATTTGTAATTAACCCCTTAACGCGTGGTGTCCTCGCCACGAGGACGCAAAATTTAAGATCCAGCTTCAAAAATTCATCCCGGAAATATTTTAGCAAAAATTCACGTTTATAACATATCAGAAAAGGCCGGTTTTTTAAACCCTAAAATTTAAAATTTCTTTTAGTTTAATTTAGTTCATGAATTCCGGTGGCAGTATAATTTATATGTTTCAAATTGTCTTGCGCCGCAAAGGGTTAACACTTTTGCGACCGTTGACGTAGCTCACGTCATTTGAAAATCTATAACTCCGCCAGTGGGCGTTTCTTTTGCAATTTGCATGTCATTTATTTCTTAAAAATATATGCAATATTTATATTTGTACAACTAATATACTACGCATATAAATACTTTGATTAGAAAGAGTATAATTTTAATGTATATTCATTTGTAATATGAATCTGAATATAGAAAATTTTATTCTTAAATATTGTAACATAGGAGAATAATGCCCACAGGCGGACCTTACTGTCAAAAAGACAAAAACATGCGGTCGCGAATGTGCTAATATCAAATATTCTACCTGTTTTGCGCATTAAATTGTTTTCCCAATTTTAACTTCTAGCAACATTATATAAAAATATTCTTTAATTAAAAATTACATGATTTATAATCTTTTTTACATTCTTTATTCTTTCTTGTTTATTCATATATTATTATTATTATTATTATTATTATTTATGAAATAGGCCATTTTTTTTTTTTTTTTTTTTTTTTTTTGCAATTTCCATAAGTTATGACTGAATGTATGCTCCAATATTTTCTAGACACTGTCAAACTTAATTAACACTTTCGCGATCGCTGACGTAGATTCACGTCATTTGAAAATCTGTAATTCCTCCAATGGGCCCTCTTCACCTAAAAAAAATTCCGATGCCGGCTGAAAGCAGATAAAAAGTGTCCCACGTGGTTTTGACAGGAGGTGGAGAAGATTGACAGATTCACTGACGAATCATTGACTTTTTGGAAGAATAAATCAAAAATCAGCCACGTCTTTATTGCGGTTCTTTATTGCGGTTTCGACGGAGCTTTGTTTTGTTTTGATTCTTTCTTTCTTTTTTTATTTTTGTGTTTCCTTTTTTATTTTATTTATTTTTTCTTTTCCATTTTCACATGACATCAAATAACTTTCCTCATTTATTCTAATCTATTTATATGTATTTTAATAGAGTAGCAGTAACTCGATCCGACCAAGTACTTTATACTATTTTCAGCCCGGTTCAGGCTTTCTTTAGTTATACCGGCGAATTACGTAACAGTGAAATTTAAAATATATATATATATACTTTATAATTATACTTGAAGTCTGATATAATTAATTTAACTAAACTAGTATGTTGTGGCCACCACATGACTTTCTTCTATATTTTCCTATACAAATTCCCTCAGTAAAAATAATTTATTAAAATTATTATAAAAAAAAAATTTCTTCCATGATAATGCAGACGATTTCCATATTAGAGAAGTAGTTCCATTTATTCTCAATAAAAAAAAAAAAAAAATAATAATAATAATAATAATAATAATAAATTGCGATTTTTTTTTTTTTCAAAAGTTTTTTTTTTTTCGTTAAAAGTAACAACAACAAAAAAAAACCGATAACTTTGTTTTAAATTATCATAGATCTACAATTCAACCATTCGTTTTAAAGGTATTGACGAGATCTTTCGAAAGATACCCATCTTGAAAAATTTATCCCTTCCGGGGGGGGGGGACTTTCTTCTATATGTAATATAGAGAAAGTATTGGATTCGTGAAAATTTTCGAACTCCGGTTTTCGATGGATTTGCACGTTTTGGGATGTGCTGAACATGATTTGATAGTTTTTAGAAAATGTCTGTCTCTGTGTGTGTGTGTGTGTCACGAATTTTTGGAGGCTGTATCTCACGAACCAATGAACGAAATTTAACCAAACTTGGTATTTAGTTGGACCCTGACATAAACTGGTGCTGATTAGATTTAGGGATCAATCGCCCAATAGGTGGCGCTGTGATAGCATTTTTTCTAAATTTTTAACATGGCAGTATAGGAAAAAATTTCGTATAAATGTACATAATGAGAGTTATTTTTAACTTTTGATTGTAAAACTAATATGAATTATTGATAAAAGTAGTTGTTAACTAGGGGAAAAAAATTGTGCTTGTGGGGGCGTCGCCCTCCCCCGGGCGGAGTAAATTTTCAAGATGGGTATCTTTCGGAAGGTCTCGTCAATACCTTTAAAACGAATGGTTGAACTATAGATCTGTGATAATGTGAAACAAAGTTATTGATATTTTTTTTTTATACTTTCAATAAAAAAAAACTTTGAAAAAAAAATCGTAATTATTATTATTATTATTATTATTATTATTTTTTTTTTTTTTTTTTTTGAGAATAAAATAGACTTTTTTTTTTGGATATTTACTGTTATACTACTTTTCTGATATGAGGGGAGGGGGGGGGCAAAACGTAATTTCACAAAATCCTTCATATCTCAAGCAAAAAAACAGATATCCCTAAAATTTTTGCTTTTAAATATAGCTAATACAAATGTCTAAAAATCTGTTTCTGCAATTTTTCAAATTCGGTCCCCAAGGGGGCAGGGGGTGGGGGGCAAAACGTGATTTCACATGCGTAAAACGTGATTTCGCATAATCCTATATATCTCAAACAAAAAAAAATAGATATACGTGAAATTTTTGCTCTAAAATATAGCTAATGCAACTATCTAGAAACCAATTTCTGGAATTTTAGAAATTCAGCCCCCAGGTGGGGCAGCAAGGGGGGGGGGGGGGGCTATGGAGCAAAAACAAATAGAAGTACAGTTAGGCCGTTCAAAATTGGTACAAATAGGTTTTAAAGGCCTGCAAGTCGAATTGGGATATTTTCGATTGTGTAAAGTTATTAGGAGGGGCGGGTAGGGGGTGGGGCGGTAAGGGGGGGGCTATGGGGCAAAAACAAATAGAAATACAGTTAGGCCGTTCAAAATTGGTACAGATAGGTTTAAGAGGCCTGCAAGTCGAATGGGGATAATTTCGATTGTGTAAAGTTATTAGGAGAAGCAAGAAGGGGGAGGGGAGGGGGGTGCAAAAAAATAAAAATAGTGTCAGGTCGTTCAAGATTGGTACGTAGAGGTTTTCGATACTTACAAATCGATTGCGGATATTTTTGAATTTGTAAAATTATTAGGAGGGGCGGGTAGGGGTGGGGTGGTATGGGGGGGCTATGGGGCAAAAACAAATAGAAATACAGTTAGGCCATTCAAAATTGGTACAGATAGGTTTTAGAGGCCTGCAAATCGAATGGGGATATTTTCGAAAGCGTAAAGTTATTAGAAGGGCCGGGAAGGGTGGGGGGCAGAGGGGCAAAAAAAAAATATATCAATCAAGATCATTCAAAATTGGTACATCGAGGTTTTCGATACCTACAAATCGATTGCGGATATTTTTGAATTTTTAAAATTATTGGGAGGGGCGGGAAGGGAGGAGGAAGCGGAGGGGCAAAAAAATAAAAATAGAGATAGATCGTTCAAAACTGGTGCATAGAGGTTTTTGATACTTTCAAATCGATTGCGGATATTTTCGAATTTGTAAAATTATTAGGGCGCTCATATATATGCAATCGCGCACGGGTCTACGCTGCCGAAGGCAGTGGGGACCCGGTGCGACATTTTTCCCGATCAGAGTTTTTTTTTTTCCACATGATAAAAATTAATGCAATTTTGAGAATTCATTAATTATAATTATTCATTTAAAAATAGTGACCAGCGAAGCGGGCGTAGCCTGCTAGTCTATTTATATGTATTTTAATAACGTAGCCCGACCCGACGAAGTATTTTATTCTATATTCAGCCCGTTTTAGGCTTTCAGTAGTTATATCGGCGAATTCTGTAACAATGAAATTTAACAAAAGAAAATATTTTTATGATTAAACTTGCGGTTTGATATAATTAATTTAACTAAAAAATAACAAAGATATATAACATTATAACATTACTGATATATAGAGATGGGTTATCTGCACTCTGGAGCTCAGACTACTGAACGCAGAGCTGGACGGGGTGTGCGACAGGTCGTGACCTTCGGGATCGTATTTCGAAGATCACGGACAGGTGCGGTCGCACAAGTCCTCCAGCTCTGTTTTCTAAAGAAAGTGTACTTGTGTTGTTATTTATACGTGTTTCTTTATAAAAGTCAAAATTTTTATAAGTAGTATAATATATAAATAGTGTTGAATTATAGTGCCTACATTTATTTAAAAATCTGGTGTGAAACAACCACACGACTTCCATTACCCACTATTACACGTATTATATGGAATTTTTGAAGATAATGTTAACAGAAGACATGGAATTGTCCTAATGAAATAGACACCTAAAAATTTTCCGGTAAGGGAAAGTTAATACACGTGTAAAAACATAAAACAGAGTTTGCACAGCGATTTTTTTTTTTTTTTTTTTTTTAAAGAAAGGGGAAGAAAATTGGCAGAGTTTATTTATTTATTTGCAACACCAAGTTTTGAGATGTAAAACTGATCTGTCTGATCAGGATGACTATTAATTTTCCTGTGATAACCAAGTAAAGCATGAGAAAGGATATCTAAAATGGGTTTATGTAACAATTTTCAAGAAAATCGTTAGAGCCGTTTTTGAGATACCGATTTTTACCAAAGCTTGACAAAATTAATTGTTGGCCAGAAAACAACAATTATATGTAAAAGGATATTTAAAAGAGGTTCAATATGGCAAGTTTGAAAAAAAAAACATACAGCCGTTTTGACAGGAAAGCATTTGCAGGACCTGAAATTCAGCTATTTGTACAGGGCCCCTATCAGTTTTCCTGAACTAACCAACTATATCCTTCGAAAGGATATATAATAGAGTGTTTATACAGCAATTTTAAAGAAAATCGTTAGAGCCGTTTTTGAGATATGGACTTATGGCCTCACTTCCGGTTTCAGATGTCCCACTTCTGTTTTTCCAATTTTCACCAAAATTTGAAAAGTTTATCTGTATACCAGAACAGTTTCAATTCTAAAGTTTCGTAGTTCTGTCTTTATTGGTTTCCGACATATAATAGCTAGAATATTTTCCACATACATACATACACACAGAGACCAATTGCTAAAAACCACTTTTTTGAACTCAGAAGACCTTAAAACATGTAAATCAGGTGAAATCTCGATATCGAATTTTTGGACCAAATACAATACTTCCATTACCTATGGTAGTCGGGTAATGGAAGTAAAAATAAATCAAATACAAGACTCTTATTAATGTGTCTTGAAACTTGCCAGTCTTGATCAACTTTACAAGTAGCAGCCATATATTAATTTCAAAATACCAAATTTGAATTTCCTGAAGTTATTTAAGTTATGTTGATACAGGGTTGTTCGGTTTTTTTCCATAATCGAAAAATCCTGGTTAAAACCGTCCCAGATAAAATACCATTTCGTCCACTTTTATTCACTATTAATTATTTGCGAGTAGTAAATTAAAAGCTATCTTTATTCTTTCAATCTATTAAAAAAAAAAAAAAAAAAAATTACTTCCATTACCCTACTACAGTATGTAATGGAAGTATTTGTATTCGGTCTGAAAATTCGATATCGAGATTTCACCTGATTTACACGTTTTAAGGTCCTCTGAGTCCAAAAAAGTGGTTTTTGGCAATTGGTCAGTGTGTGTGTGGGGGGGGGGGGGGGGAGGATCTTCTAGCTATTATGTATCGGAAACTAATAAAGATAGAACTACGAAACTTTAGAATTGAAACAAGTCTGGTGTACAAATGAATTTTCCATATTTTGGAGAAAATTGAAAACCGGAAGTGGCACATCAGAAACCGTAAGTGGGACCGTAAGTCCGTATCTCAAAAACGGCTCTAACGATTTTCTTCAAATTTGTTACATAAACACTCTATTAGATGTCCTTTCGAATGATATAGCTGGTTAGTTCAGAAAAAATGACAGGCGGTCTGTATAAATAGCTCAATTTCAGGTCTCGGAAGTGCGTTCCTTTAAAACCAGCTGTACGGATTTTTTTTCAAACTCGCCATATTAACTCACTTTTAAATATGCTTTTGTATGTAATTATTGTTTTCCTGTCAATGATTGAGTTTTGGTAAAATTTGGTATCTCAAAAACGGCTTTAACGATTTTCTTGAAAATTGTTATATAAATCCATTTCTTTCTTATGTATCACGTAATTATTAGAGGAAAATTAACTGCTACCCTGTTTAGGTAGGTCAGAAGTTTAGGTAGATCTCGAAAATTGGTGTTTCAAAAAATAACTCTACCACATATATATATATATATATATATATATATATATATATATATATATATATTATTTTTCCTTATTTTTTACCTCGCTTTATGTACGCTTCGTTTTATATGTCTTTACATGTGTATAAAGTTTATCTTACCAGAAAAATGTTAGGTTTCTACTTCTTTAGGTCACTTTTATATCTTGTGATCACATTATCTCCAAAAAATGCATATAATATGTGTAATAGTTTGTAATGGAAGTCGTATTGTTGTTTCACACCAGATATTTTATTAATATGTTTGTATAATCAATTTGAATTTTTCAAAATAGACATGGAATAAGCAAAATTTACAATATTTAATAAATGAAATATTTGTACTTTTCTAAGGGTGGATGTAAAGGTATATTTTATATCTTGAATTTCAATCCTCCACTTTTTCCCTCCATTGTTTACAACTGCATTGTCATTTCCTCTCTCATAGACACATATACCTTTTAAAAATTAGTTATTAAGCATGATGAAATTAAATGATTCACATACCTTTCATGCAGTTTTTTGCTTTCCGAAAATACATACGTAAGGAAATCATTGTAATCGTGACAAAATTCTGGCTTTGCGATGTTGGCGTATCTACATGTTTTGAGGTCCCATGAGTTCATTTTCACTATTTTCATGATGATGATGATGATGATGATGTATGTGTATGTATGTCAGTGATCACAATATCATCCAAATGCTTTTTTTCGAAGGGTAGGCAAAAAAACAGGTTTTTTTTAGGGGAAAAAAACTTTTTAGGATGATTTTTTTTTTAAATCGTCCTATTGCAACCACTTCGTTTATCTATATATTTATCTGTCTATTTATAATGAAACTTGTCATTTTCCGATGTGTTCGGTAGAGGTTTTCCCGCTCGCAACGTGAGAAGTCCGGGTCCACACTTTATCGCTTCCCCAGCGGGTAAGTTCGAAATTATGTGAAATCCCACCAAAGTAAATAATGCGTACACTTGATCCACATCCATACACCAAAATTCGCCAATCTAAGATAATTTAAAGCAAATTCAAAAGGAAAAACGAGATTTTACACGTGTTTCTTGTCCCCCCCCCCCGGGTGGTAGGGTAAAGGAGGAATTTTGTAAAATCCCGTTACAATAAGTGTCGGATACATATAAAAAATTTACGCGCCAAATTTAGCGACCATTAATCCCGTGGATTTCCCAAGACAAATTTAGCGCTAAAAGGGAGGGTCTCGAATAAGCTCCGTCGTAACGCCCCCCCCCTCCCCCCCCCCCCCCAAAAAAAAAAAATCGAAAATTTTACACACACACACGCACACAAAGAAAGAAAATGTGTTTTTGGAAATATCCTGAATAAGACACATAGGTTTTTTCAATACATTTGTACCATTTCAGTAGAGCTCTACTAAAAAATCCGGAATTTCTGAAAATTTCCCCCAAAAAACGATTTCTTTCCTCCCTCCTGTCAAGAATTACAAAATCGTACATAATGTTTTATTTATACTCAAATCTTGTTTCCTCATGTGCAATTTCTTCAGCGTGAAGTAATTTGGGGCCGAGTTATGCTTACAAACTTTTTATTTTTGCTTCCTACCCCCCAGGGTGAAAGGGGGGGGGATTTCGATAAATTCCGTTACTTTAGGGGTCGGATACATATATAAGCAATCCAAGCATCAAACTTTCTGACCCTGACCACAGCTCTCATAAATTTCGCAGGACAAATTTAGCGCTAAAAGTGGTGACTCGAATTTGCCCTTTGTAACACATACCTATCCCCCCCCCCCCTTAAAAAAAAAAAAAAAAAATGTGTTTTGAAAATGTCTTAAAGAAGACCCATGGCTGTTTTCAACATCTTTTTTCCATTTTTGTTAAAATTTTACTAAAAATCTGGAATTTGAACAATTTTTCGCCAAAAGTTGATTTCCCTCTTCCTTTCCCTTAAAAATCGAAATTTCCTAAATCGCAATGTTTTATTTATTCCAATAAATCCCATTACTTTAGGTGTCGGATAGATACATATAATCCGAGCACCGAAATTCGTGACCGCAGCTTCCATAGATTTCTCAGGAAAAATTTAGCGCTAAAAGGGTTGTCTCGATTTTGACCCTTCGTAACCCCCTCCTCACAAAAACATCGGAAATTAGGAAAAAAAAAATGTGTTTTTGGAAATTTTCTAAGGAAGTCTCGTAGCTTTTTTTAACATCTTTGTTCCATTTTTTTGTAGAGTTCTTTAAAAATTCGGAAATTGCGAAATTTCTCGCCACCGGAATTTACGAACAAAATTTAAATAAAAGAAATTTTAAATTTTCAGGTTAAAAAAAAAGGGCCTTTTCTAATATGTTATAAATGTAAATTTTTGCTAAAAAATTTACGGGATGAGTTTTTGCACTTGAGAATTAAAATTAGGTGTTCCATCAGCGGGAACACTGCGGCTGAAAGGGTTAATAATGGAAAATTTCTAAATTGCAGATAACGTTTTATTTATACTCATGTCTATTCTTTATATGTTCAATTTCTTTACAGTGAAGTAATTTGGAGCGGTGTTATGCTTACAAACATGTTTTTGACTTTTGTTCCCCCCATCCCGGCAATAACTGGGGAGGGAATTTCGAAAAAGTTGGCAGATTTTAGTTGCGTAAAGACCTAAATTTCTGCCAAGCGCCGTTGAATTCCATCCAGCCATTCTCACGTGATACCCGGACAATAATAGCGTTACAGACATACAGACACGATGACACACACACAGACAAAATTTTCTGAAGTAATTTTCGAATTTTATGGTGTGTGGAAAGTGAAGATATCGCTTTTTTTTTTTTTTTTTTTCCCTGATAAATTTATAGAAAAAAGTCTGATTTCATTAATATCGACACACAGCTTGATATCCAGTTACTGTAATTCTAAAAGAACGCATAGAAACAGCGTTCATGTTCAGGTACCATACTTAAAATTTCAGCTGTGCTTTTATGTTAGGCGCGAATATAAAAGCGCAAAATCTTTGAAAATAATAGTATGATTTCGTCGTTTATAAATAATTTCATAAACAATTGACTCCCATTTCTTGCAAACTTTAATTAGTTTTAGTTTCTTCAGTTATAAAATCAACTTGCTTATGTCCTTAAAAATATTTATTTCACTCAATTCCTAGACTTCAATATTAATACAACTTATTTTGCTCAGGAATGTAAATTAATTCTTCATACCTAAGAGGAAATAAAATATTTAGCTTAATTTGAAGTCTTGTTTTTTTTTTTTTTTTTTACTTTCTCTTACCCATAAGGTAGAGAAAGTATTGTTTTCGGGTCAAATTTTCGAACGCGAGATTTTGTTATATTTACACGTTTTGAGGTCCCCTGAATACGAAAATCATGTTTTTAGCAAATGGTCTGTGTGTCTGTCTGTTATCAGCATATCTCAAAAACAAATTATGGCAGAAATTTCAAACTTGGTATTCTAAATGTGTATCATATAGGGATGCTACACTAAGCTTTTCGTTAATATCAAGCAAATGGTTCGTGTACAGGGACAATCAAGATAATTCTAATACATTACGTCTATGGGGGAAATTGCAGGAAAATAGAGTTTAACGTCTATAGACTGCACTAAACCAAATGAAACAAATATATATATTTTGTAATAGAGACAGTTAACTGGGGAAAAAAATTGTGTATGTAGGAGCCTCACCTCCCCCCCTGGGGGGGAAGTCCCCCTCGAGGGGAGTAAATTTTCATGATGGGTATCTTCAAAAGAGCTCGCCAATACCTTTAAAACGAATGGTTGAACCATCGATCTGCGATAATTTAAAACAAAGTTATCGATTTTTTTTACTTTTAACGAAAAAAAAAAGCTTTTTTTTTTTTATTGAGAATAAAATGGACTTTTTTGGATATTTGGTGTTATACTACTTCTCTAATATGGAAATCGTCTGCCTTATCATAAAAGACAATTTTTTTAAATAATAATTTTAATAACCAAATAATATTCTATATAAATGTAGGTGCATTAATGAAACGGGGGGTTGAGGGGGGCTACCGCCCCTCTCACACAGAACTAATTATCATATAAAACTCTTCAGAAGCTTAATATGAATTGTTTAACATAGGTTTACATAACAGTACTCGTTATCTTACCTATTAATCTGCAACCTGTATTTATAGTATTAACTTTCAGGGTAAGAGAAAGTCGTGTGAGTGACACACCAGATTATTTTAAATAACTACGTATTTTGAGATTCCGTGAATAATTAAACAAAGTTTTTAACAGTTGTTCTTTGTGAGTCTGTTATCAGTGTAACTTTAAAAACTAAATACCGGCAGGGAACTCAAGCGTTATATTTTAAAGTTCATATGAAATTCATACTTGAACAGTTTGATCAATATTGGTAAGTTTCAACGAGTGATACGGATTAAAGTTGTCAATAAATGTGATTGAAAGTTATTGTTGAACATAATTTTAAATTTAATATTAGTCGTGAATTCTATAGAAATGTAGATATTAGTTTCAAATGTGGGTTGAGAGCCCTTCCCACAGAAAATTATTTGTCAAATTAAATTATTCGTAAAGCTAGCTTAAATTCTTTTTACTATAGAATTTTATACAGTACTTGATATTTTATTCCTCAATCTGAATTTCTCGTTATAAAATTTAAATGTAGGGTAATAAAAAGTCGTGTGGGTGCCACACCAGATTATATACTTTAAAATAAAATTTATTATTGAAAATCTGCTTAATTTAGTAAAATGGTTTATATAACTTGTTAAAAAAATTTTTTTGTATATTGTCAATCGTGGCATTATCAGTAAAATATCAGATTTATGTACAAAGTATTCATATAATATTAGTATTACGCGCAATGAAAAACTATTTAAAATAAAATGTGATCATATATGTCCTATAAATAAGTCTCTGAACGATTGTCTTCTAAATTGTTATGTTACTCACATCCGTAATACAGGTGAAATCTATAATAATAATAATAATAATATTAAAAAAAAAAAAATAAATAAAAAAATAACTGAATAAAAAACCACAACGCGTAGACGTATCTTCACCACAGAAATGTAAACATCTTTTCTTCGAAACCACGAACGAGAGGCGTAGCCAGATAAAGGGTGTGTCAAAGAGGAAAATCGGCACAAATTTGTAAAATTTTTGGACTTTCTTTGCAAATTTAATTGATTTAAAATTTTATTAAAATACAGGATTTTTTTCCGCATTGAATTAAAGTCTTTGAGATTGACGCAGCTTTTTAAATTCTGTTTTAAAAAATTGAAAGAGTTTTTTATAAGCCATTTAATGCATCAACCCAAATATTGCAATAAAACAGCTTTCTTAAAAAACAACTGTTATTTTTTCATAAAATCTACAAAAGCTGCGTCAGTTTACGAAATGAGAGTAATCCAATAAAAAAAACCGCATCACAATCAATTAATATGTCACTGTTTTAAGTGCAAAGAAAGTTTTACATAGGATAACATTGGATTTTAGAAAAGGAAATGCTGAGTGAAGAGGGCCCTTAAGACTATAATTCAAATTTGTACAATAAAATATAATATGGATACAAATATTTTGATTAGAAAGAATATAATTATAATGCATATCCATTTGTACTATAAATGTGAATATAGAAAATTTTGTTCTGAAATATTGTAACTTGGGAGAATTACGCCCACAGGCGGTCAAAAAGGCAAAAAAGTGCGGTCGCGAAAGTGTTAATGAAGTCAAAAAACTTATATCGAATTTTATATTTCGAACCTTTAAGCTTAGTTCAAATCGAGATCGGGTACTTAAGTTTCACTTTCCAAACTTGTACTAAGCTTAGTAATTATAATATGAATAAAGTAATAGGTATCAAACATGCATTATGCTCGTCGGAGCTTACGTGAATAAAATACCTGAAAATTGATTTTTTAATCGATATCTATTTCTTTAATGCTACTTTCAGACATATAACGTATTTAATCTGTGTTTACACAGTCTATTTTTGTACACTTAAATAGTTTTAGCGAGAAGAAAAATGGAATTGTAATTTTTATCTTTGACTTTTGACCTCGAGGAATTTAAAGCTTGTAATACAGAGTTGGGAAAAAGTTACAGACATACTTTAAACTTTAATTTAAAATCACATAATTGACGTATGAGAATACGGTTTGTACTACAATGCTTCTAACGATGAAAATCTTTGTTTAGGAAAACAATAATAATAATAATAGTAATAAAATCCAAAATTTGGCCTTAGATGACATTGTATCTGAAAACATCAAGGAAAAAATATTAAAAATGAAAGACGAACGATTATTCACAAAAATATTTCGATATGTGCACTCTTTAACCCGTTAGTAGTCGCTAGTTGGTCGATTTGCAGCCCATGCTTCAGTGATCCAGATTTTTTTATTCAATAGCCACCAAAAATTTTTAGAAGTAACATTTGATATATATATAGAACGCGAATAAAATCGATGGAACGTCGATCACATCACTTCTTAAAATTATTGGTGACAGTTAAATAAAAAGTCCGCAATTTGTAATAGGTGGCGCTCTCTATACCGACTACTAATGGGTTAAAGCTCGAATTACAAACGAATGGTAATCTACGAGTGTTGCTAGGATTGTGGCCTGCATGCGGTTTTTCTTTTTTGTGCGTGTGTGTGTGCGTGTGTCTTTAACATTTTAATGTCAATCAAAGGAACAGCATGCACTTTGTCTTCCACATAGTCCCACAAGAAAAAATCAAGAAGGATTAAGTCTGGAAATCGAGGTAACCAGAACAAAATTTCAAGGAACGGTACGTAAACAAAACACAACGTAGAGCGTCATGTATATGCAAAATTTGAATTTTTTTTTTTTTTCTTAAACCAAACTTTTTATCATAAGACTCACTTTAGTGCAAACCTCACTCACGTACGCCACTTACTTTATTTTATATTAAAATTTGAATTACGTCAGAGGCTTTTGTTCCACCCTGTATGTTTGTTTTGTAATGTGTGATTGTTCAAGCTGGAAATATCCATGGATGAATGATATAATAGGAGTTCGCATACGTCGTATTATCTACAGAGTAGATGAAGTTAACTGTTATCTGCTTCAGATGGCCGCCGCAATAGCAGCGTTACCGCAGGAGCCCATTGAGTCTAACAAACTACACTGCTCAAAACAATTGAAGGATATTCTAAGTCTTATACAAAATAACGGTATAAGCTTTTTTTTTTTTTTTTTTTCAGAAAACGGAAGAAGAGGGACACAAATACAAATTTTTCTCGTCTTCAAACTTCGGAGTATGCAAATTTTAAGTTTGACGTCAAAAAGGACGTTTTAGCGACCGCGAATGAAATTTGGCTTTACACTAAATGAAAGACAAAGCGGGAAAGAATGGTCAATATTCAGTAAATGCGTTGTTTCAATGATTGCGATGTCTTAACGAAGTAATTTAACCGATTCAATAGCTTGGAGAGTTGTTGGTCAGTTAGAGGAGGTCCAAACACAAACCGAAGTAGCCGAAACTACTGGAATTTCGCAAACTGTGATTTCCAAGATTTGAAACCGACTTTTGGAGACTGGAAATGCAGGCTGAAGATCAAGGCAAGGTCATAGAATGAAACATCGATATTTGATGATCCATCGATATTTAATGATCCGATATTTGATATATCCAATGAACATCGATATTTAACGTTAACGGCTCGGAAATACCGAAGTATGAATGTCTCTCTTCTTCAACAATTGCCTTCTCTCGGCTACTGGCGCCACATTTTTGACTCAAACAGTCCAAAACTGGCTCCACGCTATAGCAATAGGTCTAATGATCTTATCCCTATATCAACAACCGGTCATAACTCCATTTCGAATGATGTGGGGATCAGTGCATCCAACAATGGATCCCCCCCCCCCATCCAAGCGCCAAATCTGATACTTCTGTGCACGAACGCAGGATTGTTCTTCCCCTACAAATGAAAATATGCCTATTATCGTGATGAACAGAAAAACGAGACTTGCCAAAGAAAAAAATATTGCGCCATTCATTTCTGCCCACTTAACATGCTCTGTTGTCCACTCTCTGCGAGCGCGACGATTTCTTGCTGTTAACGTAACACACATTATTGGTTGGTGAGCATACGGACCTACAGTGTGGAGCCGATTTTGGACTGTTTGAGTCGAATCTGTTGTGCCAGTAGCTCAGCGAAATTGTATTTGCAGAAGAGTGGCATTCATATTTCGAAGTCTCCGAGCCGTTAGTGTTAAATATCGATTTCTATTGAGTGTTGTTGCACGTCTACGACCTAGCCCTGGCCTTCAGCTTACATTTTCAGTCTCCAAAAACCGGTTTCAGATCCTGGAAATCACACTTTGCGAAACTCCAGTGACCAGAGCCTAATTAAGGGGGAAGCACACATTATTTATACTTACACCGTTATCTTTTAACAAATACTTTCCTCCTATAATAAACAGAAAATTCTCATTAAAAATTATTTTAAAAGAATTCTGGTGTCTAATAACGGTGAGTAAATTGGATTATTTTACACCGTTCATTTTTTATAAAAAATATTTCTTCGTCAAAGCGTGGAATTTCTATGACATGAAGTAAAAAATAATTGTAAAAATATTCCGGTGAGAGCGGAGATAATGTGTGCTTCCCCCTTAATCAGGCTCTGCTAGTGACTTCGGCTACTTTGGTTTGTGTTTGGACCTCCTCTAACCGACCAACTACTCTCCAAGCTTTTGAATCGGTTAACTAACTTCGTTAAGACATCGCAATCATCGAAACAACGCACTTACTGAATATTGACCATTCTTTTCCGCTTTGACTTTCATTTAGTGTAAAGCCAAATTTCATTCGCTGTCGCTAAAACGTCATTTTTGAGGTCAAACTAAACATTTGCATATTCCGAGGTTTGAAAACGAGAAAAAAAATTGTATTTGTGACCCTCTTCTTCCATTTTCTGCAAAAAAATTTCGCTTATACCCAGAGCCTGATTAAGGGGGAAGCACACATTATTTGTACTTACACTGTTATTTTTTAACAAATACTTTCCTCCTATAATAAACAGAGAATTCTCATTAAAAATTATTTTAAAAGAATTCTGGTGTCTAATAACGGTGAGTAAATTGAATTGTTTTACACCGGTCATTTTTTATAAAAAATATTTCCTCGTCAAAGCGTGGAATTTCTATGACATGAAGTAAAAAATAATTGTAAAAATATTCCGGTGAGAGCGGAGATAATGTGTGCTTCCTCCTTAATCAGGCTCTGCTTATACCGTTATTTTATATGACTTACAGTATTCGTTAATCGTTTTGAGCAGTTTATTACAGGGTTCGTACGGGCCTTATTTTTCCCCTGAGTCTCAGAACAGTATTTTGAAACAATAAAATTCATCTTAATGAGAAAGACTTATTTTATAACGAAAATCGTTCTAAAGAATTACTTGTATAAGACTTAGGGAAAAAATAAGGCCCGTACGAACCCTGTATTAGCCGATGTTGTATTAACTAATGGCTTTTCTTGTTACAACTTTAGCTTTATTTTTTTCCGAACATGCCATCTCCTCTTATATAATATCTCCAAGGAAATATTCTTGATTTAAGGGGACTTGGTACAACTGCCTGCTGCACTAAAATAGGTTTCATATAAAAGCTTATATTTCCTTTTAAAATTTATAAAATGAACTGTATTAGTTTCGTTCAATAAAATATGTATTCAGGCAATAATTCATATGATTTTCGATATATTTTTTACAGATTTGAAATATTAAAAATATCTTTTCCCAGTTAGCATATTTTCATGAAATTAAAATGATTAAACCTCTACAGATAATTAATAAAGAACGTAATAATCATTTTGGATGTTCAATAGAACCTATTTAAAAGAATTAGGGATGAGTTAGGAAATTTATTGATTTGTTTTTAAGGAAATTTTTTTAAATTGCATGTCTACGTAAAAATTCGGAAATAAAATTTTATTTTTGTTACATTTTTATTTTTGTAATTTTTATTTTAAAGATATTACAAAATCTATCCCGAAATCTTTAAGGTAGATTCTGTTGAATAATAATAATAACAATAATAATAATAAAATATTAAGTCATTTTTACTTTCTCTTACCCATAGGGTCGAGAAAGTATTGCTTTAGGGTCAAATTTTCGAACGTGAGTTTTTGTTATATTTACATGTTCTGAGACCCCCTGAATACAAAAATCATGTTTTTAGCGAATGGTCTGTGTGTCTGTCTGTGTGGATGTCTGTGTGTCTCTTATAAGCATATCTCAAGAACAAATAGCAGCAGAAATTCTAAACTCGGTATTCTAAATGTGTATCCAGGGTTCTCAGCACAAACCTACTTCAAAAATAGTGGAAATAGTGACCAATTTTCTGAAAAAAGTGATCTTAAAGTGACCAAAATAACAACCTTATTTACTTAATACAAGAGTTTGTCTTGGTGTAAAATTTAACTATATTTATCAGTTATCACAGTAATAACACAAATTCATTAAAAAAAAAAAAAATAGAATATTATCCATTCATCAAATGAACTATATTTAGAATTCAAATATATCTATAAACAAATATGCATATAGAACATACTTTTCCAAAAGCAGGATATTCCATTAGAATACTGTGAATGGCAATTACATTTATTATTTGATATTTTTTTCCCCTAAATACTATATGAAACCAAAATGTTTTACAAAAAAGATCTTAATATATATTTTAGAAAGCAACATTGTTCTATATAATATCAAAAAAGAAAAGAAAAAGAAAAGAAAAAAATATGCTTTTAATAATTATACACGAAAAGTTTAAAAATCAATTTATGCAGAAGAGAAATAAAACATACAGAAGAAATCAACATTTTTTAACCAAACATTTTTAAGTTTTCCATAATCTTTTTTCTTTAAAATATAACCAATCATACTATTTTAAAATATACATTAAAATAATAATAAGCCGAAGAAAAGAAAAACAGTTATTCAAACTTTTTTAACATTTTTATTTTACATACAGCAAATTAGATAGCAATTATTTTTAATACATATTCATTGAGTTTTTGACTTTTTTGTAACAAAATTTGTTAAAATTGTAGATTTTCTTTTCTGCAATTTTTTCTCAATTGAGGTTGTTTTTTCCAGTTGTGCATTTTCTTCTTCTTTTACAGTTTTCAACCCTTCCAACATGGCTTGAGCAATTCTTATCGCTTGAAGATCTTCATTTTTTATTCCTTTTTTTAATCTATCAATGGCTTCTTTAAGCAATTTATCACTAACTTTTCCTTTAGCATTTTTCCACTTTTCGTGCTTCAACTAATTTGGTTTCAAGTTCATCAATGTTTTTTAAATTTTTCTCTATTGATTTCTTTTTCTTATTTTCTTCTTCTTCATCTTTTTTCGTCAGCAGTTCTTTCTTCTTTTTTTCCTCTTCAAGATATAACTTATACTTGGAAAAAGCTCCCCTAGCTAAGACTAACAGTTCTTTGGTTACAGGTATCAGCTCAGGTTTATTATCATAAAACTTTAATGCAGCTAATACATGCAGTTTTGCATTCAAAGTTCTTTCAAGCATTTTTGTGTGATCTTCCGATATTATTCTTCTGGAATCTGAAAACCCTCTTTCAATGTCATGCAATACTGCCAAGCAGATTTTGATGACTTCCTGGATAACTGGATATTTTAATTCACCCATTGCATTTTTTATTTTGAATATTTTTTGCCATGCATGATCAATTCTGACATTTGAAGATAAAGGAAGCTCCTCCAATTGAAGAAGATGCCATTCATCAATTAGCATGGTTATGTTAAGAGAGCCTGGCAAAGATTTGACAATTTTAACAATATTATTGCAGCTCTCTTTTTTGCCAATTTCACTGAAATTCAGAAATGTAAAATACTTCAAATTATTGTTTTCTTAGAATATTTTGTTAACTAAGTATTTTCCAGCTTCGAACATTATTTAAAAATTCTTTTTGAAGGTTTTCAGGCATATTCCGTAATTCATTGACGACTGCATCCCCACAAACAATATCTTTACTTAACAGAAGATTGACTTCATCAAAAGCAGTTTCAAAATCTTCATTTTTAACTGTTTTTTTCACTGAATTTTTCTTGCACACTCTTCTCATAACTGTGACTAACAATTCCTTTAAACCATCATATAAAACATGAATCAATGGTTCTTCTTTCTGGAATACAGTGCAATACTTTGAGAACAGCTGAGTACTTGATAGAATAAATATTAACTGAGTTTTCATAGTTTTGTCCGATACTAAATTGTGTATTTTCTTATAACAATTCATGTTAAGATATTTTTGACTTTTTTTCGACGGCAAATAATGTAAACAATATTGAATAATAGCAGGCCATTGTTCTAGAACACGGAATATCGCTCCTTCTAATGTCAGCCATCGTACTGAGGAATGTTTAATGAATTTATGTAAGGGACAGGGATGGAACACGGGCGCAGAATTCATACCACTACCAATGTAAGAAAAGTTTCTACTTCTTAAATCAACAATATTATAGGTAGAAAAATTTCTTAAACAGATTCCGGTATGAATTCTGCGCCCGTGTTCCATCCCTGAAGGGAACATCTTTTTTCTTCTGTATGTCTTCATATTCCTTCATTCTAGAAGGCCAACCACGGAAAAAATAGTACAGACTTAAGATAAGGTCTGAAACATCAGATCCATAAACTTCTAATCCTTTTAAGAACGCATTATTAATAACATACAAATTGCAAGTTCCCACTTGAAGAAGACCCTTTTCTCTTCCTGGCATCGCTTTAACTTCTTTATTTATTATTCTAAAAACTTTGGCATTCACTGGAGGTTAAACCAGTTCTTCCCACATTTCTCTTATTAATGCTACTAGATCAGAAGCTTCTAATTTTGGTGCAGTATCATATGTTTGGCAAAAAAAATTTACATTAAAAGGGAAAAAAATTATCAATTTTAAACTTTGGGGGGAAAAAAAGAAGGATTTTAAAGGAATTTAACTGAAAAAGTGGAAAAAGTGACCAAGTGACAAAAAAAGTGACTTTTAAGTGACCAAATGAAAAAAAGTGACTTTTTAGTGAAAAAAGTGACTGCTGAGACCCATGTGTATCATATAGGGATGCTACAGTAAGCTTTTCGTTGAGATGTAGCAAATGGTTCGTGTACAGGGACACTCAAAAGTATCCAAATACTTTACGTCTATGGGGGAAATTGCAGGTAAGTAGAGTATAACATCTATAGACTGCACTAAACCAAATGAAACGAATATATGTTTTTTGTAATAGAGATAGTTAACTGGGAAAAAAAATTTTGTGGATGTAGGAGTCTCGCCTCTCCTCGAGGTGAGTAAATTTTCATGATGGGTATCTTTCAAAAGAACTCGCCAATACCTTTAAAACGAATGGTTGAACTATCGATCTGCGATAATTTAAAATAAAGTTATCGATCTTTTTTCATTTTTAACAACAACAACATTTTTTTTCTTAATGTAATATTGAGAATAAATTTAACTTTTTTTATATATATATATATATATTTAGTGTTATCCTACTACTTCTCTAATATGGAAATCGTCTGCATTATTATAAAAGATAATTTTTTTAAATAATAATTTTAAGAAATTATTTTTTTTAAACTGAATTATATTTTAATAACCAAGTTAAATTCAATATAAATGTAAGTGCATTAATGAAACGGGGGGTCGAGGGGGGGGGGCGGTAGTTCTCCTCACACGGAACTAATTATCATATAAAACTCTTCCGAAGCCTAATTTGAATTGTTTAACACAGGTTTACAAAGCAGTACTCGTTATCTTACCTCTTAATCTGCAATCTATGTTTATAGTATTAAATTTCAGGATAAGAGAAGGTCGTCTGAGTGACACACCAAATTATTAAATATCTTTATAAATTTAAGCACTTTGAAGATCATTAATTCATGAAAAAAATGCAAACTGAGAAAATGTAATTTAAAGATTTAAAATTTCTAATAAATATATCAAAAAACGTAAGAAATGTCACCTGAATATATAGTTTATTGATCAAATATATATTAGTTCAGTTTATAAATATTAAATGGAAATATACGTTTTTATATGAAACGTACTTCAGCGGAGCTGTCAAAGGTACCAAGCCCCCTTAACAGAGATATAGTAAATTTAACTGAAAGTTACGTTTGTTTCTCATGACAAATCAAACATCAAGCTAATGCGTTTTGTCGTTGCTATTTAACGGGGAGAGGAAAGGGGGCTTTTAGTGTGCCATTTTTTAAAATTTTAATAATTTGGTGTGTCACTCACACGACATTCTCTTACATTGAGATTTAATAGTAAAGCACTTCCACTAACAATAAAAAACAATGTTATCGCTTAAATCTTTGCAGCCTTGTATATATGTTGAAGATTATGTACAAATTACATGGTGCACCTAAACATAATCCTATAATAATAATACACGATACTACCTGAAATACATTTCCACCAATTTTCAACTATTGTCACACTATAATCTAATTTTTTTGTGTTGCCCTGTAAATGAACAGTGGATGATTTCCCTACCATATTCTACATGAGACATGTTTTTACGCATATAAAAAATATATATTCATTTCATTTGGTTTAGTGCGCTTAGTCTATAGACGTTAAAATCTACTTATCTGCAATTTCACCCATAATGTATATGAATTCTCTTGGGTTTCCCTGGATACGAACCATTTGCTTCATCTCAACGAAAAGCTTAGTGTAGCATTTCTATATGATACAAACTTTGAATACCAAGTTTGGACTTTTGTTATAATTTGTTCTTGAGATATGCTGATAAGAGAAATACACACACACAGACCAACTGCTAAAAAACATGATTTTCGGATTCAGGGGACCTCAAAATGTGTAAATATAACAAAAACTCACTTTCGAAAATTTGACCCAAAAACAATACTTAACAACTTTCTCCTATGGGTAAGAGAAAGTAAAAAAGCGCTTACATGTGCACGTTCCTAATCTTTGTTTTGTATCTCAACAGGTGAGATCTTTGATGGATTTGGTGAGATTTGTATTAACAGTTTCACGCCCTCTATCTTTCACTGTATTGGATGCCATATCTAGATTTATATTTGGTCCTAAACCAGTATTAGCAGCAATAGACAATGAAATATTACTTCTTCCAGCAACTGAGCTCGCAGAAAAAATCAGAAAAAGACAGGTAAATTCATTTAACCCTTTAATGTTCATTAATTTTAATCTGAAACCAAACTTAAATGTATATATATATATATATATATATATATATATATATATGCAGCAATTTTTCAATATTTTCCTCTTGTTTTAATCAGTTTTCAAACTTTTAATTTCTGCCTGTTCGGTTAATAGTAGCACTACTCCGAAATGTAACAAATATTGTTCAAAAGAAGTTAAATGCAAAAGTTGCTTCAAATTTCTTGGTAGATAAGTCTGCGGAGTTGCTGCTTAAACGATGCGCTCCTACCTAGTTTTATCACTTGATAAAGGGCCATGCTATTATTTTGAATCTAAGTAATTGTTACGAGTTTTATTCATAATGTTTACTAGTGTGTTGATAGGAATAATTTTAAGTTGGGTAAAGATATAAATTCTTGCCTAGCGCAGTTAAATTTCGTCCAGCCTTTCTCACCTGATACCCGGACAAAAAAAAGTTACAGCCATACAGAAAGGAGGACACACACATACACACACACACAAAATTTTCTGAAGTCATTTTGGGCTTTCATGGTGTATGAAACGTAAAGATATCGCATTTTTTTTTTTTTTTTTTTTTTTTTTTTTTTTTTTTTTTTTTTTGGGGGGGGGGGGGGTTCTGACAAATTTACAGACAAATGTCTGTTTTTATTATTATAGATAATAATAGTAAACTACAAAGAAAATCGTGTATATATAGTGAAACTTTTCAATATATATATCTTTCAAAAGAACTCGTCAATAAGTTTAAAACACATGGCTCAACCATAGACTTGTGATAGTTTAAAAAAGCTATCAATATCTTTTCTTAAAAAAAGGAAAGGAAAGAAAGAAAAAGGGGGGGAAAAAAAGAAACTGCATTAAATAATAATTTTAATAAATAATATATACTGCATGAATTTGTATAGGAAAAGATAGAAGAAATTTTGTGATGGCCACAGCATACTAGTATGAAATAAGTTTAGCAATTGGGAGTGAACGTTAAAGGTTTAAATACAAATAAATAAATAATTTAAATTCATGTTAAATGCCGGTAAACTTAGTTTTATGTCATATTTTCGGAAGTATTAGATACTAAAAAGTAGTTTTTTATTACTTTCTTTTTGAGGGTATTTAATAAAAAAAAATATCTATCTGCATAATTTAAAGTAAAATCTGAAATTTATATAAGATAACAATTTATAATAAGTAATAAAGTAAAAAACTGTAATTTTTATGTTTTTCCTATGCCCCACTAGTTGCTGAGAGATTCTGCCCTCTAAGCTGGAATACTAGACGTGCAAGGTTCAATCTCGAGTCCAGTCTTTCGAGCTAGACGTTTGAAGGTTTTTGTGGTTTAATCTTAAATTCGGGTGAACCCTTAGAAAAAATCCATGAAGGACAAACAACCCTCTTAGGCTCAGTTCCGTAGTGTAGGTAATTGGACTTAACCCCTACACCATATTTTTCTTTATATTAAAATGTAGAAACAAGAATAATATCTAACCAAAATGAAAAACTTACTATTGCAGTTTTCAAAGAATTGAAATAAATAAATAATAAATAAATAAATTATAATTCCCTATGTCATTGTGGGTTCTAAATTAGGGTTGCACTGCCTTGATATCAAACATGCTGAAGTATCGGAAGGGAGCTAACTACAAAAGAATATGCTGAAGGTAAATATATACCGTTAACTTTTGACAAAGAATGCTCCATTTATACGATTCATAAAGAATTGGAGATAATTTTACAGGATTTGTACGGATACGCCTTTTTTCAAGGACTCTGCACCAATATTTTTACACACAATATATATATATATGTGTGTGTGTGGGTGGGTGTGTGCGGGTTAAATTTATAAACTGTCACTATGCCGAAAATTACAATACAAAATTTTTCGTTGAAGTAATCAAGGAAATTCAATGACTGTACAGACTCTGTTTTAAGTCTACAATCGGCAGCAAAATTATTCGAGCGCTAGCAATAATTCCTATATAAAAGAAAAATACGCTTATTACTGCTTTGTTAAATTAATGTAGAGTTGCTAAAC
This sequence comes from Salticus scenicus, assembly GCA_963930645.1. Taxonomy (NCBI): domain Eukaryota; kingdom Metazoa; phylum Arthropoda; class Arachnida; order Araneae; family Salticidae; genus Salticus; species Salticus scenicus. The sequence continues at coordinate 242,232,366 of OZ005653.1, read as the reverse complement.
TTTTAGTATTTTCCGGAGCATTTGAATCCCTGTTTTTATTTAATACCACTTTTGTTAAGAGGAATTATTTTTTATTTTTATCGTAGTTATATATAGGAGAAAATCATTCTATAAATAAAGCGATATATGAGATAAAAAAAGGGGCTAAAAATAGTCCGTAATAAATTAACCCTTTGCCGGTCCAATTTGATTTCACTCCTGTGGTGTGAGTTGCCAAATTTAAGGACTTTTTTATTCAATAACCACCACTAAATTTTAAATATAACGGTTATCTAATTATTTCGAATGTTATCATCCCAAATAATCCTCAAAATTATTGGTGACAGTTGAATAAAAGAGTCCTAAATTTGGCAATACTGTTTAGGTTTAGAACATTAGGGCCGGCAAAGGGTTAAAATGTTGTCAACTCTCTCTCTATATATATATACTGGTACTGTATAATAAATAGACTGCAAAATTGAAATTACTCTACTTTTAGTTGAAAGCAGAAGATGTCATGAAAGCTTACATAAAAAGAATTCAAGATGTCGATCCTTATGTGAATGCCTGTATAGATCAGAGATTTGAAGATGCATTGAAAGAAGCCAAAGACGTGGATCATTTTCTCTTGAATACCAACATGACAGAAGATGAGACTGAGAAAGAAAGGCCTCTACTTGGTGTACCTTTCAGTTGCAAAGAAAATGTCGGAGTTAAAGGTTCATAAATATTTGATAAAAAAATTTTACTCATATTTTATACAATGTACAAACTGATTTTTTAAAATGTAAATATTTTAATGAGAAATTAGATATTTATTTTAATAGAGAAATCGCGTTGTGATTAAATTAATTTACTTATATATAACAGCATTATATATTACTTCTATCTATTAATGCAGCATGTTTTGTGTATGATAATCTCTGCTGTAATATTTTTACTTAACCAAATGACATTATTTAAATATGAAATCAACTGCAAATACCCTACCGGTGAGGATGTGAACAAAATAGTTTTTTAAAAAAATTGTAAGATCAACCAGTAAAATTAAATGTCCAAATTTTTTCATGTTTTTTGTTTCTGCCTCATTGACAGTGTCCGCAGTAGTCCTATATTTTTACTTGCATTTTATTAATTTCCCACCACTTTAATAAATCAGTATTCGTTTACCTATTGCTTTAGCTTTAAAATCTTGAAAGAAAATGTATAAAAAAATAGTGGTATTAAAATAATAAAACACAAGTGAAAATATAGGACCGCTGCGGGCACTGCATTGAGATTCATCGTTCTAATTTATTTCTTTTGCCAATAAAAGCAACAGATCTACGTTAAATTTAAAAAAATGAAATCACTTGCTTACCATGTTTTCTTATTTCTACACTGTTAAAAATTTCAATTCAAACTTGAACCACTATATGAAATAAAGTTATAAGCAATACCATAATATGGTTCAACCTCACTATTTAGTATTCCACTTCTTGCGATTGAATTTATGTTTCACCAAAACTTGGAGCTATCATCATCATCATCATCCCCTCACAAAAGAAGTGTTTCGGCGCAATTGTAAATCTCTTTGTATGTATTCAGGAGGTGGCATCATTAGCACAATGAAAAGAGAGCGTATATTTTTATCGGCTTAAAATGAAATCTGTGAAATGAGATCGCGTCTGATTATATCATTCAAAACCAACATTCATTACAAGAAAAAGAAAGCTGTTCTTTATTCAACTGATCGCTAACCAGATGTTACTATAAGAAAGTGTATCCTTTTAAGAAGTGAGAAAAATCTATTATACAGTCCAAGAAATATAAATTCTTTTCGAAACTAAACCATGCTTAAATTAAAGAGCGTGGTCGAAAACATAGAGTAAAGTGCCAATTTTGTGCAACAATTACCCCATGAATCAAAATAAGACCCTAGAAAATTTTGTCATTTTTATTAAAATCAACAGAACAGAATTAACGGATAAGAGAGTGTGACAAAGTGCCAGAAAGTTAGACATGAGGCAAGAAGTTCTACAGTTCGATCCCTGCCTCGGTTGAATTTTGATTTATTATTATTATTGTTATTAATTATCAAATCATGGTAAAAGGTTTAACCATCGAGTGTTTGCAGCTACTTTAGGACCAGGTTTTTGTTCAAACTAACACCAAATTCGGGCAGTAGAGAACTTGCTCCATAGACAGCATATCCATAGTTCCAACTTTTATGTTTTTTGGCTACAGGAAAATTGAAATAAATAAATAAATAAATAAAAATATTTATTCAATAATTAAAAACTGTTATTCAAATATTTAAAAAAAACAATAATAATAATAAAAAAAAGTCATTAAAATTTTCTGGTAGTAAAAAAGCATAAAAATTGGTAACCATGCATATGAAAGATACTAATTTCTCATTTTTATGATTTTCATTTATTGAGTTTTAATTCTTCTTAATTTATGGGCATACGAGAAAAGGTACTAAATGACGACAGAAAAAGCATACATATATACTGAACTAACAAAAGAGTAATTACATTAGTTTTCATCTGTTCTAATGTTGTTATATAGACCAGGTTTTCATGCGTGCAGGAGATCGCCTGGTTATCAATAGCTTCCAACATTTTAATTTATTCCGGAATATTTTTAGCCCCGTCTTTTTTTCGTCTCATTTTATTTACAGAGTGTGGTACGAAAAAAAGGCGGGGCTAAAAAGTACTGCGGGATAAATTAAAATGTCGGCGCTCGGCAGCTATGCGGATATCTAGGAGTAAAAGTGTTCCGTCTTTAGACGGGACTCAACCATTAGTATTTTTTAAAAATACCATTCCTATTTAATCGCAATAAATTAATTTTAGAACACAATTAATATTTCTAAATAAAAATAGTGGTGCAAATAACGCAGAGCACTTACACCTCTGCGGCCAACCTCTTCGGCATCAAACAGGAAAAGTTAAATATTTATTTAACAAAATAAAAACTAATATGTCAGCAAAAACGGTTCTAGCAGATTTCCCAACTTCTATAATTTATTCAAGAGCGTTTTTAGCCCCACCTCTTTTTCATACCGGAAATTTTGAAAAATGATTTTCTTCTTATTTAATCGTTGTCACATATTAAATAGAAATAATCTACAAAATTTCTGGTGCGAAAAGAAGGCGGGGCTAAAAATGCTCATAAATAAATTATAAAAGTTGGGAACTCTGGGTTCTAGTGCAAAAATTGTTCTTTTAGTAGGGGGAAAATGTTCTCTTGATTTACAACAGCATGGACTAATTCATATCTAGGAGTTTAGCTCATCATCTGATATGCATTTCATAGCAACTGCATATCATTTGACTACAGCTCTTCATTTTATGCGATTGGATTAAATATGTTCAATATTATTCTTGAAAGATGTAAATAAACTAGATCAATTGCACAATATGATGATAAATATTTTAATAATTATAAGTATTATATTAATGATGACGCTGTTGACGGTGATGATAATAAGTATAATAATTAAAAATATTTTGGTCACCAATTCTTAAAAACATACATTCCTACCAACCACCTCATTAATAAGAGTAAAACTGTTATCGCCCTTTTTTCCACACCACTTTATTTTTAGAGTAACTCTTTTCAAATAAGTGTTACGATTAAATAAGAATAAAATTACTCTAAAAAATGACTAGTGCGAAAAAAAAAAAAAAAAAGGCGTATACTAAAAATTTTACGCTTCATAATGAAATTGTTGGCAGGTATGAAATTAAAGCAAATCCATTTATACTAATGTTTATCTAATTCTGTATTTCCAATAAATTTTTTTTTTTTTTTTAATTTTCAGATAAATTATAATTTTATTTTGTCTGAATGTATATTTATATTTCTTTTAATTTTGAATTCAGGAATGTATAAAACCCCTTTTCCTTTTTTTTTGATTCCATTTATTGCGTTTAACTTACACTTAATACAAAACTTTTGTACATCATTATTTAAAATGTAGGGGATGTCAAAAGTAATATTTTGTTAACTAAACTAACACGTTGTTTAAATATTTTAAAAAAAAGTTTATAGACATTAATTTTTATTAAAAATGAAATAACATATATGGAAATCTAAAATTAAAATATTGTTGTCTAACAGTTAGCACGAAATAGATCAATAGATGGAAAAAGGTTTATAATTTTATTTCAAAATAAATTTTCTCCCGTCTGTTTTTTTACATTCTTTATTGTAACGTGAGTATTAATGTTTAAAAAAAAAAAAATCTTTTTCTCTTCTTTTTTCTTTCTTTCCTTTATTTTTATTTATTTATTTATTTATTTTGAAAAAAAAATTCGATTGTGATTATTTTAATGGTGACCATATGGTCTTTTTTATGTGAATATTGGTCAATCAAAACTGACTAAACATAATTAGTACGCCACGACTCATGAAAAGTAAAAATGATAATAGATTGGTGGAGCACATATACATACATATGCGAAAAGCATATACTTAAAGCTTAACAACTAAATCTGTAACCGTACTGCTATTTATAAATAGATGCTGGATCCTTCAATCTTCAACGTCGAAAGCAACGGCTTACCACTAGAGAGAAAATGGACACCGAACAAAAATGGCGAACATACGTTCAAAAATCACTCATCGTTTTCCAATGTAATATATTTTTACTAGTGTCTGATATTTTTCTTGAAACTAAAATTTTAAAAAATACAGTTTTTAGTTCCCAGTTCTTAGTTTTTCTAATATATTTATTAACTAACAAAAAAAAAAAAAAAAAAAACTCTATACATATTTAGAGTTTAGAAACTTATATAACTTCCTCGTCCAAGATACACTGCGAAAAGAATATTTCAAACTAAACTGATTTAACAGCAAGTAAAAACAAATCTTATTCTACCACTGGCTAAATAGTTCTTTGTTATTCTGCCAGAATTCTGAAACCGGCTAAATAGCGAAAAGAAAGTAGTTAAACTTTGTTATTTTGTTACAAGTTTTATTTATCTTCATAGAGCCCCTAAAAATTTGCAGTGTGTAATGGTATCGTATATATGGTTGGTTGGTTGGTTGGTGTCGTGTCCAATTGAAGTCAAATCATTCCATGCGCCAAAATCACGGCCTTGGCAATGCCCACAATTTTGTCACTATAGAGATTTCCCTGAAAGGGAAATTCGTCAATGGCCTGTAAGCTTCTTATGATGGCCGGGCAGTTGAAAATGTGTTCTGGGGTGAGTTCATCCTCCAGGCAGTTCCTACATGATTTGTAAGTTCTGGTGCCGTCTGTATTTATTGTCATTCCACCAATGTGTTGGGTTCTAAGTCTGGAGATAGTCATGGTAATCATCCTGTCTGCAGTGATAACACACAGTTGATGTTCCTTTTTGATGTGTTTTTCTTTCAGTCTGTATCTAGCAATTGCATTAGCGTCTCCTAAAGTTACAGTGCTGCAGATTTCCGAGTTTAGGTCCCTCGCCACTTTCGCCAGCCTATCTGCTTCCTCGTTCTCCTCTATACCAACATGTGCAGGTATCCGCTGGAAAGTACAACTTTTCCCTAGGTGGCAAATTCCCTCTAAATAGTGATGGATATCTTGTGCGAGCCTGAACTGGAGTCTCCATTCCCTATTGCTTCCAGGGCAGCCCTGGAATCACAGAAAATGACGAGCCCACTAGCTTTATATCGTATATATAACAAATCGAACAAACTACTGATCGGCCGGTGGGTCACTGACCAGTCTTTCATAATATTATGTCTCCAATTACCACCCAGACAGCGAACAACCCTTTTGTATGTACTTTTACAGCTACATTAGATATGTTGTAGATTTCTTATTAGTAATTTATCTCATTTTCGACAAGTGAAGGCGTAGTCAAGCATAGATTCCTTGAATTTCTCAAATAAAAATTTAGTGAGGAGATTTCATCGCCAACATCAACAGAGAACGATAAAATTTTGCTAATTTTATTGCCAAAACAAATCATCAAGATTTCAATTAAGATCGTTTCACGTTACAGTCAAATCATTATACTCAAGATTTGCTGATAGATTTAAAATTACATTTACAAAAAATAAAAATAATTGTGTGACTTCCAGAATTTTCTATTAAAGATGAAATTTTGTGGATGCAAAAAGTTAATGGACCTTTAAAGCATTACAAAAAATAATTTCTTACAGATGATAATTTTTGTAAGCTTTTGTTAAATTTAGAGAAAAACTAATAATATTTTTATGAAATAATGTTCAATGTATGATTCAGTTCAGGAATGCATTTCGAAAAATAACTATTCATAAAAGTTTAAATTCGACCAAAAATAAAATAAAAATAAAATAAATACGTAATATACATAATTTTAACTTGCATATAATATATATATATATATATATATATAATATGGTCTAAGTACTTTATATTTACTACCTAAAATATAGAACGGAGGTATAATGTGTGGGAAAAATAAATGCAATTCAAAATATTCTTCTTTCCGTACGTTACAATGGTGGACATGTAACTGGAAACATTTTTTGCCGTTCTTTATCTATCTACTAAACACACATTCAGATTCTAAATATAGATTTTCTGATTATTTATTTGTCTACTAAGTACTGAAGGACATAAAATAATCCCCCTTATGTGTCAAATTAGCCAAAGTTTTGAAACGTTTAATTTTCACGTTCTTTTTAAACCTGTCAATAAATTCTAATTCCCTTCAACTAAATCCCCTGTTTCCAACTTCATAAGTGGGATACCTATAAATGTCCCTTGTAATAATTGCGATTTATCTTACATTGGTCAAACAAAAAGAAATCTTGAATGCCGTTTACGTCAACATTCTCGGTATGTTGTTAATCAAGAAATATCTAAATCTTCTATTGCAAAGCACAGTTGGGAATTTGATCATAGTTTTAATTTTAAGCGTGCCAAAATCATCTTTCATGCCAAAAGCGTTTCCGAACTGGACTTTTTGAAAAATCTAGTTATTTACCTTAACCGCGATAAAATTAATTGTCAATGAAAAATCTGATTCTCCTTTACTGTTTACATCCTGGAAAAATTTATTTAATTCAATTAAATAATTTCCTTCATTATGTTAATAAAACAATTTTAGTTATATTAAAATAAAACAAATAAATATATAAATAATATAATAAATAATTAAAAATTAATTATTCCTTCCCTCCTTTTCTGTGTGTGTTTGTTTGTTTCTATTTTGATTATTATTATTTGTGTGTGTGTGTGTGTTGTTCCTCTCTGATTGGTCTTGCATGATGCTTCCTATTGGTTAGTTGGGTTGCTCCTCCCCCTCTGGATTTTGCTTGGCTTTCAGTCCTGCTTTTGCCTCCAAGGCAGTAAGCACGTGTTTTTTGCACCTGATCAGACCACGTTCTTTCGAAACCGGTTGTGCTGTCTTTGATTTTATGGTGTGTGAAGAAGTTTTAAAGTTTAAATATAAAATAATTTGCTCAAACTAAATTCGCATCTAAAAACATTGAGCATGTTCAGAGTTTATAGGTAGATATAACTTGTAAATACCTATCGGTGCCAATTTATTCGGGTTGTCAGTAAACCTTCATACCAATATTTTTAACAGTATGCTTTTATAACATTTATCTGCTATTAAATAAGACCGATTGTTATTACATACATTATTTGTAAGTTTTGCTATGAAAATTATTTGCAATCGGTAATCAATTGACACCTATACCAGGATTCATATGATGCTTGATTCTCGATGATTTTTTCTACCACTGATTTCGTATAGTAATTTTCCCAGTGGTCGTACTCTCCGCGCTTTTTTTAGGACACTTTCATGAAAAAGAAAATTTTAAATTAAATGCTAGCACTATTTTTATAAAATAATGTCTACCCTGTATAATTATTGCCCATTACTATAAATGTGCCAGAAGTATTTCTGCCTGAAAATAGTGGTGGCATTTCCTGTGTGACCTTGTCCCTTTTCACATAAATGCTTTATGCATGCTTTACCGTTGAAACATTCTGCTCCAGATCATGTATCTATTAATTATTTCTCAAAATGTGGGACAAAATGTCTAAATTCGAAAACGCTCACATTATTTTGTAACCCTTTTGTAAAGCTCATGTACAGTCGGCAATAAAAGTATCCGAGCACTGGCCAATAATTCCGATATCAAAAAAGTACACTTAATACTGTTTTGTTAAATAAATCCTCGTCGAATCCTGTTCTTACACTGACTAAGAACATGATTCGACAAGGATATATCTAACTAAGCAGAACTAAGTGTGCTCTTTTTAGACAGGGATTATTGCTAGTGCTCGGATACTTTTGCTGCCGACTGTATATACAGGGTTTGTGCCCTCCCCTCTCCCAATCACCCTTTTACCAGGTTATATGGATGAGAAATTTTATCATTTTATGCCGCCGCTAGTCTTATGCTGCTATATTTATAGTAGTTTAGTGGTACTTGCCTATATTTACAGTATTTATCAATCGCCATAATATTAATAGTAGTTAGTACTAGTCTATAGTATTTTATAGTAATGTGTTGTAATTAAACAGGATTATTGCGTAAAAGATTAGAGACTATTGCATAAAAATGGTGGTTGCAATAAAGACGAAAATTCTTATCCGTGAAAGTGACCTAGAAAAAGGGCGGGGAGTACTAACATAGTTGCCAACTTAGCACATTTTGGCTACTGGAAAATTTTAATAGAAATATTTATTTTATTTAATCAGCGAACTGTAGCGGTTTTTCACTGATTAAATAAAATTATAAAAAGTATTAAAATTTTCCAGTAGCCAAAAGGTGCTAAGTTGGTAACTATGATTACGAACCCTGATGATCTGTATAATCTATTTGATAGAAACTAGTCCTCACTTTAATGAAGAGTACTATTAATTAAATTAAATTAATTAATTAATTAATTTACATTTATATTTTATTTATATATTTTGTGTGTTGGGATCATAATTGTTGAAAATATATCAAAAATGGGTAATCTGTCATTTTCCATCAAGAAGCTTAATAAAATAACAACTTGTATATTTTGGTTTAGGCCTTGCTCAGAATTTTGGGATTTATGAAGCCAAGGATCGAAAAGCTACTGAAGATGGTGTTTGTACAGCTTTATACCGTAAAGCTGGTGCCATTCCGGTGGTTGTTACAAACGTTCCTCAGTTTTGTTCTTGGTGGGAAACATATAATATCCCGTATGGAAGGACTTTCAATCCATACGACAATGTGAGAATCGCTGGAGGTAGTTCAGGTAACCGATCTAATTATAGTAGAAACTACGTTTTTAAGGTAAAGGTATATTTATTAAACCATTACAGTTTAAAGGTAGGATTGCCAATGAAGTAATATGGCTATTAAGTAATATGGCATGTAAAAACTAAAAAATACATTGCTGTCCCTATTTATAAATTTATCTATACTAATAAAAGAAAGTGTTTGCCTGTATGTGTGTGGCGTACAGAAAAAACTTTGGCGCGTATAGCTCTAAAAATTATTTTCCTAGATAAAATAATGCATGTTCAGTCGGTAACAAAAGTGTCCGAACACTAGCAAAAATTCCTATGTAAAAAATGTACACTTCATACAGTTTTGTTAAATAAATCCTTGTCTAATCCTGTTCTTAGTCAGTGTAAGAACATGATTCGATAAGGATTTATTTAACAAAACTGTATGAAGTGTACTTTTTTTACATAGGAATTTTTGTTCGGACACTTTTGTTACCGACTGTAGTTTTACAACATACCCTTAAATTTTCGATATCCTCATTAGATTAAAATACAGTAGACTCTCGATTATCCAGGGCATTGAAAAATTATCTGAGACAGTAATTTAAATATTTTCATTGATATAATCTTTAATTTTTATTTTATTTAAAAATTAATTGTATACTTAATTGCATAGATTTTTATTGTTTAAATGCTTTGTAATTTACAGTATCAAAATAGCTGAGGAAGATGACAATCGTAGATAAGCCGCTCATGGATAATCAAGAGATTCAAATCATCAAGATAATCAAAGTGAAAAAATACATTTACACGTATAAAATACAAAGCCATATAATAGTAAAAAACATGGAAGTATAATCATGCATCACATGTAAATTATGAAATATTTTCCTATATTACGGGATATAATCTGGGAAAAGTAGGGGAAAAATAGAAAATGATTGAGTGTGAATGCTATTTAAAAGAAAAAAAAAAAAAAAAAAAAGGCAGTTAAATCATTCATTCATCATAAATTATGAGGCAATTTCTCATACACGTCACCAAAGTACAGTAAAAATGAGAGTCAGAAAATGAATTACTGAACGTTATTTAAAAATTTGTTAAAGAAATGTAAAAAATATAACAATAAATTAAAATCCTGCATCATCCATTGATAATAAAAGACGTTCCGATATTATGTAGGAAAAGCTATAGCCGTTATAAGGGAAACAACTAAAACCTGCAGAAGACAGATTTCGACTAATTTATACATACTCACACATGCACGCCCTACGCAGACACATGTTATAATTTTTTACATATTTATTTCTCATTGTTCAAGCTGAGTACGTAATTTAAATTAGGATTATGTTCCATACTGGGCTGTGTATTTATATTTGTTTTATTTTATTTTAAAGGTGGAGAAGGAGCTATCCTTGGTTATGCTGGAGCTGTGATAGGTATCGGAAATGACCTTGCAGGAAGTATTCGAATGCCATCTGCCTTTAATGGAATCTATGGGCATAAACCTTCCTCGGGTATACATAATTCACATGGCTGCCAATATTTTAATTTATTCCGGAGTACTTTTAACCCCGCCTTTATTTCGCACCACTTTATTTATAGAAATTTTTTTTTCAGTATATAACTTCGATAAAATAAGAAAAAATTACTTTTAAAAAATAAGTGGTATGAAATAGAGGCGGGGCTAAAATTACTCAGGAATAAATTAAAATATTGGCAGCTATGAATTCAGGCTTAATTTTTTCTTTTCGTTTTAAATGATGTACATTATTTAACACCCTTGAAAATAACAATTTTAACAAATGAATGTGAAAAAGTTTTAAAATGAAATATGTTTTATCTCCTATATTAAATCACAAAGCTGTTTTTTTTTTTTTTTTTTTAATGGCCAAAATGGAAGCATTTGAACATGCGTAAAAATCTTTTAGCTAATCAGAAATTATGTCATTCCTGTTATCAGCAGAATGGCATAGGTGCTAACTTTTACGATTTTGTAACACCAGTATTCATTTGTAAAAAAGTTCCTCATGTTTAATCACAGAAAAGTGCTGTAACAATAATTAAGAATGTCTATTAAAAATTTCCTGTAGAAAAAAAAAAAAAAAAAAACGCACAAGTTGGCAACTATGGAAGGGGCAATATGAATCAACTTCTCTATTTAAAGAAACGATAAAATAAAAAGGGTGTGAGGATGAGATTTCTGAACGTGTACTGTGCATTTAAAATTATAGGCATGTAATTTAGGCAATAAAATGTTTTAAGAAAGAAAAGTAATTAATTAATAAATGGTTTTGTCATCAGGTATTAATATGATTTCCCGAGGTGAAGGATGCAGCTAGTAATCGTTCTTTTTTATTTCTTTTCTTTATGCTATAAAATTAGTTTATCATTGTGAAAAATATACAACATTAAAATATTGGTTAATTATGGAAAAAAAAAAAAAAAAAAAAAAAAAAAAAAACGCATATTTAGTAAGAAACTATGACTTAACTCTAATTTATTTATACTCATAGATATATGTTATTAGAAATATTTATGTTGTCTCACAATTCACATTTTCTACAGACACTATTTTAATCTGTTTTTAAAAAGAAAAACATAATTGATCATTTTCTGGATTAATTCAATACAGGAATGATCAGAAACGAAGGAAGCTGGCCACCTGATCCAGAAGGACTAAAAAACTTTGTCGGTACAGGACCAATGTGCCGCTATGCTAAGGATCTACCTCTCTTAGCTAATATCCTCAGTGAGTCCAAAATTAAATTTGACAGAAAGGTAAGGTTTATTTATTTATTTATTTTAAACGAATTAGATCTACAGAGTAGAGGTCTGCACGGGCCGGAATTATGAGGCCCGGACCCGGCCCAGCACGTACGAAAGCTTTGCTTACCCGGCCAGGCCCGGTATGAAATCGAAAAATTCGGCCTGGGCCCGGCCCGGCCCGATTCAAAAATATGAAAAATTTAAAAAAAAATGCATGCTTTTCTATGAAAAAGATTTTTAGTACATGTTTTGCAGAGGTTTTATATAGCGAAGCAATAGAATCTTCTTTAACAAAACTGCTGAACTTTTCCAAGATAATTATATATAAACAAAAGTTCATTATTACAGACGTACTGAAGGCACAAAGACAGTCAGAAAAGCAAATCGAAAATATTAGCACTCATCAAACAATATAGTACGGTATTTAAAATGGTTATTACTACTAAAAATGCACATTCAACCATTTCCTCTTATGTACCGTAATGTATACGAATTTTTCATGTGATCCGGTAAACAAAATTTTAATGGTAATCCAACCATACTCTATAGAAAAGAGGCTTTTGTACATGCTAAAAATGATGCTACTTTCATTCAGTGCACTGGAGAAAAGAAAAAGGAGTTTAGAGAAAAAGTTACAGAGGCAGGATTTTTATAGCCTTCATACCACCTAAACTCTACAGACCATAGGGCACAAAGCCTTATACACAGTAACGTATCTAATTTCTTTTATTTGAACATGGGCGCAAACTAGTAGTGACATGCATAGTATTTTCAATAGTAAACCATTTAATAATATTTGAAATAAAATTTATTAATTTCGAGACATGCTAAAAATATTTGCGGAAAATCAGATCGCGAACAGACAGACTGATAAGCAATTAAATTGAAGTTACAGACATTTTTTAACAAAACAAAATTTTATGTGATATACCAGCCTGTAAAATTATGTGAAATAAATGACTGAAGAAATATTTTATCGTTTTCCTTTTCCGTTGATTAACGATGAAACCAGAAAAAGATTCGGGCCGACACGGCCCGGAAAAAGTTTCATTCAGGCCCGGCCCGTCCCGAGTATACACAAAAAAATTGAACCCGAGCCCGGCCCGGCCTGAGAACAGATTGAAAAATTCGGCCCGAGGGCCGGGCTCGGGCTCGGGCCGTAAGCCCGGCCCGTGCAGACCTCTACTACAGAGTATCGTAAAATATACCTACAAGGGTCAAATTTAATTTTCTTGGGTAATAATAAGTACAACAGGGAGTGATTTTTTGGAACTACATAATATTACGGATTTTTGTTGAGTATGTCCGTTTCTATTTTTGCAGGACTGAAAAAGTTGATTATTTACACCATGAATATTCATTGTTGAAGAATACAATCATTCAGCTAAATATCAGACGAATGAGACAAGCACTCTAAGTATAGTTCGGTCTTAAAGCTGACCCTGACGGACATCGAACAAGAAATAAACTAAATAATTTTGAAAAACTTGGTCGCTATGCACTCTTAGCTGTCCAGTTGCATTCTTCAATGATGAATATCCGCTAGTCAGAGGTGTAAGTATTCACGTCCTGAAAAACTAGAGACACACATGTAAAAGAAAAAAAAAAGCATTGCTACATACTCGTCCTTGAAAAATCACTCCATTCAACAATATTACCTTAAAACATGTCTTTTGATCTCAGTAGGTATATTTTAGAACACCCTGTATATACGAACTTATATTGATAGCCAGCTGTTCTCATGTACAAATTTAATAGAAGAAAAAGAGAGCAATGTAAGGCAAAAAAAGTCTGAAAAGGTTTAAATAAAGAATGCAACACAATAACAGCAACCGTGTGTCTATTTATGAGGAGTTTATCATTTCAAAAATACTAAATGCATGCTACTAGATTATTGGTTGCAAAATATGATTATTAAAACTTTGGTAATTCACAAAAATCTTTAAATGTCTTTTCAAAAATACAGTGTGACGCCAAAGTAATATATATAAACTAGTATGTAGTGGCCACCACATGATTTTTTTCTATATTTTCGTATACAAATTCACTCAGTAGAAATAATTTGTTAAGATTATTATCTAACGAAATTATCTTCGATGATGAATGCAGACGATTTCTATTCTAGAGAAGCAGTGTAACACCAAATATCCAAAGAAAGTCAATTTTATTCTTTTTATGACATAAAAAAAAAAGATAAATTTATTTTAAAAAATTATCGTAGATGAATGGTTCAACCATTCGTTTTAAAGATATTGACAAGCTCTTTTGAAAGATACCCATAATGAAAATTTGCCCCCTCTGGAGGGGGAGGGTTCCCCCAGAGGGAAGAAACGATGCCCCTACATATACAAACATTTTTTTCTAGTTGACTATCACTATTATAAATAATTCTTTTTAATTTCATAATGAAATGAGTATTAAAGAACAATTCCCTTTATGCACATTTGTAATGTAAGTTTAGAAATTAAAAATACAAGAGAAATTAAAAACAATATTACACAAAACAATTTAAACGGAAGCAGTGTTTATTTTAACTTTATGCAGTACAAAATCCATTTAGATGACATTTCCTGCTGATGACATGCAGACACAACTGCTTTGGGCGAGTTGAGTTTTGGAGGGTTCAGTATCTAGGATACTGCAAAACAGGACTGTGGATTGAAGACTTTCACAGAATAATCATGGTGTCATTGATTACATTAGAGCCTATACCTCCATTATTCTATCTTTTGCTAATTGAATGGATTGTGCCCCGACAATAAGTCGTCGATATAAAAATTGTCTTTAACAATTTCTGTTGCTAATGGGAAATTTTGTTTTCTATCCTCTCATAATTGCTTAAGCGTGCGTAACGCTAAATATGGTGCACAAGCTTTTCTGTAGGTGACAGTGTTTAATTTGTAGACTGATAATGGGTTATTGGGAGATTCTCTCCAAACGGTTCGTTGATATTTTCTATCTTCAGGGCCCGACTTAGACTACCTGGAGCCCCGGGGCAAGCCTATTCTGGGGGGCCCCCTTGCAGTGGCATAAGAGCTCTTTAGGTTGTAGAATTTCTGCATACGCCTGTAGGGGGGCCCCTTCCAGAAGGGGGGCCCAGGGCATTTGCCCCGTATGCCCTGCCGTTAGTCAGGGCCTGTCTATCTTCATTTTCGATTATAGTTTGCCTGTACATTTTTTCTATATCGGCATTGAAGGCTACAGGGTAGGATCGAAATTTTACTAAACTGTCAAATATGTTGGCTTGTAATTTAAGACCAATATAAATAATATCGTTTATGGATTTAAACGAGGCGTCAAAGACGACACGGAATTTTGTTGTTTCACCATTTTCATTTATGACCGCATGATGCGGTAAATATCAATGTGGAGATTCAGAAATTTGTTTTGATTCAACTTTTTCATATGACCCAATGATGTATATTCGTTCATGAAATTAGTATAAGCTATCTTTAATTGCTAGTTCTTTTTAAGTTTATTTTCGATAGAAAGAAATCTTGAAATAGCACCTGACTGACTGTCACCTACTGCCTTATCTGGCTTAAACGGTAGATGAACTACATATCTCCCATGACTATTTTTTTTTTTTTTTTGGTTGCTGTTAAGTAGAAATTTTCTACAGGATCATTTTCTATACATTTACTTTCTACATTCTGCATTGATTCAGTTTCAACAAAAATTTTTAAGGTGTTATTTAATTCCTCATCAACACTAGTGTGACATAAAGTTAAGTTTGTAAAATGAAAACTATCAACTCTTCCTGAAAGGAGGTAACCCAGTTTTGTGGAAAATGCTGTAGGGGTTCCAGGTGGCCCTTGATGGAACTGCCATTGCAGATTGATGTGACTATTTCTGCACCAAGTAATATATCTACAGGACCACTTACATAAAGCAGTGGATCAGCTTGTTGCAGTCCATGTATATGTGGCCAATCGTGTTGCGCCAAATGGAAATTAGGAAGAGGTGAGGTAACCCTGTCAACGATAAAAGCGTTGATAGAAAATGACTCTGACGAAAAATGTGGTATAAATTGAAATTCAGTTTCATTGAGAGGAGTATCTGCTAAAACGCAATTAATGCCTACTATATTATGCGACGGGCTCCGTAAGGGCAAATTTAGTCGCTTAGCGCATTCCTTTGTAATTAATGAATTTTGACTAGCATTATCTATCAAAGCTTTACAATGCATAATTTTACCTTTTCTTGATTTAACTTTAATTAATGTTGTAGATAATAAAACATTACTCGAATAAAACTGAGCGCTTTTTTTTAAACTGAAGTTTCTGGCGATACATGATTCGCCTTTTCAGAATTTTGATTTCTACCATAAGCATGCAGTAAGGTGTGATTTTTTTGGCACAATTTTTACAATTGATGATTATCCTACAATTCTCCAGCCTATGATTTTGGCGTAAGCAATTTTGACATAATTTGTTTAACTCAACTAATTTCCATCTTTCTTTAACCGGTTTTGAATTAAATGTCGGACATTTAAATAGCGCATGGCGCTCATTACAAAGAATGCATATATTTTCCTTTTTCACAATTGTACTAAGTACATTATTTGTTTTCTTCGAATTAGTGAATTTTACTTCTGGTTTACATTTTATCTCTTCAACATCGCGCGCTTTGCGCTCAACGAATTTCCTAAAAAGATAAAGATCAGGCAATTTATCACTATCCGACATTAATTCCAATCTCTGTTTTAACGATTCATCTAATTTTCCCATTATGAACTTTATTATAATTAAGTCACTTAACGCATTAGAATCTAAACCAAAAGTTTTTAAATTTCTGGTGGCTTCATTACAAGTATCTAATAACTCAAGTAAAGTTTTAGCATTGTTTGTTTTTACAATTTTCATAGAAAATATTTTGTTAATTTGACTCAATGCTAATTGTCTTTTATTTTCATATCTTTCATTTAATATTTCCCAATATTGATCTAAATTTTCATCTTTTAAAGCGAATCCTCGAATTAATTTAGATGCATTTCCGCGCACTGACGAATGTGAATATTGCAGCTTTTCAATTTTGGATAATTGATTATTATTTAGAATTGTCGAATAAAAAATCTCCTTAAAAGAAATCCAATTTTCGGTTTCACCGGAAAATTTCGAGAGATCACATTTTGGTAATTTAATAAGAGAGGATTTAGCATTTTTCTCTTCTTCATTTTCCAAGTGAGTTTCTGAATCATATGCATTTACTTCTGTTTTGTCTTCTAACTCCACTAGTAAATCGAAAACAGCACCTCTGCATCTCGAATACATATTCATGTAATCTTCATTCGCTGTACTGGATAAATTTTTAAATATTTCTGCGATTTCATGACCATACGATTGAACTTTCGTTTTTAATACTTTAACTTTGGATTGTTCATCTTTACTACACACTTTTACTCTATCTCTAAAACTATCGATTTCTTTACATAAATTTTCAAATAATGAAACTTGTTTAGATAATTTCGGCATTTTCGAATATATAAGTTTCAATACACATAAATATAGGCCTTCAAATTACAGAATAAACATTTGAGTACAAAACGAAATGATTTCAAGAATAAATGATTACGAATAAGAATAAAAATAAAAATAAAAATATCAAATTCATATTAAATATATTTTTATATTTCTCAGTATTTTATTTTTTAATATTCATCATGGCAGTGGCGGATCCAGAACTTGACTTTTTTTTTTGGGGGGGGGGGGGGCTAAGATTCTTCAAAGTGTTATTCTAGACCAATAAAAAATTTACAATTGCAATATTCAATTGTGAATGTCAGTGCTTTGGGGGGGAGGGGCTTCAGCCCCCTAGCCCCCCCCTTAAATCCGCCACTGCATCATGGCATATCATAATATGCATTTCAATAAGTCATGAATAAATACAAAGAGACTCTAAAACTGATTGGCGAATCAGAAACGAAGTATTAATTGTGCATAATGTAAATATATACAAATAGTTATTCATGTTCTGAAAAATTAGAGATACTCATACTAAAAAAAAAAAAAATAAAAAAATAAAAAACTGCATTGCCATGCAGACGTTCCCCAAAAATCACTTTATTCACCAGTATTACTTGAAAACATGTCGTTTGATCTTGGTAAGTATATTTTGGAACACTTTGAATTTATATACTTATATTAATAGTTAGCTATTCCCATGATTTTACTTACAAATTTAAAAGAAGAAATATATAGCAATGTAAGGCAGAAAAGTCTGAAAAGATATAAATAAGGAATGCAGCACAATAAGGAACACTGTGTGTTTATTAACCAGGAATTTATCATTTCAAAAATATTAAATCCATGCTACTAAATTATTGGTTACAAAAGGTGATGATTAAAACTCTAGTTATTCATGAATTCTTCGTAATTTCTTTTCAAAGAAGAAAGTGACATAAAATAAATAATATATAAAAAAAATAAATTTGATAATATGCTATGTTTTATACATCTGTATATTGTTTCTGCGAAGTTTATTTACATCGTTGTATCTGTATTAGAACATTTCAATAAGTCATACAAAGGAGATCCTAAAACTTATAGAAGAATCAGAACACTCATAGACGAAAGAGTTCCGCATTTTTTGCCACCAGTATCTTCCTACAAAAATTTCTAACCTAAAAAATCAGAAAAAATAGCTATAAAAGTAGTATAACATTTCTGCATAAAAGTACTGGTTGCAGAAAAAGTGGTACTCTTTCATTCCTGATTTATTGTGCATAATTATTAAAATAATTTAAAAAATCACTATGCATTTGTATTTTAGGTAAATTTCGAAAATATAAAAGTATATTATATGGAACAGTTTCCTGGACATTTGTTCAAGCCTATTCCTGAGATTAAAGCAGCTCTTCTTAAGGTAGGTTAAATTATAATGCACATAATAAAAATTTTCTAAATAAAAAATATCACTGGTGGCTTTTATATTGTATATATTTTGTTATATATATATATATATATATATTTTTAATATGAATTACACACAAAGTTTTGTAAGTGAAGAAAGTATATATAATGTAAATGAAGAAATACACAATATTTTGTCAATGAAGAACAAATGCTTTGTTCTTCACTTTGCTTTTTTGCAAAATGTGGCAAAAATTTGATTTACTCAGAAATGAATCTATGAATATTGATAAAAATTTAGAGTTAAATCTTTCGTAAGAAGAGAAACAATCTCTTTTGATTTATCCTTATCTTCTGGAAACTTAGCGTACACTGTTAACCTTTTTTATGCCTGGTGCAAAATACGTCAGAAACGTAGTTCTCCGAAAAATGACTCTAACGATTTTGACAAAACGTACGATTAAGGGTTTATGACAGAACAAACCCATCAGACTTATACTCATTTTCAAAAAAATTGGCATTCGCAGTTCATAATCACACCGTCAATTGCACAATATTGCAAAAATTCGGTTTTCAAAAAAATGAGTTGAAGAATTTTGATAAAAACTTATTAGATTAAGAATTTCGTCAAAATGAGAAACTAATCTGACTTATCCTCATCTTCAGAAAAAATTATCGTTAACTTATTTCACCCTTGGCAAAATATAGCAGAAACTTAGTTTACTTGGAAACTGCTGAAACAGTTTTGATAAACACTTAAGGCTCTGGTTTTTTTGAGATGACAATTTGTTATGAATTATCCTCATCTACGGGAACGTTAACAGTTAACACTCACCCTGCTTAAGTAAATTACAGCAGAAGCATGGTTTTATCGAAAATGAATCTAACTAATTTGATAAAAATTTAGGGTTGAGGGTTTTTGAGATGAGAAAGAACCTGACTTATCCTCATCGTTACAAAAATTAACATTAACGGTTAATCTTTACTCCACCCGTGGCAAACATTTGATTTTCTAAGAAACTGCTTGAATGATTTTAATATAAATTTAGATTTAGCGACTTTTTAAATTCACAATTTAATCTGAATCACCCTCCTTTTCAAAACAATTAGCACAATATTTTCAGTAACCCACGATTTGCCGATGAAAAAATGTCAGAAACATCATTTTCTTTGAAAGTACTCGAATGATTTTCATAAAAATTTAGCATAGCTGTCAACATCCTAATTAATATTCCATAGTATTGTTAGTACCTGCCTTTTTTCACCAGTCTTTTTTTAGAATATTTTTCTTTTCATTTCATCGTAATTACAATTGGAGAAAATTACTTTAAAAATTAAGTGGTGTTGAAAATGCTGTGAATACTAACAATACTGCGGAATATTAATTAGAATGTTAGCAGCTATGATTTAGATTTAAAGCGTTTTTGCGATGACAGCTCAGCGTGAAATACCGTCATCATTAGGATAATTAGCGTTCACAGGTAACCCGCACTCTGTATGGAAGAAATTCGGTTTCTTGGAAATCACTGGAACGATTTAGAAAAAAGTAGGGTTACAGGTTTTTAGGGATAAAAAACTGATCTGATTTATCTTCATCTTCTTCAGGAAAATTAGACGTCGCTGTTAGTGTGGTAATGCAGGCTTACTAGAACAACAAAAATATGGTTTTCTAGGAAAACTGATTGGTCGATATTGTTTAAAATAAATAAGTAAATAAATAAATATTTGAGATTTTTGTTTTTTTCGATTACAACTAATTTTACAAGGCTACACGCGGGGTAAAATATATCGAAAAATGTACTGTTTTTGCATGTAACAATGCCAAAAATTCAAGTTTCTTATTTTTGAGAGATCTTTCGTCCAAGGACTAGTCAATTCTATTTTAAAGAAGGGTGTAAAATTTCAATAAGTTCGGTGCATTAGTTTTTGAGAAATCGTGGCTGGCCACCGCTTTTCTGAAGAATTTCCGGAGACAAGGATCCACCGGATGAATTTTCCAAATTTTTTGATGAAAATTTCATAAAACAGTTTATATGTTGCTCTTTTATATGCTGAAATTTTTGAATAAAAACTTTTATTTATTATATTAAGAAAATATACTTGTCAACATCCTAATTATAAACCGGAATATTTTTAGTACACGCCCCCTTTTTTTTTCCCCACCAGTAAATTTTTAGAGTAATTTTCTTCAAATTTAAATACGATTGAATAAGAAGAAAAACACTCAAAAAAAATATACGTGTGTGGAAAAAGGGGCGTGTACTAAAAAATATTGAAAATTTCTTGAATCGGTATTGATATAGGTGTTATGTGTAGATACATGGGTGACGACAAATGCGACGTAAACTTAAGTCGATTAATCTCTGAGGGGGAGGAGGTGGGTCTTTTTAAGGTATTCTAGACTTTATCAGAGCTGTCAACCCAATCCGGCAAATTGTTGGAACCGCCCACTTTTTGATACCATTTAATTTTTAGAGCAATTCTCTTCAAATATATTTACGATGAATTAAGAAAACAAATACTCTAAAAATAAAGTGGTGTAGAAAATGGGAGGTACTAACAGTTTGCTGGATTAGGTTGGCAGCTCTACTTTATGCACGCGAGTTTCAGGAAAAAACACTGAAAACTCAGAACGGCTAGGCCGATTAGTGCGTTTTCGGTTCAAGATGGTGGTGTTAGGGTTAAATCCAATTAACTTTGAGAAGGTTCTAAACATGTGTCATGTACAGTTAGGGCAGAGTTGTCAACATTTTAATTTATTCCAGAGTATTTTTAGCTCCGCCTCTATTTCGCACCACTTTATTTTTAGAGAATTTTTCTTTAATATATAACTAAGGTGTAATAAGATAATTTTCCTCTTAAAAGAAAAAAAGAAAAAAAAAGTGGTAGGGAATAAAAGCGGGGCTAAAAGTGCTCTGGAATGAATTAAAATTTTGGCAACTCTGTTAATGTGGTGGTGGGGATGGAGGGGGAGGGCTTACTAAGGATTTTTAGCCCATATTCCCGTGAGTTCTCGGAAAACTTCGAACGACAAGGTCGACGAGCGAAACGTGAGTTATAGTTCAACACATCCCGTATACCAGCTTTGAGAGCAGAGCATCTCGGCTTTGAATTAAATGCGGCAATGTTATATAATTATAGATTTCGTTTAATTAATTTAAATATGTAACGCGTCATTTTAATCAAACCATATTTATTCTGCCTATTTGAATATTCATATTAAATTTAAAAAACTAGAGCACAGGAGTTTTATTTATTACAGATTTTAAGATATTAATGTATTCTTAAAAAAAAAAAAAAAAAAAAAAAAAAAAAAAGAGTGATTTTAATTCGTATGTGTAACCGAATAAGAAATAACTCAGATACCATTACATTGTATTTATGCAAATATGTGCATATTTAATTTTTTTTTATCGATATATTTTCTTTCTTTTGCAGCAAAGTTGCTTAACTAACAATTTACTGTAATTTTTGGTAGATAACCCGCAGGCAAGGTGTGTCATTTCTCCACAAGAAATCTTATTTAATAGAGAAATCTATACTTTTTCGAAAGAAGGGCTCATACAAATGTAAATTTATTTATCATTCTTGGTGCAAAACTGGATTATATAACCTGCGGGGTATCTACCAGACATTACGGTAAACATAAATTTAATTAAGAAATAATAATTTGCATTCAAAAAAGAGGGCAAAATAAATTTCAGAAAATTCTATTCACCATATTTTACATTGAAATACTTTTGTAACATTTTGAAATATTATCACTTTATATTTTTAAAAAATATTTATTTTTTATTTTTTTATTTTTTTCCCAGTACGACAGGACTATTTCTTCCAGACAGAGATTTTGCGTTGTCACATTTCCAATATGCTCGTATACCAGCCAGCATCCAATTTTAATATTTAATTTCTTAAACTATCTTAAACTATTTAGAAATTTTATTGATAAACTCATCAACATGAAAACTCATTTTAAGTAGTTTGGAGTATAAGATTGACTTTTTTGTTATTTTTTTTAATACCAACTATGTGAAAAATACCAGACCTGGGAATTGAATCCAGGCTCTCCTCTTAACGTGCGGATGCTGTTCCTCTGCACCACCCTGGTAGACATTAGCTTGACATTTTTCACATAATACAGTACGGCGCAAAATTTTATGCACAAGCTAAATTTTTTAATAAAATAAAAACATACACAGGAATGCTTCGAAAGTTTTACTGTATCTAAACAATTGGATTACAAATTCATATTTCAAATTCGAAAGCAATTAATTGGAAATAATAATAATAATAATAATAAATCGTATAAAAATCTAAATTGTGACGTCTGATGTCTCAAAAGTTTATGCCCCAAAACCAAAATATTTACATTTCACAAAGCACAACAGTCATTTAGTAGTCTATGGTATTTTCTTTGCACCTGATGACATCAAATACGCGATTTTTTCATTGATAACACGAGCTTTTGCAAGGTTTCGGGTAGGGCTGTGCCGATTAATCGATTAATCGGTTCGGTTAATCGATCAATGCTTAGTCCCGATTAATTTTTTTAATCGAGTTAATCGGATCGATTAATTCGATTAAAAATTTTCAAAATCCGATTAAAATTTTCAAAGAGTAAAGTAAAAATGCTCTTCTGCCTACAAAATATTTTTTCGCATATTTTGCTAACAAACATTCTAAGAAACATCCATCAAATAATAAAAAAGCAAAAAATAAAATAAAATAAATAAATAAATAAAACCTCTCAAAAGAAGTTGTTGCACTTTTGTTGATAGAGAAAAGGAAACGGACAGTTATTAAACAAAATGCCGCTCCATGTGCATGCTGGAACAACACCACCTGTCTGTAGCCTTCTACAGAAAGTGTTGGCTAGGTAATAGTATTCTCAAAAACAAGAAGCTTTAAAAAAATAGAAATAATAAAAATTAACAAAAAAAGAAGTAATTGAGATTTCCACTATCCCTCTGATGGGGGAAATGTCATCAGAGTTTCTCAATACCTTCAAGCGTTTATTGTCTGTTCAGAATTGCTGATAGTAAGTATTGAAGTAGAAATAGAAAATAACATTCTGTGTTGTAGTCCGAAGTGACAAAGAAGTACTAAAATATAAGAATTTGAGATTTTTATGATAATGATATGGAATTTTGAGAATTCATTTAAAAATAGTGACAAGCGAGATGGGCAAGGCCTGCAAATATAAAACTAAAATATGTGTAAATTCATTTAATGTTTCTTTCAAAATGAATTGAAAAATTAATTTATTAAAATTGAATAATTGAAAATATTGATATAAAATTAACACTTAAAGTCACCAATTATTACTCTGAAAATTGATTTAAATTTCAGCTGTGAAACAGATATAATTGATGAGACAAAAATGTTTGAAAAAAAAAAAAAAAATCTCAGTCAAACTTATTAATAATATATATGTATATATATACACAATATGAGAGTTTTATTCATCATTGAAATATAATAATATAAAGAAAAAAGAAAACCGATTAAAAATCCGATTAATCGACCGATTAATCGATTAATGAACTACGATTAACCCAGTTAAAACTCTTAATCGATTCCCACCCCTAGTTTCGGGAGTGATTCTGTACTAGGCTTTCTCGATCTCTGATTTGAGCAGAGCCTGATTAAGGGGGAAGTACACATTATTTATACTTACACCGTTATTTGTTAACAAATACTTTCCTCCTATAATAAACAGAAAATTCTCATTAAAAATTATTTTAAAAGAATTCTGGTGTCTAATAACGGTGAGTAAATTGGATTGTTTTTCACCGTTCATTTTTTATAAAATATATTTCCTCGTCAAAGCGTGGAATTTCTATGACATGAAGTAAAAAAATATTGTAAAAATATTCCGGTGAGAGCGGAGATAATGTGTGCTTCCCCCTTAACCCCTTAACGTTCGGTGTCCTCGCTGCGAGGACGCAAAATTTAAGATCCAGCTGCAAAAATTCATCCCGGAAATTTTTTAGCAAAAACTTACGTTTATAACATGCCAGAAAAGGCAGGTTTTTTAACCTTAAAATTTAAAATTTCTTTTAGTTTAATTTAGTTCATGAATTCTGGTGACAGTATAATTTAAATGACCCGAATTGTCTTGCGCGCAAAGGGTTAATCAGGCTCTGGATTTGAGCTCTTGTACTGAGTAATACTGCTTCCCTTTCTTATAGACAACACATGAGTGGATTCTCCAGATGTTCTCTATCGGACTGAGATCTGGGCTAAGTGCTGGCCAGTTCGTCACACTGATATTTTGAGATCTAAGCCATTCTTTTGTACAGCAAGAAGTGTGTATCGACGCATCGATCTGCTGAAAGATCCACTTGGGACCACTTAGGAACAAATGCTCGCTCAGAGTTTCCTGATACTTCCTTGAATTTTGTCTGTCATTTAGGAAGGAAAGAGTCGTTTGTCCATTGTAGCCAAAATCCCCCCATACCATGAGATAGCTACCACCCTTTTGCCTACAGAATATATTCTTCGGATATTTCCTCAAAATAGAATGAGAAACCATCTGGATCATACAAATTCTCATACAAAATAACACTAATCCATTCGTCACGATAACACATGTACTGTTTTGACTACTGAAGTCTTGCTTCATTGTGACACTGTTTCAGAAAATGTTTAAGAGCTAATTTTTGTTTTTTGATGAATTCTGATTTGGTTATTCATCTGCGTATGGTGTCATTCGATATTTTTAAGATCCAAGCCGATTTTTTATCTGATTAAGAGATAAATTGTCAGTTAAAGCCATTCTTTTAATTTTTCTGTCCTCACGAAATGTGGTTTATCTCGGTCTTCCTGAGCAATACGCAATTTTAAATTGTTCTCCACGTTGCAAAATACTATAAATTCCACGTTCGGACCAATTTAAAATAAGTGGCATTTGCAACATGGATTTACTCTCCGCTTTCAGCTTCCATACTTTCGCAACTTCTTTAGGCGAGAGCTGCACCGATTTCGGCATTTCGATTGCTCGTGCATCGGTGAATCTTATCTTTTACACTTTGTAGGCTCGAAGATAAGACTCACCTATCCTCCACCAATCACATTTTAGAGATATTTGCATAAAATCTCATTTGTGCTTAAACTTTTGCTACATCACAATTTTGATTTTTTTTAAATTATTATTTTTCTTTCAATTAATTGTTTCCGAATACGAAACATGAATTTGTAATCCAATTGTCTACATACAGTAAAACTTTCGAAAAATTCCGGTGTATATTTTCCATTCTATAAAAGAAAAAAAAAAAAAAATAGCTCGTGTTTAAACTTTTGCGCCGCACTGTAACCGTTACTGCGGATACGGTGACTTTGCCAACGGTTATCACGTGAGGAAAGTCGAGATTATTCTTAGCCAGGGTGGCTAATAACATCTTTCTTTCTTTCTTTCTTTTTTTTTTTTTTTTTTTTTTTTTTTAGTTATAAGATTGCAATATGTAAATTAGTCCTATCATAGTAAATTAAATTCTGACAAAGACAAAATTTTTCTTCTTTTTTTTTTTTTTTTTTTTTTCTTATTGTTGGAATATTTAAATATACTAAACACGATGTTGCTCTATTAACTATTATTACTTTTGTTCAATAATTAAACTGTTGAAAAAAATATTTTTTACTTGATCTGGAAAAAAATATTTTTTACCTATAGCCATAAAGTTTTTTACACACTTTTATGTAAAAGATATCTATAAAATGAGTTAATATTTAGTCAAACTAATTTTATTTAGTCAGATACAGATATAAATATATATATATATACATATATATACACTTTTTTTTTTTTCCAAAAATGTTTAAATTTTTAGAAAATTTTCAATTTTTTATGTTTTGCATATTTTAAAAAAATATGCAAAACGTAACTTTGTAGTATCTCAAAAACAGAAAGAAAAAAAAAAAAAAACAACCTCATTTTATGTATTAAGCTTGTAGAAGTATTTTAAGAATTCCCAGTAAGATATAGTGAGATCACGTTTCCCGCGCATGGCAACGAGGACGATTCTATAGACTTGAAGGGGTACCAAATTGATCAACAGGCTGGAATTTGATAAACACAGAGCCATTCGACGTTGCCTTATCGTTTATTTTCTATGAAACACAAGAGCTATCACTTGTACTTTACTCTGGACTCTTTGAGTCAGTACAGGCGCAGAGGTTTCCATGGTCAAAAGAAATATGGTTAAAGGATATCTTATGGAAAGCGGCAAAATGCTCTTTTGAGAAAGAAACACTAAAATTTAGAAATACAATGAAGTTCAATACCGACATCAGTAGCAATCTTTCTCATAACTTGTTGAACTAAAGAATATAGAGAATATTAAATGATGTATTCAAATGTTCAGAACTGTTTATATTTCAACATATATGTTTCTTAAAAAATCGATTTCTTTTAAAGGTTAAAACTCACTAGATCCCTTAATATACTTTTATGTGAAAAAGAAGTTTCATCTTACTAATTTCTTTAACTTTTATTATTATTTCTTTTACAGGCTATAAACTATTTTGAAGTCAATTTTGGCAACAAACCTACCAAAATCGATATTCCAGAAATGAGATATGCTTTAGAGATTTGGGAATCGAAGCTTCTGGAGGCTGGCACAGAATCCATGAGAGAATGCATTAACGACGTTAATTTGCTTCAAGAATTCATTAAATATATTTTTAATCGCAGTAAAAACACCCTACCTGTAATCTATTACGCCGCTGTCGAACGACGGAAGAAAGACTCTCATTATCATAAATTCATTTCAATGTTTAATTCCATGAAAGAGAAATTAGATACTGTTCTGGAGAATGATGGAATTCTTTTATTACCAACACATCCAGAACCTGCTCCTCACCATCTTCTAACCATCCCAAAATATCCCAATCAGGCATATACATGTATATTCAACGTTCTTGGTTACCCATCAACGCAAATCCCAGCTGGTCTCAGCAATGGATTGCCTATTGGAATACAGGTCATCGGTGCTATGAATAATGATTCTTTGTGCATATCTACAGCAGTAGAATTGGAAAATCTGTTTGGAGGTTGGTCTAGTCCAAGCAAGATTATTGTTTAAATAAAGATGCTATTTAAAACTTGTTCGTATTGTATGAGCGAGACGCAATTAATTTGGTGCGCATATCTAGAGCTGTCAATGGCAACGTTTTTGAATTCCACTGTTTTGAAACAGTAGTTTTAGCTAGAGACTAAAAAATAACAGATAACAATTAACAAAACTTAAAAAATATTTTTTCTTACAAATATTTAATTACAGAATTAAAATTCAACCAACAGTTCATAACAGCTGCAATCCGTTCCGATTTTTGGACAACGGTATTTTTTATAGGAATTTTCTACAAGCTAAGATCAATAAAGACGAAACTTTCTATAAAACTAGTATGTTGTGGCCACCACAAGACTTTCTTCTATATTTTCCTATACAAATTCACTCAGTAACAATATTAAAAAAAAAATATATATACGATTTTTTTTTTTTTCATTTTTTTTTTTTTTTTTTTTTTTTTTTTTTTTGTTAAAAGTAAAGAAAATCGATAACTTTGTTAAAAATTATCACATATTTATAGTTCAACCATTCGTTTTAAAAGTATTGACGAGATCTTTCGAAAGATACCTATCTTGAAAATTTACCCCCCCCGGGGGGGGGGCGGGTGTGGAAGCGATGCCCCCACATGCACAAATTTTTTTTCCTAATTAACTACTACTATTATCAAAAATTCATATTAATTTTACAATCACATGTTAAGAATAACTTTCATTATGTACATTTATACGAAATTTTGTGCTATACTGCCATGTAAAAATTTTAGAAAAAATTCGATCACAGCTCCACCTGTTGAGCGATCTAAAAATCCAATCCAAATTAGATCCCCAAATCTAATCAGTACCAGTTTATGTCAGGGGCCAACTAAATATCAAGTTTGTTTAAATTTCGTAAAAAAAAAAAATAATAATAAGTTTTTTTTTTCGTTAAAAGTAAAAAAAAATCGATAACTTTGTTTTAAATTATCACAGATTTCACAGTTCAACCATTCGTTTTAAAAGTATTGACGAGACCTTTCGAAAGATACCCATCTTGAAAATTTACTCCGCTCGAGGGGGGGACTTCACCCCCAGGGGGGGGGGGGCGAGGCTCCTACACATACAATTTTTTTTTTCCCAGTTGATTATCTCTATTATAAATAATTTTTGAAAATTTCATAATGATTACTAAAAAATAATTCTCTTTATGCACATTTATACAAAATTTTGTCCTATATCACCATGTTAAAAATTTAGAAAAAGTGGGATGGCAACGCAACCTGTTAAACAATTTTTACCAAAAGTTGATAGGCACTAATTTATGTCAAGGTGCAACTACGTACCAATTTGTATGAAATTATGTGCAGTAGTTCCTGAGATACAGTTGCCACAAAATTTTGTCACACACACAGACAGACAGACAGACATTTTCTAAAAATGGTCAAATCGTGTTCTACAGCTCTCAAAACGTGTAAATCCATTAAAAATCCGAGGTCGAAAATTTTTACGAATCCAATACTTTCTTCTATTGAATATAGAAGAAAGTAAAAATTTATCGGCATCTGAAAATCGGAAAGGCTGGCAGCTATGAATCGTGAAACAGAAGGGCATATTGTGCCAACTAAGACATACTTGCCAACTCATTAATAAACAGAAGATTTTTAGTACCCGCCGGTTTTTTTTTTTTTTTTTTTTTTTTTTTTTAGGACTGAGGGCCTATTAGTCTCAATCTGGGATTTTTGCGTTGTCGTTTTCGATAGTTGGACATTTGTCGAAATCTAAAATTTATCGAAAATATAATTGAATAATTTGAAAGCGATGTTATAATTTGAAAAAAGAAAGAAAGAAAGAAAAAAAAAACTAATAGTCCTCCGTCCTAAACTAAATTCTGCTTTTGCCAGAATTTCATCAAAATCTTTTATTATTATTATTATTATTATTATTGACAGAAAAAAGAAAAGAA
Organism: Salticus scenicus; assembly: GCA_963930645.1. Taxonomy (NCBI): domain Eukaryota; kingdom Metazoa; phylum Arthropoda; class Arachnida; order Araneae; family Salticidae; genus Salticus; species Salticus scenicus. Next base: position 242,202,570 of record OZ005653.1, on the reverse strand, counting down.
AATTAATAATAATCAGTATCGTTACAAGCGATATCGAAAAAGTTTTTTTTTTTTTTTTTTTTTTTTTTTTAATAATTTTGAATTAGGAAATAAGAAGTGCGCGAGCAATATGAAATAAAAATAAGTAAAAAAATGAATTTAATGGTTTAATTTTTATATAAAACAAGATCACGTGCTATCTTAAAAAGTAGATGTAAAATTTAAAGATTAATTTTTTTGGCAACAATTATTAATTAAAATAAATAATTTAATGAAAGTTTAGAAGTTAGAATTTCTAATTTTATTTCAAATGTAAACTGGATATTACTTCCAATGCCTCCCTTCCATTTCTTGATACCCTCGTCTCTCGCACTGTAGATGGATTTTTAACCACCGTCTATCGTAAAAATTTTGCAATCTCTCTACCTCCCCATGCGCGTTCATGTCATTTGTCATCCACCTAACCAAAAAATGGCTGCTTTCTATACTTTTGTTAACCGTGCCCGTAATATTTGTTCAAATCCTTTTTATTAAACTCCGAAATTAAATATCTGTAAGCCATTGCAATTGACAGAGGTTATGACCCTTCCATTATATAGGCAAAGCTATCCAAAAAATACAACTCCCTCGTACTTCGTCTACTAAATCAGTCTCTTCTAATATCAGTATTGTTTTACCCTATTTTCCTAAATCCAGTTAAGCCATAGCTAAAATTCTCAAACAAAATGGTTTTAAAATAATATTATTATTATTATTTTTTAATGTATCAGATACTAAAATATCTCAGAACGAAAGGTTATATACCGGATTGTCTTAATTAAGCTTAGCCGGCTTGGCCTGTTCAGAGAACTCTGCGGCTGTAACTAAAATACGGATTGGGTAGAAAATTTTATAGACAATTTAAAATATGCGTGCAAAGGTTCTACAAATAAATAAATAAATAAATAAACAAAAAGTAAAATATAAATAAAATATAAATATAAAAGTAAAATAAAATCTAAAATGAAATAAAATAAAATTTCATTTCATTTAATTAAAATTTAAATGTAATTTTTAAAGTTTTCGCTAGCGGTCGCATTACAGTCAAAATGCTTCAAATGTAATAAATAACCGTGGTATAAATAACCGTATGCAATAAATAATCTATTGTAACATTTTTAAACCTTACGACATTTAAAACTGTTATTCTTACATTTTGCAAAGGTTTTTGCGGCAAAATTTTTAATATTACAGAGTGTATTTGTCGCTCATTTTCCACTCCTTAACCGCCCCATTCTGCCGATCTTAATCCATGTGATTTTTTTTTTTTTTTTTTTTCTAGAGTTTTGAAATTAAAAATTCAAATTTTGTCAATTTTACAACAAAAACAACTTAATCTAACACATGGACATTATAACTAATACATATCTATACCTAAATATGGGGATTAAAATCGGGAAATAATTTTCCTCGATTTTTAATAATTTTTTACAAAAAATCCAATGGGCGTTTAACATAGGAAATAATTTTCTTGCATCCACGAACGGCCAGTGACGTCATCACTTCGCTTGCGTATTTCTTTCTATCTTTTCCTTGGCGAAAAATGTCCGATCTACTTCAGCATCAAAATTAAAAAAATTGTCCAGAATTATCAATAAGAAAATACCTTTAATATAATGCTGAATTAGCTTTTATGTCAAGCGTGTTTCCTCCGCCGTACTAAAAAAAAAAAAAAAAAAAAAAAAAAAAAAATCTGAAGTTGGGGTATATAAAAAAATGCTATGAAATAAAATTCAGAAGAAATGTGTTAGATTTGTAATATTACTATTTTTTTTTTTTTTTTTTTTTTTTTTTTTTCTTCAGCTGAAATAAATCGGAATTTAATTCTGAAATAAATTGTATTATATTATTAGACATGTGTAAATTGAAATACAAGAGCAAATTGAAGAATTGCATGCAGTTTAAAAATGTAGTTTAAAAAAAAAAAAAAAATTAACTCTTTCTTTACTATATTATATAATGTTTTCGTAATTTTCTTTAGAAGAATTGTGATTTCGAATTTCTATAGTCGCTATTATTAGTAGTGTTGGAAATGTAAATTAAAGAATTAAAATAATATAATATTATTACAGAATAAATTATTTCTTTGAGTTGGACAGAACTTCATAGCTGAGAGATCAGATTTTTACTTTCCGAACACACACATATGTAAAGGAAGTATTGTAATCGTGACAAAAAATCCGACCTTTGAGAATATGGGATTTCTATACTTTTGAATTACACTGAATTCATTTTTACTAGTTTTCGATTATGAATGGGTGTATGTGCGTGAGTGAATACGATAGCGCCTAAATCCTCTGTTCAAATAAGTTGAAATATAGTAAGTATATTGTATGGCACCATACCACGATCCCCTCGCACAAAGTGTACAGATTTTGATAAATCTAGCATGTATAGTTCTTTTTTTTTTTTTCTTTTACAAGGACAGAAAGAAAAATTGTCTTTATGGTCCATGGGCCCAAACATTTTAAAGTGCGATAGAATCTAAACGCCTTATTCTATTAAACTGAAAATTTATACACATGTTATACATTACCGTCGCACGAATTGTATAGATTTTGGTAAAGATAGCCTTTATAGATTTTTACAGAATTATGTATAATTACGATTTATGGTTTAAAATTATATGAAGTGCAATAGCGTAAAATTAACCCTTTCACGCCCAAGGGAAATATTTTCCCCTTCTACAAAAATCGTTATCGATTGTTCAATTATTATTGAATCGATATTTTTTTTACTGAATGTCAAAATAAAACATATGTCCAAGGCAGCAAATGTGTTTCTGAACGAATAATAAAAAAAAAAGTATAGAAAATAGGACACATAATAAATGTGTTATGTGCAATGTCCACTTGTGCTTCACAAGTAAACGAAATTGTTTCGTAGAATACCATAACTAGCTATTTATTTTACTTTTCTGATAATTTTTATATTACAAAGCAATAAATAAAATACCGATATAATCAACCTAACTCTTCGTTTATTTACTTTTATGGTCCATAGGGAAAATATTTCCCATGAAATTATAGGAAACCTATACACCCTGCTATGTTTTTCTGGTGATATTCTCTTACTTTACACCCACAATAGCTAAAATATTGTGTTGTATTGGCATATTTAGTCTTGGAAATCTTATGGTCCTGAAAGGGTTAAGCAAGGGTAGAAAATACTTGAACTCCCTGTAATATTTTACCATGTTTTTATTAACTTCGATTCTTGTTTGTTTGTCCAGTACAAATCTTGCAATCGATTTTTAACTAACTTCCCCACTAGCTAGACATTTGAAACTTTCAGGATAGCTCAGAACACGGTGAAAATGCATTTTTTTTTTTTTTTTTTTTTTTTTAATTACTTTTAGTCCACTTTTAGTTACAAGTCCCTACTGCTTTCGGCAGCGTTCATATGATTCGACAGAAAATTTATTTAACTAACTTCCCGACAAGCTAGATATTTGAAACTTCAGAATAGTTCCGAACACGACGAAAATGCATTTTTTTAATACTTTTAGTCAACTGCTTCAGGTTCTTGCTGCTTTCGGCAGCGTTATCAGTACAAAGCATGCAATCGATTTTTAACTAACTTCCCGACTAGCTAGACATTTGAAACTTTCAGGATAGCTCAGAACACGGTGACAACACATTTTTTAAATACTTTTAGTGAACTGTTTCGGGTCCCTACTGCCTTCGGCTGTGTTTATATGATTCGACAGAAAATTTATTTAACTAACTTCCTGACTAGCTCGACATTTGAAGCTTTCAGAATAGTTCAGAACACGGTGAAAATGCATTTTTTAATTTTTTTAGCCAACTGCTCCTGGTTTCTGCAGCCTTCGGCAGCGTTACCAGTACAAAACTTGCAATCGCTATTTAACTAAATTAACGATTAGCTAGACATTTGAAAATTTCAGTATAGCTCAGAACACAGTAACAATATATTTTTTTTAACAATTTTAGCCAATTGTTCCAGGTCCCTACTGCCTTCGGCAGCGTTAATATGATTCAACAGAAAATTTTATTAACTGACTTCCCCCCTAGCTAGACATTTGAATCTTTCAAAATGGTTCAGAATACGGTGAAAATGCATTTTTAAATACTTTTAGCCACCTGTTTCGAGACCCTGCTGCCTTCGGCATCGTTAACAGTATAAGGCTTGCAATCGATTTTTAACTAAATTCCCGGCTAGCTAGCCATTTGAAAACTTTTATAATAGCTCAAAACATGATAACAGTGAATTTTTAATACTTTTAGCCAAGTGTACCGGGTTTCCGCTGCCTTTGGTAGCGTTAACATGATTCAACAGAAAATTTAAAAACATATGGTATAGAGAAAGTTCTTTTTATCTTGTAATTATTTCACTGTTGCTTACGTAACTATTTGTCTTACTTTAATTTATTTACGAAACTATTCATTACTTCATGTTCAGAAAATCGAGGGGAATCACTCCAGATTTTTTTTTTTTTTTTTTTTTTTTTTTTTTATTATTATAAATAACATTTAAAAAATTATCACAATTTACGAAACGTCCGTTAGGCCTACACGTTGTGACTAAAAATGTTTTTTTTTTTTCGTTTGGATCGAGAAAAATCACTTGAGTTAAAAATCATTTTTCCCTGACGAAAGATCGTAATTTTATTTCGAACCAAAAAAAAGAGAAATATATATATATATATATATATATATTGCGATGAGTTCTTTTACTTTATAAATATAGGGTATTTTTACAAAGGGTTATTTACTTACATATTTACTTATTATTTTTGTAACTAAAACTTTGTATAGCAAAAATTTACAATTTAGTTTTTGCTATGGATTGTGGGTCATGTATAACAAGTAAAGTTTCCGATACCTTCTGATCTCTCAAAGTTATTTCTTTGTCCATGTTACCTTAAAATTAACATAATGAGTTAGATGATATTAAAATGTGTGAGAGCTGAGCTTTTCCAGGGAGCGGTGTAATTAGGATAGTTTATTTCTTTGTAAGACCGCATAAAATAATTGAAATGGTTTACTCATTAAAGAGGTTAACACCATAAAGTGTATTTTCTGCTTATTATGTATTTTCTCTTTCTTAAAATTGCATTTTAACGAACTGTAGTTATCTGTATGATTGATAGATCAAATATAGCGCTATAAAAAACGATTGTGATAAATTAGGAATTATGAACATGATCGACGGCATTTTCGCTTTTGGTCTTGCTTTGAGCTTTAAATTTCAATGCGATCGAATTTATTGCTTGAAAATATTCCTATTGGTAAGTTATATGCTTAGAATCACGTGAATGAGCAGACTAAGCCGGGAAAAGCTAATAAACTTTTCGATTTGAGCAAAAAATTCAATAGCAGTAACATCTAAGAAGTTTTTATTTTTTTCTTAAGCAATATTTAAATCCTTCGATCTGAAGCGCTTGCTACATTGTATATTCCAAATGCTATCCGACAGGAAATGAGTTACATTGTAAACCAACAGGAAGCTACATACACAAGGAAAACTTGTTTTATCGCCTTATTTACTGTGTTTTGCTACACAAAGAATACATATTTTGAGAGATTTATTATTACTTTTATAAGAGAAAATATTTTTATCACAATATAGTAAACTTTTTGTTTTCTGATTTGTAAAGCAATTCGTAAGAATTATTTGCTTGCACATATTTAAAGTGAGACCTACGGGGAGCATGGAGCTATTTCCAGATATTAGCGCGAGCGATCCATTTCAAAATATTTTAATCTCCTTTTCCGTCTGACCTAGGAATCTCTGAAATAATTCTCTTGGAGACAATTAAAAACCAAAATTTATGCTGCAAATTTGAAAGAAATACATAACATGAAATTTGTTATTATTCTATTACAAATTTCCACTACCTGTTCTTTTGTTTATCAATAGTGCGAAACACACAAATATTCATCGCTTGCTATTAATATCACTCATTTTCATTAGAATATATATATATATATATCAAATGCGATCATGAACTAGAACCTGCATAATTTTTTTCCATATATTCAGACCCATAAAAATATCACCTACTTTCGTTTGAATTTAGGCATTTTCATAAAAAAAAAATATCTATAACTTTAATCATGGACTGGATCCTGCTTCCTTGTTTACCAAATACTTCAACACGCACAAATATCAGCTACCTTTGATTAAATTAAACCGTATTAAATATATATATATATATAAATAGAAAGAAAAGAAAGAAAACAAGATACACAATAAGTATACAGTTATAGACTTGAACCTGCCTTATTATTTACCAAATATTTCGATACACACAAATATTGCCTGAATCGATTACATTCTCTCGTACTAAATTTAAACAAAATAACAAATAAAGTCACGAACTGGAACCCGAATCCTGTTTTGCCATATATTTTGACAGTGAACGCTAATTTTTCTGTATGAATCCATACTTTCTGCACGTCTGAAAACTCTTAACCCATAACTCTCATCAAAATCGATACATCCGCTTCCGAGTAACCCGAATTTGGGCGATATGTTGCAATTTGTCAATAAAGGTTTAAATGTTCATGCCATTTTTTTTCAAAAGATGAGAATAAGTCCAAGCGTTTTTGCATCCCCTAAAACACTAACCACAAACTTTATTTGAAATCACTATACCCATTTCCGATTAAGCCTATTTCCAAAACTTGATACAACTGGTCGATATATGGTAAACTGCGAACAATTTTTTTCTGAAGATGAGGATATGTCCAGTTCTTTAAGCACCCAGAAAGTCCTGAAATTAGTTTTATACAGATTAGAAAAAGAATGGTCACGCATAATAATTTATTTTTCTTTATGCTTTAAAATCTCTTACATCATTAAACAGATAAAATAATCGAATATTGAAATTCGCTTCCTTTTCTAAGCTGATCGCTATACCTTGACAGGTTTGAAGCACCAATCGTAAGCAAATTGAAAAGTGTTGTATGTTCTACATTTAGCTCGCAATTTCATCTTTATATATTAATCATTTCGTGTTTAACCTTTTTTAAGTAGTCTTCATGTGTGTTTCACTTTGTGTTAAACACCTTTAATATTCGTTAGCTTTTTGGAGACTGACCGCTATTTCTTTATGAATTTAACCAGGTAAACATATGCCATTTTAAAATGACTTCTATGCTGTACATAATGGAAACAGCCACACCTTTCAAATATTCACAAAATTTCATCCTTATTCATTTTCTTTGTTAATCCTATTCGTATTTATTTTTACACTTCGTTAAGAAATCTTCAAAACTCGCCTATTTTTTTGTGGTTGACTGCTTTACTTGACAGATTTGACCAGGCAACCTTATGCCATTTTAAAGAGCATATTAATCTCTATATTTTAGCACCGGTTTCATCTTTACACTTAGATAAATCACTTTTTACTTGGGTAAATAAATCGTAAAATACGTCCCCTATTTTCGTGGCAACCTCTGTTTCTTGACGGCTTTGACCAGGCAATCCTATGCCATTTTAAAGAACATATTAATCTCTACATTTCAGCACCGGTTTCATCTTTATACTTGTGGGGTTCGAAAATCGTTTAAATTTGACCCCTATTATCGAAACAACCACTGAAACTTGATGGTTTTGATCGGACAACGCTATGCCACTTTAAAGAGCATATTAATCTCTACATTTTAGCACCGCCTTCATCTTCACACTTGTGGGGTTCGAAAATCGTTTAAATTTGACCCCTATTATCGAGGCAACCTCTGAAATTTGACGGTTTTGACCAGGCAACCCTACGCCATTTTAAAGAGCATATTAATCTCTACATTTTAGCACCGGTTTCATCTTCACACTTGTGGGGTTCGAAAATCGTTTAAATTGTGACCGGAATTGAGGTTGTTTCTCTTAAACATGACGGCTTTGACCAGGCAACCCTATCAGATTTTAATTGTAACAATGAATTCTATCTATAGAAAAAAAATCAACTTCACACCTAATCAAGTCAATTTTTTGCAGCCGCCGATTGAACTATAAGTCCAAGCATTCCGAAAAACATGTAACTCCAAACTTTTTTGAAAATCGTTCTATCCATTTTTGAGTAAACTTAATTTCTGCGATGTGACACAATGGGCAATAAAGGGTTAACAGCGAACACGAATTTTTCAGAAGATGAGAATATGTCCAATCGTTTTTAAACACTAAAAGACTTCTAACTCCAAACTTGCATCAACATCTTTAAAGCCAATCGCGTGGTTTATTAATTTTATATAAGAGGAGGATGAATTCATCGACTAGCACCTGCTTATGATTTCACAAATTTACATTCTACATGCAAATATGTCGGCAACTTTCACAAAAATGTCATTCAGTGTTTAAAATAATTCTGCTTCTTTAAATTTTACCTTACATTATTTCATTTTTACAGAAATGTCTCACTTTCAATTCAAATGACACTTGTCACAAGCATAAATAAACTCTCACTAACAAACATTTGCACTCATACCCCCCCACCCCCCACCCCACACACACATATACACACTTCAATAAACTAGAGACGCGTTGGTTTTTAGTCTGATACCTAGGGGATAAAGCATGATAACAGAAATCTAATTTCAATAAAAAGCTTCTGAAATGCGATAATAAAACATCAATTTTGAATCCCGGTGCCCCCCCCCCCCGTCATACACGCAGGTGTTATCAGACCCTTCTGTGTTAACCTGTTTGGACAGAATATTTTTTATACTTCGAAATTTCCACATTAATATGCTCATTGAAATTATATTCCTTTTAATGTATTTACAGATTTGTAGATGAATGAAACGCATTGAATGATAGAAGAGAGCTTTAATAAATTCGTTGAGTCTGACCTAAAAGAAAAAAAAATTAAACTTGGAGATAACCCCATAAAGAAGAACCTTAAATATATCAGGAACTAATGTTGGTATCTTGGTGCAAATTTGTATCTAGGCTCTTTTGATGCTCTAGAATCGTTTTCTGTCGTCAAATTAGTGGGTTAACATTCGAATTTTCGAAGTTGGACCCATTTGTAATATGTAGACGATCCCCAATGTCATTTTTCTTACATACAATAAAAGTAGACATAAATTCCTGACGATTGGTGCCTACTGCATGTTTCTGCGATAATTAGGTAATGAGATAAGTGGGGGTGTTTCGTTTTTTTTTTTTTTGACCGACTGTACCTTCTTTACCTGTAGGAATTGGGTTCCTATATATATATAATTTAACCTTTATTAAACTTTTCTTTTTAGTATATAATCATATATATAATCATAAATACCCATTGAATACTGATAGAAAGTAGAGTATAGATTCCCTATACTAGCTGTTAAAAAAAATTCCGCGAACCTCACTACGGTTTTTTGAAGAATGGGCGCCTTCAATTGGCTATAATCGCTTTGGTGGAAGTGGAATGTTGGTAGTTTGGCAGCCTCAACAGAAAAACCGGTTAGAAAAACCGGTTTTGTGAACGAATTGGAGGATTGGTGGGGATGTGATGTTCAGGAACAAATAGGTTACTAATCCAGTTCTGTTCTAAAAATACGCAAGTGAAGTGATAACGTCACTGGCCGTCTGTGGTGCAAGAAAAACATTTCCTATGTTAATCGTCCATTGGATTTTTTGTAAAAAATTATTAAAAATCGAGGAAAATATTTTCCCGATTTTAATCTTCATATTTGGGTATAGATATGTATTAGTTATCATGTGCATGCGTTAAATTAAGTTGTTTTTCCTGTAAAAGTGATAAAATTTGAATTTTGAATTTCAAAACTCTAGACAAAAAAGGGCAAACTTCCATATTCGATTGAAAACACAAACGTTTCATTTCAAAGTATGATATTTACACAATATATATCGAACTAATATACTAATTAAAAACAAATTGATAAATATTTTATCATAATTGGAAGTCAAATATGTTTTCAAATGTCTAAATCAAGTGTCTGATATAAGATACTCATATATTGCAGTGTAAGAAATTTCATATCTGTTATCCATGGCGGAAAAAATATCGCCAAATAATCTGGCGAATATATTTAATTCCTTTCCAAAATCAGGGTTATTTTAACAGCTTATATTAAGAGAGTAATGAATAATATGAAACAATATTTCGTGCAATACATATTACGAAAATATACATCTGGCATGTATATTTTCGTATTACATTTTTGATCGCCAAATACAAAAAACGCCAAGGATGACAGAGTTTTGAAATATAAAATCAAAATTGTGTCAATTTGGCAGCAAAATAACTAAATCTAACACATGCATACGATAACTAATACATATTTATACCCAAATATGTGGATTAAAATCGGAAAATAATTTTCCTCGATTTTTAATAATTTTTTACAAAAATCCAAAGGGCGATTAACATAGGAAATATTTTTCTTGCATCCATGGACGGTCAGTGACGTCACACTTCACTTGCGTTTACAGTCAATGTTAATATCATATAGTGACAGCATCAAAATGCAAAAAGCAAAAAAATTACACGTGTTTTAAGTGACATATTTTTAGGCATTTTTGATCCTGCGAAGCACGCGTATTCTTATCAAGTTTTTAAATATTTTGTATTTCAGTGAATTATATACGATTTTATGATTTAATTTCTATAAAATTAATATATGTGATAATTAGGCCATTAAGTTTTAAATGTTTGTAAATTTAAAATTGTCGCAGTAAATCATAATAACTATCAAATTCAGATATGTTTCATTCAAATTAAATCGATTAGCAACCTAATAAAGGTTATTAGAACATAAAATAACGAAACATACGGACTTGAAATATGAAGAATTTTTCAGTTATTCTAAATTTTGAAAATGTAACCGAATCTTTAAGTCCAGTTGTGTCTATCAGAACAATCAATGAATATTTTCAAGCATTTATAATATGTTTGATGGTGTCGTTTGTTGCACATTTTTTCCATAACTGGTTATGCAAGGTGTTTTCTTCAAATCGGAGAATCATTTACCACTTACGACTATCAAAGCATTTTAAAACGTTTTCACCAAATACGAATATAACAGAACCAAATGAAAGCGGTTATGTTTGTCCCATTTGCTGTTTTTCTCAATCGACAATATATGATCAAGGTGGGTGCTTCTGTGCTCTGAAATGTGGACATATATATTGCAGCAATTGCATAGTTGTAATCTGTAAAAGGCTAAAAGGAAAATGTGTGTTATGTAATCGTAAATCATACAGAACATCTATACGAAAAATTTTTCTTTAAACAACTGAAAATTTGATTAATTATGGATTTATTTCCTGGAACAAACTATGCATTTCAAAATCGATTATATAAATTATGATTCTAGCTTTACTCTGTTCCTTATGAAAATAAATGCACAATAATAAAAAAAAAAAATTATATAATATTCAATAATTTTTAAAGCTTTAGAGTGTACAATCAATTACAATGACGTCGGGTACGGCATAGATTTGATATCTGTCATCCTTGGCGATTTTTGTGTTTGGCAATAAAAAACGTAATACGAAAATATTCATGCCAAATGTATATTTTCACAATATATTCTGTAGAAATATTGCTTCATATATTGATTGCTCTTTTAATGTACGCTATTAAAATAACTATGATTTTTGAAAGAAATCAGAACAACTATAGTATTTCCCCACAGCTGAATTTGGCGATTTTGGCTAAATCATAAATCCAAAAATCGGAACAACTATAGTATTTCCCCTCAGCTGGATTTGGCGATTTATTTTTGGCGATTATGGCTAAATCATAAATCCAAAAATCATAAATCATTTGTCATAAATGATAAAATCATAAGCTAAATTATAAATCATAAATCATAAAAATATAAATCCAAAATAAATAGCATGCAGGCTGCCATATTATATCGCAAACAGTCCAGAACGACATCGTTATCGTTCAAATCGGCGTCAAAGAAAAATCACCAAATTCAGCTGTGGGGAAATATTGTTGTACCAAGAAATCAAATATGCTCGCCAGATAACCTGCCGATCTTTATTTTTTCTGCCAATAACAACATATATCAAATCTGTTCTGGAAAATGAAAGGGAAAAAAGTAACAACTATAATATCTCCCAACAGCTGAATTTGACGATTTATTTTTTATGATTATGGCTAAATCATAAATCGGTACAACTATAGTATTTCCCTTAGCTAGATTTGGCGATTTTTCGTTGGCGCCGGTTTGAGCGATAACGATGTCGTTCTGGATTGTTTGCAATACAATATGGCAACTTGCATGCTGTTTACTTTTTAAGCAATAGCAACCAGCGTTCTGTCATTTTTTTATTACCAGGCAAAATAATAATAAATAAATTAAACAAATTAAATCAATAGTAAAAAATAAAATACGACCGTTTTATATATGATTTTTGTGGTAATTCAGGTGAAACAGAATAACATCATTTCAACATCGTCTGCAGGCTGCATGCTATTTATTTTTTACTAGCTGACCCGTCCGGCTTCGCACTGATGAACAAATTTTAGTTAAAGATGGATTGATATGTAAAAAATCAAGAAATATATCAGTTTATATGTTATAGTCAGGCAATATTATTAACTGGAAAGTCAAAATATAATTTTACAATTACTTTTTTTAATTAGTTGTTAAATGTTGGCAATTTTTACTTAATGCTATTTATTTATTTATTTATTTATTTCATAAAAAGAAACATTTCTTTACTCATGAATAAAAAATATTGAAAAATAAACCTATGACATGAAAATGTTTTTGATAAAATTGACGTCACAATAGCTTTAATTATTATTTATTTTTTCGTTTCGCAAATATATTTAATTTTTTCCATAATTGATTATTATTTTAATAATGTATATTAAAGGAGAAATCAATAATATGAAACAATATTCGTACAATATATACTATTACAGAATCTGGTGTGAAACAACCACACGACTTCCATTACCCACTATTACACGTAATATATACAATTTTTTGGAGATATTACTTGCATTTTTTGAGATTTTCGAGTAAGAGAAACTTGATACACGTATAAAGACACATACAACAGAGTTTGCATAGCGAGTTAAAAAATAAGGGGAAAAAAATAGATAGTTATTTTTTTAAACACGAATTTCCGAGATCTAAAACTGAACTACCTAATCAGGATGACCGTTAATATTCCTGTAATAAGCACGTAATACTTGAGAAAGGTTATCTAAATTGGATTAAAGAAAAAATTTTCAAGAATACGTTAGAGCCGTTTTTGAGATACCAACTTTTACCAAAACTTAACATACTCAATTATTGACCTAAAAACAATAATTACATACAAAAGGATATTTAATAGGAAGTTAACATGGCGTGTTTGAAAAAAATCCGTACAGGCGTTTTTAAAGGAACGCACTTGCGAAGTCTGAAATTGAGCTGTTTATAGAGGACGCCTATCAATTTTCCTGAACTAAGCAACTTTTCAATCGAAAGGGCATCTAACATATTATTTATTTAGCAACTTTGAAGAAAATCATTAGAGGTGTTTTTGAATATGGGCTTAGGGTCCCATTTCTGGTTTTCGATGACCCAATTCCGGTTTTTCAATTTTCACGAAAATTTGGAAAAATTTATCTGTACACCAGACCTGAATCACTTGTGAAGTTTAGTAGTTCAATTTTTATTAGTTTTGGAGATATGACAGCCAGAAGATTACACACACACGTGCACATATACACACACACTGACCAATTGCCAAAACTTATACAATACTTCCACTACCTACGGTAGTAGGGTAATTGAAGTAAACACATACATCTCGTATTTACTACGATAATATACAGATTTTCGTATTACGTTTTCGATCGCCAAATACAAAAATCGCCAATGACGATAGATATCTAATCTATGCTTTGCTTTCAATTAAAATATTGAAAATTTTAATTAAAAATTTATTTTACCAAAATTTATTATAGCTTCTAGCACTTAGAGAGAGACAGTGTAACTTTTGATTATTGAAATAAAAAAAAAAGCAATCGGCTTTTTAGTTCTAGCGATCGTTCTCTACATATGCATATAAACCTTTCTTTTTTTTTTTTATATTAGTATAGCTATAGAGCATAGGTATATTAAATAGGTTTCCAGTCAACATAATGTAACTCAAATAATTAAATGCTATTTACATTTCAGTAATGGCTGTATGCGCTATGTATATTGAGCTACTTGCCATAACTGTTAGTTGCTAAAAATAGTCGCCAAATAAATTTAAACATCTCAATACGCAAGCGAAGTATGACATCACTGACCGCCCGTGGATGCAAGAAAAAGATTTTCCATGTTAATCGCTCATTGGATTTTTTTTTTTTTTTTTTTTTTAATTAAAATTCTAGAAGAATTATTTCCCGATTTTAATCCTCATATTTGGGTATAGACATGTATTAGTTATTGTATGCATGCGTTAGATTGAGTTATTTTGCTGTCAAATTGACAAAATTTTAATTTTAAATTTCAAAACTGTCACCCTTGGCGTTTTTTGTATTTGGCGATCAAAAACGTAATACGAAAATATACATGCCAGATGTATATTTTCGTAATATGTATTGTACGAAATATTGTTTCATATTATTCGTTACACTCTTAATGTAAGTTTTTAAAATAACCATGATTTTTGAAAGGAATTAAATTATATTCGCCAGATAATTTGGCGATATTTTTTTTTTCTGCCAAGGATGACGGATATCAAATCTATTCCGCTGCAACATATTAGTATATTATATCAGATACTTTATTTAGACATTTGAAAACAAATTTGACTTCAAATTATGATAGAATATTTATCCTTTCCCTTTTAATTAGTTTATTAGTTGGATGTTTATTGTGTAAATATCATCCTTTGAAATGAAATGTTTATGTTTTCAATCGAATATGGAAATTTGCCATTTTTTTTTCTAGAGTTTTGAAATTTAAAATTCCAATTTTATCAATTTTACAACAAAAACAATTTAATCTAACGGATGCACATGATAACAAATACATATATATATCCAAATATGGGGATTAAAATGGGGAAATAATTTTCCTCTATCTTTATTATTTTTTTTACAAAAAATCCAGTTCACTTTTTACTTCCATTACCCTACTACCGTAGGTAATGGAAGTATTGTATTCGGTCTGAAAATTCGATATCGGGTTTTCATCTGATTTACACGTTTTAAGGTCCCCTGAGTCCAAAAAAGTGGTTTTTGGCAATTGGTCAGTGTGTATGTATGTGTGTGTGTGTGTGTGTGTGTGTGTGTGTGTGTGTGTGTATGTGGAGAATCTTCTGGCTATTATAGCTCAGAAACTAATAAAGATAGAGCTACGAAACTTTAGAATTGAAATACGTCTGGTGTACAGATAAAATTTCCAAATTTTGGTGAAAATTGAAAAACCGGAAGTGGGACCATAAGTCCGTATCTCAAAAACGGCTCTAACGATTTTCTTCAAACTTGCTATGTAAACACTCTATTAGATGTCCTTTCGAATGATATAGTTGGTCAGTTCAGAAAAATTGATAGGCGTCCTGTATAAATAGCTCAATTTCAGGCCTCCCAAGGGCGTTCCTTTAAAAACGGTTGTACGGATTTTTTTCAAACTCGCCATTTTAACTCACTTTTAAATATACTTTTGTATGTAATTATTGTTTTCCGGTCAATAATTCAGTTTAATCGGAAGTGGGACATCGGAAACCGGAAGTGGGACCGTAAGTCCGTATCTCAAAAACGGCTCTAACGATTTTCTTCAAATTTGCTATATAAACACTCTATTAGATGTTCTTTCGAATGATATAGTTGGTTAGTTCAGGAAAATTGATAGGCGTCCTGTATAAATAGCTCAATTTCAGGTCTCCCAAGGGCTTATAATGTGTGTAGTACTGGGTAATGGAAGTCGTGTGGCTGTTACACACCAGATTTTTATATTATTGTTCGCGTGAAAATATATTTTATTATATGTCTAAAAATAAATTAATTCGTAAATCTTTTTGGCAACAATTATAAATTAAAATAAATAATATTATAAAATAGAATTTCTTATTTTATTTTATTTTATTTATTTATTTATTTTTAAATTCCAATTTCGTTTACACACATCAGTTTAAACCACGGAGTAATAAAGACTCCGTGGTTTAAACATTGATGCTTAGATATTATATCATATCATATCAAATTAAATTATTAGAAAAATAAACACTTTTAATTCTGTAATGACGTCAGATTTAACGTGTAAGTTTAACAATTAAAAAAGCTTTATATGAATTTCAATTTAATGCACGTGCAAATATATTTCTTTTCTTTTCACGTCAAGATATTTTAAAAACGAAATGAATATGTAAATGTTTCTTTTATGTTGGCAGCAGCTAATTTTTTTAATATTTCATTATTTCCATTTCTATTACGGCTTCTATGGGGATTTTAATTAAAATGCTCAGATTTTGAACTAAAATTTATTTTATCAAAATTAAATATAGCCTATAACAATATGGCATACTGTAGCTTTCGGTCAGTGAAAGAAGTTTTTAAATCGGTTCAGTAGTTTCAGAGATTACCCTCCACAAACAAACAATTTTTTGCGCTTTATATAATGATATAGAAGATGCCATAGCAACCAGCGTTATGTTTTTTAATTACCATGGCAACCAGCTTAGCAATGGACAATATTCCTGTGACGTCACCGTAGGTAAAATCGCCAAACACGTGGCCGATATTTTGTAAACAAATTAGATTCAAGATGCCATTTTATTGTTACGCATAACATATTCCTAAATATTTCTGCAGTGAAACTTAATAATAATGTTCAAACAAGAACAAAAGTTAAATGTAAACAACTGAATCGAATGATAAAGTTAAGATTATTCCAAATCGTAAAATTGCAGAACATTTTATGTATATATATACACACACACATATATATAATGAATAAAGATTAATAAGAACATTTTATACACACACACATATATATATATAGACATCAAAGCTTAAATCATTAGAATTTCAATCACCTTAATAAAGGAATTTAATAAATGGAACATCCGTTTAAATTTGTTAACATCGCCACAGTTCACATGACAACTTTTAATATTACATATGTTGATTAATATTAAAGTATATTACTAAAACTGGCTTAAAAACAAAACAAAGGTATCACATCACTCTTACTTCAATTTCATATAATCTGTAACTCTTATAAATAACATTGTAAGATAAAATTTTGCAAGCCACAATGCTTCGTTATAGTAGAGTTGAGGATTGTTTCCCTAACCAGCTGATATTCTTGTAGCCTCGAACCCAAAGTGGGAATATGGTCCATTGATTATAAAGAGATAATTATTCATTGCTCTATTCTATTTCACCCTGTGAAGTATTATTATATAAAAAAGGTCGTATTTTATATTTTATTATTAATTTATTTTGTTTAATTAATTTATTATTATTATTATTTTTTTTTTTTAAACTATGGCAGCTAGTAGTTGTGAATCAATGATGGAAATTGTTGAAAAATATAAAGATTTGTTAAGAAAGAATGTTAGAATGGTTTTAACGAGTGATAGAGCTATCCGCGATTGTAATGAAATGCTCGCCCTCTGGTGGGCTAAGGTGAAATTACAATTAACATACTTTAATTCGGCTTTCATCAAGCCGCCATTTTTTTCCGATGTTTAGTTTCACATATATTCATTGAATAAAAATGAATAAATCCGGTAAAAAAGATAACACATACTGTTGTGTGCTACAATATAACTCCAAAGAATCAAGAAATCCAGAATTAAGCTTCCATTTATTTCCAAATGACAAATTTAAAATTTCAGTTGCTTCGGCTAATGGAAGTAAAGAATTAATCAGATGATTTGAAACTAATATTTGTTCAACTTCAGTTAAAAATCTACTTCCGATCGAACTTTGAATAAACTGAAATATTTTTTTCCAAAAGCAACCAATTTTCCATGATGTAATGGCGGAAAAATTATAGTACGAATATTAAGTAGAATAACAAAAAGAACAAAAATAGATACACGTGGCTGTAATATTTACTAACAACAAGAGCTAAAAAAGCGCCATCTATCGATCATTACAAACGCGGATATTTGGGAAAAAAGGTGAAGGTAATAGGATTTTTTTGAGTGAATTATTTAGAGACAGAGAAAGGTTTTTGGATTTTTTTTAAAGAATGTGGATTGATTAAACGAAGTATGATTTGTGAAAAGTGTAAGAGTGATATGGTTTTTGGACCGAGAAAGAAAGTGACGGATGGATTTGCATGGAGATGTTATGATTAAATGGGAGGACAGTAAAATTAAAATTAGTTATTAATATTGTTTACTTATAAGTTCGGAACTTGTTTCTATTGTTTTTTTCTATAAATAAATATACATATATGTACATTAAAAATAATTTTTTCCTTTTGTTAAAAATGATAAACGAAATTCTAATTTATATAATCATATTTTAAAGGTAAATATAAAATAACATTTAAACTGAATAAATTTACCTAATGTACAAGCATAGCGAAATTCATAAACATCAAGGAGGTAAGTCAATTTTAAATACATATTTGTCTTTTTACTCCGTGGTTTTGTTATTATTAGAAATAAGTTCAATGAATTATTTTAATGATGCCATTCTGAAAAACATATTTCGGTTTTGTTTACGTTAGAAATCCATGGCAACCACTTCAAAAGTAGCATTTACTCATAATCGCCAACAAAAAATCGCCAAATCTAGCTGAGGGGAAATACTATAGTTGTTCCCATAAATCTAAAAATCATAAATCATGTATCATAAATGATAAAATCGTAAGCTAAATTATATATCACAAATCATAAAATCATAAATCCAAAATAAATAGCATGCAGGCTACCATATTATATCGCAAACAGTAGAACGATATCGTTATCGTTCAAATCGGCGCCAAAGAAAAATCGCCAAATTCAGCTGTGGGGAAATACTATAGTACTAGGTACAACTAGTACTATAGTATTACAACTAGTACTATTACTAGGTACAACTATAGTATTTCCCCTCAGCTGAATTTGGCGATTTTTCTTTGGCGCCGATTTGAACGATAACGATGTCGTTCTGGATTGTTTGCGATATATTATGGCAACCTGCATGCTATTTATTTTGGATTTATGATTATAATTTAGCTTACGATTTTATCATTTATGCTATATGATTTATGATTTTTAGATTTATGATTTAGCCATAATCGCCAACGAAAAATCGCCAAATCTAGCTGAGGGGAAATACTATAGTTGTTCCTCTTCCGATTCATAATTAGGATGTTGCCAGGTTGGTATCCCAGAGTTTTCACAAATGGAAATTTGGATTGAGTTGTATCCAAATTTCCCTTTGTGATAACCTCATGTTAACATTTCTAATTTAGTTTGAAGCATTGTTAGTAGTACCCACTTTTTGTCACACCACTTTTCTAGAAGAGCACTCTTCTCCGTATGTGATCGTAATTACATATTATAGAAAATTACTCGATAAATAAAGTGGTGTGGAAACGGAAAAAGGGAGAATTCTAACAATGTTCCGGAATAAGAATAGAAATTAAATGACAGCCTGTCTGATATTATCTCGTCACAGTTCAAAGTATTTTATATATTTAGAATTCGTCGTAGAAAAAGAACTTACTCACAGCTTGGACATTTCCAAAATTCTCCAAGACTTTTAGAAACTTCCAGTCTCTCCAAACAGCATCTTCTTTTTTTATTTTTTATTTTATTTTATTTATTTATTTATTTTTCTCACGCTGTATTGTTTTTACGTTATTATGCTTAAAAATTCGATTTACCGTTTTGGTTAAGAGAGTAGTAATACAGTCTGAGTATTACGAAACGGAAATTTATTATTTTTATTTGTAAATTGATTCTGAATTTAACCGAAAAGCATAGTCCGATGTCATATTCGAATCCACTGGATACCGAATAGTTATATAACAGATTTCAACTAAAACTGACAAAAAAAAAAAAAAATAGTTTTTAAAGAATAAATACAGAACTATCAACTTTTTAATTTATTTCATAACAATAGTGCCAGATGAAATTTGAAATATCCCTACCAAAATTTACAAAAAATCCCTTCCCCTACCCTACAATGTAAAATTATTACGCTGCACAAATCCCTATTCCAAAATGCGCTTAGTTAGATATTAATTTTTTACGCTTAAAAAAAGAAAAAAAAGTTGTTTATAAACGTAAAAAGCTAATTTTAAATATTAAATTATATATATATATATATAAGTAAGTTTTAACCTGTATTGTATAATTGGGCTAGGTAATTTATCGCCATTAATCATTGGTCAGACTTAAATAATAATAATAATAATGAGAAACCAAGGGTCATATTTTCCGCCTTTTTCCAGAACACTCTCAGAAATAATTTTTTTTTAAATTTATCGCTACTACTATTTTTACTCAATAATGTATACCCAGTATAATCATAACACATTACTCTAAATATATCCAGAAGTATTTCTGAGTAAAATTAGTAGTGACAAAGAAGTGGAAATTTCTTTTCTTTGAGAGTGTCCTGAAAAAAGGGGCGAAGAGTACGACCCTGTGATAAACTGTAGAATTTTCATTAGCACATCCGCGACTTCTGACGTGAATTCACGTCATTTGAGAATCTGTAACTCCGCCAGTTGACGTTTCTTTAGGTTACATAGGTTACATCATTTCTTAATACTATACCCAATATTCACACTTGTGCAATCAGTGCATTATGGATACAAATACTTTGATAAGAAATAGTATAATCGCAATGTATATTAATTTATATTTTCAATAAGAATACAGAAAACATTGATTTTAAATAATGTAATATAAAAGAATAACGCCCATAGGTGGAGCTTACCGTCAGAAAGACATGCGGTCGCGACAGTGTTAAAATTAACACTTTCGCGACCGCATGTTTTTGTCTTTTTGAAGATATGTTCCGCCTGTGGGCGTTATTTCTTCAACCGACACAATTCCAGAACAAGGTTTTCCCTATCCATATTAATTACATATAAATATTCATAATGATTATATTCTTTCTAATGAAAGAATTTGTATCCATAGTATTCTGATCGTACAAATATGAATAGGGGGAATATTCTTAACAAATACAGCAACATACGAATTGCAAAGAAACGCCCACTGGCGGAGTTACAGATTTCAAATTGACGTGAATCTACGTCAGTGGTCCGGAAAGTGTTAAATTAATTTAAATAACTTTATAGAGTTGTAAAAACAACCCTGATCTTTGCTATGTTACGCTTTAAAAGTTGAAATTATATTATTTTACCATTCTAAATTTATATCATTAAATTTATAATCTCTTTTATGACATACAGTTGTAGAGATTTCTTTCTTTTCACACCTAAGCTACGTTTTTATTTAGTCATTTGTTAATAACAGTGCTCTGAATGAGAATCGGCTCCAACACTATTCCTGCAAATTTTTATGTAAAAGGATCTCCTGAATCCGAATAGGACGCCTCATCACCCACCGCTTTTTAGGGATGCCCCCCTATTTTTATCACTGTTCGGTAATTTTATAGCTATGAATGTGATTTTGAGGGCGGTAAGGGATTTTTTTACTGGTTAAATTTCTTCTGAGGGCTACAGAGGTGAAAAATGTTAAAACATGAACATTTGTACCAAGGGGTAAATTAAGAGGGGGAGCTTGCTACTAAAATTATAAATTACATTTATTACATTTTATTCATCTGCTATTATTAATATTTATTGTACATTATAATTTTTTGTTTTTATGTATTAAAATAATCTTTTATCACCCTCCAAATCAAATTCATGGCCATAAAATTACTGCTCAGGGATTTGGAGGAGGGGGGAGGCGTCCCGAGAGAACAACGGGTGATTGGGCAAACTGAGGGCCATATTCGAATTCAGGAGGTCATTTTGCATAAGAATCAGCAAAAATGAAATCAGGGCTCAATTTTTTTTTTTTTTTTTTTTTTTTTTTTTTTTGCAGCGCAGTGTAATTATATGCAAAATTAACCCAAGGAAAAATCTTTAAGTGTACTGAACTTTCCTCTTTATTATTATTTTTATTATTATGATTACTACTATTTTTTCGTTGACTTTAAATTTTAACATAAAATAACAAATATAATGAAGAGAGAGAGAATAAGTGGCACACATTTCACAAATATTAAATATAAGGTCTGTTCGTACATGAGATTTAATACTGATAATCAGAGGAGAATTTTTAATAATCATTTAATCCGAACAAAACATGAGTATAAAAAGAGTTTAAATATGGCTATTTTTACTTTCTCTTACCCATAAGGTAGAGAAAGTATTGTTTTTGGGTCAAATTTTCGAACGCGAGATTTTGTTATATTTACATGTTTTGAGGTCCCCTGAATCCGAAAATCATGATTTTAGCAAATGGCCTGTGTGCGTGTCTGTGTGTGTGTGTGTGTGTGTGTGTGTGTGTGTGTGTGTGTGTGTGTGTCTGTGTGTCTGTCTGTTATCAGCATATCTCAAAAACAAATTATGGCAGAAAGTTCAAACTTGGTATTCTAATTGTGTATCATATAGAGATGCTACAGTAAGCTTTTCGTTAAGATCAAGCAAATGGTTCGTGTACAGGGACAATCAAGAGAATTCTCATACATTACGTCTATGGGGGAAATTGCAGGAAAGTAGAGTTTAACGTCTATAGACTGCACTAAACCAAATGAAACAAATATATATTTTTTGTAATAGAGATAATTAACTGAGAAAAAAAAATTTGTATGTAGGAGCCTCGCCTCCCCCACTGGGGGGAAGTTCCCTCTCGAGGGGAGTAAATTTTCATGATGGGTATCTTTCAAAAGAGCTCGCCAATACCTTTAAAACGAATGGTTGAACCATCGATCTGCGATAATTTAAAACAAAGTTTTTTTTTTTTTTTTTTTGCTGTTAAGGAAAAAAAAAACTTAGAAAAAAAAATCGTCCCCCCCCCCTCCCTTCTTTTTAATGATGAGAATAAAATGGACTTTTTTTTTGGATATTTGGTGTTATACCACTTCTCTAATATGGAAATCGTCTGCATTATCATAAGAGATAATTTTTTTAAATAATAATTTTAATAAATTATTTTTTAAAAACAGAATTATTTTTTAATAACCGAATTAAATTCTATGTAAATGTAGGTGCATTAATGGAACGGGACCGCCCCCCTCACACAGAACTAATTATCATATAAAACTCTTCAGAAGCCTAATATGAATTGTTTAACACAGGTTTACATAACAGTACTCGTTATCTTACCTTTTAATCTGCAACCTGTATTTATAGTGTTAAATTTCATGGTAAAAGAAAGTCGTGTGAGTGACACACCAAATTATTTTTATTATTATTATTTATTTATTTATTTATTTATTTATTTATTTTTTACATTCAATAATTTTTTCAGTTAGGGGCAGTTTTAGTTTCCCTAATACGCCAAGAAGTAATTATTTTTTTCTGCACTGCTGACAATGATCATTTCCATAAAAATTCCAGTTATTATTTAACCCTTAAATGCCTCATTATTTTTAAATCAATTTAAGAAGGTTTACTTATTTCCTCTCTTGAGTAAATCACGGGAAAGGTATTTTAAAAAATCATACTTTATTTTAATTATGGTTTACAACTAAAAAGCAATTTGTTGCCAATCGACAAATATGATGTATTAGAGCTTCAATATTATTCTAATACATAATACATTAGAAGACAAAATTTGGTATTTTGCCAAAAAGTAGCACTCAACATTTAATGGTTAAGTACTAATGAGCATTTTATATATTTTTCACCACCTGCACAGCTCATGAAGTCTCCGCCTTTTTATTCAGAACAGTTTTAGGAATAAAAGCTTTCTGCCTTTTTTGCTGCTATTATTATTGTATAATATTCTCTATCCCATTTAATCACACACATTATTATAAAATTACAGTAAATATTTGTGAATGAAAATTGGGGTAAAGAAAAAATATGGAAAGTTCTCAACTCTAAAACTGTCCTAAAAAGAAGGGCGGAGACTTGGAGCTATTTTCATCTAATTCATAGAGGTATTTTATTCTTCTCAACACAGGAATCGTACAGCTCAAATTTTTTTCCCCCTAGTCCTTTATAAAGCTGTGCCGTCCGTCATTCGAGTGAAAAACTCAATAAACTAGATTATTTGAAATCATTCGATTAACTCGATTATCTGAAAATATCTCTGAAGAATCATTCGGCCGGTTATTTTTTTCTCTGGATTGCCATCATATCCTTTATGCGCGTGCGCGAAGGATTATGTCTATTATTTTCTTTCAAATAACATTATATCCCTTATGCTCGTGCTCGAGTGATTAACTTGATTATTTTATTTCGAGTGGTTTTTAACGGCAAAAATTTATTTGCTCATTCTGTATTTCCAGAGTTGCCAACTTTTATAATTTATTCCGGAGCATTGTTAGCCCCGCCTTTTTTTCATTCCGGAAATTTTGAAGAATGTTTTTTTCTCTAATTTAATTGTTGTCGCACATTAACGAGAGATATTCTACAAAATTTCTGGTGCGAAAAGAAGGCGGGGCTAAAATTGCTCCGGAATAAATTATTATAAGTTGTCAACTCTGTATTTCGTTCATTTGCAGCGATTTATTTCCTGTTTATAAGGAATGAATCATACGTCTGGCGGTTCGGCTGCAATTTAGAGATATTATTTTTGAAAGCTTGCTTTTCACACATTGTGCATAGTTTGTGAATCATTGTTTCTTAAAATACGCCTTATTTTGATGCATTAATTCATAACGTACGTTTATAAAATAAGAAAAAAATTGTTGTTTTAAGGGGGAGGAAAAAGAGTATTCATAATTTTACAATCATATTGAAGAACATATATGAATTTTTCAAGGTTATATGCAATATTTCAGGGTTCAGGTATTTTCAAATAATAAATTTGGTTTGTTAGAAGTTAGAACACATAAATAAAAACATTGTTACATTAATTTCAATTCATTATGATATTAGACACACAAAAAAAAAAAAAATAAATAAATAAATAAATAAATAAATAAAATAAATAAATAAATAAATAAAAAATAAAAAAGGGGAGGGAACTAAACAAAATTTGGAATTTATTACGTAAAATAATAAATTAAATTTAGTTTTATGCTAATCAGGGACGAATTGGCCGAATCTGGCCCACCTGGCAATGAGATATTTTGCCCACTCACTCTAGAAGAGGGTCCAGGAAAGCTTCCTCTATTGGGTCTCAGACGGTGAAGCTCCAAAAATCCAAGCAATAACTTGTAATAAATAACAATTTTACAACGTTCGGCTTAACTTGTCACTTTAATTTAAATTTTTAAGGTATATATATACAGTCGGTAGCAAAATTATTCGAGCGCTAGCAATAATTCCTGTGTAAAAAAATGTACACTTAAAGTACTGTTTTGTTAAATAAATCCTTGTCGAATCATGTTCTTAGACTGACTAAGAAAGGATTTATTTAACAAAGCAGTATTAGGTATACTTTTTACTTCCTTATACAAAGTATAAGGAAGTATAGTAATCCCGATTTGAGAAATGGATTTTGTATTTCATATTGCTCGCAAACGAATGATCGCTGAATGTTGCCAATTTATACGTGTGACTGTTATGATGTCTAGTTGCACACCTGCAAGTGTCGTCTTAACACGATCTCTCGTTTTAGAGATATAAGGGATTTTACACGATTTTTCGTGACGTCTGTATGTGTGTGTGTGTGTCTGTGTGTGTGTATGTCGCATAACTCAAAAACGGTTGGACGTAGAAAGTTACGAATTGGTACATAGGTTTGTTATAACATCTAGTTGTGCACCTCCCTTTTTGGACTTTCTATGATTTTCCGTTTTGGAGATATTTAGGAAAATTAGGTTCATAATGACAAAAATATATAGGTTTTGGCCATAATGTATCAAAAAACGGTAATAACTCAAAAACGATTTAGACAAATCTTGCAATTTAAATCACTTTCCGACTAGCTAGACATTTGAAACTTTCAGAAAAGCTCAGAACACGTTGACAATGCATTTTTTAAATATTTTTAGCCAACTGTTTCCGATACCTGCTGCCTTCAGCAGCGTTTATGCGATTCAACAGAAAATTTATTTAACTAACTTCCCGACAAGCTAGACATTTGAAACTTTCAGACTAGATCAGAACACGGTGAAAATGCATTTTTTAAATACTTTTAACCAACTGTGTAGGGTCCCTGCTGCCTTCGGCAGCGTTACCAGTTCAAATCTTGGAATCGATTTTTAACTAACTTCCCGACTAGCTAGACATTTAAAACTTCCGGAAAAGCTCAGAACATGGTGACAATGCATTTTTAAAATATTTTTGGCCAATTGTTTCGGGTCACTGCTGCCTTCGGCAGCGTTTACATGGTTCAACAAAATTTTTTTTTAACTAACTTCCCGACTAGCTAGACATTTGAAACTTTCAGAATAGTTCAGAATATGGTGAATATGCATCTTTTTAATACTTTTAGCCAACTGTTTCAGTCCCTGCTGCCTTCGGCAGCGTTTATATGGTTCAACAAAAAAATTATTTAACTTACTTCCCGACTAGGTAGACATTTGAAACTTTCAGAATAGTTCAGAACACAGTGAAAATGCCTTTTTTAAAAATACTTTTAGCTAATTTTTTCGGGTCCCTGCTGCCTTCGTCAGCGTTACCAGTACAAATCTTGCAATCGTTTTTTAACTAACTTTCAGAAAAGCTCACAACACGATGATATTTCATTTTTTTAAAAATATTTTTAGCTGTTTCGGGTCCAGTGTCAATGTTTTCTAACATTATGTATATTTCTAAAAGTGTATAAGGAAGTCATGTGGTGCCCACATCAGATTTTTTATATAGGAATTATTGCTAACGCTCGAAAAATTTTGCAGCCGACTATCTATATAATAAAATATAGGAATGTAGCCCGATTTCTTTTTATCCGTGGATCAGCACTTAATACAACATGTTCCAGAAACACAAGAGCACTGTTGGATATTGATACTAGAATACACTGCTCAAAACAAAAGATATTGTAAGTGTCATATAAAATAACGGTGTAACCGAAACTTGTTTTTGTTTAAAATTGAAGAAGAGAGTCACATGCAAATATTTCTCATTTCCGAACTTCGGAGTACGCAAATTTTGAGTTTGACATTAAAAATGTTGTTTTAGCGACAGCGAATGAAATTTGGCTTTCAACTAATTGAAAGGAAAACCGAAAAATAATGGTCAGTATTCAGTAAGTGCGTATTTTCGACGATTACGATGCCTTAACAAAGTCATTTAACAGATTCAGAAATTTGAAGTGTTTTGGGTGGTTATAGGGGGATCGAAATATAAACCGAATAGCCGAAGACCCTGGAGTTTCGCAAAATGTGATTTCCATGCTCTGGAACTGATTTTTGAAGACTGGAAATGCAGACTGAAGATCAGGGCAAGATCATAGACGTGGAACAATGTCCAATGAAGATCGTTATTTACGATATTTAACGCTAACGTCTTGGAGACACCGAAATATAAGTTCTACTCTTCTTCAACACCTTCGCTCGGCTACTGGCGCCACAGTTTCGATTCAAACTGGCTCCACTCTGTACGTCTGTATGCTTACCGTTTAACAGTAATGTGTTATGTTAACAGCAAGACACCGTCACACCCGTAGGAAGTGGGCAACACAGCATGTGAGCTGAAGGAGAAATGAGTGGCGCAATATTCTTTTCTCTGATGAGTCCCGTTTTTCTGTTCATCATGATAATAGGTATATTTTCATCAGGAGGGAATATGACGTTAGAAACAATTCTGCGTTCGTATTTGGAAGTGTCAGATTTGATGATGGGGGTGGCGGTGACGGTCTCCATCGGCCTCCATTCATGAGCGCACTGATCCCCACATCATTCGAAATGGAGTTCTGTCCGGTCGCCGATATAGGGATGAGATTCTTAGACCTATTGCTATAGCGAGGAGCTGGTTTCAGACAGTTTGGGTTAAAAATGTTGAAGTAGTCGAGAGAAGATGTTAAAGAAGAATGTCATTCATATTTCGGTGTTTCCGAGCCGTTAGCATTAAATACCAGTCTTCGTTGCCCTTCTACGACCTTGCCCTGGTCTCCAAATATCGATTCCAAATTCTGGAAATCCCATTTTGCGAAATTACAGGGGCTTTGGCTGCTAATTTGGCTATTTTTTGAAATATTTTAATAATTATTTTATAAAATACTAGCTGACCCGCCCGGCTTCGCACGGATGAACAAATTTTAGCTAAAAATGGATTGATATAGAAAAAACAACTAATATATCAGTTTATGTGTCAGTGAGGCAATATTAACGACTGTTTAAAAAATTGTGACTTTTTTTAGGCATATTCTAAAGAAAAGTTCCTGAAAAGAAAGAATTTCGAAAGGTAGAAAAATTTAAATTATATGAATTAAAAAATCATGTGTAGGTAAAAAGATAAGATACAGCGTTGCTAAAGGACCTCCATGATGACATTTTACTTATTTATATATTAATTATTAAGTTTATTTTTATTGCTATTTATATCGTTTTTTTTTTTTTTTTTTTTTTTTTCCATTTTTGCGATGTACTAAGATGACTGACTATCTCTATTGCGTAAGTAAAGCCATTGTCGAGGAACGTTTGAGCTACTTCAGTGCTAAATTTCAAATTTCGAAACGGTATCTATATTAATAGAAGAAATAATCTGCCTGTCTGTGTTTACCGTACAGTATAAACTATAGCACGTTAAGTTTAGAAATTCTTTTCTATAAAAAGAAAATACGTGCATATTTGCAACATATATTTTTGATATTCCTAATAGAACTTTCAAAAAATTACGTTTCATGCAATTTTATTATTATTATTATTATTATTATTATTTATTTAAATTAAATTTTCAAGCTGATGATAATAAAATTAAATGTTGACAATTTTTATTTACTGTTTATATATTTATTCATTTATTTTTTACATAAAAAGAAACATTTCTTTACTCATGCGAATAAAATGTATTGAAAAATGAAACCTATGACATGATTTATTTTTTTATTATTTTTTAAAATATAAAACTGACGTCATAATAGCTTTAATTATTATTATTATTATTATTATTATTATTATTATTATTATTTATTTGTTCTTAAAATATTAATTTTTATTAAATAAATAGCTTATGTGTTTTTTATTCTCTTAAATTTAACGTCCGCAAAGCAATATGGTTACTGTTTTAGTAATGGTTCTCCATAGCGATCATTAATGTTTTTTGTGATTTTGGCGATAAATTTAAAAGGTTATCGCAATAGCGTAAAGACCTTGGCGTGATGCGTACCAGCTATCGCGGTGCCAAATTTTAAATATCGCTTAGGAAGTCCTATACAAAAGCAGATTTCCAATGTTTAATTTATTTTAAATGAACCATGTTTCTAATCAGTATAATGAAACTCGAATAATCAAATTTCATTTGCATTTCCTTAGCGACTGTATATTGCGCTACTTGCCATAATTGTTAATTGCTGATAATGTTCGCTAAATAAATTTTAACTTTCAATTATTCAGTTAAATCGTTGAAATAGCGGAGCGAAGCGGCAGTAAAATTTAATAAGTAAAGTCTCATTGATTCCACAATGGAACACCAGTATTTCAAAGAGTGAGCTTGTCAGCCGTTTTTAATTCACTGGTTAATCAGTAAAACTCGCTGGTTCAAACATTCAATAATGATTGCGGTCGCAGCCACCAAATGTTCACTGGTTTAACCATGTGTGTGAATGGTCAAATGCGCCAAATTACGTGAATGTCACATGACTGAAAATAAACGGCGAGAAATAATGTATACTTTAGCGATTGTTTGGCTTATATTAGATATCTGTCGTATTTGGCGATATTTTATTTGGAGGTTAAAAATGTAATGCAAAAATATATACATTCCAAATGTATATTTTTGTAATACATATTGTTCAAAATATTTTTTCACATTATCGATTGCTGTCTTAATGGACGTTATTAAAATAACCATGATTTTGATAGGAATTAAATATGTTTGCCAGTTGACATGGCGACCTTTTTATTATTTTTTTTTCGGCAGGGACATTATCAAATCTGCTCTGATTAGTTTCTTTAATAATATATATATAAAACAATTAGGAAAAGACGGGGGAAAAGCCATAATAAACAATGTTTATAGCAAAAGAAAATTCTACTAGAAAATCCTTTAAAATTTAATGAAAAGCTTCGCAAACCATACTTGAAATGTCTATGTTCCATTATGATTTATAAGAATGCGATTTATGCATTTAGATTTTTAGTAGAAGTACTTTGTCGCATTTATGGGTTATCTCATTCAGGCACAATGACCTTAATTTGTACGACATATTACTTTTTTTGTTTTACTGTTATACTGTTTAATATAAACAGTTAAACATGAACACTGAAAAAGCTTTTAATCGTGTCGATAGAGAAAGATTATGGATCATAATGAAAAAAGAGAGGAGTCCCGGAACACTTAGTTCAAGCACGAGAATCCCTATACCAAAATACCAAAGTACTAATTGATACGGAGGAAGTAGAAACAAACCAAGGCGTTACACAAGGCATTTAAGGAATGGTCTATCCCCTACCTTCTTCAATATTTATATTAATGACATTAATACGAACGTGGAAATTATCAATAAGTGCTGATATCCATTTGAATATGTCAACTTGTGTAAATGTTTGCAGATGACCAGATCATAACTCATTCAAATGAAGATGGCCTTCAAAGATCTGTCTACATTCTTCATAAAATATGCCAAGAATATAATATGAAAATATTCATTTCGAAAACGAAAACAATGGCATTTAAAAGCAAAGAACCAGTAAGAGTCAATTTTGATAATAAAATTATCGAACAGATACAACACTTCACCTATATAGGATGCAACATCACCTTTGACTATGATAACGATTCCCAAAAAAAGTTAATCAAATTTCAACACATTTGTGGCACTCTCATAAGAACACTAAAGGGAAAAACGAGAAAAGAAGCACAGCTGAAGTTTTATAGGATTATGGTAGTGACCACTTTGCTATATGGCTTAGAGACATGGTTCCTGTGTGCCCATGATAGAAGCAGAATTCAGGCAGCAAAGAGCGATACCTGCGATCTCGGAAGGGCTTCACATTTTTGAGCAAAATAAAAAATGAAGCTATTAGAAGAGAATTAAAGGTTTTTAGCCTCTTAGACAAAATCATTGAATGCCGCGCTAATAATAGTTTAAAATATTTAAAACAAAAGGAGACAATTATTGATTAAATCACTGAAAATTTTCTAGACTCACAATCACAATAAATCTAACTTCATATATCTAAGAATTAATATTACTTTTATTATAGTGTTAACTTGGTGGATTTTTAAATTATTAAATATTAAAATTAGCAATTTGATTTTATACTAAAATAATTTAAATATTACTTTTATTTTTGAAATCTAAGTAAAAGGAAGTTTTTATTGATGAAATTATTGAAAATTTTTTTGCTCTTCGGTAATTTAATTTTTTTAACTGGAAAAAAATAAGTTTTATAGTATTACAAGGTTGCAAACTTTTTAATTTATTCTGAAGCATTTTTAGCCCCACCCGTTTTCCATATCACTTTTACATTAACACTTTCGCGACCGCATGCTTTGTCTTTTTGACAGTAAGGCCCGCCTATGGGCGTTATTCTCCCTAGTTACAGCATTTCAGGACACAATTTTCTGTATTCACATTTATATTACACATCGATAGACATTATAATTATACTCTTTCTAATCAAAGTGTTTATATCCATAGTATATTGATTGTATAAATATGAATATTCGATACATTCTTAAGAAATAAATAACATACAAATTGTGAAAGAAACGCCCACTGGTGGAGTTACAGATTTTCAAATGACGTGAACATACTTTCTAACCATTTCATTATGAACCGTACAATTTTTAGTTCCCTCCTTTTTATTCACACCAGTCATTTTTTATAGTAATTTTGTTCTTGTTTAACCGTAACAACATTTGGAGAGAATAACTCTAAAAATAAAGTGGTGTGAAAAAAGGGGCGTTAACAATTGTACGGTTATTAATGAGATGGTTGGCAAGTATGCGTGAATCTACGTCATCGGTCGAATGAGTGTTAAAAGTTATTTTATCTTACATTATTGTAGTTATATCTTGGAGAAAAATATACTATAAATAAAGTGGTCCGAAACAAAAAATACTCCGGAATAAGAATAAATTAAAATGTAGGCAATCATGGTACTATTAAATAAGTAGACTAAAATATCGTACTAAAATAAACTTAAATGATAACT
This sequence comes from Salticus scenicus, assembly GCA_963930645.1. Lineage (NCBI taxonomy): Eukaryota > Metazoa > Arthropoda > Arachnida > Araneae > Salticidae > Salticus > Salticus scenicus. Next base: position 242,170,286 of record OZ005653.1, on the reverse strand, counting down.
TTCTTTTTGAATTCAAAAGTGAGAGACTTTTATTGATGAAATTATTAAGAATTTTCTTGCCTCTCATTTAATTTACTTTCATAACTCTGAAATAATAGTACTTTTATTATAATGTTAACTTAAGCATAATATTAATTATTTAAACATTAAAATAAGTAATTTAATGTTATACTAACTTAATTTAAGTAATAACATTATTTCTGAAGTTTAAACGAAGAGAAATTTGTATGGATGTAATTTTTGAAAAATTTACTGTCCCTAATTAATTTTAACTCTGAAATAATATTGATTTTATGGCAAAGATAAATAAAATAAGTATATAAATATTATACTATAAAATAAAATATGTCAATAAATGAATCAATATTATACTAATTAAAATTATTTTTATTTTATTTATTTATTTATTTATTTTTAAGAAAAATAAATAATTATTGGTAAAATTATTCTTTTTTTTTTTTTTTTTTTTTTTTTTGTTTCTCCTTTTACTGAATCCAATTTTGGCATTGGGAAATAATATTATACTTTCGCAGTAATATTAAAAAAAAATAAATTATAATACCAATGCACAAAAAATGCTTTATTGTATCCCCCCCCCTTTTTTTTTAACTTAAAAGAAAGAAAATAATGCAACATAATCAGACAAATTATTTCTATTTGATTAGTAGATTAACTATTACTTTTCAGCAAATTTTAAATATTTATCAGCGTAATTCTGCATAACACAAGATAATTTGCATTAATTCCTAACTTAAAAACATTGGCCGAATTCTGATTCCGTCACCTTACTTCTTTAACCTTAACTATGATTCCTTAACCTAACGCAGCAGCTGGAAAGCTTTCTTTATCTACAGGGGATGGCAGTCAAATCTCTGTATAATTGTTTAAGATGATGCTTTTAGTGGACGTGGAGATTAAAATTAGTTTTTAAATTTACCAGCCTGGGGATTTCATCAGTTTGCAGCACATCACAAAACAAAGGGTATTTGACCATCTTTGCAAGTATAGTTGCCAACTTATCACTTTTTGACTATAGGAAGAATTTAATAGAAATATTTACTTCATTTAATCAGTGAACTGTAACGATTTTCACTGATAAAGTAAAATAAAAATATTTATTAAAATTTTCCGGTAGCCAGAAGTTGCTAAGTTGGCAACTATATTTACACACTGAGCTGAAGAACAACTGGAGGAAATGCTAGACCGGTTTTGGAAAGTTTGCTTTCCGAGTGTTGCACGGCAGAAAGAATTTGATATCTTTAAATTTCAAAGTAAAATTGTGTAAAGGTTGTCTGTTCGAACAAAAATATGCTGAACATGATATTACAGTTTTAAATTTAATTCTTTAAAGAGTATACTAGTAATAGACGACCCGACAAATGTTGCCTGCAATGCAGGGTTTGACTCACAAGGAAAGTGTGAATTAGTAAAATCGCTATTGAAACCAAACCAACCTTAAATTAAAGAGCATGGTCGAAAACATTGGGTACCGTACAAATTTGTTGCAACAACTCCCATGGGGGTGAAATATGCTTTCTATTAGTTTTAGTTATTTCTATAAAAGCCAAAAAACACACAGCGTAGTGAGAAGAGATGGTGCAGTGCTAGCGTGCTTGACTTCGGATACGGAGGTAGTGGGATCGAGTCCTCGCAAGGGCGTTTTGTATTTTATTTTTTTATTTCAACTGAAATATTTATTTTTGACATTTTTAATTAAATTAAATCATTATTTTAAGAGAAAATATTAATTATATTAAAACAAGTTTTTTTTTCTTTTCTTTTCCTTTTTTTTTTTCAACAGAAATATTTATTTTTGGCATTTTTAATTAAATTAAATCATTATTTTAAAAGAAAATATTAATTATGTTAAAACAAGTTTTTTTTCTTTTCTTTTCTTTATTTTTCAGCGCGGCCAATTTAATATATATATATATATATATATATATATATATATATATTTTAACCAATTTATTTATTTATTTATTAAATTTAAAGAAATTAATAATTTAACGGGACATACTTTTATATTATATTTAGGTAAGATTTTGTTAATGGTTACATTCAGATAAAATTTTGTTAATGATTGTTTTATATAAATTATTAATTACTATTTTTTAACGACGACATTAATAGCAAGCGTTAATCGTCTGCTCTCAATTGCATTGTATACGTATTCAGGTAATTTTTTGCATGAAAAATCCTGAATGATGAATAGCTGTGGTGTCGGAAGAACTGACAGTAATATTGAAGACAATGACAAATTTTCTCAAAATTATTTTACTAATTTATAATTAATTTACATCTAAAAAAATTCAAAATCTGGGTAAATATGAATTTTACAAATCAAGTAATCTCGACAAAAAGCCAAATATTTGACAAAATTTTCGTGATGAACAATAAATGACAGTGAACAAAGTTGAAATTCAAATAATTGTGATCAATCTTTTTATATTTCTTGTTCTAATTGTGAAAAATACTTATGGTTTCATGATTTTTCTACTTTTAATCATAATTGTTATAAATTAGAAACTATATTCGTAGCTTTAAAAATGGTTTCCCTTTTCATAAATAAAAAAATGCATTTGTTAAATTCATTCTCAATACTTTATTAGTTGGAATACTCAAATATATATATATATATATATATATTCTTAATGTAATAAATATTTTCTCTTAAATTAATAATTTAATTTAATTAAAAACGTATAGAAAAAAAAATCGAAAAAGTTACAAAACGCCCTTGCGGGAACATAACTCGATCCCACGACCTCCGTAGCCGAAGTCAAGCACGCTTGCACTGCACCATCTGTTCACACTACGCTGTGTGTTTTGTTGGCTTTTATGGAAATAACTAAAACTAATAGAGGGCATATCTCACCTCCATGGGAGTTGTTTCAGCAAATTTTTACGGTACCCAATGTTTTCGACCATGCTCTTTAATTTAAGGTTGGTTTGGTTTCAATAACGATTTTACTAATTCACACTTCCCTTGTCAGTACGGCAAATGATTGCAGAAAAACTGGCACGCACGAACTCTGTGTAAAGGTATTGGAAGCATTTGCTCTTCAGTTCAGTGTATTTACAAGATATAGTTTCTTGTTTTCAGATGTAAATTCTACTTAGAGCTTAAAAAATACTAAAAAACACATTTTCCGCTGAAAATATGACGAACATGGTCTTTGAGGCGAATGCTGGTTCGATTTTCTATAAACACTATCATGGAGAATCACTCAATGAGCGTTCATCCGAGTAATATAATCAAGACGTGAAAACTACTATCCTCACAACATTCATTTTTTGTAGAAATTAATTTAAATATGTAGTTCAACAAAAATATTGGTGTTATTTAAATAATATCTTCCTAAATGAAAACTTAACATTTTAATTCGCCTAACATTACAGGTAGAAAATAAGAACTTCACACAATGTGGATTCTAAACCATTCCTTCAAAACTTTTAATGATTTTTTTCCCCTTCGCACTTATAGTTGCTCTAAAGGAAGTATTTCTGAAAATACAAGTACAACATTTGATCTACATTATGAAAAAAAAAAAAAAAAATCACTTGGGAATGATTGCGTAAATTTTATTTAAAAAAAAAAAAAAAAACTGAAAATGCATTAATGCATAATTTATATTTTCAAATGTGAAATATAATGCGCATAAAAATATCTAACTAGTATTTTATATATACATATATTTTAATTGGTAAAAAAATTTAGAAATAAAGGTGGGGCAGAAAGTACTCCGGAACAAAGTAATATATTGGCAGCTATGGGTTTCTAATAGCGCATCGGAATAAATTATAGATGCTGGCATTTGCTTTTAGGTATGTCTCCTGCGTTGCTAGTTGTAGGATTTTCTTTTCTTTTCTTTTCTTTTTTTTTTTTTTTTTTCAAATTTGTCAAAATTTTAATTTATTCCAGAGCAAATTTAGCCCTGCCTTTGTATCATACCACTTTTATTTTATGAGTATTTTTTTTTTTTTAATATTAGTTTGATTCATAAATAATTTCCGTGCCAGTTAAAATAGAATACACATCAATAACATTATACAACGAATATAAGGTATTATATTAGCAGAGCTGCCAACCTAATCCGGCAAAATGTTAGTACCGCCCCCTTTTCTACACCAATAAATTTTTAGAGTATTTTTCTACTTAATGCATCATAGATACATTTGAAGAGAATTGCTCTAAAAATTAAGTGGTGCAGAAAAAGGGGCGTTTTTCAATAGGCGTTAACAATTTGCCGGATTAGGTTGGCAGCTCTGTATTAGGTATTATTTCCAGCCGAAGAATAAGCCCCTCCCACATTTATCATGTTACGTCTTTATAGGTGGAGTCTTAAATAACTTCCTTTGTTTTAGCACGCATTTATTTTGCTTTCATTTAGTTACAAAATTATATCAATTTATTATGTATTCACCATTATCATGTATGACGTTCCCCCATCTTCTTGGCAGTTTATATATTTCGTCCTTGTAAAATATTGTTGGTTTCGATTGGAAGAAATTTTCGTCAGCCTGTCTGACTTGTTCTTCAGATTTGAATGATTTTTCTTTCAAAAAGTTTTGTAAAGAACAGAAAATGTGAAAATCTGTCGGGATAAGGTCCAGGGAGTAAGGTGGGTGCAGTAAAACTGACCATCCAAGCTCAGAATTTTTTCTTGAGTCACCCTTGCTGTATGTGGTCTTGCATTATCATGTAAAAGAATGACGTTTTTGCTATTGGCGATTGTGAGACGCTTTTCATGAAGTTTCTCTACCACTCTTTGCAGTTCCTGAACATAATTACAGTAATTGTTAAATTTTACTTTAATAACTCGTGATGGATTAGTCCTCGACAATCCCACCATACACACAATAAAATCTTTTTTCCATGGGTGTCAGCTTTCGAATCTGCTAAGGGTTTTTGTTCCTTATCAAGCCACTGTCTTGTACGGATGATATTCTCATAAATGAACCATTTTTTATCGCCAGTTGTTATCCTATCTAAAGGCTGTTTGTTTTCTCGTGAGAGCAGACTTGTAGCAATAGATAGACGATCTTCTTTATTCAGTTCACTGAGGTTGTGTGGTATCCATACTCCTAATTTGCTGACTTTCCCTAATTTCTTCAGTTGGCGGAAAATAGTTGATTGTGGTGCATTCAACCTTTCTGCTATATATCTAGTTGATTGGCATGGATTTCGTTCCAATATAGCCTTTACAAGGTTGTCATCAATGTAGAAAGGATGTCCTGTCCTCAGTTCGTCCTTTAAAGTCGTATTTTCAGGGCGGAATTTTATAAACCAGTATCTAACTGTACGATCAGTTATTAGTCCTTCACCGTATACACTGCAAGTAGCGCCCATACACATTACATGATAAATGCAGGGGGAGGAGCCTATCTTTGAAGCCTTATATTCATTGTATAATGTTTCTGGTGTAAATTTTAACTAAACTAAACCGGAAATTATTTATGAATCGACCTAATAGTTATAAATTTGAGAAAATTATTCAGGGTGGTTACAGACCCGCCTTTTTCCCCTGATTATTCCACCAAATTATTTATATAATTATTTTTACTTAATTAGTTTTGTCGCGACCGCATGTTTTTATCTTTTTGATAGTAAGGTCCGCCTATGGGCGTTCTTTTTTCAAGCTACATTATTTCAGAACAAGGTTTTCTGTATCCATATTTTTATTTCATATGAATACACACACTTGCCAATCTCCTAATTAATATTCCGTAGTGTTGCTAGTCCCGCCTTTTTTCTTCCCCCAGTAAATTTGTAGAATAACATTCTCCAAAAGCAATTACTATTAAATAAGATGAAAAATACTCTAAAAAAATACTGGCGTGAATAAGAAGGCGGGGCTAATGATACTACGGAATATTAATTAAGATGTTGGCGAGTATGAATACAAATAATGATTATGCTCTTTCTAGTGAACGTATTTGTATCCACACTGATTTGATTGTACAAATATGGATAGAAGGACTATTCTTAAGAAATGTATAAACATACAAATTGCAAAAGAAATGCCCACTGGAGGAGTTACAGATTTCCAAATGACGTGAATCTACGTCAGCTCGTCGCGAAAGTGTTGATGGTGCAAACATATTATTAAAAATTACGAAAGAAAAATATCGGTGGAAGATTTAGGGAAAAAATGTGGTCTTCTGTGATCACGCTGTTATTCTATAAATAAAGTCAAGTCTAAAAATGTTCTGTGATAAATTAAAATGCTAGCAACTATGTTTTTTGATATATATATATTTTTTTTTTTAGAAAAAAGAAAAAATAACTGTTTTGCAGGGAGTTTTCTGTTAACCAATAAAACTTTAAAAAGACCTCACTTTATATATATATATAACACTACCCCGACTACTTTTCCGCAAATCGTCGTATATTTATACTGCTGGTGCCGATCGATTAGTAATAACATTTATTTCATTACTAACCGATCTATACTTATACAGTACTTAGTCTTTAATTATATTTTGCTTAGGGTTAGTCCACATTTTAAAACTTGCACCCCCTTTATTTTTTTATTTGGGAAAATCCATCATTGATGCTTTTTTTTTTTTTTTTTTTTTTTTTGTGTGTGTGTGTGTGTGTGTGTGATATTTGAATGAAATCAATCCAAAAAATGGCATATTTCATATATTTCTCTTAAATTTTCATAGAGTTATGTTGTACGAAATAACTTGTAATTTATTATTCTAGTTTATATCTACAGGATGATATTGTTAAATGAATGTGATAGACTTTAATTCCTATGTTACTCAAACATTACTAAATTGAAATTTCTTTTTTCTTACTACCTTCTTTTTTTTTTTTTTTTTTTTATACGCTAGAATGAAATGATTAAACGTATTCAAATGACTAAACATATTTTTTAATATAAAGCACATTTTTAAATAGGAAAGTTATTAATAAATCTTATTTAAAAAAATAATAATAATAATTAATTAATAATATAAGCGTAATCAAAAGCATGGACGTGTGTTTTAAAATCTACAGCTTAAAACAATTTTTTTCCAGTTATAGTGATATTTCATTTGTTGTTGGCGTGAGGAGACTGTCTCGTATAATCATTGGTATCAAATATAGGAGTGGCATTCTCCGCCTTTTTTATAATGCATTTTCAGGAGAATAAATTTCCCAACATTTTAGCCTCTAGCATTTTTATGGTGATATTTTCATGGTATTGCTGTAGTAATGTATCATGATTAAGCAGGATTGAGATTTTTCAATAAAAATTTTGGTGGTAAAAGAAGACGGAAATTTTCCTTCCTGTAATCAGCTCTTAAAAAAAAAAAAAAAAAAAAAAAAAAAAAAAAAAAACGGAAAATGCTATCCCAGCATCTATATTAGAAAGTCAATGATCTAAAACTTAGGCTTATGATCACCATAGGTGGCAGTTTGGTGTTTCGTAATGTTAGCACTTCCAGGTATGTAGTTTTCCATTTTTGTTTTTAAGCGAAAGAATTCCTGAATTTTATGGATATATATGCATATTCTTTAATACGTAATATTAAACTGAAGGATTTATTGAAACGGAAAATTTTTAAAACCCATTGTGAGCTGGACAGTGTTTTGAAAAATGATGAACAATGAAAGAAAGAAAAGAAAAGAAAAAAAATGAAAATGTTGAATCAATTGCAGCTAGTCAGAATTTAGGAAATGCTAATTAAGATCCAGGGAGAAAAATATAAGATATTCCTTTATTTATTTATTTATTTTGTTTACAAATTATATATGCAGCCAACATAAGAATAAAAGTAAGAGAAAAAAAAAAAAAAAAAAAAAAAAAAAAAAGAGTCTACTGATCTCAAAGCCGTATAAAATATTAAAATAGTCAGAATTTCATTGTTTATTTCCTTTACTCAAAACATTTTTAGACATTTGAAGACGTAAATTAATTCCGAAATTGTAAATTTTTTATCTCAAAATTGTAAATTTTCCACTTTTACCCAATCATTTTTCGGTTTCGATGAGGAATAACGCTAGAATTTTAAATGTTCTGCATTGTTACTATCATTATTTTCTGTGTCTGAAATATCCTGAAATATTAAATTTTTCTCATTGTCGTTTTTTCTTCTTACATTTTTGCATTTGAAAGTTAGAATATTGGTGAAATTTAGAAAATTCATGAATTTTCTGAGTGTGAAAACGAAATTTAAAATTATATATTATTTAAGTCAGGGATTTTTTAGGTCTGGATGCCGTAAAATAACATTCGAATTGTAAAATTTTTGTCCTAATTTCTGAATTCATGAAAAATAAAATTAGTCACTTAAAATTAGACGTTTTCACAATATATCATTTTTAAGTTGATGTCTACACAGACTGACAAATAAGTTAACAAAATTCTTACAAACGAACACCACATCGTTTATGATTTTTCGAATTCTCATACATTAAAAATATGACAAATTGTTTAAGAATTGAGATCTAAAATTTTTATAAATATCTAATATTTCCATACTTGTAGCACAGTGAAATTTTTTTTTAAATTTTTGATTGGTTTTTCATATATGTGTGCCCCTCACCCCACCCCAAAATTTTCATTCACGCTACGCCTATGACTGTAGGGTATTGTTGTGTATTAACTTCTATTTTTACTACGTTCCTGCTCAAAAGTTTTGCAAATTTGTAAAAGATTAGTTTTTTTTAATTTAAAACTTACTAAATGTTTTCAAACATTGGGCATTTAGAAAACTGGGTCTTCCTCATGTTTTTCAGTGAAGATTGGTTTAAGATAACATTTAGGGGGCCGGTAACAAATTCATCAAAATCAATGATGTTTATGATCATCCTGTATTATTAAATGAACGAAATGGACTGTAACTTTAGGATATGTTAATATAGACTCAGCTTAATTTGTAGATGAATTTCTGTGACGATAGCATGTTAAATAACGGAGGTATAAGCATTTATTTTACAACTCCCCCAAAAAATCAACATGATTTTCATTTATAAAATACGGAGATTTTGATTAAAATTATTCTCACTTTCAGATAAGTTGGAAAAAAACATTTAAAACAATATACTGCAATCGGAATACAAATAATTTAAATATCTCATGAAATATGAACATTTTTATGAAAAAACGTTTTCACTGCGCATGTGCGAAAGATTAAAAAATTTTTATTGCGTAGGCTGAAAGCTAGATATATTGGACAACTTTCGGCAAAAGTGTATTCGAACAAAAAATGAAGCAAATTATCCGAAAAAGAACGAGTTAGATTTTAGATATTTTCCAAGAGATGAAATTTTTAAGGGGTTTTTCAAATTCATCGCCACGTAATTAACTTGAAAATCAAATTATTTCAACCACGCTCCAAATGTACTTTTTTGTAAAAAAAAAAAAAAAAAAAAAAAAAAAAAACCTTATAAGCTTGTAACTATAACATATTTTTGTTTATTTATTAACATTTGTGAGATGGTATGGGGTTTTTTTTACAAAAAAGAACTTTTGCTGAGTTGTTACAATCATTGGATCTTTGAATTAACCACACGGCATGTGAAACACCCCTTACGAAGTTTCAACTCTTGGAAAACATCTAAAATCTAGCTCGTTCTTTTTCGGATAATTTGCTTAATTTTTTCTCTATTCAAATGCATTTTTGCGCACTTGCCAACATCCTAATTAATAATCCTTAGTGTTGTTAGTTCTGCCCTTTTTCTCACACCAGTAACTTTTTTTTTTAAATTAATATTTTCCAAATATAATTACGTTTAAATAATAAGAAAAATATGCTAGAAAGATACTCATGTGGAAAAGAATATGGAGCTAACAATACTACGGAATAATAATAAGTATATTGGCAAGTATGCTTTTGACATAAGTTGTTCAATACACTGGGTTGCAAAATGACATGAACGCCTAGTAAGTTTGTGATATGAAGACAAAAATTCACAAATAATTATCAGAAAGCACTATTCTTGGGATAAGTACAATAATCTCACCTAATACATAGCGATAAAATGAATATAAAACTTTAAAATTTATTGAAAATATAAATTATCTAAAAAAACGGTGCTGCAAAATGATATGAACACTGATTGAAATTACGTCTAAACAAGCATGTAAACTGATCAGGAATATTGAATACGACTTTGAGAAGAAAAAACCAAAATATGCAAATTACTTAGCACATAAATGTGCTTCGCAGGCTTAGAAACTTTCAAGCGAGTATTGAATGAGTATTGAACTTGTTCCAACATTTTGTTTTCAAGTTGCTGCTATTTGAAATCCCGCTGTCACTTGAAAATGCACCATCACTATAGCTTTTTAAATTCTAAACTGATTCAAACAAAAATTGGATAGTGAACTTATGGTTCAAATATCTTGGATAAGTTCGCTTAGTAACTTGATCCACAATTTTATTTCAAAGTGGCTGCCACTTGAAAATTTGTCATTATGAAAACTTTTGTAATACTGAATCAGTTCGCATCAAATTTGGGTGGTGGATTTATCATTCAAACCTCTTAGATAAGTTCGCTGGGCATCTCACTTCGCTTTTTTGTTTCCCAGTGGTGAATTCCACTTGAAATTTTTTTGTGACGATAATTTTTAAAATACTGAATTAGTTTGAACTAAAGTTGGACAGTGAACTTGTCATAAAAATATCTTGGTTGATTGCACTGGACAAGTTTCTTAGATATTTTTTTTCCAAGTTGCAGCCACTTAAAAATTTGTCATAACAATAATTTTTGAAACATTGCACTGATTCGAGCCAAAATTGGACAGTTAACTTAGGTTTCAATTATTTTAGATGAGTTTGCTGGGCAACTTTCTCCGTTATATTGTTTCCAAGTGACGGCCACTTGAAAATTTGTAATCACGATAACTTTTGAAATACTTAATCAACTCAAACCAAAGTTGAAAAATGGGTTTATCTTTCAAATATCTATGATTTCAGTACGCAATTCTTTCACCAATTTTGTTGTCAAGTTGCATCCACTTGAACGCTGCCACTTCAGACTTTGTTATCACGTTAACTTTTAAAATACCGAATTTATTCAAACCGAAGTTGGACTGCGGACTTATCATTAAAAATAATCTTGGATTAGTTCACGGAGCAGCTTGCTCCGCCATTTTGACCCAAGTGGTAGCCATTTAATTTTTCAACACGATGATTTTTGAGATTTTGAATTAATTCGAGCTAAATTTGTACAGTAGACTTATCTCACAAGTGCATTTGATATACTTGTTTTCCAACTTGGCCTATCATTTTTTTTTTTTTTTTTTTTTTTTTTTTCCCAAGTGCCGGCCACTTTAAAATTTCAAATTCACATAAAAAAGTACTTATGAATCGATTTGCTTAAAATCTATATGTACACAGCCTAAATCAATATTTCTACTAAGTCCATTAATAATTTGTAGCCAACATTTTGTAAGAAATTGACTGCTACTTGATAAGTAAAATGAATTCAACGTACCCTTCCGAATGAGCTGGAAGAACTTGCAATTGAATAACATCTATCTCATACCAGTTATAGTCTTAATTAATATTCCACTAGATTTTAATTTTCGTAGTATTTTTCTTATTATTAAATCCCAATTACATTTGCATAGCTGCCAAGTTTTTTAATTTATTCCGGAATGTTGTTAGCCCCGCCCTCTTTTCACACCGTAATCTTTGTAAAAAAGTTTTCTTCATTATGTGATTACGATTAAATTTGAAGACAATTACTCTAAAAATATTACGGTGTGAAAAAGGGGCGGGACTAGCAACATTCCGGAATAAATTAAAAAACTTGGCAGGTATGCATTTGGAGAAAATTACTCTAAATATTAAGCGGTATAGAAAAAGGGCGGTACTAACAATTTTACGGAATATTATTTGAAACATTATCATAGGGGTATTTGTGTATTTTGAAAAGTAAACCCCTCCTTTTGGCGTGTCCCTAAAACGCAGAGTTTCCAACTTTTATAATTTATCCTCGAGCATTTTTAGCCCCGCCTTCTTTTTACACCAGAAATTTTGTAGATTATTTCTCTTTAATAAGTGACAACGATTAAAAGAAGAAAATCATTTTTTCAAAATTTCCGGTATGAAAATGAGGCGGGGCTAAAAATGCTCGTGAATAAATTGTAAAAGTCGGGAACTCTGCTGAAACGTTATACTATTTATACTTGCTAACATTCTAATTAATATTCCGTAGCGGTGTTAGTCCCACCCTTTTTTTCACGCCACTAAATTTTTAGAGTAATATTCTCCAAATGCAATTGCGATTAAATAAGAAGGAAAATACTCTAAAAAGATATTTAACAAAATTAGCAAACCTGTGAGAAATTTCCACAGTTAATTTCTTTTTCTGTTTACCTTAAAAATTTGAAACTTATAAGTTTTATACCAATTTCACCATCCAAGTTAAATTTTAAATCATCAGAAGCCAAAATATTATTAGTTTTCACGGGATGAAACGCTACTGATCGTTAAATCACCCAAAGAAAAATTTAAAATCAAAATTCCTTTTTGACGACCCAGTTGTCATACTTAACCAGGCAGGACAATTTTAGTATACGACCTCTATGGCGATTTTTAATATTTTGCCGCCATGTTAGTAATGCCTTTTAATTTTTTTTAATTTTTTTTTTTTTTAATTAGTACCTACTTTTATTATACTTTTTATTATTATGTTTTTTAGTCTTATGACAAATGTTCATATTTTGTTTATATCTTTAAAGCATTGATAGGTTCAAATTAGTAAAAATGCAACTTTTAAAAGCAGATTTTATTGTAAAATAATTTCATAAGACAAATAATTTTACTTATTTATTTATTATTTGATCACTGAATTAAGTCTAAGTGCTTAAATATAGAGTATGTATTCTTTTTTATTCTCGGGTATATATTATTGTCACTATCTTAATCGTTTCTACAAAATAAAATCGCAACTGGTCTACGGTACAGAAATATTATATAGATGATTGTACTTATTCGTCACTAAATTAGAAAAATTTTATTCTCAGCAAGGGCCGTAAAGTCTCTGGCCTACATGTTCACCAGCAGCATTATAGTGTTAAACACAAATATGCAAAATCGTTTTTTTTTTTTTTTTTTTTTTTTTTTTTAAAGTAAAGTTCACGTAAAGGCGGGACCAATTTTTCTTTAAAAGCGTACTTTTTCGTGACCTGGAAGGCAATGTATTAAGATGTTCGCAAGTATGCTATGCTATTTTATCACGACACAATATTATAAAAAAGTGGTAAAGATTTGTATATAAAAATAGAAGTAGAATAAAATGCGGAAATTTCTGAAACCTGAAACTGTCCTAAGAAAAGGGCGGAGACTTCGAGCTATGTCCATACTTGCCAACATACTAATTAATATTCCGTAGTATTGTTAACCCCGCCTTCTTTTTCACACCAATATCTTTTTAGAGTATTTTTCTTCTTATTTAATCGCAATTTTATTTGGAGAATATTACTCTAAAAATTTAGTTGTGTGAAAAAAAGGGTGGGACTAACACCACTACAGAATATTAATTAGAATGTTGGCAAGTATATATTTCCATTTAGCTGTTAGAGATGTTCCATTTATTTTATTTTATTTTATTTATTTATTTATTTTTCAGCATTTTACAACGATTTTGATCATGGCAGGGATGGAACGCGGGCGCAGAACTCATACCACTATCAATGTAACAAAATTTTCTACTTCTTAAATCAATGGTATTATAGGTACAGAAATTTCTTAAACAAATACCGGTATGAATTCAGCGCCTGTGTTCCATCCCTGTCACGGCTTCATGCGATTCAGTAGATCTATGAGATCGCAGGGAGCTATGATTTTATGAACTACTTATGAAATGATTTTGTTAATTTCACATTATTATAATATGAATTTTATTTATCAAGTTTATCCTTATGAAATTTAAATGATTTAATCACGGATTTCGAAACCTTATTGTTCAAAAATACAATATTCTAGGGGAATACCCGATGTCGGGTCCTACTTATAAAAATATGAAAACCTACAATCTTTCAAATGTTAAAAGATACACGTATGCCACAATACGAATTAAAATATCACTTCGTCTGTTATTTCTCTGATTTCATAATTTAAATGTTTTTTATTGATATTAAAATGAGTAACAAATAAAAAATATAATACGTATAAAAATTTTATGAGCCCTGCAATTTTTAAGCACAAAAAATTATCCTCTTACATTGATTCTGTCTTTCTGTATTAACTTTAACAAATATGTGTACGTCTATAGTAGTCACCAATGAAAGAAATGATTAATTAAGGCAGTAGATTACTTACTGGGTCGCACAATTTTCCGAAAAAATAAATAAATTAATTAATTAATAAAATATAAATATCAAATAACTAAATGAACCCATCAAGCAGTGGAGGACAAAACTAAAGCAATTTTCAGTTTTGTTATTTTTATTATCCTTTTCATTTTCATTTTTTATTTTTTATTATTATATTTTATATCCCCCATTTATTTCATTTAATAAATTTTTAGTGTAATTCTGATTCTAAACTCACGAAAAACTAGTGTCTTAATAAACAGTAATAAATTAATGTTATTGAAATTTCACTATACAGAATTTTGTTTTCGATCTGATGTTATAAATAAACTCGAAGTTCCTCTGTGTCCGTTAAAGCATTTTAAATAATAATATTATAGTTTTAAAAAATTAAAGAACACGCTTTCATAGAAATGTGAACTAAAAAGCACAAAATATCTATCTTAGTATTAAAATGCAGGGTAAGAGAAAATCGTGTGAGTGACACACCATAATATTTACATACATTTAAATCTTTAATTAAAATAATTCAGAATTAAACGAAAACCACTTTTAAAAAATCTCCCTTGTCTGGGATCGAACGCTAGACCTTTAGGTTCGTAGAGCGAAGCTATACCTCAACGCCACGCCGTTCACGCAAGGAAAGTCTTTTTTACAATATAGATTTTTTGTTTGCTCCCAGAGCGGTTACAAACATACATACAAACATACAAACAAGTGAAGTGTGCTACACATACAGGTGAAGCTAATAAAAGTGTGTTAAAAACGACATAAATCATATTTACCAACCACCTCATTAATAATCATAACATTGTTACGCCCCTTCAAAACACGTCCCTTTTCCCACACCACTTTATTTTTAGAGTAAATTTCTCCAAATGCTGCCAACTTTAAGTAAGAATAAATATACTCTAAAAAAAGACTGGTGTAAAAAATTGCGGGTACTAAAAATGTTACGATTCCTAATGAGATTGTTGGCAGGTATGCATAAATACAGAAAAACTGTAATTAGTGGTTATTAGTTGCTACCACAAAACCTTAGAAGCTTAAGAAATAGCAAAATTTGCAGGCGTTAACAAAAGATCTGCAAAAGATAAACGATAAATTTAATAAACCATGCATAGAGGTTAGGAGATGCCAGCAAACTCCAAATGCTACATTTTTAACTCAATAGAAGATGCACGTGGTTTCACTTCCAACATTCTGTTACAACAATAGTACCTTTCAAATTAAAAAATTATATATCAAACATAGCGTATTAAAAGCAAATTTAAAAACGAAACAGTTTAAACAATTTTTAATTTTTAATTTTAGATTTTTTTTTTTTTAAATAACTGAAAAATCGCTGCAAAACAGCTCCGAATCCGAAACATATCTGAAAAACCCTATATTTGGTAATACTGTTCTGTAGCATTGTTAAGTAATAATCACCGAGCTCAAGAACAACTGGAGAAAATGCTAGACCGGTTTTCGCGTGCCGTTTTTAGGAGGTTTGTCTTCCTTCTTATAGTTTCGTTTTCTGAGCGATGTACGGAAGAAAGCATTTGATACCTTTATATTTCAAAGTAAAATTGTGTGAATGTTGTCGGTTTGTACTTACCAGAGGAATGAAATTAAATTGGACCGGCAAAGGGTTAATCATTGTTTTAATGAACGTTGTAATATCATTAAAATAAGACGTATCAATAATGTTTTCTTTGTATTTACTTATGAGTTGTACTGATAGAGTTTAATTTAAAAATATGTGAGATTGAATAAAAGGAGTTAAAAGATTTGATATAACAGTACTTTCTTCAAAAGCATTTCCATAAAAGAGTGTATGGTGTTTTAAGCTGTTCTAATTATTAGGGGGACCGGAAAATAATGTCGTTTTGAATTAATAAAATGAAACCAGAAATTTTTGTCTAACAGTGTTTATGTGGTACTTTACAAATACCCATCTTATAAGTTACCTAAGAATATCTTAAATTTTATCCAGGATAAATTTCCGATGTCAGTATTTTAATTCAAAACGACATTATTTTCCGGTCCCCCTAATACTTTTTGTTTTTCTTTCTTTTTTTTTTTTTTTTTTTTTTGTTACTTATAAGTTGAGATTTGAAAATTTCAAACTGAAATGCAATATTTAGTTAAAATTAATAATTAAACGATGTAATGAAATCGTGTAATCATCATATATGACGTGTGTAAACATTTTTTTTTCTTTAAATCTTTTATTAATGAGTAAGGCACTTAATAATTTGCATATTAAAGATTATCATTATATTTTATTGTCAGAATTCTTTCATGAAAAAATACTATGGCCGCGCTTCTTCTTCATAACTGAGTTTCTGAAATTAGATGGGTAATACAAATACACAGACCCCGATCAAGACAAATTGTTGCCCTGGGCAAAGTTAAATTGAGGGCTCCCTTGAAATTGTCACGACATCATTTATATAAGACAGATGATCAGTCTTATGTACAATCAGCATAAACAATAATTTCGAGGCTAGATGTTCAAGTATGTTAATATTTTTTGCACTTTTAATTACTGTTAATGTTATACAGTTAGGCACAATTGGTATGAAACAGCTTTGTTCTATAGATCCTCATGATATCGTGTTTGATAGACGAGAACAAAACATAATTGTATATCATGTTTAAATTACACTAAACAGGATATGATATATGAATTTAGTAAACACAGATTTGCTAACATTGGATTGTCGCTGTACTGCCGACTTTTACACACTAGAATTAATTAAAGTGGGAGCTACTAATTAAAATGGATTTCGAAACACTACTAACACCCCCGCCTGAACTGGAACACGAATCCGCCATCTGCTGGTTCAAAGCCAGAAGTTTCACTTTTTAGGCACTAGATAAGCCAGCAGGAATAGAAAAAGGAACTATATTCAAATGAAAATTTAGCACTCCTCCAGGAAATTTATCATATACATGTATATATAAGTATTTAAATTTTCATTGAAATAAGAAGAAATGTTTAACAATTTAATATTATTGATTTTGGGGGCCCCTGGGCAAAGTCCTGGTTTGCTTTGAGGCCAAAATCACGGATCTCAACGAGCTACAAACTGAAATAGAATCGAGACAAGAATATAGGGATTCAATTATTGATGTAAAAGCTCAAATTATCAATAAAATCGAAAAAATTAAAAATTTAAACGTAAATCAGATCTTATCACAGCCAAGAAATGAGCAAACACCCAATTTGCATTTAGAAAGAATTAATGCGAGTTCAGTAAGATTGCCCAAGATATCAATTCCTGTTTATGAGGGTTCTCCTGAAAACTGGATGGAGTTTTGGAATCAGTATGAAATCACAATACATAATAATAACGATATATCTAATGTTCAGAAATTTGTGTATTTACGCAGCTTTTTAAAAGCGCAAGCTTTAACAGCTATTCAGGGTTTAGCACTCTCAGATCAAAATTACAATACTGCAATTGATTTATTAAAATCTAGATTTGGAAAAAAAGATATTAAATTAAGATATAAAATTGACGCGTTATTAAATTTGAACCCTGTTAAATCTCCAAATCAAATTAAAGAATTACGCTTACTGCACGACGCCCTTGATGTTAATATTAAATCTCTCGAAAATTTAGGAGTTGATTTAAAATCCTACGGAAATTTGTTATTTCCAATTGTTACAAAATTAATACCTACCAGTATTATGATAGACTATAATAAAATGAAAACAGAATCCGAGGAATGGGATGTACAAGATTTGTTAAAACATTTAAAATTAGAAGTTCAGACTAGGGAAAAAACCTTTTAATTTTTAAAACGCGAAGTAGAAACTCACAATAGCGGGTATAAAAACTCAAATTCCAGATTTGATTCAAAATCATCGGAAAATAATAATAATACTTCCTACCGGAAACCTGTTTCGGGATATAAAAATTCTAACACAATGCAAAAGGCATCAGCCTTTAAATTAACTGTTAGTAAATGCATATTTTGTGTTGATGCAGTAAATGATCATGACAGTAAAATGTGTAAATTAAATTTAGAGGACAAAAAATTGTCTTTACGCAAACAGGGAATCTGTTATTTATGTTTCAAAAGAGGTAAACATACAGCTAAATATTGTTTATCGGGTTTCAAATGTGACACATGTTCAGGAAAACACAATGCATTGATTTGCTATAAGCAAAAATCGGAAACTCCAACAACGGCTCAAAGGAAAGATAAAAATCACATAGAACATACCCAAACAAATACTTCTGAGAACAGTGCTTACGAAAATGATAATTCTGTATTGTCCTATAAGTGTCCTGTACAAAATCCGCTTGAGAATAATGAAATATATTTACAAACTTGCTTCGCAAGAATAACAAATAGTTCTAATTTAAACTCTCTAAAGTGTGCCATATTATTTGATAATGCGTCTCAGCGAAACTTCATAAATATATCACTCGCACGTGAATTAAAATTGCCGGTGATTAGAAAAGAAACTCTAATCATATATCCGTTTTCTTGTGATCAACCCCAATCAAAGGAATATTCAGTCGTAAATTTCGAATTGTCTCATTTAAAAAACCACAAACAAAAATGTTATGTAGAAGCATTAGTCGTAAATCAAGTATCTTTCACGAAGTTAAAAATACTAGAATTAATTCGAAAAGTTATGGTTTCGAATGAGAAAAAAGAAAATAATTTTTCTCAATTGCATTCGAAGGAGACAGAGATATTAATCGGCGGGGGGTTATTTTGGAAACTGCAAAAAAATAAAAATAAAATTAATCGTTCGTTGTTTGCGGTAAATACATTATTGGGATGGACATTGTCAGGCAATAATAATTCAGGAAAGAATCCAGACAACTTAATTACTGGCGCCTCTGTGTTAAAGATTGAATGTTGTAACTCTAATTGTTTACATGAAAACCATCCATGCAGGAAAAAAAATGAATCATCTGATTGTACGGGTAATGATTTGCAAAGGTTATGGTCGTTGGATTTTTTGGGAATAAACGATGATAAATTGATTTCTATTTCCGATTTGGAAATAATAAATAAATTTGATAAACAGTTAGAATATAAACAGGGTCATTATGTTACTCATTTATTATGGAATGACCATGGTATTGATAAATTTGAGAATAATTTTGAAAATGATAAATGGCAATTCAATTATTTGAGAAAAAGAGTAAAAGCGGATAAATGGATTTTTGAGCAATATAGGCAGATAATCACAGAACAAGAACAACGAGGGATAGTTGAAGAATGCGGTCGCTCTCAAAGGGAGTATTTCGCCCCACATCGTGCAATTATTAGAAAGGAAAAACAAACATCAAAGGTACGAATTGTTTTTAATTGTTCCAGTAGAGTTTCGGGGTGTAAATCTTCAAATGATTGTCTCGTAAAAGGGCCATGTCTTACACCACCAATTTTGGATGTAATTAATAGATTTCGAATGTTTAAGATTGCGTTTTGCGCAGATATTGAAAAGGCGTTTTTAATGATAGAAATCGCGGAACCCGATAGAAATTTTCTGAAGTTTTTATGGTTTGACGAGGACACACAGAATTATAAAATAATGCGAATGACCAGAGCGACATTTGGTTGTACAACTTCTCCTTTCTTTTTAACGGCAACAATTAAGAAACACATTAAGGAATATAGGGAAATTTATCCGGATAGTTAGGAAATGTTAAATTCAGCTCTGTTTGTGGACGATTTGCTTTATGGCTCCGATACCGTAAACGGTGCCTATGAATTAACTTCTACTGCGGTAAATATTTTAGCAAAGGCTGGAATGAAATTGAGAAAGTTTAGTACGAATTCTCAGAAATTAAAGAACATGTGGGATAAAAATGATTGTTTTTCGGAGGTAAACAATGATAGTGTAATAAATATTCTTGGATTGGTGTGGGATAAAGATAGTGATAAATTAGGATTAGCTTTGAAATCTATAGTTGAAAATTTGGATATATCGGTATGTACGAAAAGATATGTATTGCATACAGCTGCAAAATTTTTTGATCCTATTGGGATTATATCTCCCTTTTTAATTAGGATAAAGTGTTTTCTTCAAAGAATGTGGGAAAGAGGTATGGATTGGGATCACGAATTGCCGGATGATCTTAAGGGAATTTGGATAAAGTGGTGTAACGAAATTAAGGATTTATTAGAAATTCGAATAGATAGATGCTATTTCACGTATGTTGATTTGAAAAATTCGTGTGTAGAACTACATATTTTTTCAGATGCTTCACCACTTGCATATGGTTGTGTTGCATATTTTAGGGTTATCAGTAATGATAAAAAATGTTATGTAAGCATGATTATGTCGAAGGCTAGAGTTGCGCCGCTAAAGAAACTAACGTTACCAAGATTGGAGTTAATTGGAGCGGTGATAGCAGCTAGAGTAGCGAAATATATTTGTGATATATTTAAGGAAATTAACATCGAGAAATTTTATTGGACAGATTCTACTATCGTTTTACACTGGGTGAAGGGATCGGCGAAACAATGGAAACCGTTTGTTAAAAATAGAGTAGTTGAAATTCAGGAATTGTCAGTACCCGAAAATTGGTCATATTGTAATACAAAGGATAATCCCGCAGATTTAGTTACTCGTGGTATTAGCGCAAATGCGTTAGTTAACCCTTTCCGGCGCAAGACAATTATGAACATTTAATTTATACTGCCACCGGAATTCATGAACTAAATTAAACTACAAGAAATTTTAAATTTTAAGGTTTAAAAAATCGGCCTTTTCTGATATGTTATAAATGTGAATTTTTACTAAAAAATTTCCGGGATGAATTTTTGCAGCTGGATCTAAAATTTTGCGTCCTCGCAGCGAGGACAGCGCGCGTTAAGGGGTTAATAATGATTTTTGGTTTAAAGGTCCAAAATGGTTATCTGAGCTAAATGGTAAAGGTAATGATATTGGGGAAAAGGTAGACACGCAATATATTACCGAAGAAAAAAGGAAAACACCTGAAAAAATAATTCAGTTTAAAATCTCTATAGAAACAGTTGAACCAATATTGGATCTTGAAAAATATAGTAACATTTTAAGAGTTCTCAGAATTACGGCATGGATAAAGAGATTTCTTAACAACGCGAATCCTAAAAAAGAGAAAGTTAGCGGTCCATTATCGGCAGAAGAAATTGGTAGTTGGCAAATTATGTGGGTTAAATATACACAGAAAATTAGTTTTCCGAATGAATTAAACTGTTTGATAAATGGGGAACCTATTTCGAAAAATTCAAATTTAATTGAGTTCTCACCATTTTTGGATTCCGAGGGAATAATGCGTATCGGAGGAAGGCTTCAGAAATCAAATTATTCCTTTAACGAAAAACACCCGATCCTGTTGCCTTCAAAGGGTAAATTAATTGATTTGTTAATTAAAAATGCGCATGAAAGAGTTTTCCATTTTGCCATTAATGATACATTAGTTCAATTACGGGAGGAATTTTGCGTAATCAAGGGCAGAAATGCAGTAAAAAGCATATTAAGAAGTTGCAGAATTTGCATAAAATTTAATTCTAGATCTGGAGCCCAGATATCAGCTCCGTTACCTGCAGATCGCATCAATGAACAAAAGCCATTTGCAGTGATAGGCCTTGATTTGGCAGGCCCCTTATACATCCGAAATAATGATAGCAAATATTATATATTGTTGTGCACATGCGCAATAACTAGAGCAGTGCACCTAGAATTGGTAGAGAACCTATCAACCGAAACCTTTCTACTAGCATTCAGAAGAATAGTAGCAAGACGTGGTCTTTGTCTTACGGTATACTCCGATAACGCACGAACATTTCATCGAGCTGATATAGAGTTAAAGCACATCTGGAAAATAATCAGCCATCCCGACGTTAAAGATTACTATAGTAGTAATAAAATATTATGGAAATATATCATGGAAATGTCGCCATGGTGGGGAGGCTTCTATGAAAGACTGGTTCGATCCGTAAAAACTGCATTAATAAAGGTGGTTGGCAAAACCACTTTAACACACACACAACTACATACAGTTATATGTGAAATTGAAGCTTCAATAAATTCGCGACCCATGACATATATATATATGCAGACTCAAGAGAACCTTCTCCAATTACGCCAGCACACTTCTTGGTAGGTCAACGACTAACTACCCTACCTATCGTGCATATGAAACCCCATGTGCTTCCTGGAACTTCTCTAACATATGTAAAACATTTCAACCAAAAAGAACGAATATTGGACCAGTTCTGGTCAAGATGGAAGAAGGAATACCTTCTTCAGCTGAAAAACGCCATGACAAGTCGACACTCCAGTATTCGAGAATATTCGCCAAACGATGTTGTTTTAATCCACGATTCTAAATTGCCAAGACACTTATGGAAATTAGGAGTAGTAACTCAAGTGTTTCCCGGTAGAGATGGAAAGGTACGATCTTGTGAGTTAAAAACAGCTACAGGTACATTTAGACGTCCTTTCCAGTTGATTTATCCAGTTGAAATTTTTGAAAGAGACTAAAATAAACTTTAAAAACTTTTATTTATAAACTATGACATTTGTGTGGACTTTAAATTCTCTTTGATATAATCAATTAGAAAATGAACATATAATTAATGTTCATCCGGGGGCCAATGTATTAATTATTGGTCAAATCTAAAACCTGTAGATGGCGCTGCACGCCGATATTAATGTTTTTGTTTTCTTCTTTTCTCGTCAGTGTGTTCTTCGTGTTCGTCTTTGTTGTAATAAATGTATGTCTCAGTAATTGAAATCCTATCATTTCCGATTTATGTCTTCAATCGACACCAATGAATAGGAATGAATTATCAGTGGCCTGCAGTCCCCACGACCAGGGCCTGATTAAGGGGGAAGCTCGCTCTTCACACATTATTTATACTTACACCGTTATTTTTTAACAAATACTTACCTCCTATAATGAACAGAAAATTTTCATTAAAAATTATTTTAAAAAAATTCTGGTGTCTAATAACGGTGAGTAAATAGGACTGTTTTACACCGTTCATTTTTTATAAAAAATATTTCCTCGTCAAAGCGTGGAATTTCTATGACATGAAGTAAAAAATAATTGTAAAAATATTCCGGTATGAGCGAGCTTCCCCCTTAATCAGGCCCTGCCCACGACTCTGGACCGATAAGGTAAGCCATTTACCTTATTTCAATTTAATATTCTGAAAATGACTATTAATGACTATTTATGAAAAGTTATATCTAAAATACGTAACCAAAGTAGCGACATGGTTTTGAATGATAATTTTTATAACGTCGTTAAAAGTTTAACGACAGCCTATGCTATAATATGGGCATGCAAATACACTTAATTCAGATTATTCCTACCATGGCTTTAACCACGAGTTGTGAGAGCACAATGAAAATTAAAACATAACAATTAATAAATAGATGCTGTTAATTTAGCCCCCACACTTATATTTATGAAATGTTTTTAAAAATACTTTACACAATTCCTATAATAAAATATTTACTTACATAAATTATAAATATTTTATTACATCTTTAAAATTCCCTACAAAACACAAGTTTTCCTTATACTTCTTCTCCACTTACGACGAAAACAAAGCTGAATCTCCCTAATGTAGGGGAAAATCCTTACATCTGGCAACGTTGGCTATAAGAATCCCTGTGATTATGATCTTTGAAATAACTCAAACGCAGTTTCATCCAAAGCTCATTATATGGAAAGCGATGACACTGCAATTGAAAATAGCTTGTAAAATGTTTTGTATAAAGATCAAAATACGACTGTAATGATTCTATAAGGGTGTATAAGAAACTCATTCAATAACAGGGCGCATGCTAATGCCTTGGCGAAGCCCCAATTAAATTTAAGAGGATTAAATAGCTACATAAATATGCCAAATAATTGTCTGCTAGTAATTTTATTTCAAATGTCAATAGCGTAGAAAATTGCATTTTTATTGAAAATATGTGGTTGAATGATATGTATTAAATGCCTTGAACTCTTTCTATAACTTATTTTTTATTAGTGATATTTTACTTTGAAACAATGCATTTTTTACATATTATGCCATTTTGTCCTATGTTGCTTTTCGATTAAGTTTATTTATTTATCAATATGTTATACAAAATCTATTTAGTACAGTATTTCAAAAGTAAATATAATTTTATGCATCATATTTTATAAGTACTGTATAAAGTGCGATACTATCATTGTTTTATTTAAATTTTATATTCTAACTTTTGAAATAAAATCCCATTTATTCTTTAAATTTTGGTAATTATTACGTAAGTAAATCAAAAGAAATCTATTAAAAGAAAAAGTATTGAAATAGATTTAGAATGAAACTTTTATTGTATATTTATAAGATATTACATGTATTTATTCATTTAGTATTATTTATTTTTTAAATTTTGTAATAATGTGATATTAAGATATGAATGTGTCACAAAGCCTTTTTATGTATTAGTATAATTGGAAAAAAATGAAGAATCATCTATCCAATAATTTAATCTATCTGGCAGCTCTTTTAAGACATATTGTTATTATTTTTATGCCTATAAAATGGCTGTTTGATGGATTTAAATTTCTGATATGCTGAAAAAATAGATCTGATAAAGATTTTATTTATTTTTTTTATTTTTTTACGCGTGGTTTTCATTTTTAAAGTATGTAACTGAAAAAAAAATGTTTAAATATTCTAAAATTTCTTTTTGGCATTTACAGATTGTTTAGACATTTATTTTCATACTTGAAATTTAAATTGCTTAGCAATTATTTTATCTTAAAATATATATGTATGTATATTTTAATATTAATCGCAATTGCATAAGAATGTTTTTTTAATTTTGCAGCATTTAATTTTTGTCGTATGTAGTATGAAAATAAAAAGAAAACTAAACGAGGTGGGGCTACGCGCATTACGTACTTGAACAGTAATAATCCTCACGTAGACTACATCAAAGTTGTTTGTGGCAGTACTTGACTCAAATCACTTTGCATCCAATCTCGATGTTCAGCAGCCCACCTTCTACGATCCGCACGGTGTCTTGCTGTCAGAGTCTTATTAAGGGGGAAGCACACATTATCTCCGCTCTCACCGGAATATTTTTACAATTATTCTTTACTTCATGTCATAGAAATTCCACGCTTTGACGAGGAAATATTTTTTATAAAAAATGAACGGTGTAAAACAATCCAATTTACTCACCGTTATTAGACACCAGAATTCTTTTAAAATAATTTTTAATGAGAATTTTCTGTTTATTATAGGAGGAATGTATTTTTTAAAAAATAACGGTGTGAGTATAAATAATGTGTGCTTCCCCCTTAATCAGGCTCTGCTTGCTGTCAACGGAATGTACACCATTGGTCTATGTGTATAGAGACCACCCTGATGTAGCCTATTTCGGTTTCTTTGGCTTTAGATCCTTCGCCCTGTTTCCAAAAGAAACTGTCTTTGCTGATGAGTAGCATTGGTTGTTCTGTCTCGAAGAGCTGTTAACGCGATATATGAGTCATTATTTGCTGTTGTAGCACGAACTTGTTCTGGTCGACATCTAACATTCCCTGTTTCTTGGAACAGATTCCTCACTCTTGAAATGGCACTTCTTCTTCTTACCACTCCAACAGCATCTGCTACACTTCTTTATGTTTGACTGGATTCCAGTCTCTTGATAATGCGCCAAGCCAGCCGTGGATTTCGGCAGATCACGTTGACGGGACATTTTCAACTCACTTTTTTCTCAAAACAAAAGACGAACGGTTGAATTTTAGTACTGAGGCAGAGAAAAAAAAAAGCTTGTATAGTTTATTCAACGAAAGAAGAGAACGAAACTAAATAAAAGGGTTGCACAAAAATAGCCAAGAAGGTTCACTTTCAGCCGAAATCCCCAATTTGGAGAATTTAATTTTTTTCCTTACTTAAAGGTTTTTTTTTAATTCTCTTCTTCACTGGACTCAAAGAACTTTTCTCACTCTCCATTATGGTAAAATACGAAATCACACGAAAAAATTATCAAATTTAACAATCAGACAATAGCACGAGCAAAACAGTGCAAATAAAGAAAAAAAAGAAATTCACACTTTCTGTTTGGCACTCCTGGCAGAATGCCAGGTTTTTCACGCAGCCAAACCGCACGTGCGTTTATTTAGTTTCGTTCTCTGGATAGAATGAATGGACTATAGTAAATCGCGGTTCCTTCACGTATATCCTTTTTCTGATTTTTTACGTCATGAATGTGGATTTGCATATGTAGCTTTCTTCTTCTGTTTTCTGCCAAGCTTTAAAATATGGATGTTTTATTTAACATTAGTTATCGGTATAAGTATTTGTGTAATTTCGTTAAAACAATGTGCTCATCTAAATTTTTTGAGCAGTGTATATACATATATATTCCTGATAACAAAACCAATAATAATAATGATAAAAATAAAATGAACTATGATTTTATAATTTATTTAAATTTAGTACTATTAGTTCTCTATTCTATTAAATTAATAAATATAATCAATGTTAATCCAGTATATTTTAGCTTCATGGATGCGACTCTTTAAGGGGTGTTACTACACTGAATGAGTGGTGTCAGTATATCAGAGCGGATTAAAAAGGTTTAGCATAAAAGAAAAAGTCAACAGAAAAAAAAAAAAAAAAAAAAAAAAAAGAATATACATTCTAACGTATTGCAAAATAAAATTAATAAAATACACGTTTAAATCGGTGTAATACACCTGTGAATAAGATTTTTGTAAGCATTGCACAATATATTTGATTTGAAGGGTGGGTATATACAAAATCATGAGAATTGCTGTTGTAAAGAAATAAAATTTTGAAGAGACTTCATTATAACATGACTTTTTATTCAATTTATTTTAAAATTTAAAGGCTATTTATATCAAAATATTAAATAAATATTTTATCCTTTAATCCTTAAATTATATAATAATTTTATCATTTCGGAATAAAAAAAAAAAAAAAAAAAAGAAAGAAAGGAGTACATTTTTAAAATATGCAGAGAGTCTAGTTTTTATAATTTATTCCCGAACAATATTAGTACAGGCCTATTTTCAGCTCACTAACTTTCTCGAGTAATTTTCCAGAATATATAACTAAAATTAAATAGGAAGAAAACTACTCTTATAAAAAAAAAGTGTGTGTGTGTGTGGGGGGGGGGGGGCTTTAATAAAATCATCCGGAATAAATTAAATAAGTTGGTACCTCTGAAGATAGAGATGCATGACTTCGCATCCATCTGTAATAAAATAATGTATCAAACAACTTTTTAAAGAAATAAAACTTTTGTATTTATTGAAAATTTATTTTTCCAACTGAGTGAAAATAATGCCTGGACCGGGAGTCGAACCCCGGATCTTTGACTTACAAGGTTAAGGCTCTACCAATTGAGCTATCCCGGTTGACAACCGGCGTGCATTACTCACTCAGACAATCTTTAAGCAGAGCAACTGGTCTATCATGTAGATAGCTCGACAGAATACGCCGCAGGTAATGGAAAACACCATTAAACAATGGAAGGAATAAATACATTTATAAAAATCACACAATCAACAGATTGGGAAGAAAATCATAATTATTGAAAATTTATTTTTCCAACTGAGTGAAATATTTTCACTCAGTTGGAAAAATAAATTTTCAATAAATATGATTTTATTCCCAATCTGTTGATTGTGTGATTTTTATAAATGTATTTAAAGCTTTTGTGTTTTTAAAAGGTGCTTCAAAATTTTCATAAGCTAACTAAATAATATCTACAAAACGGAATTAAAAAAAAAAAAAAAAAAAACTCGCTACGCCAAAAGCACAAAGCGGGCAACCTTTCACACAGAGTTCCCAACTTTTATAATTTATTCACGAGCAATTTTAGCCCCGCCTTTTTTTCACACCAGAAATTTTGTAGATTATTTCTCTTTAATATATGACAACGATTAAATGAGAAGAAAATTGTGTTATTAAAAAAATAATAATAAATAAATAATAATTTTAAAAAAAATGTGTTTTAACATACAAAAAAAAAAAAAAAAAAAAAATTATAAAATTTGCTCCATGAAAAATAAAAAATAATCTTACTATCCCGAAACTTTCTCCTAGTTGTGTAATGCTGTACTTAACCTTTCTACTCATTTTTAATATTGTGTTTCATCTTTCCACAAGCTCTAAAATTCCTTTGTTATTGTTCCTTCCCCCCCCCCCCTCTCTCCATTGCAGTGAAATTGTTGTTCGGGAGTCTCACTCCGTTAGTTTCCACTTTTAGATAAAGGAGGACGCGTGACTCTGTCACAGGTGCCTCCCAACCATTCCATCCTAACTTCTAAGAAGAAAATCATTTTTCAAAATTTCTGGTATGAAAAAGAGGCGGGGCTAAACATGCTCGTGAATAAATTATAAAAGTTGGGAACTCTGATTTCACAGAACATACGGATACGGGAAAGTGGAGAGAATGAGGAATTTGCACACATGGGGGATTTGAACAAAATCCTATTTTTCTGGTAGTTTTAGGCCCATAAATTTCAAAAAGTTTATTATAAATGCAAAAAAAGTTCTCATTAATTTAAAAAATAACTCTAAAATTAACCAAAAATCATGTGACTTCAAAACGCTGCCTGACGTCACACTTTATGATGCTTCAATGTTTACATTTTGTTAGCCTAGTTAGCAAGCAGAAATTCGTTTTAACTTACGTAATTATCAATCGTTTATATGATTTCTGAGCATTTCTTTTTCATCTTACAATCATTTAATATCATTAGCACCATTTTCCATTATCATTATTTTCAATTGTTTTCTTTTCATGGCGGTTGTCCAACGTTTTCGTTTAATAGGATCCTGTGGAGCGCTAAAGAATAGCTTTTAAGAAAAATTATCCGTTGTATTAGTGCAGAGTGGTAAAATACAATATTTATACTGCGGTTTTTTAATATCCGACATTATTATAAAATACAAAACCTATTTCACTGTTTCAAGGAGCAAAGCAAACCACGAAATCAAATGTAAACAATGATTACTCCCGTTTGTTGTCACAGAGAGTGACGTCACGATATATTATACTGTGTTTTCTCGATAGAGTAAATATTGCGATGTTAAAATTGTTATAAATCCGTAATTAGGCTTCAAATAAAGAAAATGTATGTATTGTCTTTTCATTTTCCGACATATAAGAATAAAATCAAAAAGCGGGTAAATTCTCCATTACTTCTATAGCATTTTTTCATGCGGAGACCAATTCAAAACGGTCATCACGCACTATAATTATAGGTTAATCATTTTGTGTGTTTACTACAATAATAATTATCGTTATCATTATTTATTATATCAGTATTTCTGTGAGTAATAATTGGTGTGAATATAAAAAAAGAAAACAATTCGAAAAAGGATAGAGGGTAATTCCATAGCAGCCAACTTCTACGCTTTCTTGGAACCGGAAATTTTTAATAAGTTTTTAGCAGTTTTCTGTTATTAAGCATTTTTTTTTTTGCAAAGAAATACTTGTTTTCTGAAACCGTACAAGTTGGCACCTATGTGATTCCTTTTTGCTCTGGTAAATACAAGGAGGTAATAGTAGAACTCATATGGAGCATAAAAAGTGTGTATCAACTATGTCCTACTTCAAATCATTTTTAATCTACTGGGAAAAGAATGAAAAAGCGAAAATTTTTACAATATCCTTCAATTTTGAAGTTTCTCTATATGATGCACAAAAATCAAATTAATATTTAAAAAGAGCAGAAAAAATTCTACGAAACGAAATTAATTGTGTTAGAATATCTAGACTTAAGAACGAGCACGAGTTGCAAGAGCTGAAACAGTGAAAATAAATGTTAAACAAATATTTGCTTAAAAATTTAATCGGAAATTCCACAAAAACCTTTGTAGATGTAATAAGTAAAATTAACTAAGAAATGGCCCAATCCAGTAGCTTTCGAATAAGCTCACAATGAACCACATCGATTAAATATTGCCCGAGAAAATTAGCTGTTTGTTTGATATGCAACAATCGTTTTTTCATTTCCAAAATGCCAGACTCTTGCCATCATCATGTAAAATTCCCCTGACGAACGCTGATTATTAATTATCATTTGAACATACTTATACAGGGTGGTTACAGACCACATTTTCCCCCTGCTTCTATCACCAATATTTTTCTTTCCGAGTTTTTAATAGTGTGTTTATGCCATTAATTAAGTAAAAATTATCATATAAATATTCTGGTGGAAGGATCAGGAAAAAAAGGCGTATCAGTAACCACCCTACTATATACATTCACTTTTATTTTGATTAAAAAAAAAAAAAAAATGTATGAATAAAGTTATTGAGAAATTATTACAACTAATATTGGAGGAGTTTATCTTTAAAAATGCCTAAAATACCCATATAAAATATATTTACTTTACAAATTAATGCAAAACGAAATTAGTATTAAATAAATAATGAAATGGCAAACAGATATGTGCTCCTGGAATTAAAGTACGTATGGGTAAGAAAGCCTATCGCCGTTTTTTTGTTTCCATAGCTACCAACCTAATTCGGAGTATTGTTGGTACCGCCCCATTCTCCACACCACTTAATTTTTAGAGTAATTCTTCAAATGTGCTTATGATGAATTAAGAAGAAATATATTCTTACAAAAGTCTTGCCTGGAAAAAGGGGTGGGTTAAAAATCCCAACCATTGTTAAAAATGCTAACCAATCCTTCGGATTAGGTTGGCAGCTCTGTATTTCCATTGATTTATGAACTTACTACAATTTGGTACCTATGTTTTACATATTCTGGAGGATAAACTTCTCCTATATTTGATTAAAATAGTACTATATCATCTTTTTTTAATCAAAATACAAATGAATACATATCGTAATATTATGATACATATGAGTATAAATTAATGTCTTTGTAATAAACAAACTGAAAATTAATGCACAAAATTATAATCAAAAGGGAATTACTGATGGAGTTTGTGGAAGGAGATTCAATACGTGATGGGTGGAGTCTCGCGTTTAAAAAACATGAAAATAAATAAAGTATTAATATACAGTTAAATTTCTGCGATACTTATCAACCGACATGGTTTATTGTAAGCTTATTCGAAAGCTATTAGAATAGGCCAATTTTTAGCAAATTTTACTTATTGTAGCTAAAATGGTTCTTGCAGAACTGACGACTAAATTTTTGAGCGGATATTTGTTTTGCAATTTTTTTTTTTTTTTTTTTTTTTTTCACAGTTTAAGCAGGGATCTTAGTCTTCGCCATTTTTAAGCACACTTTGAGGAAGGAGAAATTTATGCTTTTTTTGCTCTCAATATTTTTATACAATAATATCTATACTGTTGAGACACGGCAATTTATTTTAAAAATACAATAAAGATTTCTCTAACAAAAAAAAGGGGGGGGGGCAAAAGTGGCGAAAATTTCTCAGCCTTAAAAGTGTCCTCAAAGAAAGAAAAAAAAAAAAAAAAAAAAAAAGAAGAAGAAGAAAGAGAAGAAGGCGGATACCCATAGCCTCCTTTTTAGTCCGCCTTCCGAGTCCGTTCAATTCCTGTGTCAAATGAAGCAACATTTAAAAACGAAGCTACTGCTAGCTGGCAGCACATACTCACCGACAGCATTCTTGCGGTTTAAGGAAAAATTATATATTTCCATCTAAAAATAAAGCTATTAAATTCAATTTTAAGTTCAAAATTGCATTTTTTGTTCTTTTTTGGAAGAAATAAATAAAGTGAAAGAGCTTTAGCGCAAACATTTTTAATAAAATATTTAATATTTAAAAAATATCGGAATTAATTTCATTCAAAAGAAGACCATATTTTGATACAAAACACATAAAACCTATCAAATAAAATAACACATTTTGCATTTCTTTTTCTTTCTTTCTTTTTTTTCTTTCTTTTTTTTTTTGTACATAATTAATTAAAAAATTTAAATTTAAATTAACCCGTTAGTAGTCGCTAGTTGGTCGATTTGCCGCCCATCCTTCAGTGTTGCCAGATTTTTTTATTCAATAGCCACCAAAAATTTTTAGTAGTGGCATTTGATATACATAAAACGCGAATAAAATCGAAGAGACGTCGATCACATCACTTTTTAAAATTATTGGTGACAGTTAAATAAAAAGTGCGCAATCTGTAATAGGTGGCGCTGTCTATAGCGACAACTAACGGGTTAAATAAGCAAAAACATGTCAGGTCCATCGCGCTATTAAATCATTTTTACCATATTTTTATTGGCTTCGATTCTTGTTTGTGGGTTTCCCCAATACGAATCTTGCAATAGATTTTTAACTAACTTCCCGACTAGCAGAATTTTGAAACTTCCAGAGTAGCTCAGAACACGGTGATAATTCATTTTTTAAGCATTTTTAGCCAACTGTTTCGGGTCCCTGCTGTCTTCAGCAGTGTTTATATGATTCAAAAGAAAATTTGTTTTTAACTAACTTCCCGACTAGCTAGACATTTGAAAATATCAGAATAGGACAAAATACAGTGATAATTCATGTTTTGTAAATACATTTAGCCAACTGTTTCGGGTTCCCGCTGCCTTCGGCAGCATTTATTATATGCTTCAACAACCGTGGAACACCTCGAGTAGCTAGACATTTGAAACTTTTAGAATAACTCAGAACACGGTGACAAAGCATTTTTTAAATAACTTTAGGCAACTGCTTCGGGTCCCCGCTGCCTTCGGCAGCGTTTATTATTTAATTCTACAATCACGTAAACTTTCTGACTAGCTAGACATTTGAAACTTTTAGAACAGCTCAGAACACGGTGACAATGCACTTTTTAAACCTTTTTAGCCAACTGCTTCGTGTCTCCACTCTTAGACAACTGTTTCGGGCCCCCTGTGCCTTTGGCAGCGTTTACATGATTCACCAATCATGTAACTTTCAGACTAGCTAGACATTTGAAACTTTTAGAATAGCTCAGAACACTATGACAGTGCATTCTTTTTTGACACTTTTAGCTGACTGTTTCGAATCCCTGCTGCCTTCAGCAGCGTTTGTTATATGTTTCAACAATCATGTAACTTCCCTTCTAGCTGGACATTTGTAACTTTTAGAATAGCTCAGAAAACGATCACAATGCATTCTTTTTTTACACTTTTAGCTGACTGTTTCGAATCCCTGCTGCCTTCAGCAGCGTTTGTTATATGTTTCAACAATCATGTAACTTCCCTTCTAGCTGGACATTTGTAACTTTTAGAATAGCTCAGAAAACGATCACAATGCATTTTTTAATACTTTTAGCCAACTGTTTCGGATTCCCGCTGCCTACGCTAGCGTTTATATGATTTAACAGAAAATGTAAAAACATGGATATAAGAATGTTCTTTTTATTGAATGTAAGAGGAACACTGCTACTACACATCGGAGCGAAGAGCACCGATACTACACTTCAGCCATCTTTAATCGACTGTTCTCCAGGTGTCCATACTGAAAAATACAAAAGAAAAACAAAACGTAAAAACAACATAAAATGATAACAAACGTATTTATATTAGTATGTACAATTTTCCTGATGCCAAATTCAGTTCTCTCTCTCTCTCTCTCTCTTTTTTTAATGTCATTTTTAGTGTGTAGTTGTCAAAAATTTTTTGACAAATTCCGCATGATTCGAAGTAGAAAAGGGGCCTTCGTGGCATCACTCTTTTATCACGTCACATGTGTTTCCTCCTTTTACTTTCACAATCTAATAAGGACCAAAATATTTCGATTTCAATTTAAGGTTGTGATTAAATTGAGTTCTCTTGATGGACTTTAGATCGCCGATTTTGTAAGATTCTGGTGGGTTCCTTCGTAAGTCACACGTTTTTCTATTTTCTTCCTGAACTTTTAAAATTTGTCTTTTTGCATGCTTGCGCAAACCTCTTTGGGTCTCAATATTAGCTTGGAATTCGTTTTGAAGGATAACTCTGTACTAAATTATCGCAAAAAGGCTATTTTTTGATACATGAGTTTGTTATGTGTGTTCTGCAAACACTACAAAGGAATTTTACGAAATTTCCCCCCTTTTTGCCTTTGGCTGGAAGGAGGCAAATACACGTTTCCAAATGTAACTCTGTTCCAAATTATCTCAGGAAGGTGAATTTTTGGAGTATCTGTTTGAGTTAATTATATATACTCAACACACACTATACAAGTTTTTACAAGGAGGTGTAAAAAACGCTTTTTCAAGGATAACTCTGTTCCAATTTACTTCAGAAAGGTGATTTTTAATGTGTGGGTTGGTTTTCAGGTCTGGAAATTATTTTTGGGGCTGCAAAATTAAAATGGATAGAGAAAAAGAGGACTCATGTAGTGCTCTATCATATGGTGCTATCGCCTGAGTTAATGCAAACGGGAAAACAGTGCTGAAGGTATTAGAGACTAAGAGGTTCGTGTGAATGCATTTGTTTTTTTACGGGCATGAATAATGCGCTGCCGCAGGAAGTGGGAACTGGATGGAGGAAAATCCACGACCAATCAGAAAGCGGGATTTTTAACTGAAGTTTTGACCATTTCGATTTTTTTTTTTTTTTTTTTTTTTTTTTTTTTTGTGAGATTTTTATAATAGTAAGTGATATGTTATTTTGCGAATTTATGGCAATGCCTTCTAGTTTTTCATATTATTAATAACAAAAGATAGATAGATGTAGGAATAGGTGTATGGGTTAAGGTTGATTGACTGAATTGGAATCTTAGGTCTTCTGGAATGCCTCCCAGAGGGCCAATTTGAGGAGTGTAAAGAAGTATTAGCTTAATTTTGGAAAAAAAAAAAAAAAAAAAAAAAAAATCCCCCGAACAGCTAGATTGAAGGGGGTCGAATCTGGGATCGAACCTGGCACTTGCTTTCTAATGTGTATGTGTCAGTGTGTATATATGTCCGGAGCTTTTTAGGAAAACGGCCGATCGAAGAACTAACAAATTTGCATTAAGGTTCGTAATGATCTTCTCGAAGCTTGTTTTTATAATTTTGGATTAGTTTTGTTTAAATTAGAAGTTTATTTTTATTGAAATTGGATTTCGTTATAGTGTTTCCGTGTCACCCTATAACAAACAAACAAACAATTAAACAATAAAAAAAACAATGTGTTTCCACTTCTAAAGTAAAAGTGAAAGACACTTTATGTTGGTCATTGTCTCAGTCGGTTTGCGCTTTAAGTGGTTAATGCTATGGTCGTGAGTTCGATTCTCGCATTTATCTTGCTACGTTTTTGCACATAATTAATAGGTAAAATGTCAACTGTAAAAAAAAAAAAAAAAAAAAAAAATTTCATTGGCTACACAGAATCCTAAGAAATTCTGATTAGATTTTTAAAAAACTTTCTTTTAGTAACCAATACGAAAAAAAAAAAAAAAAAAAACATTGGAGCCCAAAAAATTAGAAAATGAATACCTTTCTTGAAGAAACGTGCTATAAAAAATAAACGTTTCATAAATAAGTAAATTTTAAAGAATAATTACAAGATAAAAAGAACTTTTTATATACCATGTTTTTAAATTTTTTGTTGTATTATATAAAAGCTACCGAAGGCAGCGGGAATACGGAACAATTGGCTAAAAGTATTAAAAAAATTCATTGCTATCGTGTTTTGAGCTATTATTAATGTTTCAAACGGCTAGCTAGCAGGGAAGTTAATTAAAATCGATTGCAAGATTTGTATTGGTAACGCTACCGAGGGCAGCAGGATGCCGAAGCAGTTGGCTAAAAGAATTAAAAAAAAAAAAAAAAAAAAAAAAAAAAAAAAATGCATTTTTACCGTGTTTTGAACTATTCTGAAAGTTTCAAATGTCTAGCTTGTCGGGAAATTAGTTAAAACCGAAACAGTAGGCTAAAAGTATTTTAAAAAATTAATTTTCACCATGTTCTGAACTATTCTGGAAGTTTCAAATGTCTAGCTAGTCGGGAAGTTAGTTAAATAAATTTTCTGTCGAATCATATAAATGCTGCCGAAGGTAGTAGGAACCTAAAACAGTTGACTAAAAGTATTAAAAAAATGTATTGTCATCGTGTTCTGAGCTGTCCTGAAAGTTTTAAATGTCTAGCTAGTCGGGAAGTTAGTTAAAAATCGATTGCAAGATTTGTACTGGACAAACAAACAAACAAGAATCGAAGTTAATAAAAACATGGTAAATAATTAGAAGATAAAAACTTTTTATAAACCATGTTTTTAAATTTTCTGTTGAATCATAGCTACGGAACAAACTACATTAGCACTTTATCAATGCGTATTCTTACGAAATTGTGAATAATTGTGTTTATTTTTGTATAAATTCTTTCAAAGAAGCTTAGTAAGTTGATAAAATGTCAGTTTTCTGCATTTCCAGCTCTTTTTCGCGTTAAAATAGCTTAATTTTCCTTTTAAAACGCATTAAAAAGCTCCAGTAGGCAGGTAATGGATTTGGCGCCAAATTTGGTGACTTTTTGTCCTTGGCGACTTTTTTGGCGACTTTTGGCGAGAAAATCCTTATTATCGATATTCCAAAGATCGACGTTCTAACGTGATTGGTTAAAGCGAGTTACTGGAAATTTAAATAAAAAATAAAAAGTTGTTTTTAAAAATAAATATTAATCCTTTCAGAACAACATATATTTGCATCATGAACTACATTAGCACTTTATCAATGTGTAGAAAATCTTTAAAGTGATAATGACGTCAATTTTTGCCAGATGCATAATTTAACTTTTTACAATTTTTTAACGCTCAAGTTTACGTTTAATTAAATGCATTTATATTTTTGTCAAAAGAAAATGAACTCGTATTTTTTTTTTTTTTTTTTTTTTTTTTTCAACAATTAAATTATAGCTAATATTTTAACGACTATTTTTATTGCTATTAAGAGATTATTATTTTCATATTTTAATTAATTAAAAGAAAACTATTCGAAAATCGGACTTCGAAGTATTGTGTTGTCACCTGGTTCTGAGCTACTGTGAAAGTTTCAAATATCTAGCTAGTAGGGAAGTTAGTTAAAAACAGATTGCAAGATTTGTACAGGACAAACAAACAAACAAACAAACACACAAACAAACAAGAATAGAAGTTAATAAAAACATGTTAAAATATAGATATTTCCCTTTTGCAAGAGAGGAAAAATTTTAACTAATCAAAATATTTTAAAAAGCAGTCTAGAAAAACATTCGAGATTCTTTTTATATTTGTGAGATTTTTTATTTTTTATTTTTTATTAATGAAAATATGAAAAAAAAAAAAAAAAAAATCCTTATAATAGCTTTAAACTTAACATTAGTTTTTAATTTAATTGTTGCAAAAAAAAGTTTTCCATTTTGTGGCATAAAAAGAAATGTATTTTCAAGCGAAAAATGAAAAATTTGCTTATGCGTATGGCAAAATGACGTCATTATAACTTTAAAATGAAAATTAATATATTTATCCTGGGTATTATTTATTTATTTACTAGCAGGTTACGCCCGCTTCGCTCGTCACTATCAGGGATGGAACACGGGCGCAGAATTCATACCGGAATCTGTTTAAGAAATTTCTCTACTTATAACATCGTTGATTTAAGAAGTAGAAAATTTTCTTACATCGATTGTGGTATGAATTCTGCGCCCGTGTTCCATCCCTGAACTATATTTAAATGGTTTTTCAAAAGAATTGATTCGCTATATTTT
This sequence comes from Salticus scenicus, assembly GCA_963930645.1. NCBI lineage: Eukaryota > Metazoa > Arthropoda > Arachnida > Araneae > Salticidae > Salticus > Salticus scenicus. The sequence goes on along the minus strand of OZ005653.1, from coordinate 242,132,436 downwards.
ATGTCACATCATAAATGAAAACTGAAAAAATACCTACATTAAAATCGTCCTACACCTCGCTTCGGGTATCCGTTGCCTACGTCGGCTCTTTTTCCTCTCGCACTGCATCGGGTCCAGGTTACCACGGCCTGCAGGTCTTTTCCAGGAACTTTAATCTGAGACTTTATCGACTACAGGTGGATCTGCTATTATTTAGGAACTACGATTTTAAAGATGACTGTATCTCAGCATCTATTAAATATTTTAGTTTTTGAACCAAGTAATTTCCGGCTCCCACTCTTTACACTATACTCCGATTTGATTCTGAACAATATAATAAATAAAAAATACTTTTTTCTTTTAAAAGGAATTAAATAAACAGAAAACAAACAATTTTTAATTAAATTTTAATTTTAATCAGTTTAATCCTTTCTACTATATAACACTATTTTTTCCGATAAATACTATTAGAAAGAGAGGGGGAGAGAGAGAGAGAGAGAGGGGTTGGTTAGTTGGAGGATTTCAAGGCCGATTGACTTCGTATGTGTCCTAGGCCTATAGGGGTAGTGCCCTCTGTGGGGGCCTTTCTAAGAGGTCCTAGCCCGTATTTACGCGAGTTTCGGAGGAAACCACGAAAAACTCCGAACGGCTAGGCCGATGAGCGCGATTTGGGATCGACCTAGCACCTCCCCTCTACCAGCTTTGAGCGCAGAACCGCTCGGCCGCTGGTGGGCCAAGAGAAAGAGAGAGAGAGAGATTTCAAAGGATTTAATTAAAAATAAATAAATAAATGGAAAAAATGGAAAAATGTATGTTATACTATAAAGCTTATGCATAAACGTAACTGCTATAAATACATTTTAAATTTTAAATTAAACATACTTAATTTTTTCTACTGCATTACCGCCCACCAATGGCCGAGCGGTTCTGCGCTCAAAGCTGGTAGACGTGAGGTGCCGGTTCGATCCCAGGTCGCGTTCATCGGCATAGCCGTTCGGAATTTTCCGTGGTTTCCTTCGAAACTTGCGTAAATACAGGCTAGAACACCTGAAAAAGACCTCCACGGAAGGGATTCCTCTTCAGGCCTAGGACCCCAGTGTAGTCAATCAGTCTTTAAAAAAAAAAAACTACTCTGTTACCATTTGATTTTCAATAAATATATTAAATTAAAAAATATATATATTTCTCTTTCAGATGAATGAATTAAATAAATAAAAAGTAAATAGCGTACTACCCTTTGTTAAGATACGCAGACGATTAAATTGAAAAAATAAATTTTAGAAAAATTAAATGACGAAGCTAATATTTAAAATTGAAAATAATAATAATTAAAAAAATCAAATTCGAAATGATCTTGATGAGGTGCTTACTTGTAGGTTCCATTTGTTATCTGCCAAGTTATGTAACTCTGCGATCAGTAGTGGAAGCACCAGACTGCCAAATCGTTATATAATGAAAATAATAGGAACTATAAAATGCTCAGTTAAAAACTAAAATATTTAATAGATGCTGAGGTACAGTCATCTTTAAAAAGTAGCTCCTAAATAATAAACAGATCCATCTGTCTTCGATATATACCCAAACTGAAGTACCCTGAAAAGGCCTTTCTGTAGGCAGTGATAACCTGGATCCGATGTAGTGCGGGTGGAAAAAGACCTGCCGTAGGCAGCAGGTGCTCGAAGCGAGGTTTAGGGAAATTTCAATGTAGATAATTTTTTTTTCTTAGTTTTATTTAAAATGTGATATAGAAAATGAATAGTGATTCAATTCTTTTGAAAAATCATTTAAATATAGTCACCAGCTGAGCAGACATAGCCTGCTAATAAGAAAGAAAATTACAAGGTTTTCGTAACCTGTCATGCAATTTTTCTTTTCTTTTTAATTCAATTTCTATTTTATCGATGAATGGTATAAACTAGAATAAACCAGTTTTGTAATTTAATTGTTTTATAATTTAATTTTCTAACTATAATATTTCCTTATTCAAGTTTTCTTTTACGGAGCCCCCCCCCCCCCCCCCATCTGTGGCTGAGAGCTTCTGTTTTCAAAGCTGGTAGACGTGAGGAACAGTGTCCGATCCCAGGTCTCACTCGTTTGCCTAGCCGTTCGCAGTTTTGCGTGTTTTTCACAGAAGAGTAAAAACTGACAAAGATCCCAGCGGAGTAACCCCCACCCCCCGCTTCCCAGACATACGACCCTAGTGCTGGCAATAGCCCTAACACCACACCATTCAACAAATCTCTATAAGAGAAGTAGAATTATTTATTCGTTTATTCATTTTATTTACTTTTGCAGCATTTCAAATGAACTTTCTTACTTATTCTTTAGACACTATTATTTCGTATTAGTAATTACAAATAATTATAATCTATTATAATTATAATAATTATTACTTATTACGTTAAAAGAAATAACTTAAAATCCAACATTAGTCTATAAAGAAGTAACTTAAAATTTCAAAATTTTTAAAATTAAAATTAGTAAATATTTAGTAGATGATAAAGTCATATTTTTTATTTTTCTGTGGTATTGTCCTCTATTACTTACATTAGAAACGATTAAAGAACATGTATGGTGCTGCCATCTACTGAACATTTCATTAAATAATATGTTTCCAATTTATGGATGGATTGATTGGATTTGGGAATAAGGCCGATAGACTGCTGTAGGTCCTAGGCCTGAGGGGAAGTGCCCTCCGTAGGAGTCTTTCTAAGGGGTCCTAGCCCGTATTTACGCAACTTCCGGAGAAAATCACTGAAAACTCCGAACGGCTAGGCCGGCGAGCGCGACCTGGGATCGAATCCGGCACATCACGTCTATCAGCTTTGAGCGCAGAACCGCTCGGTCGCTGGTGGGCCGTTTCCAGTCTATGAAAGAGTTATAAAGCAAAATAAAAACCCTACGCTCATTAATCTTAGTGTCTAATTCTAACTTAAATTAATTTTCAAAATTAATCCTTTGAATAGTTGATACAGTGTTTCAAAGCATTATACATAAAAAGATGCTTCGGACTCCTAGTAGAAAAGATCGTCTCATTTGTTGTTGAAATGTAATGTAATAAAAGCTACTGTTGGTAAAGTATAATGTTTTAAAATAAACCATGTTTTACTTAGTTTTTACTTGTTTTCTGCAAGACATGAGAGTACGAAAAAGTGAAGATTATTTTCATATAATTTTTGTTTTCTTATATTATGTATGTTTATTTGGATATTTCAAAAGTATTATTTTCGTTTCAATTAAATCTTTTTTTTTTTTTTTTTTTTCAGTTTATAATTTTAATCCTATTGTTTTTCCCTACCAGTGGCCGAGCGATTCTGCGCTCAAGGGTGGTAGACAGAAGCTTGATCCCAGGTTGCTCTCATGAACCTAGCCGTTCGGAGTGTTCCCTGGTTTTCTCCGAAACTCTCGTTAATATGGGCTATTAGCGTTTAGAAAGACCCACATGGAGGACACAGCACCCATGTAAGGAGCATCGTACTCTCAATTGGCTCCTAATCTCAATACCATATCTATTCCTCTGTTTTGAAGAAGCTGGCATCTTTTATACAGTTGAGGTTACAGAATAAATTTTCGGACTCCGAAAGAGTTATCTTGCGTGTTATAGGATTTAAAGTTGATTGTGTATACTTGGGACCAGGATGGGATGCTCTGAGTAGGAGACGGCGTATTTTTAAAAGGTACAGATATGTGTTTACATGTTAAAATTAGAACAGAACCATATAAAATTTTAATGGTTATTAAAAAAAAAAAAAAAAAAAAAAAAATGAAAGAAAAATCTTATTATAATTCTTACATGGAGATGAATCGTAGAATATACTTTTTATCTATATTTTTAGTTTATATATCTTACATTAGTTTATAGACATATTTTATTTTTCTAAAATTACATAAAGGTTTTTTAATAAATAAACAAAACAAAAATTCCATACATATTTTTCTAGCCATTTTTCTAGCTATTGATTTTATGCACGTTACATAACATTATCTAGCAATACAATCACGATAAAAACAATTTTTTTTTTAAATTATTTTGAACAAAATATTATATTTCTTATTATTCAATTATTATTATCAGTTGAAATAATACGAATTTATGGGAGAAAATATTAAAAAAATAAGTAAAAGGTCTTAACAGATATGTGTTTACATGTTGAAATAAGAACAGGGTCTTATGGAATTTGGTTTAATGTATATATAAATAAGAAAAAACGGAGATGAAGCTGGTACATAATTTTTACCTATGTTTTTAGTTTATGCACATCTTACAGAAGTTTATAGACACAATTTAGTTTTCTAAAGTTATACAAAGGTATTTTCATTAATAAACGAAACAAAAGTTCCACACATCGTTTCCTAGAGATATATTTTGATTGTATTCACGTTACCTAATTTAATCGTGCAATTCAATCGCGAAAAAAGAGTGTATTTATTTATTTAATCATTTTTAAGCAAACACATTTTATTTCTTAGTATTCAATTCTTTTTATTATATCAGTTGACATAAAGGTAAAGAAAATTATACACCAGATGATAACTTAATATTATATATTACGTGGTGCTGCCATCTACTGCTCATTAAAAAAAACTAAACATACATATATTTTTATTTATTTATTTATTTATTTACAGTAAATGATTTTTAGTACTTAAAAAATTTTCATCAGCAATAACGCTATGAAAAATCAATGCAATGACAATAAAATCATTAATCATATATACATAAATCATTGTGCTTTACTAGAAACTTAGCTTGTATTTTGAAATGATGCAATTAAATAACTGAATACCAGTTTTTTATTGCATTATAAGTACAAAATTTCTTTAATCTTGAAAGTAGGAATAGAATATTCTTATTTTAAGTTAAATTTAACTATACGGTAATAGATTTAAAAGAAAAAAAAACTTGTTGTTATACCGGTGAAAAATTCTTTTAGCATTCTAGAATGTGTAGTAATAATGGTCTAGGGATTATATAAGATATATGAATCTATGCCGGTGACTTATGCCTCCAAACACTTGGAACAGCAGATAGTGTTGGAACCTCGCATTTTTCTTCTACCAGCTTACAGAGCAGAATCTCACAGTTACATTCTGAAAAGGTATAGACTTTCAGCTAATTTTACTTTAAACAAATATAGAGTACATACAGTGATTTGAAAAAATAAAAATAAATAAATAAATAAATTTTAATTAACAGGAAAGACTCTTTTTTTTTTTTAATTTCAAATTATTTCTTTTAATAAAGAAATTCTACAGTATTAACATTTCAAGGGTAATTATTATTATTATTTTGTTAAAGAATAAAAATTCTATATTTTATTACTTTTGAGCTTTGACTAGCCGAACACATTATTAATCATGAAAAATATAGCTATGAGCTTTTGATATATTTATCTGTTTTGAGATTTCCTGAATTTTTTTTTTTTTCTCTTTTTTTCGAGAATGCATATATGTATGAAGTCTCGTGAGTGACGTTTTAGGTTAGCTCTATGCGGGTGACTAGAAACAACTCATTACCATAAAAAGCTGGTTTGTTTGACTGAGTGTATGAAATATCGTCTGAACTATATTAGGTTTGCTTAATAAGCTATTCAAGAAACAATTTTTTATGGTTTTGATAGTTTTGTTTACCGATTTGAAATCTTTAAATCGCGTTTTCTCAGTCTGCATTTTTTCATGATTTCTTGAATTTCAAAATATTAAAACTTTTACACATATTTAAAAAAAAAAAAAAAAAAAAAATATATATATATATATATATATATATATATATTGGATGTTTAATAGAAAAAAATTAGGGATGGATTTGTAATATGTTTAAAAGAAAAAAAAAATTATTAAAAAATTTATTCATTTATTTATTTATTGAAATTTTACGTAGACATGCACTTATTTATTTATTCTTGAAATAATTAATAAATTTCAAAATCCATCCCCAATTCTTTTAAGTAAGTTCCATTAAATAAATAAATAAATAGATAAAAGTCCTTTTTTGTAAATATCTACAGGCATTTTAGCATTTTGAAGATCACGAATTCAGGAAAAAATGCAAATTGAGAAAATGCAATTTAAAACTTTCAAATCTGTAAAAGAAAAATGTATCGAAAACCATCAGAATTGCTGCTTGAATTTATACTTCATTGAACAAACCTGATGTAGTTCAGTTTATAAATATTAAATGTAAATGTAAGTTTATGTATGAAACTTTCAGTGGCGTCTAGTCAAAGATGTCAAATTCTCATAATATTCAATATAATGTACTGTTTCTAACAATCCATGTGGATTAAGCCCGAAACGTTATCAACGAGACGCCATTGTATCTATCTATCTGTCTGTCTATGTATATATGTGTGTGTATGTGTTTTGTGTGAGTGCAAACTTTAGTATCTAAACACTGCATTCGACTGAGCTCAGATTTTTTTTTTTTTTTTTTTAGTACGTATAAGTTGCTGTTTAAAGGTTAGTAAAGATTTTCGTTAATGTTTAATTTTTTTTTTTTTTAAGTGCGTATAAGTTGATGTTTAAAGGTTAGTAAATATTTTCATTAATGTTTAATTTTTTTTTTTTTTTTACATTGATGGAAAAAAAAAAAATCTTATGCGTTACGCCTATGGCCTCGACTTATTTGAAAATCGTTTTGGTATTGTTAAAACTGAATAAAACTGAAAGAACTTATATTGCTTTGTTATTATCATTGTAAGAAAATTTGTGTAGAACTTATTATTCTTTTACTGGGACACATGACATTATTTTTAACCATTGTGTTCTAAAGAATAAATTGTCTAAAGCGAATTAGATAAAGAGTATGAAGCTGATATTTTAGAATTTAACTCCAACAGAAGTGCCAAGTTATTACTAACGGAAAATCAATTTCATACCACAATAAAGAAAAAGTAAAACTTGTCCTATTAAGTTCCAGATAATTGTTACAAAAGAATGCATTAAAAAATTTCCGGTATTAAGATTACGGACAATCCGTAATAACTTGGCATCTCTGCTCCAATGCAACATTGCTGGAAACTCATACTCTCTCTTTATAATTTTTTGTAGAAGGATGCATAAAAGGATTCTGTTACATTATAGTTCAATGCACAAACATGTGAATTTTTATTTAAATACTTAGACACCCTGTTATAGTTCTCACATTTGGTTATTTTCTGATTTTTTTTACTGATTAAAAACTGTTTAAATTCCGGATAACAACTAAATTGTCAGAAATATGAGACGCATCGATGTTGAATCATAGGACACTAATAGCACCCACCCCCCCTTCCCTCTTATCCTAACAATCATCAAATGAAATCATTCCAGATATTTTGAGTTATTTTTACTTTTCAGTCATAAAGGAAGCCAAAAATATTTTTAGAATATTTTATGTGTGTACGTGTAGCGGACGAAAGGGGCCAAGAACCTTTAGTATAACAGGATTATTACTTTCAGTCGTACATTTCGTGTCTTCATGATTTGCTATATTTCACTTTGAATATGTCAGGGTGTTTAAAGTATACACTTCCGAGTAATTTAACTTTTAATAAATGCTGAATCCACCAATCGGTTTTAAATAAAACAGAAAAAGGGAACATTACTACTACTACTACTAATAATAATAATAATAAGTGGCTTTAGTTCATTAATAATAATAATAAAAAAAAAAAAAAAAAAAGGATAAACCTAGCTTTATAAAAATACCCGACTTGAAATTAAATATTTTATTTTTCTATCAAATTTATAAAAAAGAAAATTATTGGAAGCATTAGTATTCAATTCATTAGTATTGGTATTGGAAACATTGGTATTCATCCCTACTTGCATAGATCGTCGGTGAACATTGGTATTTGCATTGATTTTCGTTTTCAAACAAAGATGTTAAAAATAAACAATACGCATATCGAAGCTTGCTTGCGTGCGTTCATGACAAAGCTCTGCATGTTAAAGGTTGCATCTAGTAGTTACCAATGACCTTCGCATGTTAATATATTCCATTCAGTCGGCCATACTGTGTGGTGGATAGTGTCCCTGACTCCCACACGGTAGGCCCCGGGTTCGAGTCCCAGACTAGGCATGGATGCTTCACCCTGTGTTTTCCCTGTTAGGGATAGCGGTGGTCACCCTTTGGGTGCTCTTTCACAAATAGCCGTTAATTCGACAATCATCTGTCACAATGTTTAGTTGCTTAGTCGCAAGTGCTGCGCAATTAGGGGCGGAGAAATGCACTCCATTCGTAAATATTATGACATATGCTTAATCTTATCAAACATGCAACATGTGAAGTCAACTATTCCACAGTGCGCGCATGCATACTATCTCGATATCCACAGTGGACGTTTCGAACTTCTTCCCATATAAATATACGCAGATAATACATTAACGCATTTACGACCGCGGACGTGAATTCACGTCATTTGAAAATCTGTAACTCCACCAGTGCGCATTTCTTTAGGTTACGTAGGTTACATTATTTCTTAACAATGTACCCAATATTCACATTTGTGCAATCAGTGCACTATGGATACAATTACTTTGATTAGAAAGAGTATGATTGTAACGAATATTCACTTATATTATAAAATTGAATACAAAAATCATTCATTTAAACTAATATAATGTAAAAGGAATACGTCCATAGGCGGAGCTTACTCTCAAAAAGACAAAAACATGCGGCCGCGAAAGTGTTAAAGCTTTATTTTTCGTACTCTGGATATGACGTCCTATATTTTTTTTGACATTTTTCTGGAAAAAATTATGTGAAACAGATACAGTTTTTCGAGCATTTTTTATGTATTCCAAACAAAGAATCTGACTGTACATTTTAGGCAGCCTTGCAGTGACAGCCTAACATCAAGCCCCTGTGTATGGGACCACCCTCTAATTTACAACAAAGTTGAAAGCAGAACTCAAAATCTCCATTCTTTGTTCAGGACAGTATCATGTATGAGAATTTTCCGCCATTATTGACACAAAAATTTTCGTACAATAACATCTATCCTATATAATTACAAAATTTTGATATAAATATAAGGTTACAAGGTAAAGATTTCTATATGTCGTGGAAGTACAAAAGATTAAAAAAAAAAAAAATCTCTGCCTTGAAAGTGTCCTGAAAATAGAGCGGAAACTTCGAGCTCTGTGAAAGATTTGTCGTACTGAATTAAAAAGTTACTGTAGAAATGTAGTAAATATTTCTCTATGAAAATAATTGTTACAAAATGCAAACACTTTGATGGCTACTGTATGTTTAAAAACTAAAATAAAATTTTAAAAACCTCACAAAAAGAAAAAAAAAAAACTTGCATTACGTTCAAATTTTGTAATTTCGACGTTCAACATCGATATATTAACTTTGACCGTTTGATTGAAAAATTAATCTTGAAATCGATGAAAATAATTTTTAAAAAGTCAGAATGATTTGAATAAAAAGTAAAGGGAAATTTGTTAATAAATTAAACAGTTAAATGCGAAATCAAATTTCGTTCAATTGAAGAAACATTTAATTTAAAAACCAGTTTCTAAAATCTATTACTAAGCCTTTTGAGAAACGCGAACTGCTTACAGTAAGAGAAATTCGAGCATAATTTCATTTCACACCCGATGGCAGCAGATGGCAAATTTATTTAATTTTCTCAAATACTCTCGTTAACAGAAAAACTTGGAAATCTGCCAAAGGGTAAAAATGTGAGAGTATTTTCGAATTGATTTAGAAAGCTTATAAACTCATTTCAGTTCTTTTTTTCCTTTCCAATTTTATGATTGTGTTAGTCTAAGATTACTTAGAGACAGATAAAAATGAATTTTCAGTTGGGAACAATGAGTGTTTTTGGAACGGAAGCTTCGAAATTCCAAAATATTTAATTTAATTACTGAATGGAAAATTCCTTTCTCAGTCTGTTTTATTTCTAAATAGGAAATTTCATATTCATTTGTGTTTTTCATACTTTCAATAATAAATTTTATCTTTCAGTTTTTTTTTTTTTTTTTTTTTTTTTTGTATTGCTTTGTTTTCTTTATTTATAAAGTCAAGCTCATCTCGTTACGACTGTTTCTCGTTTGGAAAAAATAATTAATTAATTAATTAATTAATTAACCCGTTAGTAGTCGCTAGTTGGTCGATTTGCCGCCCATCTTTCAGTTTTTCCAGATTTTTTTATTCAATAGCCACTATAAATTTTTAGAAGTGGCATTTGATATACATAAAACGCGAATAAAATCGAAGAAACGTCGATCACATCACTTCTTAAAATTATTGGTGACAGTTAAATAAAAAGTGCGCAATCTGTAATAGGTGGCGCTGTCTATAGCGACAACTAACGGGTTAATAATAATAATTTAAGGAAACTTTTTTTTTCTTTTCTTCTTTCCTTTCTTTCTAATTTTAACACTTTCGCGACCGCATGTTTTTGTCTTTTTGACAGTAAGCTCCACCTGTGGGCGTTATTCTTTTATATTACATTATTTTACATCAACCTTTTCTGTATTCATATTGAAAATATAATTTAATATACATTACGATTATACTCCTTATAATCAAAGTATTTGTAGCCATAATGCACTGATTGCACAATTGTGAATATTGCGTATAATGTAAATAAATAATGTAACCCTTGTTACCTAAAGAAACGCCCACTGGCGGAGTTACAGATTTTCAAATGACGTGAATTCACGTCAGCGGTCGAGAATGTGTTAATTAAGAACTCAAAAGTTTTTCTGTCGATAGATTTAAGCCTACATCCATGTCGAAAAATGCGATTTTTATTTACTTATTTGTTCATTTATTTAATGGATAAACATTATTAACAATTCAAAAAATAAAAAAAATAATTGATCTTTGATATATTATAGTTTAATGCTAGAGACGTTTAAAGAAATACATAGAAAAATTTCTAAAAATTAAAAAAAAAAAAAAAAAAAAAAAAAAAAAAAAACTATATTGTCAGATATTCAAAACTATTCTATATAAAGTTCACAATTGGTGACAGCGTAAAATTAAAGATTAAAAAAAGAACAAAAGTCATGTGGATGCATGGATTATTAACGCTTTTTAACCCTATGTATCCTTTACATCGTTTAACATTCAATGTACTATGCCTACTGGATCACACAACGGACAGACAGAAGGATCGAAAGGCAGACAGATATACAGATTTGAATTCATAATCACTTTTAAACATTGCTGGTAAGAGTTAAAAACGCTGAACACAAACGGAAATACAATTCCACCAATTTCCATTTACATACTTGCCACCCATCCCATTATGGACCGTACAATTTTTTAGTACCCGCCTTTATTTTCCCACCAATAATTTTTTAGATTAATTATAGTCTTATTTAATTGTAACAACATTTGGAGAGAATAACTCTAAAAACATAGTGGTGTGAGAAAAGGGTCGTTTTTCCAGGGGGCGTTAACAATTGTACGGTTATTAATGAGGTGGTTGGCAAGTATGCAATTGTAGTCGTTAATATACCTTAATATTTTAGTGTAGTCCTGTAAATCTTAATACTAAGCATACTATATTTTTCAGAAAATCTTTCTTTAGCATATGAACAATAAACGTCAATTTAATTGTGATTTATGCAGCACAAAGTTTTAAACATGACTTGCAAAAATGCCTATCATAAAAAGCAATGCATTGTCAAAATTTTTGAGCGATTCTGTAATACACACACTGTTGCGCAATTTATACAATTCGAAATAGGAAGCATGGCCTAGTAATCTTGAATAAAGTACCGTAATTTCTGATAGATACCCCGCAGGTTATATAATCCAGTTTTGCACCAGAAATTTCAATTGATAAATAAATTTATATTTGTACGAGCTCTTTCTTCGAAAATGCATAGATTTCTCGATTAAATAAAATTTCTGGTGGAGAAATGGCACATCTCACCTGCGGGTTATCTACCAGAAATTACGGTATATCATTTTGAAGATATTCGGAAAAATAGTTACAGACGCTAAACGAGGACAGAATGACAGATAGATTAATCCGATTCATAATTTATCTTTAAGATTATTAGAGTTAAAAACGCTTAACGAAAACGAAAAGTAGTTGCAGCAATTGCCAAAAATAGCTTCTTGTATATCCGAATATTTTTGTAGATTCTTGTAAAGCTTAATGCTTACTGTACTAAATTCTACAGATTTATTTATTTATTATTAGAGTTTATTTGTATATTTATTTTATTTATTTATTGTGCATATGAATACTAAAAGACAATTTCATTACGATTCATGCAAAATAAAGGTATTCAAATATAGTTTACAGAAATATCTCTTATAGTATGTACATTTTCTTTATATTATTTCGAATTAGTGTTTACATAATCATTTATTTTTCAAAATGATATTTTCATATTTTTATACTTTAATTCAGTTTTATTAAAGTACTTCTTTATTTTATTTTATTGCTTCGATGAAATTTGTATTGCGTTGTTTAAAAAGATTATATGGAACTTATTTATGTATTTTAATTGCGAACTCTTTACTTTATTCATCGAATTTCGTATTTTTATTATTTTTACCAGACTAATAACTTCGTATTTATTTATTTTGCAATTTCTAAATTTAGCTCATTCATGTATGTTTTTTTTCTAGTACATTGTGTGTAATCAGTCTACTTGCTAAAATTTCAACGTTTATAGAAATAAAACATTATAAATTTTATTTTGAGAATTTGGTGGGGGAGGAATGGATGAAAAAATCAATTAATTTTGTTTTATTCATTACCAGCAACATCGCTGGCCACTATATTTAAATGAATCTCAAAAACATTGAATCACTATTTTTTGTTTTGTACCACTCTACAAACTAGAAAAAAAAAAAAAAAAGAAGAAGAAGAATCCATTGAAATCGCTCTGAATTTCACTTCAGGTACACGCTGCCAACAGCAGATCCTGTCGCGCCAGCCCTGCATTCGGCTATCACTGCCTGTAAGAACGTTTTTCCTCGGCACTTTTATTTGGCTCAATTTCAACTAGATCTTTTTTTTCTATATTACCATTTGATTCCGAACATTACAATAAATAAAGAAGTAAAAAAATAATAAAAATAAAAATAAAAAATCTGGAGTGACTCCACTCGACTTTCCGAACATTGAGTAACTGACAGTTTTGTAGATAAAATAAAGAAAGAGGAATTGCTAAACAAACAAAAGAGAGAAAACCATAATAAAGTGTTTTTTTCTTCATATATCACACGAGGTTTTATTTAACGCTACTGAACTTTGAGCCCTTAGATCATAATGATAAAGAATTTTTCGTTGTGTCCCTGTAAAAATCTATAAATGCTAGATTCACCAAAATGCTTATAGTTAGTGCAACAGTGATTTATAATATTCATACAAATTTTCAGCTCAATTGAATAAGGCGTTTAGATGCTATCGCACTTTTAAAAATTTGGTCTCATAGGCCATAATGATAAAGAATTTTTCTTTGTGTCCCTGTAAAAAAACTGTAAGTGCTAGATTCACCAAAATCTATACAGTTGGTGCAAATGCGACCTATAACATGTGTACAATTTTTTTGCTCAGATTAATAGGGCGTTTAGTCGCTATCACACTTTTAAAAATTTGGCCCCATAGGCATAATGATAAAGAATTTTTCTTTGTGTCCCTGTAAAAAAACTATAGGTGCTAGATTCTCCAAAATCTATACAGATGGAGTATCTGTGACCTATAATATGGGTATAAAATTTTTGCTCAATTGAATAAGGCGTTTAGATGCTATCGCACTTTTAAGATTTTGGTCCCATAGGCCATAATGATAAAGAATTTTTCTTTGTGTCCCTGTAAAAAAACTATAAGTGCTAGATTCACCAAAATCTATAGGGTTCGTACTATGGTGACTTACAATATACGTACCAACTTTCAGCTTATTTGAACAAAGCGTTTAGACGCTAGCGTGTTCACTCACAGACATACACACATACATACACACATACACACACACATACATACATCATCTCAAAAATAGTGGAAACGGACTCAGGTGACCTCGAAATGTATAGAAACATCAAAATCTGATATTCGGATTTTTGACATGATTACAATACTTTCCTCACTATAGTGTTCGGAAAGTAAAAATAAATCCAATACACAATGCAAAAATGTTTTAAATACAACAATATTTTCCAATAAAAATTACAATAGACAAAAAGAGAATAAAAATAATTATTTAAATTTTAATCATTTCTACAATATTACCATTTTTTCTGATAAATACAATAAATAATAATAATAATAAAAGAAGATTTTCCTTCCAGTGGAGTTAAATAAATAAATTATCGTGTAACAGCCGTTGCTAAGAGGCGCAGATGATTGAAATGATGAAAAAAAAAAATTCAAATACGAAAACGTTTTGATTAGACGCACCCCAGCAGGGTTCAAAGTAACCCTTGTCAAGTTTTGTAGATCTGCGATCAGTAGTTTAAGCTCCGGAGCACAGAGACAATCACTTCTCTTCATGTACGCAGATAATGAAAAATAGGTATAAATATGTGTGTGTGTGTATTCAATTAATTATCAGCAGTATGCACATAGATTTAAAAAAAAGTCACTCGATGAAATTCATATTTGTAAGTAGAAATAATTAATAATATTTAATAAGCGTGTTAATACTGTAATTTATTTAACGCCCGTGCTATTTATATGCACATGGACATCATTATGTCTGCTTAAATTCATTTTGAGAAAGGATATTTCTTCTCTTTGCACATATATCAGACAGGACCCGATTAACTTCATGTGAGGCCCGGGACACATATACTTTCGTGCCCCCCCCCCCCTCCTTCCTCGCACTCTGCAACAATCAGCAAAAGTACATATCTGTACTGATAAGTATAAAGGATTTAAGTCCAAAAATGTCGATTTTGAGAAGTACATAGTCAGACCCAGAAAAAAATTCTCTATCGATTGGTATAAAGGATTTAAATCCATGTCATTTAGTCTTTGGGAAAATCCATTGGTAAAAAAAGATTCAAGTCAGAAATTAAGCATTAATCTTTGTATAAAATATTTAATTCAATTTTTTCCCTTTATTAAACGAAGGTTGACAATCACTGAACGGTATAAAGGATATAAATCAACTTAATCACTTTTCCTAATCGATTCTTCTGATTAGTTTTTAGTTAGTTTAACTTTATTTTTCGTCTCCATAAATTCAAGAATATGGACTTAAATCTTTTATACTTATCAGCACAGATATATAACTGTATATGGGACTAAAAGGGCAGAATGTTGCATTTTTTGTTACTTTTCGTCATTTTTAGGTGCAAGGAAGGCAAAAGGGCATTTTCAGAGCCATTTTGGAGCCCCTTCTGCCCAGGGCCCAGGACACATGCTCATGCATTAATCAGGCCCTGACCTCACATGTCCCCCCCCCCTCCCCCAATATTTTGTAGCCAGGCACGCCTATGGTTAGTCGTAAAAAATGATGTAATTTTTTCTTCTGATCGCTGTATGTAGATAAATATATAGTATGATTAAATTAAATATTTTGTATAGTTAGCTATTAAATGCATGATTTTTTCATTTTGTAGGAAAAAAAAAAAAACTATTATATGTAGTGTATCTCTCAAGAGTTGGCACCTGTCAATCACACATGATGATGACGTAGGAGGCGATGATGGTACAGTTATATTATCTTGAAATCGGTTAAGGGTGAGAAAAAGGACGCTTATACGCTACATTTAGGAATTTTGCAACATTTTGGCGATATTTTATGTATATACTTTTCTTTAAAAATAAATTTAAAGAAGGAAATTTCTGTTTTGGCGCGCTGTTTGACATGTTATAGTATTGAAAAATAGAATATTAATAAATGAATAATAAAATAATTGTTATAAATTATTTATATTGCTGCAATTTTTAATAATTTTTATTGATTATATCGTAGAATATTAGTACTACTACTGTTAAAAATAAATTAAATAAATAAACTTATTGTTTTGAAAAGGGATTTTCTTAATAATATTTAATCCACAAAAGCTTCACTTTATTATAACGAGTTTAATTAGAATTATAACAAGTAGAAAGTAAATATAAAAAACAAGTATAATTAATATTTTACTCTTTTTATTTTTGAATTCCAATTTCTTTTTCTAAATTTATTTTAAAGTACGCATATACATCATACGGAAAGGTTTTAAATTTATAAGAACAGCGTGAACTTTTGGTAAAGTAAATGATAATTTTCCTCAAAGGAAAACGCATGGGAACTTGGAATGCGTTTAATTTACTTTTATCAAAGGGACAATTAATTATTTATCAAAAATTAATTAATATTGTTTACTAATTCTATTATTCGTTACCTTTTGAAGTTTCTTTCCAAATTCAGGGAAGTAATATATTTTCCTTATAAGTACAGGAAAGTTCGCCAGACATAAAAATCAGCCACTTAATGAAATCACTTTGGCTCAGAACGAATGTGATTTTAATAAGCGGCAGAAACTATATATATATATATTACTCCTTTTTAATTCTTTCAAGCAAATTTGAAAATTTTCGACTGATACATTTCCTATATTTATGTAAACATTTTTAGAATATCTTGAAATTTATGTATTCGCTAACGGCGAAATTTATTTGTTTTAATGAGACTCAAAAAATACTTGCTGGCATTCATTACTGTCAATTATATTTATTTATTTAAAGCTTATTTTAATATCTTTATACCGCAGAAAACATACCGAAATTGATGTACAATATTAGATTTTCAAATAAAAAGGCAATCTAATTTACACTTGTTCGTTAACAGAAAAGCTATGAAGGCAATTTTTGTGAGATTTTTCCATAGTATTTTTGTCAAAATAAATTTTAATGTGCTATCATTTTGATAAAAAACTTCAAGGTTATTTGGTTTATTGCGATTCACAAATATATTTGCCAGGATTCATTACTGTCTATTACCAATGTTGCCAGATTGATGGAATTTTTTATTCAATATCTACCACTAAATTTTTATTGTAACGATTGCCTAACTGTTTCGAAAACATCTCATTAATAAAAAAAAAATAAAATCTTTAAAAGATTAACCAATCGTTAAATTAAAAATTTAGTGGTGGATATTGAATAAAAATGTCCCTCAATCTGGCAATACTGTCTATTAGATGTATTAGCAGTTATCTATTTCTTTTGGGTATATTTTCATTTTGAACAATAATCCGATCATTATATTTCTATAAAATACTATATTTAATTTAAGGTGCACAGTCGGTGACAAAAGTGTCCGAACACTAGCAAAAATTCCTATGTAAAAAAAGTACACTTCATACGGTTTTGTTAAATAAACCCTTATCGAATCATGTTCTTACACTGACTAAGATCAGGATTCAACAAGGATTTATTTCACAAAACCGTATGAAGTGTACTTTTTTTACATAGGAATTTTTGCTAGTGTTCCGACACTTTTGTTACCGACTGTACACACCAACAATATGCAATATACCGTAATATAGATAATAATAATAAAAAAATTAAATAAAAAATTAATCGTAAAAAACTGGAAATAGATATTAGTATTTAGAAAAAAAAAAAAAAAAAAAAAAAAAATAGAGAGAGAAAGAGAGAGAGAGAGAGAGAGAGAGAGAGAGAGAGAGAGGGGGGGACTGTTCAAAAGCATTATTGTATTTTCCGGTGTATAACGCGCAGGTTTATTAGATAAGTTATACACCAGAAATTTAAATTTGTAAAAGCTATTTTTTAACAAGATTTCGTACAAATATAGCATCATTTGTAAATTAAATTTTCTGATAGGTAATTCACTCATGTGACCTGCGCGTTATACGCCGGAAAATACAGTATTTAAAAAAAAGAAAAAAAAAAAAAAAAAAAAAAAAGATGCGCCTTTATACATTTCTCTAAAATACCAAATTATTTAACAAATTCGTAATTAAATAACTATAATTTTGTAGTGAACAATCGAAACGGTAAAAGTCATAAGTTTATATATGCCAGCGTTTTATAAAGAGTTAAAAGTGAAAAAAAGACATTTTTTTACACTGAAGTGTTGATTTAGAAGAAGCTAGAGGGCGAGGCTTATTATTATTTTGGAATGCAATGGAATTTTTAACCCTTTAAAGCATTAATTTTGAAAAAAAAAAAAAAAAATTACTTTGTATTGTAAACATCGAAGCGTTTCATATAAAAGAATAGAAATCGTAAAAACATAAAGTAACATTTTTCCGGATTGGACCGAAATTGCATAATTTTGTCTGTTAATGTATGTCCCCTATAATGCAATTTCCTATTGAGCAGACGCATCCCCCGCTTTATACAGAAGTCTACTGCACTTAAATTCTTAATTATGAAAAGTGTAATATCAGTATTTATATCTTTAAAAGTGTTAAGATATAATACTTCGATTAAAATTATTGTTTCTTAAAAAATGCGAATTTTACTCCATGATTAGAATTAATCAAATATAAATAACATTGCTTTTTTTTTTTTTTTTTAGGACTGAGGACTATTAGTCTCAATCTGGGATTTTTGCGGTGTCATTTTTCGATTGTTGGACATTTATCGAAATCTAAAAATCGAAAATGTAATTGAATAATTTGAAAGCAATGTTATAATTTTATTAAAGAAAAAAAAAAAAAAAAAAAAACTAACAGTCCTTCGTCCTAAACTAAATTCTGCTTTTGCCAGAATTTCATCAAAATCTTTTTTTTTTCGTTTTAAAGAAAAAGAAAAGAAAATTAAGAATAATCAGTATCGTTACAAACGATATCGAAAATTTTTTTTTAAATAATTTTGAATTAGGAAATAAAAAATGCGCGAGCAATATGAAATAAAAATAAGTAAAAAAATGAATTTAAAGATTTAATTTTTATATAAAACATGATCGTGTGCTATCCACGTTTGTAATGATCGATAGATGGCGCTCTCTGAACTGCAGTTGTTAGTAAATATAATAGCCACGTGGATTAATAATTGTTCTTTCTCCGCCATTACATCATGGAAAATCGATTGCATAATATGATGATATGCAGTGGTGTGATAATTTCACCTTAGCCCACCAGAGGGCGAGCATTTCATTACAATCGCGGATCTTAAAAAGTAGCTGTAAAATTTAAAGTTTAATTTTTTTTGGCAACAATTATAAATTAAAATAAATAATTTAATGAAAGTTAAGTTAGAATTTCTATTTTTTTTTTTTTTTTTCTTAAATAATAGATTTGGTAAGCTAAAAAATAAGTAACTAAATAAAATCCCAACATTGAATTAAGTATAAAAAAAAAAAAAAAAAAAAAATAGTAATAATAATAAAAATGAAATTTTTATTATGTTACGTCATGGGTCATGCAGTGAAATTTAAATGGTTCAAGTCTTAAAAAGTGTATAATAAACAAATACAAGAGTAAGGACAACAAGATTAAAACAGAAAATTCTCGGTTGCAACGTTTATCTTAAATGCCATTAAACATTAAATATAAGTAAACAAATAAACCATTATCGAATTCATGATCAGAGCTGCTAACCTAATCCGGTAAATTGTTAGAACCGCCCTTTTTTCTAAACAACTTAATTTTTAGAGTATTTTTCTTCTTAAATCATCGTAGATAAATTTTAAGAGAATTACTCTAAAAATTAAGTGGTGCAGAAAAAGGGGCGGTACTAACAATTTGCCGGATTAGGTTGGCAGCTCTGCATGCTGCTATTTCAAACTGAGCCTCACTTTACCACATTTTTTAAAACACCACATTCAATTTGAGGTGTATGAACCTTACAATATTCAAATACAAAAACAGACAACAGGGTTAAAATAAAAATTTAACGGTGAAAAACTAGGAAAAGTTTACTAATATTTAAGAAGAAAGACTCAACATATCAAGATAGAATACGTTTTTTTCTGGTAAAGCAAGTCCCGCCTTTACACCTTCTTCTAAAACTTTACATTATAAAATATTATGATTTTACATATTTTCAACTAAATCGTTTAAATTTTGTTTACAGCAATCGATGTAGTAAATGCCATTGAAATTTATGCATACCAGTGTCACATATAGAGTAAAATATGAATGTGCAATATATATATATATATATACATATATATATATATATATATATATATATATATTCAATATTGTTTCAGCGATACAGAAGGGTGAATTTAATTTCTTTTCGAATTCTTTCACAATCTCTCGGCTGCATTGCGGTAATTTTGCAAGAATAAGTTAATTTGCATAACAAACATCGAAATGTTGCTTAATATTTAAATGCATGAACATTTATTATAAGTAAATAACACTTGAAATAAGCTGGAGAATGGGTGTAGTCAATGGAAAAAATATAACCTCTCCCCCCCCCCCCCCGAAATATATATATATATATACATGAGGATTTAAAAAAAAAAGTATTGATGCATTTTTACATCACCATAAATAAATAAATAAACTATATATTTTTGCATAAATTTGTCAGAATATTAAAAATATAGACCTGCTAACTATGCTAGTTTATCCGTAATGGCATTAAGCCCCGCCTTTTTTACAAACGAGAAAAATTGTAAAGCAATAGTCTACTTATTTAATCAAGAGGACATATTGGGGAATATTACTCTACAACTATCCTGGTGTGAAAAAAAGGCGGGGCCTAATACCATTGCGGGTAAATTAGCATAGTTAGCAGGTCTATAAATATAAATATTATACGTTACTCTTACCTTGTTTCTTTCCGAAAACAACTTTTCCTGTATGTTTTAATTATTTTTTACGTAAATAATCGTAATAACACGGGCGGAAATAAAATTGTTCGCCAAATGGCAATTCATTGTCACAGATAAAGAAATAAACTGTCAAAGATCTAGTTTCGTTCAGAAACAATAGGATAGTTTTAATTAAAAAAAAAAAAAAAAAATCATTGTGTAAAGGTTGCTACACACAGAGATATGAGGTATACGATGAGGTCTACATTCAGAGCCTGATTAAGGGGGAAGCACACATTATTTACACTTACACCGCTATTTTTTTACAAATACTTTCCTCCTATAATAAACAGAAAATTCTCATTAAAAATTATTTTAACAGAATTCTGGTGTCTAATAACGGTGAGTAAATTGGATTGTTTTACACCGTTCATTTTTTATAAAAATTATTTCGTCGTCAAAGCGTGGAATTTCTATGACATGAAGTAAAAAGTAATTGTAAAAATATTCCGGTGAGAGCGGAGATAATGTGTGGTTCCCCCTTAATCAGGCTCTGTCTACATTGCTATGCATTTAAGGTTAAAAATCACTAACCAGGAAATCCTCCCAATAGTGTAATAATAGAAATGAATCAAATTATGTTCATTCGAAAGGGCATAATTTAACGTGATTTTTGACGCATAAACTGTTAGCCCTCGTAAACCCGTCATGGATAAATCAGCAGTGTTTAAGTTTGAGCAAAAATGTAGTAACGAGAAAGCAATGGGAGGTGTCCCGTTAAAACCTGCCAGAACCATGACTTTTATCAATTTTTAAATTCTATTTTAGCGAATTTTTAGACATTAAATCTCAGTTGATTATATTTCAAAGCTGAAATGGTAACTGATTATTGCAAAAAAGAACATGTTTGTCTATGCTCTTTCGATTTCTGCTTATTTTGGATTTCATTCATTATTTCAGTAAGGCGTGGTGTTATCGATTCAGGCGTGGTTGCACTGATTAAAGTGAAATTTCAGAATTTTTTAACTTTAAAACGCGCTGAGAAGGGCTATTGTTTTATGCGTCAAATATATATATATATGTATACTCTTTCGATTAATGCTTGTTTAGATTTTTTTTTTTTTTTTTTTTTTTTTTTTTTAATGCTTAGAGTATGGGATGGTTTCCTGGTAAGAATATCGTAAAAGTAAATTAAAATAGTTTTTCATCAGATTATATATAGTTACTTATAGATGATACAAATGGTAACATGTGATGGGCCACTAACAGCTAAAAAAAAAGTGAAATATCACTATAACACGAAAAATAATGATAGGAATGACCTGTAAAATTGGAAACCCATATTTTTGACGATGCTTATTTCATTCGTGCGAAAATTAACATTTTTTTTTTTTTTTTTTTTTTTTTTTTTTGTATATGAATTTATATGATTTTCATAATTAAAAAAAAATTTTTACAGTAAAAAATATATGCATGGAATATGTTTGGGTCACTACATTTTAACGCATAAAAAAAGAAAATTTGAATATAAAACTTTTTCGGGAAGATATTAATTATGTTTGTACCATTCATTTAACAATAGCATCTCCATATTTTGACAGTTTATAGCTCTATAAAAAATTGATCGAAATGTACAAGGCCTGTTCAAAAAGACCTCTGACCAGAAAAAATATCTTAGTTACTTTGTGGGATTGGGATCCTAATCCCTTTCAACGCAGGCCCCTTGCGTTTCAACTCACTTAGCCCAGCGTCCCTTCCACTCAGCGTTCACAACTTTTATAATTTATTCACGAGCATTTTTAGCCCCGCCTTCTTTTGACACCAGAAATTTTGTAGATTATTTCTCTTTAACATACTTGCCAACCATCTCATTATGAACCGTACAATTTTTAGTACCCGCCTTTTTTTATCACACCAATAATTTTTTAGAGTAATTTTAGTCTTATTTAATCGTAACAACATTTGGAGAGAATTGCTCTAAAAATATAGTGGTGTGAGAAAAGGGGCGTTTTTTCCGGGGGCGTTAACAATTGTACGGTTATTAATGAGATGGTTGGCAAGTATGCTTTAATATGTGACAACGAATAAATAAGAAGAAAATAATTTTTAAAAATTTCCGGTATGAAGAAGAGGCGGGGCTAAACATGCTCGTGAATAAATTATAAAAGTTGGGAACGCTGCTTCCACTGCCGAAAACATTTCTGAAAGGCTTCTTTTGGAATGGTGTTTAACTCCGCCGTCTCGTTCTGCATTATCTCTTTTCTATTATGAAAAACGTGATCCTTTCATTGGCATTACCAATTTGGGAACAGCCTGAAGTCCAAAGGAGCCATGTCTGGAGAGTAGGGAGGTTGGCGAACGACTAGAATTCCATATTTCGCCAAAAATATCTGAATGAGGTGTGATGAATACGATGGCGCATTGTCATGATACAACTGCCAGTTTTTCGCCATCCTTAGGTCTAGTCTTTTGCGACGAACTGCATCACAGAGTGGGCGAAGAACTTCTAGATAGTAGTTTTTTGACAACGTTTGTTCTAGAGCACAAGTGGCTTCCCAGAACGCTAGTCATTCTCTACCGACGTGCAGCCACATCTGAATATCGGCTAAACCACTGTTTAATTTGTATGACTCTCATATCATCGTCACCAAACACGTGCTGGATCTCATAAATAGTTTCATTTTGAGAAAACACCAAGCTTTAGACAAAATTTGATACAGTACCTCTGCTCAAGTCGTTCAGTCATCTTTAGAGAAATAAAAATCCGACGAACACGTATAACAGCATCTCGCTCGACTGCCTACAGGAAACGATTGGTACACTGGAACGCGGAGAAAAAATTCAAGCATGCGCATTGTCTCCTCCCACTGTGCACATTGGCGACGCTTCGGAATCTCTACTACACGCGGGAAAATTCAAGGTCGGATAGTTTTTGAACAGAACTTGTATGAACTATATCATTTTTCGCGATTATTTGATAAAATTTTAATATAAATTTTTATTTTGTTTAATCAGTATTAATTGTTACAAAATATGTGTAACTGTTCAAAAATATGTATAACTGTACAAAAATATGTATAACTATAAGTATTAACAGTTAAAAAATATGTATAACTGTACAAAAATATGTATAAGTATTAACAGTTAAAAAATACACACATATATATGTGTGTGTGTGTATTTATATAAAAAATTTTTACTAAAAAATAATTAGTGCAAAAATTAATTTCACACGCTAATAAACACCTACACTACACACACATATATATACATCCATCATTCGAATGATCAAACACCAGAAGGAAGCCTTGAGTAATTAATGGACAAACAACCACATATGGAAGTGAAGATTTACACAAGCAAAATATATTGAAAAAGTTAATATAAGTTGTTTCTAAAACATTAATAAATGAAATCATGTATAGCAAATACGAATAAGGTATGACAGAAAGTAAAAAGAATATAATTAGAAAAGAAGAAGGAGAGAAAGAAAAAGGTAAAGAAAGAAAAAAAAAAAAAAATCAATAATATTAACAGGGAGGAGGGGCCACTCACCACTCCAGGAGTGGTGTCGAGCGATTCTAGCTATGCTAGTCCCCTCCTCCGGAACGTTTATTTAAAAACTTAAAAAAAAAAAAAAAAAAAAAATGCAAGGGCCGCTGGAGACAGGTCTCCCACGCGACAAGCAGCGGCGGTAAAGAAGACATATTTCAATT
The DNA here is from genome assembly GCA_963930645.1 of Salticus scenicus. Lineage (NCBI taxonomy): Eukaryota > Metazoa > Arthropoda > Arachnida > Araneae > Salticidae > Salticus > Salticus scenicus. The sequence continues at coordinate 242,108,107 of OZ005653.1, read as the reverse complement.
TAATACTGAACTCATCACGACAAGGGGCACCAATGCAGAGCAGAGATTGGTTAAGGTAGTGCCGGGCATAACCCTTCGCGACAAGGGGCACTTGGTCAGAATGTTGTTGAACTGCAGGCAAAGATTTACTGAAATTGCTTATGGTAAAATTGTGATATGTGCATTGAGCCAGAAGTAATAGAAAATCAGTAGAGGAGTAGAAACATAAGCAGTATTTAATTGGCTTAGTCTATTAAGTTTGAAATTTCTATAAGAAGAGAAAAAATTTTGTTTAGCTTTTGAATTAAAGAGGGTCTTGTAATTATGTTCTCTAACCAGTTGGGAGGTTTAGTAGGAGGGTTCCTTAAGTGATAGGAAGAGGTAAGTGGACAACTATAATAATAATGCGAAGCAGTTCCTTCCTGACCACAAGAACACAGTCAATGATATTAAAAAAGTAAGTAGTAATAAAAATTCAGTACATGAAATATATTCTATTTAAGCGCATATTTCTAATTAACAATATCTTTTTGTACGCTTTGTTATTTGAAATAATGTTGTTATTCTGTAAGAATCAAGAAGACGACGAAACGGTTGCATGATATATTTAAATTTCCCGCTTTTATATTTAATTGGGAGCTTCGTCGAGACAGATATGCGCTTTGTCATTGAGTGTATTAATCAAATCACCCAACATGATCACTGTAGCATGTAAGTGATCTTGTTAAGTGATCAGTTATTCTGAGCATGCGAGTGATATGACAACAAAAATGCCCGTTTAGTCAGCCATAGCTTAAGGGCCATCTTCACTCACCGCCGCCGGAAGCCGAAGCTAATGTTATTCTATGGGAAATTTTTCTTTGCAAATAACTTATTAACTAATACATATTTTTAAATTTTATATTCGCATTCTGAAATTTTCCATCTGTTAAATTGACGGACCTTTTCTAAAAAATTATTTTTAAAATTTATTATATTTTATTTTGAAGCTGCAAAATACGAATTTTCAATACGTGAAATTTTTTCATTTTGCAATTTCAAAATAAAATATTAAAAATTTAAAAAATACATTTTAAAAAAAGGCCCGTCAATTTAACAGTTGGAAACTTTCTGAATGTGAAAACAGAATTTAAAAATATGTATTAGTTAATAAGTTATTTGTAAAGAAAATTTCTCCATAGAATAACATTTGCTGGGGCTTCCGGCGACGGTAATTGAAGAGAGCCGTTAACTTACCAACCACCTCTGAAAATGTTTCGTTCAAAAAATGTCCTTTAGAGCACCGATACCGTTCTCTAATTATAACGGACTCCAGCATAGAGCGATTCCGTTTTAACATAAGCTGTACATTATTTTACATACTGTATCCCGCTCACATTTTTTAATGTAAAAACATTCAATAGAATGTAAGTGGTGTAACCAAATTAAATTCTAAAGAGTAAAATTTTCCATTTAATAATTTTAATAATTAATAGTACACAAAGATTTGACGAAGTCAAAAATCGGAGGACTATGTTGAATATAACTTTTGATGTAAAAAAATCTGTAAAATATTAAATTAAAGAAAAAAAAAATCATGTGGTACGCATTGATTATTAACACTTTTTAACTGCACGTACTTGTTGTATACATTTCGATGTTTTTGCCTACGTTATCGCACAACGGACAGACAGAAAGACTGAAAGGCATACAAATAGACTAATTAAATTCATAATTACCCTTAAACATTGTTGGAAAGTGTTAAAGTTCCTTAACGCAAAAAAAAAAAAAAAAAAAAAAAATGCAGCCCTGAGATTCTAATTGCAGCCTTAATGTACCTGAATATTTTAGCATAGCCTTGTAAATGTGAAGGTTAACCATATCATATTCTATACAAAACATTCTTGTGGCATATTAACAATAAATGTCAATTTCGTTATCATTTTTATTGTAGAAAGTTATTTAAATGGGATTTATAAAAATGTCTGTCTAAAACGCGATGCATTGGAATATTTTGGGTGCCCCTCTACATAAACCAATTGTACAGGACCTATTAAAGCCATTTAAAATAGGAAACATTCCATAGGGGGGCGTCCATTAATTACGTGAGGTGTTCAGAGGGAGGGGGTTGAGCCGAATCTCACCCAATCTCCCGTGTGGGAGAGGGAGGGGGGGGGGGTCCTCGGCAAATGTCACGTAATTTTTTTTCCGCAAAAACAGTGTAAAATTACGAGAAAATTGAGTTAATTTCAAGTAAAACAAACATGTTTCTTGACATAGGTATGGCAAAATCTGACGTAACTCGATATTTCGGAAACATATGAGCTCAAAGAAATTCATCTCTCTAAGCGTGTTAACATCTGCGATTCAATCTTGAAACGTGAAGAAAACGTCCCTTTTTTGAAATGTATAAGGTCATGCGATGGAAAACGGATTGTCTATGAAAACTTCGAAAGAGAAAGATCGTAGTGCGCGTGATGAACCTGCCCAAAGCACTTCAAAAGCAGATAAAAGGAAAGTTATGCTGTCAGTGTGGTGGCATTTCAAAGTTATTGTGTATTTTGAATTGCTTCCAAGGAACCAAACCATACATTCTGACGTGTACTGTCATCAACTGAGTAAATTAAATAATGCAATCAAGCAGAAACGTCCAGAATTGGCGAATCAAAAGGTGTTATGTTTCACCATGATAAAACTAGACCACATACAAGTTTAGTCACTCGTCAAAAGTTGCTGCAGCTTGGATAGGATGTGTTACTACATCTACCATATTCACCAGACTTGGTCCCATCAGACTATCATTTGTTTCGTTCTTTGCAAAATGCTTTGAACGGTAGAACCTTCAATGCTGATGAAGATATCAAATTGTTCTTCTAACAGTTTTTTGCCGAAAAAGATAAAAGCTTTTTTGAGTCCGGAATCTCGAAATTGCCTGAAAAGAGTCAAGGGGTGATCGAACAAAATGGACAACATATTGTTTAAAAATATTTTTCTCCCCATGAAAAATTCTCCTTTCATTTATGTATATATATATATATATATATATATATATATATATATATATATATATATATATAAACGGAATTACTTTTTGCCCAACCACAGAAATAGATGATTTTTTTTTTCTGAAATATTAAATGTTTTTGTTAGTTTTTACCGCTGTTATTATTATAATTTTCATTATTATTAGAAAATAATTGCTATTTACATTTTGTAATTGAATATTGTAAGGTACGTAGGCCTCAAGCTATTTAAATTTTAACGCATAAAGTGTCCTAACAAAATATTTCATTTTTATTAAAAGAAAACAATTTAAAATATTTTAAATTCATAAACTGTGTTTAAGAAAAAAAAAAAAAAAAATATATATATATATATATATAAGTCATTTACGCCTTAGAGGAAGTAAAGGTGTGATTAACTATGCATAGTTGTCATCCTTTTAATTTATTCCGGAGTATGCTTATCCCCGCCTTTATTTCGCACCACTTTATTTATAGAGAAATTTCCCCTAATATATAATATTGACAAAATAAGAAAAAATTACTCTTTAAATAAAAGTGGCGTGAGAGAAAGGCGGGGCTAAAAAATACCCCAGAATAAATTAAAACACTTTCACGACAGCATGATTTTGTCTTTTTGGCCGCCTGTGGGCATTATTCTCCCAAGTTTTAATATTTCAGAACAAAATTTTCTGTATTCACATTTATATTACAAATAAGTATACATTGTAATTACATTCTTTCTAATCAAAGTATTTGTATCCATAGTATATTTCACTGCAAAAATATGAATATTGGGTATATACTTAAAAAATAAGCAACATACAAATTGCGAAAGAAACGCCCACTGGTGGAGTTCCATAATTTAAATGACGTGAATCTATGTCGGCGGTCGCAAAAGTGTTAAAATATTGGCTATTCTGACTATATAAAATTTTTAAATTTATCTATGCGTTATACGAGACTGTTTATTGCGTTGCATGAGTACTAGTTGCCATTTATCGTGGCATTTTCCGGGAACGCTTTGTACGGAAGTTCACTGTAGTTATTCAGGTAAGTTTAGACACAAACACAGTAATTATTAAAAGGAGACTCGGGTCTCGACTGGGAAGAGATTAGTTATTTTGTCCGCTCTTAAATGTTTACATAGGAATATGTAATAATGTGGGAAATTAAAAAAATAAATAACATGATTTTCGACGTATAAACCGTAGGCTAGATAAGCCAGTTTTGCACAAGAAATTTTATTCGACGAGGAAAGTTTTAATCTTATGAGCTGTTTCTTTGCGGATGGGGGGGGGGAAGGGGGGGAGGGAATATATATATAAATTTTCCTGTTAAAGGAAATTTCTGGTGGAAAATGTCATAACTTATCTACTGATTAGACACCGAAAATTACGGTAAATATAAATAAAATAAAATAAAATAAAATTTTTATTATTGAAAGGTGGCGACAGGCAACACATTTCCCATGATTCTTCCATGAGTAATTTTTCTTTCGGAATTTTAAATAGTAAGTTTCCAAAATTAATTAAGTGAAAAATTATCATATAAATATAGTGTGAAAGAATCAGGGAAAACAAATGGGTCTGTCGCCATCCTCCAATAGAAATTTCTAAATGATAAGGCATATTATTATTGTTTAAAAGTATTTTTAGTTTAAATTCATTGGTGTAAAATTTAATAACGTTGGGGTAAAGAAGGATTTTTTGCTAAAAAACTTGAGTTTTTACATAAAACTCCGTCTTATTTCGGTAACACCCTACAAGGAAGAAAATAATGTTGGTTAATGATCCTTGTTTAGGTATATGTTTCGGACGAGGAACTAGTTTAATCGCACATGGAAAAACAATCAGTTAATCACTTCCTTTCTACAAATTAACTTATTGAGATAGCTCAAAAAAATGTGTGTTTTTCTTCTCTATTTGCAAAAATTTAGTGCGTTAGGAAAATATTGTGATAATTTATTTCGGTGTTTTAAGTTTTTTCATCATTATACAGGGTGATTCCGATTTCATGGACAGTCTTGGAGGGGATGTAGAGAACACAACAAGGATTTTGAATTTTATAGGAATCCATCTCCCCAAACATCATTTTAACCTTTTAAGAACTGGGTAATTTTGCGTTGATGCGGGCGTGGCTCTCCCATGTCGCAATTACAGGGGTGAAAAATTGGCTCAGAACTCATACAGGTATTCATAAAACAAAATTTTCTTCTTCTTAAACCGACGATTTTATTATAAGTAGTGAAAATTTTCAAACAAATACCGGTATGTATTCTACGCCAATTTTCCACCCCTGCAATTATTAAAAAAGAGTTTTTACATGTTAATGTTTACGTAAAAAAATAGATATAATATAATATGAATATTAATAAAATTTAATATGAACATTATGTATGGTTTTGCGATAAAATGAAGCACGCAAGTTTTAAAAATTTACACTGTAAAAGGACTTAGTAGTACACAGTAGGCCAAAACATTCAGTTCTTAAAGGGTTAAAATGATGTTCCAGGTCACGGACTCCTATTAATTCTGAATTCTTCTGATGTCCTCTACCTTCCTTCCAAGTTTGTCGCATGACCTCGAAATCATCCTGTATATTTTGAAATATTTTTAATTTTTAATTCATATTTAATAATTTTACGTGAAGTTTATGTGTGTGTTTGTGCATGTTTATGGGTGTCTATGCGTGATATATGTATGCGAAAGAAACGGTAACTACTATAAACAGAGCAGCTAAATCAGCTCAAATATAGTAGATGTGATATTAAAAACCTGAAAATGGGTAAATTAATACAGAAATATACAACAATCGTGCTGAAACAAACATAAAAAAAAAGAAAGAAAAAAAAAAAAGAATGAATTATTTAAAAAGGCATTAATTTTCGAAATTGCTCAGTATGTTCGATTACATGAAACTGAACACTTTGAGGGTATTTCACCAGCATTGTAGACATTCCATATTACAGGGATGGAACACGGGCGCAGAATTCATACCAGTATCAAAGTAAGAAAATTTTCTACTCCTTAAATCAACGATATTATAGTAACAGAAATTTCTTAAACAGATTCCGGTAGGAAATCTGCGCCCGTGTTCCATCCCTGATATTATCGGATTACTTTTCCTGCGACCTTTATTTAATTTACTTTTATTCATTTATTTTTTTAATGTCATATAGGCCCCACCATCTTTCATTTCTAAATTCTCGGATCGAAAAATCTTTATAAGAAGTATTTCCCCAATATGCTTATATTCTAGGGATTTTTGAATCGTGGAAAACATCCTCGCGTTGGAAAATTTTGAAGACATGTCTCCGGAATACCATTAAAGGTGAATCTCAGAGCGTCATCAATTGCACATTGCGCAATCCAGTGTGGTGTTAAGTCCACTGAACTTTAACCAACCAGAACGTTTTACAAAAGCACATAAATACAATATTTTATAATTTTTTACCACTCTCTAAAATAAACACGGTTATTTCTGGATTAAGTGAATAACCAAATAAAATAAACTATAATTGTATAGAGTCATGAGTAAATTTCTCTTTCAAAAATTGTTATTTGTTGATCTAATAGTAATCTGTCCATGTGAAATCTAAAAGATATAAATAATCAAATACGTATAAAATGTTGTCAAAATAAAAATATGAATTGGATATTATCTTGCGTAACATTTTTAAGTATCGTCCTAGAGGAAGAATGAATAATGAACGAAAATAATTTTTCTCGATAATTCACATGGAAACTTTGGTTAAGGAAATTCGGAAAACTTGATTAGATTAATAGATAAATAAAATTAACATATCTGTCACATTCCGTCTTTTAGAGCTCCACCAGTGGCCGAAATGTTCTTCTGTAAAAGCTTGTAGACTGGAAACAATGAGTACAATCTCAGGTCAAGCTTGTCGATCTAGATTTTAGACGTTTGTTTTGTTTTTCTCTAATACTCGCTTAAATAAAAGCTAGAGATCCCTCAAAACGACCTCAAGGTTGATATTTCCTCTAAGCTTAGAATAAACGTGTAGTTAATCGGATTTGACCTTTACATCTAAACATTTACCTCTCTCTTCACAACAGTTTATAGAACGAGGAAGACAGAATCATAGATTACCATGCAGGTAAGAAATTGAAAATAAAACGTGAATTCCAGCGATAGTAGCACCACTAGGGTCAACAGAGATAAAAGGAACATTTGTACAGTGTTGCTAAACATAGAAAATTTTTATTCAATACATACCACAAAATTTTATTTGTAACGGTTGCCTAACTACTTCGATCGAAGATTAGTTGTCTGTTAAGTACACGTACAGTCGACAAAAAAAAAAAAAAAAAAAAAAAAGAAAAGAAAAGAAAAGAAAAGAGTCGTCGCTGATCAGTGGTTGGTTCTAAAATCGCCTTTGAACTCGTCGTGTCTGATACGCACTTTACCTTGTTTCCAACCGAAAACAAATTTTCTTGTAAGTTTTTATTATTCTTTACATAAATAATTGTAATAACCCGGTCGGAAATAAAATTGTGTGCCAACAATGACAATTGTCACAGATAAAGAAATACACTGTCAAAGATTGTAGTTTCGATCAGACACAAAAAAATAGTTTTAATTAAAAAAAAAAAAAAAAAAAAAAAAAAACGTGCAAAGGGGACTATATATAGAGAAATGAGGTATACGATGCAGATCAACATTGCTATGTATTTAAGGTTAAAAAACACTAACCAGGAAATCCTCTCAATAGTGTAATAATAGAAATCTGTCAATTTTCTATTGAGTATTTTAAAAGAGAGTAAAGAATAAAATGGTAAAACAACTGGGATGAGACTGTGATCGTTTAATTTGGGAGCAGAACGTTTAGGATTCTTAAATTTATATAGAGCTTTATCGGCAATAGATGGGTTATAACCACGAGAGAGAGCAAGAGATTTTAAATAATTAATTTCTTTCGAAAGATTAGACGGATCAGAACAAATGTGTAAGGCACGATAAACATAAGTGTAAAAAGCAGACATTTTTTGTTGAGGGGCGTGGTTAGAGAGAGCATGCGGCGGCAAAGAGACAGAGAATGGTTTTCTAAAGACAGTAGTTGAGAAACAATCCTTTTCTTTAATCACAAGAAAGTCAAGGAAAGGCAAAGAGCAGTCCTGTTCAACCTCAAAAGTGAATTGAATGCATGGGTCAATGGAATTGACCAAAGAAAGTAAATTGGACAAATCGACATCAGGGGAGACAAGAACGAAAGTGTCATCCACATACCTAAACCAGTGAGGAAATTTATATACACCGAAGAGTTTTTCTTCAAAATAGTGCATATAAATGTCGGAGTAAAGGAGAGAGAGGACTACCCATGGCCATACCATCATTTTGGGAATAATAAGTACCATTAAAAATGAAGGCAGTTTGCCTGATACACAAATGAACTAAATTCACAAGCTCCTCAATTTCAATAGAAGAATAATGGAATTCACGTATTCTTCTCTCTAAACAAACCAGAGCACCTTGAACCGGAACATTTGTAAATTTATTCAAAGTTTATTCAAAGTTTGTAAGTGATATTTTTTACAACGCCATTTTTGTGGTGCATTTTTATTAAAAATAGTTTTCATAGTCCAAAAAATGTTTATTATAAAAAATAGAAAAATATCTGCATGAAATATGTTTGGGTCACTTCATTCTAACGCATAAAAAAAAGAAAATTTGAATATAGCATTTTTTTCGGGAAGATGTTAATTATGTTTGTATCATTCATTTAACAATAGTATCCCCATATTTCGACAGTTTATAGATCTATAAAAAATCGATCGAAATATACAAGGCCTGTTCAAAAATTATCCGACCTCTGACCAGAAAAAATATCTTAGTTACTTTGCGGGATTGGGATACTAATCCCTTTCAACCTAGGCTCCTTGCGTTTCCACTCAATTTGCCCAGCGTCCCTACCGCTCAACGTTCCCAACTTTTATAATTTATTCACGTGCATTCTTAGCCCCGACTTCTTTTCGCACCAGGGATTTTGTAGATTATTTCTATTTAATATGTGACAAAGATTAAATAAGAAGAAAATCATTTTTAAAAATTTCCAGGATGAAAAAGAGGCGGGGCTAAAAATGCTCGTGAATAAATTATAAAGGTTGGGAACGCTGCTTCCACTGCCGAAAATACTTCTGGAAGGCTTCTTTTGGAATGGTGTTTAACTCCGCCGTCTCGTTCTGCATTCTCTCTTTTCTCCTCTGAAAAATTTGATCCGTGCATTGGCATTAGCAATTTGGGAGCGGCCAGAAGTCACAAGGAGCCATGTATGGAGAGTGGCGAATTACTAGAAATCCATACTTCGTCAAATATATCTGAATGAGGTGTGATGAATACGATGCCGCATTGTCATGATACAACTGCCAGTGTTTCGCCATCCTTAAGTCTAGTCTTTTGCGACGAATTGAATCACAGAGTAAGCGAAGAACTTCTAGGTAGTAGTTTTTTGACAACGTTTGTCCCTCCAGAGCATTAGTGACTTCCCAGACCGCTGGTCACTCTCTACCGACGTGCAGCCACATCTGAATATCGGTTAAACCACAGTTTAATTTGTATGACTCCCACAGCATCGTCACCAAACACTTGCTGGATCTTACAAATAGTTTCACTTTGAGAAAACACCAAGCTTTAGACAAAATTTGTTACAGTACCTCTGCTCAAGTCGTTCAGTCATCTTTAGAGAAATAAAAATCCGACGAACATGTATAACAGCACCTCGCTCGACTGCCTGCAAGGTTCCTTGAAACAATTGGTACCCTAAAACGCGGAGGAAAAATTTAAGCATGCGCATTGTCTCCTCCCACTGTGCACAGTGGCGACGCTTCAGAATCTCTACTAGAGGCGAGAAGATTCAAGGTCGGATAGTTTTTTAACAAAATTTGCATAATCTATACCATTTTCCCGTTTTTTTTAATACAAATAATCCAAAAAAATTCTCAGAATTGGGGATTACGATTAAAAAAACATGAAATTACTGCCAGTTTTAATATGTAGACGACCCCTTAAGTAAAATATAACTGTGTCGTCTTATATTAGACGCTATTAAAAATCGATCGGTACCAGTCACATGTTTCTACGATAATTTACGGCAAAGTTTAGTTAAAAGAAATATATGTATACTAGCAGGCTTCGCCCACTTCGCTGGACCCTATTTTTAAATGAATCACTATAATTACTGAATTCTAAATTTTTATTTTTTTTGCCCCACCACTCTCCCCCCCCCTTCCCAATAATTTTAAAAATTCGAAAATATCCGCAATCGATTTGTAAGTATCGAAAACCTCTATGTACCAATTTGAATGATCTAACTCTATTTTATTTTTTTTGCCCCTCCGCCCCCCCTCCCGTCCCTCCTAATAACGTTACACTTTCGAAAATATCCCCATTCGACTTGCAGGCCTCTAAAACCAATCTGTACCAATTTTGAACGGCCTAACTGCATTTCTATTTGTTTTTGCCCATAGCCCCCCTTACCGTCCCACCCCCTTACCGCCCCTCCTAATAATTTTACAAATTCAAAAATATCCGCATTCGATTTTAAGTATCGAAAACCATTTGTGTACCAATTTTGAACGATCTAATTCTATTTTTATTTTTTTTGCCCCCCATCCGCTCCCCCCTTCTCGCCCCTTCTAATAACTTTACACTGTCTAAAATATCCCCATTTGACTTGCAGGCCTTCAAAACCTATCTCTACCAATTTTGAATGCCCTAACTGTATTTCTATTTGTTTTTGCCCATAGCTCCCCTTCCCGCACCTCCTAATAATTTTACAAATTCGAAAATATCCGCAATCGATTTGTAAGTATCGAAAACCTGTATATACCAAATTTGAACGATCTAAATCTATTTATATTTTTTTTGCCCCCCCCTCTCCCCTCCTAATAACTTTACACTTTCGAAAATATCCCCGTTCGACTTGCAGGCTATTGAAACCTATCTGTACCAAATTTGAAAGGATTGTATTTCTGTATTTCTAATTGTTTTTGCCCCTGCTGCCCCACCTGGGGGCTGAATTTTTTAAATTTCAGAAATCGATTTACAGATATTTGTATTAGCTATATTTTATAGCAAAAATTTCAGATATATCTGTTTTTTTTGTTTGAGATATTTAGGATTATGAGAAATCGCGTTTTACGCATATGAAATCCCGTTTTGGCCCTCCCCCCACCGCCCCCCCTTGGGGACCGAATTTCGAAAATTCTAGAAATTGGTTTTCAGACATTTATATAATCTGTATTTTAAAGCAAAAATTTTACAGATACTGTTTTTTTGTTTGAGATATGAAGGATTTTTTGAATTCACGTTTTGCCCCCCAACCCCCCCCCCTCGGGGGGCGAATTTTTTCAATGTTTTTTTCCTAAACCATCTCTGACATATAAAGAAAAAAAAAAGAATGATCGAAATCGGTCAAGCCGTTTACGATTTTATAAAGGACATACAGACAAACATTCGTTTATATATATATATATATATATATATATATATTATTTATTTTTTTATTTTTTCTGTTTAATTTTGAAATATTTTCAAATTTCTCAAGTTTTTTGCAGCCCTCGGCTGTTTTATTAGAAGCGATAAAACTGAATTCAACAAAAATAAATTTGCATTCTCAAACGTTTTGTGTCTCTATTTTAATAAAATAAATTAACATAAAATCTTTTAAAATTGAAACGGGAAAATTCCTAAACAAAACTAAAATTGAGTTTTGTTTTTGAAGATTTTAAATAAATAATATATGGCGGGTGGGACCTAGGTTTAAGTATGGACGGAAGTAACCGTATGCCAGGTATGCCTAGCCTCAATAAAGTGCATTTCTTACTTTAAAATTTGATTGTGTGCTTCGCTGACGTATAAACATGTACTCTTTCATTGAACAATTTTTTTACCTCACATTTGTGAATAACTGCAATCGTATGCAAACTAAGACCTGGCAACCTATCATTAAAAGCACTTGTCATCACTTCTCCAATGTAATAAGCTTTCGCTTTAATTAAAACTATTTTCCAAAGCTGATTACATTTATAAGATTTACCATTTTCTTAGTACAAACTGTCTCCAGATTGTAATGACACAGGTTTGGGGTGTATTATTTGAGAGGAAGTGCAATGGGGGCGTTGCTGAGCCAGTACGTAACAGCTATAGCATCCTCCAGCTAGTACTACGAAACACCATCGTCTACGTTTATTGAGGAAAATAATCGTCGAAATTCCCGATCGAGATAACAAAATTGTGTGTTTAATTTTCTTTCTTTGTTATTATTATTATTATTGATTATTTTCCTTATATATCCATAACACATAGGCAATAAAAGAAATTCTCCAAAAACTGAAATGCTTCAAAATTAAAAAACCTTCGTATGCAGTTGTAATGCATTCTGTTTAATTCATTCATGCATTAATTCTGTTTAACGCATTCTATTAATTATATCTATATATACAGAAGGGTTCCGATAAAGAGAACCCCGTGTTATATAAACAAGGACTAGTATAAAAAAAATACAGCACGTTTTATGATGACCACGCCTTGTTTTCAATTATGCGTCGACGCTTTTACGTAGGCCACCAGGGGTCGTCCTCACCTCCCCTTTTTCAGGACTCTCTGAGAGAAATGAAATTTCCACCTTTTTTTTTTTTTTTTTTTTTTCCATCATTAATTTCATGCAGAAATACATCTGGATATATTTATAGGGATAAGACCTGACTGTACATGGTATTGATTATTATATAAAAATAACAGTTGCAATAAATTTGAAAATTCCTTATTCCTGAGTGTGTTCTGAGAAAAGAGGGGAGAGTAGGAGCCCCTGCGGGCCACCCATAGTTGCCAACTTTAGCACTTTTTGGTTACAGATAAATTTTAATATAAATTTTTATTTTGTTTAATCAGTATAAACTGCTACAAAAATATGTGTAGCTGTTACAAAATATGGATAACTGTAGAAAAATATGTATAACTATAAGTATTAACATTTAAAAAAATACACACATATATATATATGTGTGTGTGTGTATTTATGTCAAAAAAATTTTACTAAAAAATAATTAGCGCAAAATTTAATTTCACATGCCAATAAACACCTACACTAAACACAGACTCACGCACTCATATATATATATATATATATATATATATATCCATCATTCAAATGATAAAACACCAGGAAGGAAGCCTTGAGTAATTAATCGACAAACAACCACATATGGAAGTGAAGACTTACAGAAGACAAAATATATTGAAAAAGTTAATATGAGTTGTTTCTAAAACATTAATAAATGAAATCATATATAGCAAATACGAACAAGGTATGACAGAAAGTAAAAACAATATAATTAGAAAAAGAAGAAGGAGAGAAATAAAAAAGAAATGAAAGAAACAACAACAACAAAAAAAAAAAAAAAAAAAAAAAAAAAAATCAATAATATTAAAAAAGTAACTTGTAATAAAAATTCAGTACATGAAATATATATTATTTAAGCGCATATTTCTAATTAACAATATCTTTTTCAGCGCTTTGTTATTTGAAATAATGTTGTTATTCTGTAAGAATCAAGAAGACGACGAAACGATTGCATGTCGTATTTAAATTTCCGCTTTTATATCTAAATGGAGCATCGTCGAGACAGATATGCGCTTTGTCCTTGAGTGTATTAATCAAATCACCCAACATGATCACTGTAGTACCATAGCTTTCTAAACTAGATGCCTTCCGCGTGTCTCGGAAACAGTTCGAGCGGTAGACAGCGCCATCTGGTACAGATAGAGAAACTTTTTTATTCAACTGCCACCAATAATTTTAAGAAGTTATATATGATATATATATTTGACGTTTCTTCGATTTTATTCTCCTTTTGTGTATATCAAATCCCATTAAAAAAAAAAATTTTGTGGCTGTTGAATAAAAAAGTCGCGCAATCTGTACCAGGGGATGCTGTCTACCGCTTGAACTGTTCACAAGTTTCCGAGTCAAGCGGAAGGCATCTAGTTTAGGAGGCTATGGTAGTAGTATTATGAGCATGTAAGTGATCTGACAACAAAAATGCCCGTATTGTCAGCCATAGCTTAACCCGTTCAGGGGCAGTGATATATATTTTATAGCACTTAATTTTAGTTCCCAACCGCAAAAATTCTTCCCAGAAATTCTTTATAAAATTTTAGTCTTTTACATTATACGAAAACATTCCTTTATTACTTTTCCTTTAATGTTGTTCTCGCACACTGGTGGCATTTGACCTTAAAATTCTCTGCCCCTGAAAACGTTAAACTGAGCAAACACATTTGTACCATGTTTGGTCGTAAAAAAAATTACAAAGAAAGCCCGTTACAGCACCACTGCCGTCATCTAACAGTAACGGAATCTAACATAGAGCGATTCCATTTTGAAATATCCTTACAATAAGAATACGCAACTGTAAAATACACCCGGCTCACATTTTTTAATTATAAATATACAACAGAACGTAAGTGGTGTAATCAAATTAAATTCTTTTGTATAAAAGTTTCCATTTAACAATTTTAATAACACTAGTCGACAAAAAAATTTTTTGGAGGGTAAAAACAAAAATGAAATTAACTATTTTCAACTAATTTTGTAGTGCAGAATTAAAAAATAATAGTAAAAAATCTGTAACACGTACAGTTTTTTTTGTTATGATTATTTAATCTGTACTGGAAGCAATGTTACAAAAGTTTTTAGAAGAAATGCATTATTACTATCAATATTACAGGGATGGAACACGGGCGCAGAATTCATACCACTATGAATGTAAGAAAATTTTCTACCTCTTAGATCAACGATATTATAGGTACGGAAATTTCTTAAACAGATTCCGGTATGAATTCTGCGCCCGTGTTCCATCCCTGATATTATTAATTTATCATGGAATACTGCTAATATGGAGAAAATATACATATTGTAGACTAAGTAGAACATAAAAACATGGAAAGTACACTAAATGGTTGAATTGTTATTATTTGTTATTTTAAAACCAAAATACAAAAAATAGGCTTTTTTACGTCTTGTGTTAAATGTCTACCTTGTGATTTTAATATGAATAGCTCACAAATACAGCAAAACTTATCGGTTACGGTTTTACAAGTTCTACACTGAAAACCTGCCATTTTGAACATGAAACTTTAACTATAAAAGAGCACAATCATACTTAACAAAGAATGTCTGTTAACTAGAATACAAGAAAAAAAAAAAAAAACATATAAGGTAAGAATACAGGGTTGCGAGCAGAGAGGATGACCAGGAGGCAGGGTTGATAGCACGAAAGGTTAACATGTGTGATACAGTCGGCAGCAAAAGTATCTGAGCACTAGCAATAATCCCTGTCTAAAAATAGTACACTTAATACTGCTTTGTTAAATAAATCTTTGTCGAATCATGTTCTTAGTCAGCCTAAGAACATTATTCGACAAGAATTTATTTAACAAAATAGTATTAAACGTACTTTTTTGATATCGGAATTATTGGCTAATGCTCGGATACTTTTGCTGTCAACTGTGTTGTAAAATTCATAAAAAAAAAAAAAAAAAAAAAAAAAAAAAAGTGGTGATACCATTTTCTGATATTTTAACAACAACAAAAAAAAAAAATGGAACAAACATGGTTGCCGAGAGTCTGAGTTGCCAGCAGGAAGGGTTTTAACCTGTGATACTGTGAAAATGATAAATAAAAAAAAAAAAAAAAAAAAAAACGTGAAATTGCCTTTTTTGGATACTTTAACAGAAAAATGTGACGTGGTGGGACTTATTTACTTGCAGATATTTAAATAAAAATTGGAATTAATAATAAAAATAATAATTTGACCGTTGTTACCGGACCACTGCAGACCAGTGGTACACAAATATCTGATGAAGTCAAAAATCGGAGAACTATGTTGAATATAACTTCCAATGTAAAAAAAAAAAAAAAAAAAAACCCTTTAAAATATTAAATAATAATAATAATAATAATAATAATAATAATAGAAAAAACAAAAAATTATGAGGTACGCATTGATTATTAACACTGTTTAACTGCACGTGCTTGTATCACTAAAACAATATTAAAAAAAAAAAAAAATTGTTTTGAAAGTTCGTTTTTGATTCCGTTCATGACACTGGTATGCATAAACGTCAATGGTATTCACTACATCGATTGTTGAAGATAAAATTTAAATGATTTAATCGAGAATATGTAAATAATTTTATTTTTTAATAATAATGTCAAGTTTAAGAAAAAGGTTTAAAAAAGGGGCTTATTCTACAAGATAAGAATATAACCGATCCGATCTTGATAAGTTGAGTCTTTCTTCTTAAATATTAAATAACTTTTCCTAGCTTTTCATTGCTAAATTTTGTTTCAACCCTGTTCTCCTTTATTTATTTATTTATTTAATATATATATATATATATATATATATATATATATATATATATATATATATTGTATTTGGATATTGAAGGGTTTGTACACTTCATATTAAATGTGATATTTAAGAAAACGCAGTAAATCAAGGCTTACTGTTTGAAATAGCGGTATGTACTCGATAATCGTTTATTTATTTATTTATTTATTTATTTTATGTTTAATGACATTTAAAATATTTTCATCGAGAATTTTCTGTTTTAATCTTGTTGTCCATACTTTTGTATTTGTTTATTGTACAGTTTGTAAGATTTAAGTCATTTAGACTTTACAGCATGATGTAACATAATAAAATATTTCATTTTTATTAAATGTTTTTTTATACTAAATGAAATATTAGACGCTCTTTAAAAAAAAAAAAAAAAACTTATTAAGTCTATTATTGAAACAGAAGGGCAATGTTATTTATATTTGTTTAATTCTAATCAGGGCGTAAAATTTATATTTATTATGGAAAAGTAATTTTAAGCAAAGGTGTATATATCATATAACTTTTAAAAGTATCAATACTGAGCTTACACTTTTCATCCAGTTTATGAAAGTTCAGTACAATCCAGAAAAAGTTAAGTTTATTTATTATTATTAATAATATTATATTGTTTTTTTTTTTACTGTTTTCTAAGTAATATTTAGAAGTTTACTGTACAAATAAACTTATTTTTCTCAAACTAAAGCTTTGCAGGCGGGAAATATTGATCCGATACCAAAAGAATAATAAGCTCCTCTCTCTGGCTTCCTCTGAAACAAAACTTTACCGTTTCGATTGTTGACGACCAAATTTCAGTTAATTTGTCACGAATTTCTTAAATAATTTGGTGTTTTAAAGAAACGTATAAAGGCGAGGCTTACTATTCAAAATAGGAATGCTTTTGAACAGTATCTCTTTTTTCTCAAATATTAAATATATTTTCCCAGCTTTTCCCGTAAATTTTCCAAAAAAAAAAAAAAATAATAATAATCTATAATTTGGCACATTGTAAATTGTAGGTGGGTACGCCTAAAATTAATTGTAACATTTTATAGAAACACTTTAGTGCGAGGCTTACTATTAATATATATATATATGGTTGGCCAAAAAGTCATTACGTTTTTTTTTTTTTCAATAGGTGACGATAACTCTCTTGAAATTCCACTGACTTCCTTTAACAGTGAATGTGATTATGTGTGTTCAAAGCAGACACTTCAAACTTCATTTAGGGAAAAAGGAGTACAATTTCGTTAAAAACTGTTTGTTAGGTATCGATTTCAAAATGGAAAATCAAAAGGAAAATTTTCGCCATATTTTGTTGTATTACACCCGAAAAGGGAAGAAAGCTGTTCAAGCTCACAAAAAGCTATATGATATATATGGGGAAGATGCCTTAAAAGTACGGCAGTGTCAGAATTGGTTTGTTAAATTTCGGTCTGGTGATTTTGATGTTAAAGATGCAGCACGCTCATTAAGGGAAAACGAAGTTGATGACGACAAAATAAAGGCATTTATTGAATCCAATCGACATTTAATGACACGAGAGATTTTCGAGAATCTTAAAATATCGAAATCGAGTGTTGAAAACCATTTAAAACAACTTGGATATGTTACGAAGCTCGATATTTCGGTACCACATGAGCTCAAAGAAATCCATCTCTCTATGCGTATTGACATCTGCGATTCACTTTTGAAACCTGAAGAAAACGTCCCTTTTTTGAAATGTATAATAAAAGGCGATGAAAAATGGATTGTCTATAAAAACTTCGAAAGAGAAAGATGTGATGAACCTGCCCAAAGCACTTCAGAAGCAGATCAAAGGAAAGTTATGCTGTTAGTCTGGTGGCATTTCAAAGTTATTGTGTATTTTGTATTGCTTCCGAGGAAAAATTCTCCTTTCATTAAAAAAAATAAAAAAACGTAATTACTTTTTGGACAACTGTTGGAGAGAAATTGTTAATTTAAGACATTCTCCAAACTGTATCGTACACTGTGTTATTATTCTTCGAAATTACACCCAATTTCTTTAAATATTTTTAATGAGTCATAAAATTTATTTATTTATTAAGGAGATAGTTTCAAATTAAAATAAGTTTTCCAAAATAAATTATTCCTTAATTAATAGATAGACAAAGGATTTCGTTAATTATCTGTTTTATTAAACTTTTTTTTTTTGTCTCTTATACAAAACTAATATTTTATTTAGTTCAAGTTTAATTTCATTCAAAACCACTTTAGGTAGTACTCAGACTAAATTGAAGGATAGAGAAAAAGGGTGGGGAGTTACAAAATAAAAATATTTTCCTTTTTTTATAGACTATAAAATTTTGACTCACCTAGATACGAACTATAGATGTTAGGCAATCATAAACGGTAGTGTAAGATTTCTCGATCTTTCCTCTTTATAATAACTCTCAAGCAAACCATACAGGACGTAAATTTCATAATTCTAGGGTACTTCGGGATCCAGGAATAGGGAGAACACTTGGAGGCTCCATACGATATATTCATTCCAGAGACGAATCATAGATGTTTTGCAAGCTCTTCTGGTCGCTCATATCTTTCATATTTTGAGATTAAAAATTTAAAGGCAGCTGATGCGAGATGAAGCAGGACCACCGGGGAATTCCATCACTGTCGCCGCAGCCGATACGTTGCTCCCGAAACATTTTTTTGCACTTCTAAGATACCCGTCGAAAGTAGTAGGGCTGGAGAGAAAGAGTGTGTGGGTTGCTTATAGTTCCCCTAGCATGGCGTGTTTCTTCGGATCCTCGGATCCTCCATTCAAATTTTATGACTGCTATAAACTATCGTCTTGTTTTTTTGTTCTATAATGTCAACTGGGTAGTCAGTGATTCTAGGAGATCCCTATCTCATTTTTTCCTCCTTCTCCTTCAATTTTACAAGCAGCACTTTTAAATCTATCTTAATCTTATTTTTTTTAATCCAAATATTTACATACAGATTAATAATTACTTTCCATTATTCTACTACAAAAAATATTTATATATAAATATATATATATACACATTTAAATGACACAAACATTTTTTTTTCTTTTTTTTCTTATCTGTATAAATAAATGTGTAATTTTAATTGCAACACCAACCACGGAAATAGATAAATTCTTTTTTTCCCCCTTAAATATTAAATGTTTTTCTTAGTTTGTACCGTTGTTGTTATTAATATTATTTCCATTATTATTAGTATTTTAATCTTGCTATTTACATTTCTCTAATTGAATATTGTAAGGTACTTACGCCTCAAGCTATTTAAATTTTAACTCATAAAGTGCCCTAACAAAATATTTCATTTTTATTAAAAGAAAACAATTTAAAATATTTTAAATTCATAAACTGTATTTAAGAAATATATATATATGTTACCGTTAAAGCTCGAAATCCGTTAATGAGCAGATTACCTAGCTAATATACAGATTAACTAAAATGACCCGTTAAAGTGCGGAATCAAGAGTTTTCTGGATTTTAACTAGGTAATCTGCACATTAGCGGCTTCTGTATCGTTAAAGTTTAAATGTTTCTTTCGAGCCTTAGTTTTTTTTACATTCACTATGATGTCAAACAGTCATGTGAAACAGATAGGCAAATGACCTTCAAACATAAACTAAAACTTTTACCCCTTCCGCTCCGCAATGATAAACAACGCAAAACGTGGAGGAAGCTATGCATGATTAGGTTTCTTATTATGACAAACACAAAATTTAAAGTAACAAGTAAGTTATAATTGTTTAAATTTTGATTTTATTTCTTCTCTTTTTTAATTCTGTCAATAAAAATTTGATAAGGGTCTGCATTTTATTAATGAAATCTAATCTTAATTAAAAGCTCTCTCTCGTGAAATTCCATTTTGAATTATGAAAATTAAATGTACAACACAGTAATTATTTCCTCCCGAAATAAAACTATTAAACCACAACTTTTTAAAACTAATTTATTTTAAAATTGATTTAAATTACTATTAGTTACAGAAGAAAAAGTATTAAATTTTAACTCTGAAAAATATTATAGCAATATTTCATAAATACTTAATATGAAATTTTTGTGCATTTTTAGCATTTCTCATCACAGATTTTTTTTTCTTTCTTTCTTTTTTTCTTTTTTTTTTTTTTTTTTTTTTTTGTTTCTTTCAAGTTACCTTTATGAATTTTATATATCATGATTATATTTTTACTTATTTATTTATTCTTTTAATTCTGTTCGCTTTTTCAGATAAATTCGTTGCAGTTTATCTCGTAAAATGTGTTAATAAAATTTATTATTATTATTAATGTTATTATTATTATTATTATAAAATTAATATATTTGCTAAACTTGTACAGATATACGTATTTATGCTGCAAAACATAGTTTAATAAAACATTGGAAAACTGTCCTTTTAATTTTTATGCGTTCTAAAAAATACTAAAGGAGTTATAATTATTTGAAGTACTTCTTAAATAATGCTTCTGATTTGTCTAATTTAATATTTCTATAGCAAATTAAAAATTGGTGCATAATTTTTTTAAAAGATAATAATAGCAATATAAGTTGTTATTATTATTTTTTTAAATGGTTAAATATTTTTATTTGAAAAGAAATCGTTACTGTATTACAATTCTAACATTCATTTAAAAAATAGAATTTATTGAAAGCTATTAAAGCTATTATATTTCATATTAAAAATGAATAACATCTTTAAACTTATATTGACAGAATAAAAGAGATTAAATAAATAAATAAATAAAAATAAAACAAATATAACTTTAACCCCTTAACGCGCGCTGCCCTCGCTGCAAGGACGCAAAATTTAAGATCCAGCTGCAAAAATTCATCCCGGAATTTTTTTAGCAAAAATTTATGTTTATAACATATCAGAAAAGGCCGGTTCTTTTAAACTTAAAATTTAAAATTTCTTTTAGTTTAATTTAGTTCATGAATTCCGGTGACAGTATAATTTAAATGATCCTAATTGTTTTGCGCTGCAAAGGGTTAAAAGACATAAAAATTAAAACACACGCAGATTAAAATAAGTAAAGAAAGAAAGAAAAGAAAACTAATCTTTTTTTTTCTTTTTCTTTTTTCAAATGAAAATAAAAAAAATATAATACAGCGCGCTCTAAAATTACATCAGATATCTTATTTTCACTTTAATGAGTGCCTAGTAGGTAATGTGCAGATTATTTAGGTAATTTGAGAAATGAAACAATTTTCCTCACTTTAACGGATCACCTTAGTTAATGTGCTGATTACCTAGCTAACCTGCAGATTAACTGATTTCTGCACTTTAGCGGTAACATACATATAAATATAAGTAATTTACGCCTTAGGGAAGTAAAGATTTGATTAACTATGCATAGTTGTCATCATTTTAATTTATTCCGGAGTATGTTTATCTCCGCCTTTATTTCGCACCACTTTACTTATAGAAAAATTTCCCCTAATATATAACTTTGACAAATCAAGAAAAAATTACTCTTAAAAAAAAATGGTATGAGAGAAAGGCGGGGCTAAAAAATGCGACAGTATGATTTAGTCTTTTTGTCAACCTGCGGGCGTTATTCTCCCAAGTTTTAATATTTCAGAACAAAATTTTCTGTATTCACATTTATATAACAAATATATATACATTATAATTACATTCTTTCTAATCAAAGTATTTGTATCCATAGTATATTTCATTGCAAAAATATGAATATTGGGTATATACTTAAGAAATAAGTAATATACAAATTGCGAAAGAAACGCCCACTGGTGGAATTACATAATTTCAAATGACGTGAATCAACGCCAGCGGTCGCGAAAGTGTTAAAATATTGGCAACTCTGACTATATAAAAATGTCAAATTTATCGTATGCGTTATACGAGACTGTTTATTGCTTTGCATGAGTACTATTATGAGTTTATTGCTTTGCATGCCATTTATTTTTCGTGGCATTTTCCGGGAACGCTTTGTGCGGAAGTCCACTGTAGTTATTCAGGTAAGTTTAGGCACAAACACAGTAATTATTAAAAGGAGACTCGGGTCTCGACTGGGAAGAGATAGGTATTTTGTCTGCTCTTAAATGTTTACATAGGAATATGTAATAATGTGCGAAAATAAATAAATACATAAATAACAGAATTTTCGACGTATAAACCGCAGGCTAGATAAGTCCGTTTTGCACAAGAAATTTTATTCGACGAGGAAAGTTCTAATTTTACGAACTGTTTCTTTGCGGAAAGTTTACGAACTCTTTCTTTACGAACTGTTTCTTTGCGTCACGCCATCCAAAACTGTAAGTAAAATATGTGGAAATGTTTACTTTGTGTCATTTTATCCAAATTAATTGAAAATGCATGCAAATAGATATTGTGCTGCAAAGAAAAAAATTGTGAAAATTTTTTCAGTTTTGGATGCCGTGACGCAAAAGATAGAATAATTCATTGAAATAAATATACACTCATGTCCATAAATTAAGGATAATGCTATCAGCGGCAAATAAGGATCAGAAGTAAAACAAACATGACTTATTCATAAAGCGCATCTATTAAACAAAAGAACAAAATTAAAAAAGTTGGTTTATGTAGGATACCATTTAAAAAACTACGATTTTTGCTCCCTGAAGCAATTGCGAAAAAATATCTGCCTTACAAAAACTTAACATTACATAGTTGGTATGATGGTTAATACATTGTGTGTCTCTCAGATGATGAAATACAGTCTTTACAATGCCTAGGAATGCTGAGCATTAAATTATCGATGTGAGTTTCGGGAAGATTACTCCACTAAGTAAGCAATCCTCTCCGAAGTTCCGGTACACATCTAGGAGGTGGTTGACGGGCTACAACTCGTCGGAAAAGCATGTCCTACACATGATCTATCGGATTCTAGTCAGGTGAGAAAGCTGGCCATTCCATGCGGGTAATAGCTTCAGATTGTAGGCATCTGTGTACAATGTTTGCAGGGTGAGGACGCGCATTGTCATCCATAAACACAAATTCTGGGCCCATGGAACCCCTAAACAAAGGTACATGTTGTTCCCGAATGATGCCCCGATAAATTTGGCCTGTCATGGTTCTGATTTGAACATGCAGATCAGTTCTGGTGTCCAATATGATCCCACCTCCCAAACAAGCACTCTTGCCCCACAGTAACGGTGTAGTTCAGTGATGTTGTTTTGGTGGTAACGGGTACCTGACGTTCTACATATGAAAGTCTGGCGTGAATCACACTGCAAACTAAACCTGGACTCATTGGAAAACATCACACAAGCCCACTGTGCCGCTGTCTACATTGCATGTTCTCTACTCCAAGTTAACCGCTGGTAACAATGCATTGCCGCTAGCGGAACACGTCTATCAAGTCTGTGAGCATGTAGGCCAATATCTCCCAAACGTCTATACACGGTTTGCCTTGAAACTGTGATCCCTGTGGCTGCAGACAGCTGACGAGACAGGTCTGATGCTGTGCTTTATCTGCTTATTTTAGCAGTTAATGCCAAATACCAGTCGTCATTCTGCATTGTAACTTGAGGCCGACTAGTATTGTAACGTCGAGTGGCATTTCCATCATTTTGGAATCGTTGCCAAAGGCTAGAGATGACACTTTCAGCGATTTCAAGTTCCCTCGATACTTATATCTGAGTACGCCCACATTCTAGTCGGCCGATAATTCTACCACGTAAAAAATTATCCGCATGCGTTCTCTGTGTCATAACTATTCGGTTGTGGCACTGAGTGGCATAAAGAACGCTTGTGAACAATTTTTCTTCTTTGCTCCCATTCCTTATCTATCCCCTTCTTACACTTTTGTCATTGTAACATCATATCGGCGTCATCTGATGGCTTCCTATAATTTGCATATTATTCTTAAACATGTGTGTGGTATTTCTACAGGTGAAATTTTTGCTTTAAAGTTCAATTTCCATGTTATTCTGAATTATCCTTAATTTATGGACATGAGTGTATTTCAGTACATAATATAAGCTTAATGAAAGTGATATATTTGACAGCGTATTTAAAAATTAAAAGCAATATTTCAATGTGCACATATACTTTAATATGCAAAACAATATAATTGCAGTGAAATTTAAAAACAAATCATTTAATGTGACACCACTGCGTTGCTGAAATTTCATATCATTTCTTTTAAAACACATATTTTCATATAATAAGAGATGTGAATGGAAAGGTATCTATGAGTAAATGCTATACATTATTTTATGTTGAAAATAACGTTTACACTGTAAATATAAATAAAAGGAAAAAGCAAATTAAAATAAGAAAATCTATGTATAATTTAATTAATATCAAAGCGTCACTGAAAATTTGATATCATTATTTTTAAGACCCGTTTTCTTATTCTTATAGCAATAAAGTACAGTATTGCGTCACAAACTTTTAACCCGTTGAGGGTTTTTTGTATTGATATCATTACTTTTTAGGGGTTAATGATCAAAACGTAAAATTAAAGGAGCATGGTAATGAGTTATAACACTGTATAAAAAGTGTAACAAAATAACAAACTAAATGAAATTTCAAAATTTTATAAAAAGTGATAAAAAAAAAAAAAACCTTAAGATAGAATATTTTTTGAGGGATGGAAACCTGCAACATTACAAAGGCATAATATTTTACATTTTAAAAATGACAAAAATTTCTACAAATAAAAAACTAGATTTTTTTTTTTTTTTTTTTTTTATTCAATATTCAATTTCTTATACAGCTCAACCATTTCTTAGATAGTTCAACAGAAAATTCAAAATAAATGTTTAAAAAAATAATTTGTGCACGGAAATTTTTGTAAAAAAGTGTTACGAATAAGTTTCGAAAGAGTTTTCACTACATAGATTTTGTTAGATAAGAAAAATTTAACAAAAATTTTTAAATGGTCAATCGACTGAACAAAAGATAAATATTTTCTTATTTTTAAATCGTAGATGCATAAAGTAAAACTGTTTAAGAATATGACAGTAATTTTCCAAAATACCTAGCACCATTGGGGTGAGGTTCAGATCCTCCCTTGGAAATTCTGATAATTCTAAAAAAGATGCTTAATCAATTTGAGGGAGAATTTGTTTGGTTTATAATTAATTCAGCTGGGGAAAATAGGAGGGGGGTTACCAGTTAGATCACTTTGAAATTTTAATCGGGAAATCGCTTTTTAGAAATTTTTTTCTAAAAAACATGCATTAAAATGTTATGCATCTAGTTTTATTCTATCTGATTAAACATACTGTACATAGTCCCCACATTCTTCCTAGTATTTCGGAATCACTTTAGAATTCCTAAAAATTTTCTAAAACGTAGTGTAGGGATTTTGGACTCTGCCTCATTTTCAAAAATTGGGTTATGGGGGTATAAAGTGTATATGAGAGATCTAACTTTAAAATTTTAAATGATAAGGATTTTTTAACACTTTGAGAAATCTTCTAAATATAATCCCTTAAAATGCTTCCAGCGATACTTTTTTAAGGTTGGGTGGTTGTAGGTTTTAAGGCCAATTGACTGCGCTAGGGTCCTAGGCCTATAAGTACAATGCTCCCCGTGAGGTCTTTCAAAGGGGTCGTAGTCCGTATTTACGCAAGTTTCGGAGAAAAAACACTGAAGTAACGGCTAGGTTGAAGAGTGCGGGATGGGATCGAATCCGGTACTTCCCATCCACCAGCTTTTAAGCGCAGAACCGCTCGTGGGGCATTTTTTAAGGAGCTTATATCTATATCTATATCTATATCTATATCTATCTATATATATATATATATATTATTTTTTTTTTTCTAAAAGTCCCATTTTCCTTCCCAAATCTATAGGAAACGCCTTGAAAGTTTTGAAAACGTAAAAAGCGTGCACATTAAATATGAATCTAAGTAGAACTTTAAATGAGCTCCTAATCCCCGTCCTATTCGAAATTTTAATGTTTGCCTCCTAAGGTTTCTCCTGTCTCAATTCAGCTTCAATTTTTTTTGTCCTTTCTTTTCTCTCTCTTCCTCTCTCTCCTTTTTTTTAATAAACCAAACGAGATCAAACTACGTAATCCTGAAATAGGAACATAATGGAGACTATTTTCAGTATATTTAATTTAAAAAAAAAGAGGCAAACAAAATAAATTACAAAAAATTTTTGTTTGTAGAAGACATTTCCGACAAGCTACAAAAAGAACTTCATTTGTTTCAAATTTCAAAGATGTAACTTTCGCCCCCCTGTTCTTACAGTTCGAATTTTCAAACAAAACAACGATCCTTCAAACTGATTAAGCTCCCCCCCCTCCCCCTTTTTTTTTCTTTTTTTTTTTTTTTTTTTTTTTTTTTTTTTTACATTTTTTAAAATTTCCAATGTGTTCTCGAGACACGGGGGACGACTTTAAAAGAAAAAATTTCTTTCTTCTTTTCCTAACAAACAATTACAGAGAAAAACATTTTGTGTTAAAATGTTGTTTTGAAAAGGCCTTTCCATCAAACTAACAAAGATTCCCCCTCCCTTCACCCAAATTTCACATTTATAAAATTAAAATTTGCCCATCACTGAGTCTTTGTGCCCCCCTCCCTTCCCCTACCATACACATTTGTTTTCTTCTTAACTAAAAAAAATGCCGTAAAAATTCTTGTAGACGTGTTTTACAGTTTTTAGAAATTCCGAAAATTACTAGATAAAAACAAATTGAATAATTCATATTCGACACTGTTTGGCGAGATTTTGTATGAACTTTGAAAACACACTTTTCTAAAATCAATGAAATTAAATTAGTATAAAAATTCTACAGAACTACTTAATTAGTTTTTTATATAATACAAAATGAGTTTAATTTAGAGTCAGTTTAATTTAAAGTTGTTTTTGCAAAGAATTTGCCTTTACGATTTTTATAATATAATGCAAACTCAAGTTACTGTAACAATGTTTATGTTAACAGTAATTATTAAGCCAAGGAAAAATCATTTAATTTAGTATAAGTATTAATTGTTATTATTGTTCGTTTCGCTACGACTTTTAAGTTTTTAAACTGATTAATAGATTAGTTTTACAAAGTGAAAACAATTACTTATTATAATTTTACTTAATTTTTTGTGTTTAGTAGCTTAAAATTGCCTCAGTTTACCTCGTAACACTTTTAAGATTTTATGAACATTGTATGGGAAAGCTATATAAAAAATTAACAAGTACTTACACAACTTTCAGAACAATATGTTGTACTAAATAATGAATAACAGAGGTTTTAAAAAAATATGTGATAGTAAAAAAAAAAAAAAAAAAAAAAAAAAAAAAATCCTTTGTAATGGAAAAAAACATCATTGAATCCTATTTGAACCTCTATGTCATTTAATCATTTGAATAATATCATTCACCAAAAAAAAAATTCCTCAAAATTTTATGCCATATTTTTAAGAATGGTGTGTGCAATATTTACAACAATGTTATTATTAATTTCTAATTTAAAAGTTGCAGATGCATGCTAATTTCAATTTCATTTTATATCACTTTTATATCTAAGAAATAAGTATATACGAGTTAAGGAAGATATTTTTATTTATTTATTTATTTATTTTCTGGAGTAGCTTTTATTGTTATATTTATGCCACCTCCCTACTTTTAAATTTGAGAAAGAACAAAAGAAACGCGAATATTTTTTTAGGTATAGATTTGATTGAAAAGAGAAAAATAAATATTAATAGAAATATCTTTAAAAAGTGAAATTTTTATACTGGTAAATATTTAAGTAGTATT
This sequence comes from Salticus scenicus, assembly GCA_963930645.1. Classification (NCBI taxonomy): domain Eukaryota; kingdom Metazoa; phylum Arthropoda; class Arachnida; order Araneae; family Salticidae; genus Salticus; species Salticus scenicus. The sequence goes on along the minus strand of OZ005653.1, from coordinate 242,080,044 downwards.
GTTTGTTATGAATTTAATTAAAAAAAAACTTAATCTATTCAAAATTTTATTGCTTAACATTTTGTAATTTATATATTTATATATATATACTAGAAATTTAATGAACAAATTAATTATTTTCAAATTCTGTTTTAAGAATTTTTTCAATTCCTAGTTTAAGTGATTTATCGCCTAATTTTGAAAAAATTACAAATATTTGCATATGATTATGATATTTTTTTTGTTGTTGCAATCACTTTTTAAAATAAAACCAATTTTGAAAGTTAACAACGTATCAACATGAAAACAATGTAAATACAATGAATATTTTTGATAAACAAATATCATATAAAATACAAGTACCAAAATAAATAACTCATTTAATATATATATTAAAGAAAGAAAAAATATTTTTTTAGTATTTTTGTGTTTATTTTTGACGCCAATTACCAATAGAGGGAGCCAAAACGATTATTTGAGATTGAATATTTCAGATGGAAGAGAAGTCTGTATTTGTCCGCGAACCTGCCGCATCACGGCATTTTCGGAGTAAAAAATAGTTCGATTTTCAAACTGAGTTAGAAAAAAAACAAGAGTTTTCCGAGGGAAAGGGGAGATGTCAGGCACATCCGATAAAAGCGATTAATATCATATATCAATTAAACGATATTCGCCCGAGCCATATTCGAGAAATTTTTTTTATTACGCATAGACCGCCTGTTTACAACTTAAATAAGCCAATTCATATCTCAAAATATATTGCACGCAGAAATGTAGCGATTTCAGGGTAGGATCAGACAGAAGGTAAAAGACTATTTTGAAAATATCAGAACATATCCTCCCATATTTCCTGAGATATTAAGCGTCGGCTTCCAGCGTTTTCTTTGATCTCAAACTAGCTGTATAAGTATCGCAGTTTTCGTTTGTATTTTCCGCTGAGTGTCGCCGCGTTCGTTTGTTTTTCCGCTTGCGTCACTGAGACTCTAGCGCGTCTCATGATATGTTCGGTTATATAAAACTAAACACTTTGAGCGTATTTCAACAGCATTGTAGACATTCAATGGTATCTGATTACTTTTACTGTGACCTTTATTTAATTTACTTTTATTTATTTATTTATTAATTTCATATAGTCCCCGGCATCTTTCATTTCTAAATTCTCGGATTGAAAAATCTTTATAAGAAGTATTTCCCCAATATGCTTTTATTCTAGGAAATTTTTGAATCGTGGAAAACTTTCTCTCGTCGAAAAATTTTGAAGACATGTCTCCGGAACACCATTAAAGGTGAATCTCAGAGCGTCATCAATTGCACATTGCACAGTCCGGTTTGGTGTTAATTCCACTGAAATTTAACCAACCATAACTTTTTACAAAAACACATAAATACAATATTTTATAAACTTTTACCACTCTCTCAAATAAACACCTTTATTTCTGGTTTAAATGAATAACCAAATAAAATAAACCATAATTGTATTGAGTCATGAGTAAATTTATCTTTCAAAAATTGTTATTTGTTGATCTAATAGTAACCTGTCCATGTGAAATCTAAAAGATATAAATAATGAAATACGTATAAAATGTTGTCAAAATAAAAATTTTAATTGATTATTATCTTGCGTAACATTTTTAAGTATCGCCCTACAGGTGTAGACGAAGTCAATTTTTCTCGATAATTCACATGGAAACTTTGGTTAAGGAGATTCAGAAGACTTGATTAAATTAATAGATAAATACAGTTAACATATCTGTCACATTCCGCCTTTTAGAGCTCCACCAGTGGCCGAAATGTTCTTCTGTAAAAGCTAGTAGACAGGAAATAATGAGTACAATCTCAGGTCAAGCTTGTCGACCTAGATTTTAGACGTTTGTTTTGTTTTTCTCCAATACTCGCTTAAATAAAGGCTAGAGATCCCTCAAAACGACCTCAAGGTGGATATTTCCTCTAAGCCTAGAATATACGTGCAGTTAATCGGACTTGACCTTTACATCTAAACACTTACCTCTCTCTTCACAACAGTTTATAGAACGAGGAAGGCCGAATCATAGATTACCATACAGGTAGGAAATTGAAAATAAAACATGAATTGCAGCGATAGTAGTACCACTAGGGTCAACAGAGAAAAAAACAAACATTTGTACAGTGTTGCTAAATTTAGAAAATTTGTATTCAATGTATACCACAAAATTTTATTTGTAACTGTTGCCTAACCACTTCGAAGATTAATCGCTTATTATGTATATTAAAAGTTATTTCTTAAAATTATTGGTGATTACTGAAAAAAAAATGTTCTTAAATTTGAGAACACTGATACACCTTATATACCGTACAGACCCTGACTAACGACAGGGCATGCAGGGCAGCTGCCCTGGCCCCCCTTCTGAAAGGGGTCCCCTATAGTCGTATGCAGAAATTCTGTAACCTGAAGACCTATTACGCCACAGCAAGCCCCTCCTCCAGAATACGCTTTCCCCGGGACTCCAGGTAGTCTAACTCGGGACCTAATATCGTATTTTCCGGAGTATAACGCGCAAGTCACATGAATGAGTTACACACCAGAAAATTTAATTTACAAATAAAGCTATATTTGTAAGAATCGAGTAGATTTTACTGTAAATTTAAATTTCTGGTGTATAACTGATCTAATAAACCTGCGCGTTATACGCCGAGAAATATGGTATGCGTACTTGCAAACCTAACGCGGAAAATTGTTAGTCCTGCCCCTTTCTGTCTATTTTTTTACACCAGTATTTTTTCAGAGTACTTTTCTTCTTATTTAATCGTAAATACATTTGAAGAGAATTACTCTAAAAATTAAGTGGTGTTCAAATAGAGACGGGAATTAACAATCTTCCGGGTTAGGTTGGCAAGTATGGGTATGCATCTATGTGAATAGCATCTTTGATTAAAAGAGTTAGGTAGAGTACGCTTTTACGTCGCACTATACCTACGCGTTCCACGATTGGTAACGGTCTGAGATTCATCCCTAGAAGTCATCCAGTGATATTTCTTCACAATTATGATCATTTTCGGGGGGGGGGGGGGACTTATTTGATTTAAAAAATTATTTCTGTATTTCACGAATAGTGAGAGGTTTATTACAGCCCTTATTTTTCCTCGTTCTCAAAATTTTTGTATTCGTAAAAGTATACTCAAAAATTTCAGGGCTATACGTATGAAAAAAAAAGGATTAATTTTTCTAACGTTTAAAAGTATGCTTTGTCAGGCGCATCTTTATTAGCACATCGTAAAAGCGGTATTAATTTTTTTTTTTACAAACTATCAATTAGAACGTTATCAGGTATCGTATAGAATCATCAAATACTTAACATTAGGTGATTTAAAATATAATATAAAGAACGTAAAATGAAAAAAAAAAAAAAAAAAAAAAAAAAAGAATGGTGGATGTATAAAACTAGAGTTGCCAACATTTTAATTCTATTCCGGAGCATTTGTAGCCTCTCTTGTATTTCCATACCACATTTTTTAAGAGTAAATTTTTCTTACTTTATCGAATGTCTTATCATTGTCCCACAGATAGAATTTTTCCAACGACTTTTTCACTACTGTTATTTTAAATAAAATTTCTTTTTAAATGTTAGGTGTGCGTTTTAGGGGATTTGGCACCATTGCCAGCAGCACTGAAATACTTACCATATAAAAGCTTTTATTTCCATTTAATAGTTATAAATTGAACTGCATTAGTTTTGTTCAATAAAATATATATTCAGGCAACAGTTCTTATGGTTTTAGATATATTTTTTATAATTTTGAAATCTTAAAATTGTGTTCTCTGAGTTTGCATTTTTTCCTGAATTCATGATCTTCAAATAGATTAGACTTCACGGATAATTGATGAAGAACTTAATAAGATTTTTGGATATTTAATAGAACCTACTTAAAAGAATTAGGGATGGGTTTTAATATTTATTGATTAGTTTTTGAGAAAAAAAATTAAAATGTGCATGTCTAAGTAAAAATTTGGTGGGGAAAGGCATGAATTTTGTTAGATATTTATTTTTATTTATTTTTTCTTTTAAAAATACTGCAAAATTCATCCCTAATTCTTTTAGGCAGTTTCTATTGAATATCCCCCCAAAAATATTGTCTTTTCTTAAATATCTCTTAAAATTTAAGCATTTTGAAGACCATGAATTTATAAAAAAATGTAAACTGAGAAAACGTAATTTAGTGATTTCGAATCTTTAAAAGATATAACAAAAACCATAATAAATGTTGCTTGAATGTATATTTTATTGAACAAACCTAATACAATTGAATAGAAATATAAGATTTTGTCTGAAACATATCTGTACTGATAAGTATAAAGGATTTAAGTCCAAAAATGTCGGTTTTGAGTTAAGTACATAGTCAGACTCAGAAAAAAAATTCTCTATCGATTGGTATAAAGGATTTAAATCCATGTCATTTAGTCTTTGAGAAAATCCATTGTTAAAAAAAGATTCATGTCAGAAATTTAGCATTAATCATTGGTATAAAATATTTAATTCAATTTTTCCCTTTATTAAATGAAGATTGACAATCTCTGAATGGTATAAAGCGTATAAACCAACATAATCCCTTTTTCCTAATCGATTATGCTCATTAGTTTTTAGTTAGTTTAACTTTGTTTTTCGTCTCCTGAAAAATCAAGAATATGGACTTAAATCCTTTATACTTATCAGTACAGATATTTCAACAGTGCCGTCAAAGGTGACAAGTCCCCTTATGAAGGAATTTATCTTTACATAATAGTGGTAGAATCAGCATTTCCAACTTTTATAATTTATTCACGAGCATTTTTAGTCCCGCCTCTTTTTCATACCAGAAATTTAGAAAAATGATTTTCTTCTTATCTAATGGTTGTCACATATTAAAGAGAAATAAACTAAAAAATCTCTGGTGCAAAAAAGAAGGCGGGGCTAAAAATGCTCCTGAATAAATTATAAAATTTGGGAACTCTGGGTAGAAGTGTCTTTGAAAAAAGGCGGGGCCGTGGGAATCTGCTACATATTAGAGAAAATTATTCTATAAGTAAAATGATGCGAACAGAGATTGAACACGGGCGCAGAATTCATACCACTATCAATGTAAGAAAATTTTCTACTTCTTAAATCAACGATATTATATTTATAGAAATTTCTTAAACAAATACCGGCAGGAATTCTGCGCCCGTGTTCCATCCCTGTGAGAAATAAGGTGAGAATAATTACGCTCAGGAATAAGTTAAAATATTGGCGAGTATGACTAAAAAAAAAAAAAAAGTATTTGCTAAATTTGAATTTTTCACTTTTAAATATAAATTGCATTTTGCGTTTAAATTTTGAACAACGGCAAAACTGAACTGATGATAAAGTAAATAAATAAATAATAAAATAAAATACAATAAAAATAAGATGAACAAATGTGAACAGAGATTTCTTATAGAGTCACTGTAGTCGCATTTTGATTACCATTGGGCCTACGGAAATGTCCTTTCTGTTTGGTAACCTGTGAATAGATATTACTTTTATGTCAGTATGACTTACAGTCTCTTTAACAATAAATATCCTAAAATTATTTAATTCGTAGCCAAAATTTGGCCATACTTTAGTTATCGTAATGATCATAATAATTATTATTTTCATTTCGAAGCAATTTTTTATAAGACTTATATATATTTGTTATATTGTTATATTTGTTAGATCTTATATATATTTTTATTATGCATTTATTTATTGCTTATGCCAAACTTTAAAACATATATTTTTTAAAGAATTTGTGTTTACTTTTTGCATAAGGAGGGAAAATTATTAGCAGTAATATAAGTAAACAAGAATGAAAAATCAGCAGTTGGCATATATTCTGAACACTCTCCTACTGTACATACTTCCAGCATGGTTTGACCTTCAATATATTTACTTCTATGATGACATCCTAAAACCATTTTGTTTTCAGTTACAAAAGAAGAAAATTCGATGAAATTATATTTATATCTAATTCTTTACCAGCAAATTTCTCATCTTTATATCCTACTAAATTTGTATGGGCATTAAAATCGCCCATGATGATCTTTTTTTTTTTTTTTTTTTTTTTTTTAATATTTAAAACATCAAAATTTAGTTTATTACCTGGTGGCTTATGTAGTGAATAAATTTTAAAATGATTTTCATCTTTCCAACAATCTATTTTTACAATTTCAGTCTTACAGGGATGGAACACGGGCGCAGAATTCATACCACTATCAATGTAAGAAAATTTCCTACTTCTTAAATTAATGATATTATAGGTAGAAAAATTTCTTAAACAGATTTCGGTATGAATTCTGCGCCCATGTTCCATCCCTGGTCTTATCTTGTGTATTTCCCATTTGTTTGATGACTGCAAATCTTGATGTTAGTATGGACTTGATTCCCACCAGGATTCCACTTGCAACTTGTCTGTTCTTTTCCAGACAAAACAAACTATAACCTTTAAACTTAAATTTTTCCAAAGTTTCATTTATGGCATTAGCTTCAACTAGGGAGAAAATATTGACGTTTTTATCATGACAAATACTCTCGAGTTCGACCTTCTTTGCCTGTGACATCTCCCCGGGATTCCAGTGAAAAACACATAAATCCAGTGTAAAACACAGGTCCAGTGTAAAACACATAAAACAAGAGTGTAAAACGCAGAAAGTTTTCAAACTGAAATCAGATTACTCCTGAACGTTCCTGCAGAGGAACTCTTAAAACCAATGAACCCTATTCACTTGGTACCTATAAGAAGATAATGTTATTTGATAAATGCAAAGACAAAGTCATCATCAGTTGATTGTGCTTTGAAAGCAGCTGCTATAGAAACAATTTATACCAGGTACCCAAAGAATAAATAGATTCACATATATACTGATGGATCGAAAATGCTCGATAATGTTGGAGTTGGTGTGTACTCAGAGCTTTCTGCATTCTATGCCTTCCTTGGTACATTTCGGACCAATTTTGATGGAGAACTGGAGGCAATTAGAGTTGCAACAGAACAAATTAGTGTCAGAACTTTTCAGGTCAAAAACGTAGCTATTTTTTCAGGCTCCCTGTCAGCTATTCAAGCCATCTCTGTACATAATGTCGCAGAATAAAAAATTATTGAATCTTGCAGAAGAACTCTTAATCTTCTAAAGGGATGACTGTTATTTTGAGGTAGATCCCAAGTAATGTAGGAATAACTGGAAATGAATGGGCTGATAAATTGGCTAAAAAAGGAACGGAAATATCGCAATCAGATAATAGTGAAGTACCGTTTTCATCAATTAAAAGAATCATAAAAAATATTACGGGAACCGACTTCGAGAGAGATGGATGAGTGCCGAATACCCGGGGACATATTACGGGAAAAAATTACAATGCCAAACTATTAGAAATTAAGAGCAAGAATTGGAGGGAGTCGATTTATAAAATCCTAAACTCCCCTAGATCCACCGCAGTAGCGGCCTTCCGCCTGGAGCATAGCCTACTAAGCCTTCCGCGTGGCTCGGAAACTTGGCAGCATTTCAAGCGGTAGACAGCGCTATCTGGTACAGATTGCGTTCCTTTGTATTCAACTGTTACCAAAAATTTTAAGAAGTGATATATGATGTATAATCGATGTTTCTTCGATTCTATTCGCCTTTTATCCATATCAAATCCCACTTTAAAAAATGTTTGGTGGCTGTTGAATAAAAATGTCGCGCAATCTGTGCCAGGTGGTGTTGTCTTCTAAGTTTCCGAGCCACGCGGCAGGCATTTAGTTTAGGAGTCTATGGCCTGGAGACTGGACATGATTGTCAAATATTTATATAGATTCAGTATTTATAATAGTCCCCTGTGCACTCTGTGCAAACAGAATTTTGAAATGGACGAAGAACATTTGTTAAGTTGTGTTTTACTGAATGAGAAAGACTTATACAGCCGATACTGGCGGGCTAGGGAGTTGATGCAGTTGACATCCAGCGACTAATTTTCTTGTTTGTTTAAGTTTCCACAGTTTTGATGTATAATTTATTTTATGTTTATGCTCCAGTCTTATGCATCTGTCATGCATGGGAGCCTATGATGTAAAATCAAGTGCATTTGCAAGTAATATATATGTATCTTACCTTTTATTTTAAAACAAAACCATATTAAACGAGCATTTTAAATTTATTTTAAAAATATTGATGTAATACTCATGATTGATGATTTATATATTAATGTATAAATTTTGGATTGGGGTTGTCTACATATTAAAACGCGCACCAACTTTGATTTTTTTCAATGGTAATGCCCTATTTTTATTTTATATTTGCATTTCTGGGATCGCGACAATACGAAAAAGTATATCGGTTGTATATTTTACTAATTTTTTCACGGAGTTATAAGCGTTCAAAGTTTGAAGGTGCTATTGTTAAATTCGTATTTCAAACTTTTATTAATATCTTCACAAAAAATAAATTGATCGATATATATATATATTTTTTTTTCTTCTTTTTTACGAGATACAGTGAAGAAATTCAAATATGCATCATTACTTTTGATTCTGAAAAATATTTTTAATTTTGAAAAATATTAATACATTCATATTCGTAAAAATTATGAATTATGACCTATATTAATTTTTACATCAAATGAATCCTAATGCTAAAAAATATTGGTGTGCAAATTTGCAGCTCATTCCAGTTATTAGTTTTCGAGATATAAATAAATCTTTCTGTTGGCGTGGTTTAGGGGGCCGTCTCTTATAAAGTTTTGCATGAGATAACGAATCAAATCGTAAAAAAATAACAAAGAAAATTAAACAAAATATGTTTATTTTTTATTTACGGGCCAAATTATTTAACAATAAAGTCAAACGCAAAGATATGAAACAAAAATTATGATTTTTAGACATTAGTGTTAGCATCAAGAATTCCTGTTTTCTAAAGAAGACAAGCCCTGCCTTCATCGTTCTTCAAAACAAAACAATACAGAAAAGAAAAATAAATGTGACATAGAGCATTCGTGTTAAACGCCTCATTTTATGTCGTCAAAAATCGGCACAAGTGGTATTTACTTCATCGACTACAGTTGATAAATTTTGAATCTTTTAAACGAAAACTAGAAGAAAACAAAATAACTAAAGAGGCAGGGTTACTGTTTTGAATAGAAAATAGGTCAAATGTAAAAATTGTCAATTAATTAAAACGAATGGAATTGGAATGGAAGACAGACACATAAAATTGTTTCTTAACTACCGTCATAGTTATAGGCTGAATCATTTGCTTCATATATTGCTTTATTTTTATATATTTATTTCTTTATTTTGTAGGGGAGAGGATTATTATTTTAACGATACTTTAGACTTTAAAATTTTATTAACGAATTTTAACTTTATATATTTTAAAAATATACTTTTACTTTTATAAATATATTTTAACACTTTTTGCGACAGCAGGATTTTGTCTTTTTGACAGTAAGATCCACCTATGGGTGTTATTCTCTCAAAATAAAATATTTCATAACAAATTTTTTTGCATTCACAATTATATTACAAATGGATATACATTATAATTATATTCTTTCTAATCAATATATTTCTATCCATAGTATATTTTATTGCAAAAATATGAACACTGGGTACAGAATTAAGAAATAAGTAACACACAAATTACGAAAGAAACGCCCACTGAGAGAGTTACAGATTTTCAAATGACGTGAATCTACGTCAGCAGTCGCGAAAGGGTTAATTAAGAAATTATATTTTCATAGAAATTATAAAACGAATCATACAGTTCCAAAGAGTTCAAATGACCCAAAACTGGTAAGTGCGATTAAAATTGTTTAATATTTACTTCATGAACCCTTACAATAATTTATCCGAAAAGACTTAGTTTATGCGTTGTTGTGTATACATTATTTCATTTCGTATATTATGTTACACCTACGAAAAAAAAATAATCTTTATTGGTGATCAGTACAGTCATAATAGGCACTTTTTTCAAAGAGTACAGTCTGGACAAATCGCAAGTGTAAGGTATTTAAATTGACCTAAAATTATCTAAAGAAGTACTGAAATATATAGAAATCTAAGGAACTGAAATTAAGATAATTATAAAACTGGAAAAGGATTGATATCTCCTGAAATATTACCGGTGTAATAACATTAAAATTTGTCTATGTCTTATAGGATCTTAATTTTATTTTTCTACATTACAGATAACCCCCAAACACATTTTTTATTATAACTGTATAAGTATCAGTACAAAAAACCCTTAACGGCTTAAAAGTTTGTGACGCCGCTACTTTATGACTATACGAATTTGAAATATGAGTCTTAAAAATAATGATATTAAATTTTAAGTGACGCTTTGCAATTAGTTAAAATATACATAGATTTTCTTATTTGATCATTCACTTTTATATTTTATTTATATTTATAATGCAAACGTAATATTTTTAACTTGAAGATCAGACAGATATATAAAATATACTCACTGATGCTTTTTCATTCGCATTTCAAATTCAAAATAACAGTTTTAAAAGGAATGATATAAAAATTCCAGTGGCGCCTCGGTGTTATTTTAAAAGATTTGTTTTTAGATTCCAATAAAATTACTTTTGTTTTGTCTAATAAAGTATATTTACACATTTAAACAGTGCTTTTAATTTTCAAATATACTGTCAAATAATTATACTTTCACTGAGTTAGCATTATAAATTAAAATTATTTATTTCAATAAATTGATTTATCTTTTGCATCACGCTATCCAAAACATAGTATCATAGTGTCCAACTAAGTGAAAATTTGCTCAAAGAGGTAGTGTGACATAAAGAAAACATTTACACAAATTTTACTTGCAGTTTTGGATAGCGTGACGCAAAAGATAAATCAATTTATTGAAATAAATAATTTTAATTTATAATGCTAACTCAGTGAAAGTATAATTATTTGACAGTATATTTGAAAATTAAAAGCACTGTTTAAATGTGTAAATATACTTTATTAGACAAAACAAAAGTAATTTTATTGGAATCTAAAAACAAATCTTTTAAAATAACACCGAGGCGCCACTGGAATTTTTATATCATTCCTTTTAAAACTGTTATTTTGAATTTGAAATGCGAATGAAAAAGCATCAGTGAGTATATTTTATATATCTGTCTGATCTTCAAGTTAAAAATATTACGTTTGCATTATAAATATAAATAAAATATAAAAGTGAATGATCAAATAAGAAAATCTATGTATATTTTAACTAATTGCAAAGCGTCACTTAAAATTTAATATCATTATTTTTAAGACTCATATTTCAAATTCGTATAGTCATAAAGTAGCGGCGTCACAAACTTTTAAGCCGTTAAGGGTTTTTTGTACTGATATCATTACTTTTTAGTGGTTATTGATAAAAAAATTAAAACAAGTCCTTCTCGCTCCTAGGAAGGGTAAACTAATTTATCTTTTCTTATGAAGTTGCCACTATTTTTTTCAAAATGGCAGCTACAATTTATTAATGGACTTAGTGGATTTATAAATGAAGGCTATGTGTGCATGGAGTTTTAAGCAAATCGGTTCATAAAACCTTTCTAATGTAAATTTGAAATTTTCAGTGTGCTGGCACAGGGAAACAAGAGGGTGGATTAAGTTGGCAAATGAACATATCAAATACATTTCTGAGATAAATCTACACTACAAATTTAGTCTGAATTAATTCAGTATTTCAAACGTTATCATATTGACAAATTTTCAAGTAGCCTGCCACTTGGAAACAAAATGGAGAAGCTTCGCTCTAGGAAAAAATATTGACTGGGATTCTCAAACTCTTAAAAAAAAAAAAAAAAAAAAAAAAAAAAAAGAAAAATAAGTGAAAATTTTCAAATTTAAGTTAGAATTACGTAATTTACATTTTGCAAGTTTCTTTTTAGAAAATTACAAATTAAACAGTTAAAGAAAAAGTCAAGTAAATGTTAAAAATGGAATTTTATATATTTTCTTTCCCCTTTTGAGGCTAAGTATACTGCTCCAATATTCACAATTTAAATTTTCATCAAAAGTGCAGGTAAAAATTACTTCGTATATATTTTCATATAAAACGTTTGGGGGAAAAATAGACAAAATATAAATTAAGCTTTATATTTCTATAATTTTAAAAATAAGATAAAATCACCTGGAGAAAATTTTTATGGAAAATATAAGTAAAGCTTAAAAAAAAAATGAAATTTTTGCATAAAAATACTATTTCATAAATATATGTACAACTACAATAAACAAAAAACACTCCTTTAATTTTAAATAATTATTTCTACATGTTTCGAAGCAATTAAAAGTTTTTTATTTATTTATTTCTTTTTTTTAAAAGAAAAATAAATTAAATGTAGTGGCGCCATCTAGTAGTTTATATTAAAAATCATATACATACAGATTTAACTTTTTTTTTTTTTTTTTTTACCGAAAATGTTTAGAAACAGGTAGAAATAGTTATTTAAAATTAAAGGAGGATTTTTTTGTTTATTGCAATTATAAATATATTTATGAAATAGAATTTTTCATGCACAAATTAATTAATTAAAAAAAGAAAAGAAAAGAAAGAATAATTTTTTGAAATAAATTATTATGGGTTTCAAAGTAAAGATGTTATTTACTTATTTTGACGTGTTTTTTAATAATTGCTATTTGACACATAAAATTCATGAAAAATGAATTTTACTAAAACACTGTTTATTAAAAACACTGCTTTTTCTAATAAACAGTGTAAGCACTGTTTCATCCCGTAGTCATTATTGCTTTGAATAATAATAAAAAATTTTTGATTATGTTAATATTTAAAATATGTATTATTTTAAAGTCTGAAACATAAATAAATGAATAAACTCTAACTGTATTTTCAAAAGAGATTTTTAATTTTTAAAAAGAAAAAAATATATATACATGTATTTACGAAATAGTATGTTTGAAATAAAAACGATAGATGGCGCCAAAACTCTATTTGCTGTTTTTTTGCATTCCCGGCGCGTAAGGATACATGAATAGGAATCGCAAATCATTGAGTTATTATAAAATCGATGTTCAGGAATGATTAAAAATTTTTTAGCTTTAAAAAATTGTAAATTCATCATTATTATGATAAAATGGAATATCTAAAATTACAAAATACTTCCTTATTTAAAATATTATCTAAATATTTTTTTGACTAAATATGAAATTTTGAAATCAAAAATATTTTTTTCATAACAGAAGAGAAAATATATTTAAGTGAATTTGACTTAGTATACATACAATAAATATTTTAAACATGTAATAAAGTACTTTTGCGTTAAAAAAAAATTCTAAATAATTCGTTGGCTGCATTCAAGTCGGTCAACAAACCAACCCGCATACCTCACAAGTAAGAACCGGATAACAGCGTTTTCACCCGAAGAAACACATGTAATTGGCGGAGTAATATAGTTCCATATTTAAAGCGATTTATATAAAAAACAAGAGTTTTCCTGAAAAAAACGAAAACGTTACTAGATTCAGAAAAATCCTATTAACAACATATATTAATTATATGAAAATCCTTCGAGCCGTTTTAGAGATATTTTTCAGAATTTCAGTCCATTACACCAACCTTTTTCCCTTTTTGGCTTTAAATTGAGATTCAGATCTCAAAATATACTGCGTGTAGAAATGTAAAATTTTCAGGATAGATTAAGACCGAAGATAAAAGACTATTGTGAAAAGATCAGAACAAAATATGGCATATTTGCTGAGATATTAAGTGTCGGCTTTTACAAATCTCTTTGATGTCAAACTAGCCGTATATATGAGTTCGCAGCGTCCCGTTTGTCCCTCCGCTTGCGTCACTCAAAAAACTGCCGTTTTTCATGATTAAAGATAAAGTATAAAAACAGTATACTTTTCCTCACTGCCAGACTCTCAGAAATTCGAATATGAAGTCAAAATTTGGTGTTGCTATAGATAAAATCAAAGCTGGCGCTCATTTCAATATGTAGATAACCCCTAATTCAAAATTTGACAAAGTTTTCAAAAAGTGCATTTAATTTCCTGTTGAGTGGTGTCTATAAAATTTTTCTGCGTCAATAAATAATGAAATTACAGCGAGTTTTGCGTTTTTTTTTTCCCCCGACTGTATAAATGCTTTACATATTCATTTGTATTTCTTATTTAAACTAGTATGTTGTGTCCATCAAAAATCTTTCTTTTATATTTCCCTATGCAAATTTATTTAGCAAAAATATTTTTTTTTTAATTTGTTATAACCACCAAAAAGTCAGTTTTATGCTCTACAAAAAATAACAACTTAAAAAATGATTTTTTTTTAATGCTAAAATTGAAAAAAAATCTTTATTTTAAATTATCGTGCAATTTAAACTATCATAGATTTGTAATTTAAATTATCAACCAATCGTTTTATAGGTATTGGCGAGTTCTTTTAAAAGATATCAACAATGAAAATTTGCTACCATTGGGGAAGGGGAGGGGACGATACTTCTACATATAAAATTTCCTTTTTCTAGTTGACTATTACTATACAAACCATTCTTTTTAATATCATAATTATTCGTTAAAAATAATTTTCACTAGGCACAATTATACGAAATTTTATTCTATAATACCGTGTTAAAAATTTAGAAAATCAGGATGGCAACGCCGTCTGTTAGGCGATTTTCACCAAAAGGCACGGATTTACGTCAAATTGCAACTGCGTAATAATTTGTATGAGATCATAGCTGCTAATGTTTTAATTTATTCCGGAGTACTTTTAGCCCCGCCTTCAATACATAACTTCCATAAAATAACAAAAAATTACTTTAAAAAAATAAGTGGTACGAATTAGAGTCGGGGCTAAAATGACTCCGGAATAAATTAAAATATTGGCAGCTATGTGAGATTTTTCTGCCGTAGTTTCAGAGACACAGTTGCAGACAGGCATTTAGAAAAAAAAAAAAAAAAAAAAAAAAAAAATTCAAACCTCTCAAAATGTGTTTTCATTGAAAACCCGAATTCAAAAATTTTTACGGAGCTTTCTTCTACTGAATATAGAATAAAGAAAAAATTCTGTCTTAAAATTCTGTTTGAATTATTAATACAGAAATTCCTTAGAAATAACATTTTCTAACTATTTATTATAACGTATATGTATTAGAAGTAACTAAGAGTATTTCGAAAAATATGTAAAGATGAAATATCAATGGCTAAATAAATTGCTTGCTGCCAGTATCATTTGGAATTACTTCCTTTGAGAACACTTTTGCAGTGTTGGATAAACTTGTAATTTGTATTTGTTTTGAGGCTTCCAGAAGTTTAATACTTGACAGCTAGATTAAAATGTATAAGCTGTCATAATATGGCCCTGGGAGAATAAATATTTTCGGTGGTGAAAAGTATTCCTTTAGTATTATATATTTTAGAAAATAATTATGGAAAAGTTCCAATATTTTACATGATTTATTTTTACAACACACATATTTGTCGATTTATACATATGTAGGTTGATTTAGGTCGATGCATTATGCATATATATTTGTCAATAAAAAAAAAAATTAAAAAAAAAACTAATTTTAATTTTGTTTGATAAACTAAATATTAGAAAATTGCTAAACGTTGGAAAAATACAGAAATTTAAACTGTTCTTTTTTACTTTACATTTCAATATTCCTTACTGCATGATAATATTCATGTCACTTAACTTTTAAATAGACATGATGTTTTGTCGAAAATTAATGATGAGAAATACTTTGAAAAATAGCGGTGTCAGTTTGTATAAACTGTTACAAAAGTAATACCCGTACGCTGAACTGGCAAAACAGTTAAGGGGTGAAAAGGCGGAAGGAAAAAAGAAATGTTTAAGAGAAGTCCAGGGGTGGTCTTTTTTTAGGCCCCTTTTTCAGAAGACTCTTGGTGATAAGAAATTTCCGTGTTTTTGCCACTACTGATTTCATGCATAAATATTTACGGTATTTCTATACTAATGTGTCATGATTAAACAGGAAAAATATTATTGTATAAAAATAGTGGTAGCAATAAAAGCAGATTCCCCCCCCCCCCCCACCCGAGAGTGTTTTGAAAAAAGGGCGGAGAGTACGACCCCTAGAAATTATATTTAGTATTTCTCAAAAAATGGAATTAATCTTTCTGACTACATCGGGAATTTGCTAATTTCTCTTGCATCAAATTTTCATTTGATCGTCTATCTCACATGCCAACATTTTAACACTTTCGTGACCGCTGACATAGATTCACGTCATTTGAAAATCTGTAACTCCGCCAGTGGGCGTTTCACTTGCGATTTGTATGTCATTTATTTTATAAGAACAACATAGTATGGATACAAATACTTTGATTAGAAAGAGCATAATTATAATGTTTATTCATTTGTAATATAAATATGAATATAGAGAATTTTGCTCTGAAATATTATAACTTGGAAGAACAACGCCCACAGACGGACATTATTGTAAAATACACAGAAACATGCCGTCGCGAAAACGTTAATCTATTCTGGAGCACTGATATGACACGCCCTTTATTCACACCACTTTATTTGCAGTGAATTTTTTTCAATATTCAATTACGATTAAATAAGAAGAAAAATGCTCTTTAAATAACGGGTCCGTGGCATTTCTGGAATATTTCTACGTAAAAATTACTGCTGTAATCTTTGGTTGCTGAAATTTTATGACAATTAAACTTTCCCATTTTCAAAATAATCCTTTATGAGACCATTACTTACGTTTTCATAACTGTACATTATTATTTTCACAGGTAACTTCTCCCTCCTTTTAATAAAAGTATCATACAAATCTACTTAAATTCGACATTTTCCGAAACTTTTATCATTTTGTGTAGTTTTTATATACCGTATTTTCCGGCGTATAACGTGCAAGTTTGTTAAATCAGTTATGCACCGGAAATTTAAATTTACAGTAAAAGCTATCTTTTAACAAGCTTTTGTTTTTTACAAATATAGCTTTATAAGTAAATTAAATTTTCTGGTGTGTAACTCATTTATTTGACCTACGCGTTATACTCCGGAAAATACGGTATATTTTTCGTCCAGCTTGTATTCATAAAAATTTCCTATTAAAATACAAATGTAAGTACCCCGATTTCAGTCGGGCAATTGCCTCTGTTCTCTTCGTCTATAATGCGTGTATTTTTCTTATTATTTTGCATTGATTTATATAGTTTTTTCTCAGCTGAAGCGTGTGAAGGTTAAGTATCTCACCCTTGATTTTTAGGTTTTAAAGGATGCAAAAGCTTAATTGACTTTTTCCACAGCACCTCCACATGTTTTAGTCGATAGTTTAAACCACGGATTAAAAGAGAAGGATGTATTACTAATGTTACGGAAAGGTAGTAATTTTTATCTTACAGATAGAGGGCGACCAAATCTCGAAAATACACCAATCAGCGCGTTTTTACATTTCTGGCTGTTCGTTCGTTGGATGACTGAAGCCGAAGGGGCGGGCTTTCCCTTTCTTCCGATAAGTTTCAAAGATACTACACCAGGCGGCGATCGGATCGTTTTCATCTCGTCGGCTGAATTAATGCGGAATGGAAGCTTCAGATTTCGCGCTCGCTGGCCTATCTAGTGTTTCATCCTTATCTCCTAATCCGTGGTTTAAACAAAGAATTCCCTTCCGTCTGCCTTATTCCAATGAAAAAAAGCGGGAAAAACAAGTGGACTGTCACTAAGGCTTCGGAGTCACAAGGCAGAGTTTCGTTCAGTTCGAGGTAATTTTTTTGTTACAACTGATTATTGTTTTTGCTATGCTTTTATTTAAAAATAGAAAGTCAAACAAAAGCGAGTTAAAGATATGAAATCATACAAATTTATGGTTTATTTCTATTTATAAGCATTTTCCGACTTTCTTTTTTTTAAGTGAAATCTCGTAAATTATATTAGTTGTTTTAATTTGAAATACATTTAAATAATGATGCGACGATTTTTGAAACATTACAGTCAATAAAGTGACCGTCGAATTCGACGGGTTCCAGCTAGTAAGATTTAAAGAAATACCTCTTATAGACCACAATGAATTTGAATTATATTTTAGGTCTCAATACAAAGAAGAGCTGTTTATAAAATTTTAATGGGAAATGTATTATAGTAACTTGAATAACATACATGAGTTCCATAAAGCATTAAATATTATAAAACAGTTGATTAACAAGTTTCATTGTATAACGTTCTAAAAAAAAGGAGAGTGCGAGCACATGCATAAATAACTTATCCGAAAGAGGATCCGAATGCATAAATTATTTTCAATTTTGTTGGAAAGCGATGAAATAAATCTATACCAAAATAATTAAAAAAACAGGAAGAACGCTACACAGTGCACAAATACTAATTTTTATTTTTGTTTTTATATTTCAGTTTGTTGACATGTAGTTCAAGGCTCCCACAGTCGATTTTTTTTTTTTTTTTTTTAAATTCTTTTCGTACTACTTTTTCCAATAAATAAAATTTTTAATAAATTTTCTCAGGCGATTCCAAGGGTAAAAGTGTACAATCATAGCCTCGTTAACTAGATGCCTGTCGCGTAGTTCGTAGTTGAAGTGGTAGACAGCGCCACCTGGTACAGACTGCGCGACTTTTTTATTCGACAGCCACAAAAATTTTTAAAAGTGGGATAGATATACACAAATGGCGAATAGAATCCAAGAAACATCAATTCTATATATCATGTATCACTTCTTTAAATTATTGGTGACAGTTGAATAAAATAGTCCCATAATCTGTACTAGGTGGCGCTGTCTACCGCTTCAACTGTTGCCTAATTTCCGAGCTATGCGACAGGCATCTAGTTAAGGAGGCTATGGTACAATAACCTCGGCACCATTATTTTTCTTTTTAAACACTTAGCGAATTTCAAACTTAATATTTTGTAAATAAATAGGTTATAAAATTAGGTTAAATAAATAGGTTATCTATTTCCCATCGATTGTATATTATAGGTTTTCACCGTTGTTAAAAAATACTGATGAAAGAATTCTGTCTAAAGATGAAACTCCTGCACCTCTGAGTAAATCAGCTCTTTGCCTGCATATATTTATAACAAATTTTATGTTATGGGAATAGCGGTACGAAAATAATAATAATAATATTGAAAAGTCGTCTGTGCAGACCTTCTAGTACGAGATAACTGCAAGAAATTTTATTAAAATTTTGTACATTTTTTTCCCAATGTACATTTGATGTACTTATAACCTATGTTTTGTGTAATGTTTTTGATTTCAGCGACTGTAACTCTAACCAGAGTTTGATACCTTAAATAATTCTTTCTAAGCATGAACGCACTGCAAAATATTTTTATTTAAGTATTTTTTATTCAATGAAATATTTGCGAAATGCTTAAAAAGTGCCAGTAACTGACACACAAAAAACTACTAGTGGACACACAAAAACCCAGAAGTGGACACTTTTCAGTTACATTAATGGAATATCAATTTTTTTAGAAAAAGCGTAAATGGATTTGAAATGTATGCTGAAATGGACCCTTATCGCTCATATGTCCCTTCTGAGGGGACATTAAAAAATCGAGCCACGCCTTAAGGTGCTCCTCTGCAAATGAAATGTTATTTTTCTAAAACGTGTAACTACAGGCTACCTTTCGGCTACCGGAAAATTTTAACAGAAAGATTTATTTTATTTAATGATGAAGTAAAATAAAACAAATTATTACAATTTTTCGGTAGCCAAAAGGTAGTAAGTTGGAAACTATACGTGTGATGTTTTAAAGGAACGCCAAAAGGCGCGTCTTACTGTTCAAAATAGGACAATATGCCGAACGTTAAGGGTTAATTCAGAAAAGGCATTTTTTGTTGCATTCATGTGTTAACCCCTTAACGCGCGGCGTCCTCGCAGCGAGGACGCAAAATTTAAGATCCAGCTTCAAAAATTCATTCCGGAAATTTTTTAGCAACATTTTACGTTTATAACATATCAGAAAAGGCTAGTTTTTTTCAACCTTAAAATTTAAAATTTCTTTTAGCTTAATTTAGTTCATGAATTCCGGTGGCAGTATAATTTAAATGATCCGAATTGTCTTGCGCCGCAAAGGGTTAAAAGAATGAAAAATATATGTACTAAGTCTGTATCACAAACTGAAAACAAATTAAATTTTAAAAACTCAAGATTTTAACCATACATTTCTATGCAGTACCTCAATTAAATTGTTTTACGTAAACTTTTAACTAACATTTAAATCACATTTTCGTGTGGTAATCTTAAAATTACTTTGGTAGCCAAACTTTTTTTTCCGATATTCACTGGGATTCTGCACGCTGTTCCTCTGAACGTCTTTCCATACCTACAAACGCCCTAATTATGAATTGGAAGATTTTCAGTACACGCCCCTTTTTCTACACCATTTTATTTTCATAGCAACTATCTCCAAATGTAGTTACGGTTAAATCAATATAAAATTAATCTAAAAAAGATTGGTTGCAAAAAAAAAAAAAAAGCAGATAATAAAAATCTTCCGATACCAATGGGAGGTATGCCTTTCCAAAGAACAAAATTTTAATGTTGTTTTCAGCGTACAACTTTTACAAAATACCTAAACAGTGCTTATTTTAATTTAAGAATACAATTAGTATAAGTAAACACCTGAAGACAAATTTTGCTACTATTATTTACAAACTTTATATTTCAAGTACAAGTTAAAAATACATAAGTATACAATTTTCAATTAATTTATATCGAATCAAAATCAATAGTTCACTGGACGGAAAACATCTACCAATGGCGAACAGTTGGTGTTTTCGAAAACAAAAAAACTCCCTTATGAATTTATAGATGTATTTTAATGTGATTTGAATGAAATGAATTCACAATCTGTTCTGCATTTCGATCTTGTAAGAATACGGTCCTATGTCTATTACTAGTTATCCTCTTAAAATTCATATGAATTAGTAATGTCCAGGGATAGCCATTACAGCGTAATTTGATTTTAAAGAGAACAGGGCTAATATTGGACAGGCCTGTCCTCTACTACTGAAAATAAGCACATATTGTACGAGTAATTTTATGGACACCTTTTAAAATATTATATTCCATTACAAAAAATAAATAAAAAAATAACTCAATAAATAAACTCTGCATGCATATTTTGTTATATGATTCAAATAGTGCAAGAAATCTACTTGAAATAAGACCATGTAAAGGAAACAAAATTTAGATTAAAGTATTTAATATTAATAATAACACACCTGCGAACTTACTAATTAATATTACGGACTTCAGATTTTTAGAACGCGCCCATTATTCCACACCACTTTATTTTTATAGAAATTTTCTTCAAGTATACTTTCGATTTAATAATACGAAAAATATACTGAAAACTGACTTGCGTGAAGAAAAGGCCGGGCACTGACAATCTTCTGGATATTAACTAGCAAGTTGGCAGGCATGATAGTATAATATTAAAACAGGAATGAACTACTACGTCAGAAACGCCAAAAAAAGAAAAAAAAAATATTGAGGTGCATACAGCTGTTTCGGTAGCCTAAAGCGTACCGTCATCAGTGCAATCTTCTTTTTTGCACTGATGACGGTACGCTTTAGGCTACCGAAACAGCTGTATGCACCTCAATAATTTTTTTTTTTTTTTTTTTTTTTTTTTGGCGTTTCTGACGTAGTAGTTCATTCCTGTTTTAATATTCCAACGCCAAGTCTCCTGCTATTATATGATAGTATAATAACAACAATAATAAGATGGCAAAAATTTACCACGGTATTAGTTAAATTGATATTATAGAAATGATTAACTTTCTTAGTTTTTTATTTTTTTAATTATTAAGTTGGCTAAAAATTTTGTTAAAAATCTCGGTAAAAATGTAATAAAATGTTATTATTTTTAAGTTTTGTATTTGATTTTGCTTATTAAATTAATTTTCTTGTAATAAACATGTAATTCAATTAAGTGATGTCTTAGGCTCATACTAAAGTACACTTATGCTATTTTATTCCATAACCAGTAATATTTGTTAAATACATTTAAAAGTTTAATGCAGCCAAGATTCAAAAGTATTTCTTTCTAGTTATTTTAACTTAAAAGTATAAATAATCGAGTGTACATATTGAAGAATGTTACTTTTTTAGGCATTAACAGTATGCAAATAATCACAAAAATAATTTTAAAATGTTTGCTCCCATATGTCTTATTATGCTTGTAAGATCCAATCATCAACATTATTGCACTCTGATTTTTAAATATCTCATCTAGCTCAGGAAAAATTACTTTCTAAGATATGATACATTTTCCTGTTCAATTACTTTCTCATATTTACAACCGAAATGATTTTCCCTTTCAAACATATCTCTTATATGTATTTGAGCATCGTTGATTAAAAATAACTTTTTATTTCGGCATCGAAAAGATGAGTTTCGAGTTGTGAATTGATTTCCCTGCAGATTAATCGCTAAGTCTTCTGATATTAATCGTTTTGGCTTGGCCTCAAGCGGGATATTAGCAGTATCGTTCAAATCGCTAAAATATTGCCTGTTTCCCCTAAAGCGTCGTGCATTAAAAAGCCGGATCTTATCAGTTGAAAGTACATAACTTAGTATTTATTTTAAAACATATTACATCTGTATTAATGTTACAGTGCCTTTTAATAAACAGTTGGACGGATGTACGTATGTATCAGAAAGTTAAATTAAACCAAAAAAGTAATTAATTTTCACTTTTAAAGAAGAGATTGGAAAGGGAATATTTCGATAAGGTTTATGATTTTAAGAATAGATTTTAAATTCTCCACAGTGATTTGACTGGATTCTTCGTAGAACTTTATAAGGTTGTTTCTTAAGTTATTTTTTCATGTCATTTCACTTGAATTTTAAGCATATAAAAGAAATTCCGAAAATAAAGTTGACTTAGATTATTTTAAAATTAAATAATTCGAAATTCATGCTAATCCCAGATTAGCTGTTCCTTTTAGGGTATTTTTTCGTTTGAAAATCACCATACTGTTGGCGACAGTTGGAAACTCATATCATGGCGAGAGCGATGGTAGTTTTATTTGCGGACAAATAATATGATATTATTTTCTCTCGCGCGATTCAGTAAAAACATATTTGTAATAAATAATAAAATAAATAATTATGAAACTTTTTTACTATAATCAATGACGAGGACTAATGTTTAAAAAAAATTTTCTTAATAGAATACATCACAACAGATATGTGAGACAAAAAAACTATATACAAGCGCAATTTAAACCTTTCACGCGCAATAAAAGAAGAGTTACTTTTACATTCTTAAACAACACAAATTTCCGCAACACACTGACAACTAAGAGTTTTTAATGTTGTTTGTTTTGATTCTTCGTTGGCAAAATATCATCAATCATTTGCCAAGAATTGCGATGCAGCACGTTATTTTATTTTATTTTATTGATTTTCATTTTAATTAGACAAGATGGCTAAATTTAACATAGCTTCCAACCTTTTAATATATTCTGGAGAATTTTTTGCCCGCCTTTATTTCGTACCATTTATTTTTTAAACGTAAATTTTCCTTATCAAATTTATATATTGAAGAAAAAATTTCCATAAATAAAGTGGTGCGAAATGAAAGCAGAGCTAAAAACAGTCCGGAATAATTTAAAATGTTGGCAGCTATGATTTAAGAAGTATTTCACGCAGTGCCGTCAGATTGAGGGAATATTTTATTCAACAGCCACCACTAAATTTTAATCGCAACAGTTGACTAACTTGTTTGAAGACTTAAAATTTAGTGGTGGCTGTTGAATAAAAATTTTCCTCAATCTGACATCACTGATTGTGTTCGTGCTCGTATGTATTTCTCTCAAACATGCAATTTAAGAGCTACTCAAAGTGCTTGTATGTATTTCTATAAAAACCGTTACAATAACGCATACATATATATAAGGTATTTGTAATATTTTTGATTTGAATTTATTTATATTTAAAATATTAACATTATTATTATTTAGTTAAATTTATTATAATCCTCTTAATTATTTCTCCAGAGTTATCTCTAAATTTAATAAATGGTTGGAACACACGAGCTACTATTGAAATGCTTCCAAATAACAAAGTCGCAGTAACTAAACTGAAAAATACCCATTTACATAGGGTAAGTGCACCAGTGATTGACACTTTTAGAGCAATCTCTGATGATTTTAATGTTCTAGTCATCAGAAAATATTTTTAGAAATCTTAAGTTAGTACATATGGCATGAAAGACATTCGGAACCACATATATGTTAAAATCTATACATTCGATGACAATTACTTTTTTTTAATGAATTTTTATTTGACTTCTTCTCAATGTTCCAGTAATTGACACAGCCAGTTTTTCTTTTTATCAGTAATTGGCCCCCTATGTTCCAGTGTTTGACACTGCTAGTTATTCATTTTACCAGTTATTAGCACCCTGTGCTCCAGTGTTTGACATAAAATGTTAAAATTATTATATGTAAAATATATGATTTTCTTATTTTTCTTATTTATTAATTATTTCGGGATAGGTGTCAATTGCTGGAGCATGCCAATCACTGGAGCACATACCCTATTTGTAGGAGAAAAAACATATTTTTTAGTAAATTCTTAAATTAAAAGTGTAACTTCATAAGTTTCCTAAATTAAAATTTGTATAACTTTGAACATTTTAGTACAAGTTTAAATATTCGCCTGGAATTATATTATAAGAATGTTTAATACCTTATATAAATTGAAACTACAGATTTCGGAAAATTTGAATTATTGACATTGGTTTTCTGTACATTTAAAGTGAGGGGTAACTAATATTCTTATTCTATAATGACTTAAATTAACAATGGGCAATATAAAGCTCTTTTTTACATTGCCGAACAGAAAAAAAAAAAAAAAAAAAAAACTACATGTGCATTAAAATATAGCTACATTTAATAAAAATATTTAGGTAAATTAAAAAAAAGTAAAATTAAAAATTTTATTTATTTATTTAATTACTTATTCATACCTGTCAATCATGTCAATCATATTATTAATACCTGTCATTCCTATCAATCAAGATCTTTAGTACCTGCCTTTTTTTTTCACATCAGTCTTATTTTAGAGTAATTTTATACTTATTTAAACGTAACTACATTTGGAGATAATCACTCGAAAAATAATGTGGTGTGTGAAAAGGCGTGTGTACTAAAATCCTTCTGATTCATAATTAAGGTGTTGTCTGGCATCCTTATTTAATTACTTTTAACATGCCCTACCTTGCTAATTTTAGACTAAATTTTATAAAAATTTTTAGTGAAGACACTTTATAGAAAATGAAATACAACAGTGTAGGATTTATTACACTGTCCACCAAACGATAAGGTGCAGCCTGTTTTTTCGTTTTCTTCTTTTGCGCATAAATTTCTAGCAAATGAACATACATTCTTGCCAACCATCTCATTATGAACAGTACAATTTTTTGTACCCACCTTTTTTTCTTTTTTTTTTTTTTTTTTTTTTTTTTTCTTTTCACACCAATAACTTTTTAGAGTAATTTTAATCTTATTTAATCGTAACAACATTTCGAGAGAATTACTCTAAAAATATGGTGGTGTGAGAAGAGAGCGTTTTTTCAGGGGGTGTTAACAATTGTACGGTTATTAACCAGATGGTTCGCAAGTATGAGCATAAGAATATAAAAAAGAGGGTGGTTACAGATCCGCTTTTCTTCTCTTATTCTCCCACCAGTATACTTACGTGATAATTTTTCACTTAATTAGTAGTGCAACCTTACTATTGAAAATTCCGAAACAAAAATACTGGTAAAAAAGTTAGGGAAAATATGTTGACTGTCACTACCCCGAAAAATTTTGATGGCATATTCATTATCAAATTATTAATGAAATGTTATGTAACTATAACATAAGTAATAATTTTTAAACTAATATAACTTCATTTTTTCTCAAAAGTAAATATTGGGAAAAAAAAAAATAATTAAACATTTTTATCAAAGAAAACTAAATGAGATATGATGTTAAAATAGAATTACAGATAGGTAAAGATACATATGACTCCAAATGTTACATTAAAATTTGGATTTTTATTCATGTATTCACTTTTTTTTTTTTCCATAAGGGAATTTTTGGAAAAATATAATTATTAATTTATAAACTTTGAGCAGTATCAAAATAATAAAAATATCATGAAACAATTTCAAAGCAAACATCTCATCCAATTATCCTGTTCATATTTATGTACAAAGCTCGTGAAATACGGTAGCCTGGTCGCCATTGGCGACCAGTATATTTTAACTAACGACTATGTTTTCAACTTTAAGAACACTCAACATTTTAATATTTTGGAGGGGGAAATTTATCCCAGAATCAGGTTTCGATTTCACTCCCGATGCAGGCTAATTCTCGTCGTTTTTAGTCCCACTTTTCTCACCATGTTTCGAGACACAGTATTGAATCAATGCATCATTAGGTGATTTACACAACTTTTCTCAGTGAATGTTTCACAACTCGGTGTAAAATTAGTGCACCGTTTTAGGGAATTGATTTACACTACTCCTGATTGTGCGCGCTTTGCGACACGGTGCTGAATTGTTGTACCAGTGTAATGATGTATCGATGCCAATGGGTGAATAAAAATATTAAAACTGGTTTTGTGATGCTATGTTTAAACATTTGTTTCTTGATGTACCATTCTGTCCTATCAAATATTTGGTTTTTATGCATTGAATTGTAATTTCTGTATTCAAGTAAATTTCAAAATGAAAAAAAAAAAAAAAAAGAAAAGTAGGGAGGAGGTGTATTTTTTACTGGCGACCAGTTTTTTTCTCCAGTTCCTGGAGTTCTGAGTCTGCATACATATTTTTTTAAAAGTTATTCACATACAAAAAAAAAAAAAAAAAAAAAAAAAAGATGAAAAAAGAACAAACAGAAAAGTGAGTACAAATAGAAAAATGCAGTTTTAATCAAATATTCGGATGCGTGCATATTCACCAATGTGCAATGCATATTTAGCTCCATTTCTCATTTAGATTTTGTTATTAAAAATATAAAAAATATACTTCTTCGAAAACTTACTTTTGAGAAAATTTGAATTAGTATCAGTTTGAAAATAATTATTAATATTAATGTTATTTTAAATTAAATTAAATTAATTATTTGATAACAAATATGCAGTCTAAATGTTATAGTCACATGTTCGTTTGTTTCAAAATTATGCGTAAAACAAGAAAACGAGAAAACAAGTTGTACCTTAACTTTGGAGGGCAGTGTATTTTAGTTTCTGTATGTAGCTAGATTTACATTACAATTTTATGTTTTGAAAAATCTGATATTTGTATCATAATTCAGCATTCAAATATAAATATATTTATTTTATAATAAATTGTTAATGGATGTACAAAGTAATACCCAAATATTTTCATAATATATTTTTGAACAATAATAGCAGATATGCCAACATTTTAGTTTATTCAGGAGCAGTTTTAGCCCCGCCTCTATTTCATACCACTTTTATTTTAAGAGTAATTGATCTTATTTTATCATGGTTATATATATTGGCAGGGGTCGTACTCTCCGCCCTTTTTTCAGGACACTCTCACGAATGAGAAATTCTCAAATTTATTGCTACCACTATTTTTATAAAATAATTTCTACCCTGTATAATCATGGCACATTGCTATAAATGTATCAGATGTATTTCTGCATGAAATTAGTGGTGTCAAAATAGGTAGAAATTTCTTATCTCTGAGCGTGTCCTGAAAAAAGGGCGGAGAGTACGACCCCTGTATTGGGGGAATATATTCTATAAATAAAGTGGTGCGAAATAAAGGTGAGGTTAAAAATACTCCGGAATAAATTAAAATGTTGGCATCTATGTAATAGAGCGTAATTGAGATAGAGGGAATGAAAAATTAACGAACATTTTAAACGTTCTTAATTAAATGAACAAATAAACAAATACAACTTCGTATTAATAAAAGCCGATGTTTCCTGAAACTAACGCTGAAAATTATGTTATAGCTAAAACAATGTATTGGAATAAAGAAAGTAAAATTTTATCCATGGTTTCGAAGCATTCATTTCCACAGAAAATAATGAAAAAGGACAGTTTAATGGAAAAACATACGTCAGAATCGCAAGAATATTTGAGATAAAGTAAAATTTATCCGTGGTTTGCATGGTTTTGCAAGAGTCGTTCATCGAATCTCAATAAATAAAGTAAAACAATTTTTATTTTTAGAATAAACTCCTTTTGCTACTAAGCGGAAACAAGATGTCGACAGTCGATTTTTTCCCCCTGGCTTTTACACAGTATTTTTCTGACGGAAATTTTTCTAGTAAGTTTGCACGATTAATTAAGAAAAAAATTATTATATAAATAAACTGGTGGAAGAATCTGTGAAAAAACCTCGACTGTCGACATCCTGCGAAATTTAATACGTCAAGGGAAAATATTAAAATTAAATAAAATATGTAGAATACAACTACGTCAAGAGGAACTAATAATATAAATAAATAGACACGCGGTTATAAAATACGAATAAAAAAATTCATTGTTATTTTCCTCATTTCTTGCAGTCATTTGGACATTAAAATATGTAACTATAATGATGTAAAAGATGAAGTTTATTGTTATAACACGTAAACCAAAGTTTAGTAATTTCAATTAGCAAGGTAGAATAAATTTTAAAATACATGTAAATATCGTTTGCTAGGCAGGTGCAGACCTATTGGTAATTAAATAAATAAAAACTGAAACTTTACATTTTTAAATAAAATTGTTTTGAAGAATTAATTTTTTTCGTAATATTATTAAGTCTACATCACTTTTGCGTTATAACCAGCAGCAAGTTTGATTCCCAGCTGAAATATTTTACGCTCTTGTTAAAATGAATTTGACATTTTCATTTAAATTGTATATGCTATTAAATCTGGCTAAAATTATAAATTGTAATAAAAACAAGCAACTATTATAAGTACTAATATTTCATCTCTCTGCCCCATCCCCTGACTTTTTTTTTTAATGCTCATGCACTTGCGATGAAAAGAGAAATTCTAAGAGTTATTGATTAATATGACTTTACAGTAAGTCTCTTTTACTTTGAATGAATTTTAAGTAGAAAACTCTTTATTTGAAATACTTTAAGTAGATCTGGCAATTATGCTAATTTATCCGTAATAGTGTCCGTAATAGCCATACTTGTCAACATACTAATTAATATTCCGTAGTCTAGCTAGCCCCGCCTTCTTTTTTACACCAGCATCTTTAAAAAGTATTTTTCTTCTTATTTAATCGTAATTGCATTTGAAGAATATGACTCTAATTATTTACTGGTGTGAAAAAAAAGGCGGGACTAATAACACTATGGAATATTAATTAGAATGTTTGGCAAATAGGGTAAGAGCAGACCAAACATTGTTGTCTGACCTGGTGGATTTTTTATTTAATACTCACCAATAATTTTTAATTGTAACGTTTAGCTAATCACTTCGAAGATTGATAGTGTATTATATATGTAAAATATCACTTCTCAAATTTTTTGGTGATTATTGAATAAACAATCCGACATGTCTGACAATTCTGTTATTGAAATTAGATATTGTAGAAAATTACTCTATAAATAAAGTGGTGCGAAATAAAGGAGGAGCTAAAAATCCTAAGGAATATATTGAAAATTTCGCAACTATGGTGATAGTTTTCTTATTTAACATACTTGCCAACCATCTCATTAATAACCGTGCAATTGTTAACGCCCCTTTTCTCACACCACTGTATTTTTAGAGTAATTCTCTCTAAATGTTGTTACGATTAAATAAGACTAAAATTACTCTAAAAAATTATTGGTGTGGAAAAAAGGCGGGTACTAAAAATTGTACTGTTCATAATGAGATGGTTGGCAAGTATGATTTAATTATGAATACATACTGCTGAATATTTCTCTACAAATTTACTGATGAGAAAAAAAGGCGGGGCGTAACGCTATTACGGATAAATTAGCATAACTGACATAATCTAACTTTAAGTATAGTTACAATAACGATTTTAAGTAAAACTGATTAATTTTTACTTTTCGTACGAATATTTTGTAAAGACAGTATCTAATTGTGAGATTTTGTGATCCATAAATTTTAATGACTTTAAAATTCAATTTTGTTATTTTTTACGATGTTGTTATGTAGGTAGTTGCAGTCAGTATACAAAATATTCATACAATTTAGCATTTACACATTTAAACGGGATAAATAACAAGTTAACGAAAATATATTGTTTGGGATAATCCGATTAAAAAAAAAAAAAAAAAAAAAAAATTGTTAGATATAGCATATGGCTATGATGTTTCATTTAATTATCCGTATTCATTTGTGAGAAAATAGCATGTATATTAATGGAGAATTAACTGTTTAACAACATTTAACATTTTTTTGTATGTTTAACGTTTATAATGGACAAGCTTTTTAATCAATGCAACATCACATTTTAAAAACTTGACATACTGAAGTAGAAACAAGATACCGCGATTACAATGTCAAAATATTAGTTAACTGAAAAAATACGAGAAATTTTACGAAATAATGCTTAACTGCGCGTATGCAAGAGTTAATAAAACTTCATTTTCGTAATTTATTCGTTAAATTTACTAAATCTTTGCATAAAATTTCCCATGTAAACATTGTAAAAGTTCAAGAAGGTATCGTCGATAGAATGAACTGAATTTCAGTTCTCTAAAAAAATTAAAAAAATAAAATAATAATAATAATAAAAATACGCGCTGTCACACATTCTTATTTTCCCTCAACGCACATTTTACTATTATTAACTTAAGTAAAATAAAGATTATTTATTAGCTGAATTATTTACGTATTAAATTTCGTTTAAATACATAATATTAGGGGTCCCAGCATTCCTATATTTTTACGATAATTTTACTATACTGCCACAATAATTTTTGAAATGAAAATTTTCTTGTACATTTTGATGCTATTTTGGCATGAAAAGCTTCATAAAAATTTACTTTTAATTGCGGTGAGAGTATAATAAAACGATCGTAAAAATATAGGAAAGCTGCAGTGTTGCCAGACTTGGGGATTTCTCCCCATTTTGGGGAGTTTTGATGCTTCAGGGGAAATATTTGGGGACAGAGATTTAGTGGGGAAAAGAAAAATTTTGGGAAATACACGGGGATTTTCTTTAAAATTAGTAAAAGATGACATTTTCCTAAAATTCAATAAAAACAAAAAAAATGGGCAATTCTGGATGCTATTTGTATTTCAGAAATAGAAAAGCAACTTTTTCATCTTTTTGATTTTAAAATTTATTCTGTTTTTTTTTCCCCACTTGTAATCTCTGATTCCCGGAATTATTTGGTTTATATGTGTTGTAGAAAGTATAGTGAATGCTAAATACTTATTGATTACTGCTTCGCTTGAATAATCAAACTTCTAAGCTGGACTAGCATAAATTTGGATGCTTTGTCTTAGCTAGCTTGAATTAAACTTGCAGGGATGGAATATTAAGTTTGACGAAAGCTCTTTAAGCTCCCTGGGTATACCTTGTTTTTCATGCATTAGAAAAAAAAATGTTTTTATATATACTTATGGGTTAAGTACAAATGATTAGAGATGAGGAAACTCAGAAAGTTAGACAAACAGACTAAGACAAATAGCAAAAGTTACAAAAATATAAATTTTTTTAGAAACTAGCGTATTGAAATTTATTTTTGTAAATGGGGATTTTTTTCTATAAAGAGCTTCATTTGGGGGAAAATGTGAGCTTAAATTTATTAAATATTTTTTAACTTTTTCAAAAAAATTTACATTTTTAGTATAAATTGAGTTGGGGATTTTTTTGGAAAAACCCCTTGTTTTGGGGAAATTTGAGAACTGTTTGGGGATCACTTTGGACCATCTGGCAACACTGGAAAGCTGGGACCCCTGTATATTTTCTTCTCGATTCACAGTCTCTAACGTGGTATTCAGCACGTATCAGATCAGCTGTGAACAGGATTCCCGCTTTCTGACTTGGCTGCGATGCGATGCATTATATATCCGCGTAAAAAATGAAGAATCTTCCAGTAACTTCTCAAGCAATCATCTTAGAGCTTAGATATTCAAGTTATCGCTAATAAGAATTTTCTCGCCAAGGAGCGAAAAAGTCGCCAAATTTGGCGCCAAGGCCATTACCTGCGTTAATGAAACTTTTTAAAGAGTTTTTAAAGGAAAATGGGCTATTTTGACGCGAAAGTAGGATAGAAATGTAAAACATTAACATTTTATAACCTGACTAGGCCTCTTTGAATAAATTTAAATGAGAATAACTACTATTATTTACAATATCGCAACAATATCAAGTGCTATCAGGAATTAGTCGCGTCTAAAGTTATTGTAATAAAACAGAGGTCAGGGGTGCAAGTGTTTCAGTATCAAAATAAAAAACTGTCACCAATATTCTTTATCAATAATTTCTATGACGTTCATTTGCAATAATTTAATGCACGAATGTGATGCAAATTATTGATGAAAATATGCTGGTGTAAGTGTTCCGTCTTGAGACGGGAATTTTTGCACCCCTGATAGAGGTGTTCGAAATTCGCTTTGTTTGAATCATGGCTGCGACTTTATCAAAATAGGGATTGCCAGATTTCGGAAAAATTTCTTATGAAACACACATTACTAACAGATTGTATTTACAAAATTTTTTAGTTAAACATTAATACATTGGATATGGCGTTCTTCACTTATATCGTTTTGTCTTCCACTCTTCTTCTTTGTTACCACACTAAAGAAACGAAATATTGTTCGTTCTTGTTATTTCTTTTTCCTTTTTTGGACAATGTCCTTTTCAGTGTCTTAAAGGAGTGGAATTATTAAAAAAAAAAAAAAAAAAAAAAAAAGAAAAAAAAAGTGGATATTTAATTTTTATCAGCTGCGTATTTTTTTTTACTCTTTTCTACAGCCCACAGGTTGCCTCCCTTTCTTGGAGTCAAATGAATCGTAAGCGATGCTAATCACATTTGTAAACGGGCAGTAACAACTAAATGTTCGGAAAGTCGAGTACAGTCCTTCAATATATATATATATATATATTTTTTTTTTTTGTAACAACTGTAATTTTATCAATCTTATTTAACAAACAAATTCTTTGAAACGACTGCATCTAGAAGAACATATTTTAGGCCTGTAAATATATGGTAATTTCTTAAGCTCTTTCATTTGGCATAACCACAGGTTCTTAATTTTTAATCTACATTCATATCAAACAACGGCAGTATTATTGTGATTAAACGTAGGTGAAGATAAATATAAATACTAAAATGAACTCTCTCTCTCTTTTTTTTTTCTTTTTTAAGATTTTTTTATTTTTTTTTTTTTTTTACCATAAAATTGAGACAATTACTATATACAATAAAAACATTTTAAATATTAAGATGTTATTTACACAACGTTATACTTTTCAAGCCCTTTTCAACCCTACATCAGTAATTATATCAGAAAGAAAATGTTGAATCGAACGGACAGAATTCCGCTACAAAAGTGTGGTGTATTCACTTTTTTTTTTTTTTTTTTTTTTTAAGAATTTTTTTTTTTAATTACAATAAAATTGAGACAAATACTACATACAATAAAAACATTTAAAATATTTAGATATAATATATACAACGTAAAGTTATACTTTTCGAGCCCTTTTAGGCCCAGCATTAGTAATGACATCAGAAACAAAATGTTGAATCAAACGGATAGAATTCCTCAACAAAAGTGTGGTGCATTTACATTTTTTTTTTTTTTTTTTAGATTTTTTTTTTTTATTATTACAATGAAATTGAGAAAATTACCGTATACAATAAAA
This sequence comes from Salticus scenicus, assembly GCA_963930645.1. Lineage (NCBI taxonomy): Eukaryota > Metazoa > Arthropoda > Arachnida > Araneae > Salticidae > Salticus > Salticus scenicus. The sequence goes on along the minus strand of OZ005653.1, from coordinate 242,046,299 downwards.
ACATTTAAAACATTAAGATATAATGTACACAACATAAAGTTATTATACTTTAAGTTATTAAGTTATAAAGTTATTATACTTTTTCAGCACTTTTAGGCCCCCACATCAGTAATGACATCAGAAAGAAATTGTTGAATCAAACGGACAGAATTCCTCTACAAAAATGTGGTGTATTCACTTTTTTTTTCTTTTCTTTTTTACATTTATTAAATTTATTGTATTGCGAAATATGAGTGAATGCTGTTATATAAAATGTTGCAGAAGAAAATTTTGTGATGTCCACAGCGTACTAGCTATTTTCAGTTTTTAAAAACATAATATACCATAAGTACTGCACTTTAGAAAGTATTTTTATTTATTTTTTTATTTATTTTTGTATTATGCTTAAGTATCGGTACACAGTAAAGAGGGAAAAATAAACGTTGAATGTATCACCATAACAAAATAACAACAAAAGAAAAAAAATTGATATATATATATATATATATATATATATATATATATATATATCTGATACACTACATCTTTGAAATTCAAATTTAAAAGAATGTTTTTTTGTTTCTATGTTAAAGTTTCCTTAAATTGTCTTTTCTTCATAATAAACCTATAAGAAGTACATACAGTATTTGAAAATATCCCCTTAAAGATTTTCTCTGTATGCAGCAAATGATCAAAGTTTCTGAAAATAAATGGAAATCATGCTTTTATAAAACAGTACTTCTTATGTTTGTGATAACGAGAGTTTCAAAGTATTGTAATGTTTAAAAAGTATTTTCAACAAAAGCATTCTTAAAAAGTAAAGTTTTATGTCTTATTAATGCATTGCATTCTTATAGAAAGTGAAAACAATATATTTTTCTATCATGTTTTTCAATAGAATAAATATTTTAATTTTTTGGTATACCACTATGTTAAAACAAATTTTGTTAAGAAAACTGCACATGATTTTCTCGATATCTTATATAATATTAAGTTTTAATAAATATACGTTAAATATATTTATTTTAAAATAAAAAAGTTTAGACATGCAATGTTAAAAGAATTATATTTACAAATATATTTAGACATCAATCTTATTAAATAAATCTTTCCTTAACAGTTTTTTCTCTCTTTCTTATATTAATACACATACACATATATACGTACGTTACTGCCTAAGAGTATTACAAAATTGAAAATTGAAAAAATTTTTAATTAATATTTTTTAAATTGTACTCTTTTTTTCATGTCAGTATAGTTAAATTATTTTAAAGATAAGGTTTATGCAAGTTATTGAACAAATATAATAATTATTTTTTTTTTAAATAGCATACAAAAAAGGTTATAATAGGTTACGAGAAATCAGCATACACTTTGGTATTCCAAAATAAAATGAAATAAATAAAAAATTCAAAATTTCATCTAAGTTCTTCTGACCGATCTACAAATTTGACTATCGAATTATGCAAGAAAAAAAAATATTATTATATTATTATTGCTCGCACATGCACTGTCTCATAAAAATGCTCATGTTTCATAAGACATTTCATATATTTGTTTTCCAGTTGCAGTATATTTTTTGAATATGTCTTTTACCCATAAGGTACAGAAAGTATTGCTTTTGGGTCAAATTTTCGAAAGTGAGTTTTTTTTATTTTTACACGTTTTGAGATCCCCTGATTTCGAAAATCATGTTTTTAGCAGTTGGTCTGTGTCTGTCTTTTATCAGCATATGTCAGAAACAAATAGTAGTACACACAGAAAAATAAGTTGGTCACAGTGACCTGACAAAATGCTCAACTGACAATACAGAATTGACTAACCAAAATTGCTGACTAGCCAAAAAGTGTACTTGCTGAACTAGTCACCAAATCTGAAAAGTGTACCTGTTGAACTAGTCTCAAAAACTAAAAAGTGTACTTGCTGAACTAGTCACCAAAACTAAAAAGTGTACTTGCTGAACTAGTCACCAAAACTGAAAAGTGTACTGGCTGAACTAGTCACCAAAACTGAAAAGTGTACTGGCTGAACTAGTCACCAAAACTGAAAAGTGTACTAGCTGAACTAGTCTCCAAAACTGAAAAGTGCACTTGCTGAACTAGTCAAAAAACTGAAAAGTGTACTTGCTGAACTAGTCACCAAAACACTATTCCAGACTAGGAAGGTTAATATTATCAGACAAAGAAGGCTAGTCGACAATCATAATTATCTGACCAGGAAGGTTAGTCAACAACCGCAGTTGCCAGACAAGGCAAGTTAGTCATATTTTACACTTGATTAAGAAAGTTAGTCAACAGATCCCAGGTATACTTCTATTACCAGACTACCGTAGGTAATGGAAATATTGTATTCGATCTAAAAATTCAAATTCGAGTTTTCACTTGATTTACACGTTTTAAGGTCTCCTGAGTCCAAAACAGTAGTTTTTGGCAATTGGTCAGTGGTGTATGTATGTGTGAAATTTTCTGGTTATCATATCTCCTAAACTAATAAAGATAGAACTACGAAACTTCAGAATTGAGGCAGGTTTGGTGTACAGATGAATTTTCTAAATTTTGGTGAAAATTGGAAATCCGGAAGTGAGACATCGGAAACCGGAATTGGGAACGTAAGTCAGTATCTGAAAAATGCCTCCAACGATTTTCTTCAAAGTTGCCATATAAACACTCTATTAGATGTCCTTTCGAATGATATAGTTGGTTAGTTCAGGAAAATTGATAGGCGCCCTATATAAATAGCTTAATTTCAGGTCTATTTTAAAAACGGCTGTACTGAATATCTTCAAACTCGCCATATTCAATCTCTTTTATATATGCTTTTGTATGTAATTATTGTTCTGCAGTCAACAACTGAGTATGCTAAGTTTTGGTAAAAGTTGGTATCTCAAAAACGGCTCTAACGATTTTCTTTGAAATTGTTACATAAATCCATTTTACATATTCTTTCTCATGTATTACATGGTTATTACAGGAAAAATGACAGTCATCCTGATTAGGTAGGTCAGTTTTAGATCTCGGAAATTGGTGTTTGAAAAAATAACTCTATTAATTTTTAACTCGCTATGTAAATTCTGTTTTACACACACACACATACATATATATATTAGCTTTCTCCTACAGGAAATTTCTTTTGTGTATACTTCGCTAGGTCAATTTTATGTCTTCGCTGACCACATTATTTCTAAAACATGCATATAATACGTGTAATAGTGGGTAGTGGAAGTTGTGTGGTTGTTTCACACCAGATTTTTTTTTTTAGATAAAGTGATCACAAGATATAAAAGTGACTTAAAGAAGTAGAAACCTAAAATTTTTCCAGTAAGAAAAATTTTATACACATGTAAAGACATATGAAACGAAGCTTACATATAGCGAGGTTAAAAAATATATATATATATATATATATATATATATATATATATATATATATATAGTAGTATATATATATAGGTAGTTATTTTTTTGAAACACCAATTTCCGAGATCTAAAACTGGCCTACCTAAGCAAGATGACTGTTAATTTTCCTGTAATAACTACGTAATGCATGAGAAAGGATATCTAAAATTGATTTATATGTAACAATTTTCAAGAAAATCGTTAGAGCCGTTTTTTAGATAACAACTTTTACCAAATCTTGGCATACTCAATTATTGACCGGAAAACAATAATTACATCCAAAAGGATATTTAAAAGGGAGTTAATATGGCGAGTTTCAAAAAATTCCGTGCAGCCGTTTTTAAAGGAATGCGCTTGCGAGACCTGAAATTGAGCTATTTATACTCCTTTCAATTATCCTAAACCAACTATATCATTCGAAAGGACATCTAATAGAATGTTTATATAGCAAATTTGAAGAAAATCGATAGAGCCGTTTTTCAAATACGGATTTACGGTCCCACTTCTAGTTTCCGATGTCCTACTTCCGGTTTTTCAATTTTTACCAACATTTGGAAAATTCATCTGTACACCAGACCTGTCTCGATTCTGAAGTTTTGTAGTTTTATCTTTATTAGTTTCGGAGATATGATAGCCAGAAGATTCCACACATATACACACACACTGACCAATTGCCAAAAACCACATTTTTGGACTCAGGGGACCGTAAAACGTGTAAATCAGGTGAAATATCGATATCGAATTTTTGGACCGAATACAATACTTCCATTACCAATGGTAGTAGGGTGATGAAAGTAAAACCCCCCTAAAATTTAGGTATATTTTGAGATAATTAAAATCAGTATTGTAATTTTTACACATACATTTAATAAATCTCATTTCATTATTATATTTATTCTCTGCTTATTTTCCGTCTATATATTTTACAAGAAAATTGTTCAATTTTACATTTTTCTTGTAAGTTCCTAAAAATAGTAAATTTTTAACAAAAAACAGTAGGCCAGTAGAAATAACCAAAAAACAGTAGTCTACTGGTAAACACAGTAGAGTTGGCAAGTATGCAGATTAATAAAAAATTTAATTGGTTAAAATCCTTCATATTTTATGAGGAATAAGAGGTTCATATTTGTCTGCAGAGGTTTTTGCAAAAGCATTGTTATTAGTCTTAACCTCTTTACTTTTGTAATTGTTTAATTCCCCCCCCCCCCTTTTAAGGTGTTCAACCTTGAAAAAACATTTTAAAACTTTTCTGAAAAATATTACTTGTCCATCAACTGGAATAAAATACTCATAGCTGCCAACTTTTTCAATTTATTCCGGAATGTTGTTAACATTCGCCCTTTTCTTCATACCACATTCTTAATAGAATAATTTTCTTTAGCATGTAATTACAATTAAATATGAAGACAATTACTCCTCAAAGAATATGGGCGAATATAGGGCGATATACTAACAACATTCCAGAATCAATTAAAAAAGTTAGCAGTTATGAATACTGGAAATTTAACAAACTACTGAAACAAAGAATTTGCTAGTTTAATCATTCTTCCCTATATTTATTTATCATTAACGCACGCATTTATCCAACACTTTTTTATCAAGGCATTTCAAGAGGATTGTGGCGCCACATGATTTAGTCCACTTTTTATGCACATCCTCATATATGGATTTAGAAATATATATATTTTATCTCATCGGTGCTTTCGGTTTATACGCTGTGGTTACAAAAATAAATGTAAACTTTTTTTTTTTTTAAGTTCCTTTTTTTTAATATTTAAGCCACCTGAATATATGTATATGTTACCGCTAAAGTGCAGAAATCAGTTAATCTGCAGATTAGCTAGGTAATCTGCACATTAACTAGGGTGATCCGTTAAAGTGAGGAAAATTGTTTTATTTCTCAAATTACCTAGGTAATCTGCGAATTATCTAAATAATCTGCACATTACCTACTAGGCACTAGTTAAAGTGAAAATAAGATATCTGGTGTTGTAATTTTACAGCACGCTGTGTTGTATTTGTTTTTTCATTCAGAAAAAAAAAATAGTTTTATTTTCTTTTTTATTTCTTTCTTTACTTATTTTAATCTGCATGTGTTTTAATTTTTATATCTTTTAAAGTTATATTTGTTTTATTTTTTATTTATTTCATCTTTTTTATTCTGTCAATATAAGTTTGAAGATGTTATGCATTTTTAATATGAAATATAATAGCTTTAATAGCTTTCAATAAATTCTATTTTATAAATGAATGTTAGAATTGTAATACAGTAACGATTTCTTTTCAAAATAAAAATATTTAACAATTTAAAATTAAAAAAAAAAAAAGTTTATTAACAACTTATATTGCTATTACAATTTAAATACTAGAAATATTAAATTAGACAAATCAGAAGCATTATTTAAGAAATACTTCAAATAATTAAAACTGCTTTAACATTTTTTAGGATGCATGAAAATTAAAATGACAGTTTTCAATGCTTTATTAAACCATATTTTGCAGCATACATATATCTGCACAAGTTTAGCAAATATATTAATTTTAAAAAAAAACAAAAAAACTTTATTAACACTTTTTATGTGATAAACTACAACGAAATTATCTGAAAAAGCGAACAAAATTTAAAATAAATAAATAAAAGTATAATCATGATATATAAAATATGTACAGGAAACGTGAAACTGAAAGAAAAAAAAGAAAATGTAATGAAATGCTAAAAAATGTACAAAAATTTCATATTAAGTATTTATTAAATGCCATAATATTTTTCAAAGTTAATAATTAATATATCTTTTTTTTTTTTTTTTTCAGTAAGTAATAGTAATTTAAATCAATTTTAAAATAAATTAGTTTTAAAAAGTTATGGTTTAATAGTTTTAGTTCGGAAGGAAATAATTACTGTAATGTAAATCTAATATTCATAATTCAAGATGGAGTTTCACGAGAGACAGCTTTTAATTAAGATTTCATTTTATTACTAAAATGCAGACCCTTATCAAACTTATATTGACAGAATTAAAAAAGATAGGAATAAAATCAAAATTAAAACAATTATAACTTACTTGTTACTTTAAATTTTGTGTTAGTCATAATAATAAACCTAATCATGGCTTACATCCACATTTCCATGGCCACATTTTGCGTTTGCCGTTTATCGGTTTATCATCATACCGTAGCGGAAGTGCGGAAGGGAAGGGGTAAAAGTTTCAGTTATGTTTGAAGGTCATTCGCGTATCTGTATCACATGGCTGTTTGACGTCATAGTGAATGTAAAAAAACTAAGACTCGAAACAAACATTTGAACTTTAACGATACTGAAACCGTTAATCTGCAGATTACCTAGTTAAATTGCGGAAATCACTTTATTCCGCACTTTAACGGGTTATTTCAGTTAATCTGCAGATTAGCTAGGTAATCTGCAGATTAACGGATTTCGCGTTTTAACGGTAACATATATATATTTTTAAATAATGGATTTTTTCCACCTGATTAAAATTACAGATAAGTACGACGATACAATGTGCTTTAACAATTGATACAGACAATATAAACAATATGTACAGTATAGACGATACAATGTACTAAACTATAAATAACATCGAACTCCAAATTTCAGGTTATTTAAAGTTTTAAAATCATAAATATTAATGATATACTTTTTTTTTTCAAGGTGAGGGTGGACATAAAATTTGCATTAAAAACACTTTAACATATATAATAAGAATTTTTATTTTTAATCATCTCTGTAAATTTTATGCACAGAGAAATTTTAATACATAACAACAATTTATAAGTATTTGATCATCCAAAATAACTCTCACTTACCTGATAACATAATCAAGAATTTATTTAAATAAGATTTCTCCTTCATTGAAACTATGTAATTGAAATAATACATAAAAGACAAAAATCAAGATAAAAATAATTTTATTGAAAATTATAAATGTTTCATATTCATGAAGAAGATTGCTCCATAATTTACATAAAAATTAGTCATAATAATAATATAAAAGCACAAATGTAATTAGGTAATAAAACGTAATTTTTTTATGCATAATAGCTCTCCATGATGGCAAGCCACTGAAAATTGTAGGAATAGCACCACCTTTAACAATTGGTTTATTTCTTGGGACTTCATATAACTTTCCTTCTTTTTCATCAAAATATGTTATTGCTTGTATAATTCCACCAGGTTTAAAATAGAGCTCACAAACCTTAAAAAAAAAAAAAAAAAAAAAGACATCAGGACATTACTAAGAAATACGCTATATGAGGTGTAAATTTCACCTCATTGCATAGGTTGCATTCAATTAAGAAGTTGCATATATCATAGATGGCTTCATTGGAAATCAAATAAATCAATGAGGAGACGAAATATTCTATCAAAACCTTTCTTAATCTATGCATAAATTATTATATAGATACTAGCAGGCAACGCCCGCTTCGCTGGTCCCTATTTTTAAATGAATCACTATAATTACTGAATTCTCAAAATTGCATTAATTTTTATCACGTGAAAAAAAAAAAAAAAGAGAGAAACAAAATCTGATTAGGAAAAATGTCGCACCGTGTTCTCACTGCCTTCGGAAAAAATTCCCAAAATACTCCAACTCTTATTTCTGTTATTTTCCCCCTTCGCCCCCCCTCCCGGCTATCCTAATAATTTTACAATTTCGAAAATATCTGCAATCGATTTGTAAGTATCAAAAACCTATCTGTACCAATTTTGAACGGCCTAGCTGTATTTCTATTTGTTTTTGCCCATAGCCCCCCCTTACCTCCCCACCCCTCCCAATAACTTTAAAAATTCGAAAATATCCGCAATCGATTTGTAGGTATCGAAAACCTCTATGTACCAATTCTGAATTATCTAACTCTATTTTATTTTTTTTGCCTCTCCGCCCCCCCCTTCCCGGCCTTCCTAATAACTTTACACTTTCGAAATTATCCCCATTCGACTTTCAGGCCTTTAAAACCTATCTGTACCAATTTTGAACGGCCTAACTGTATTTCTATTTGTTTTTGCCTCATAGCCCCCCTCCTTACTGCCCCACCTGGGGGCTGAATTTCTAAAATTCCAGAAATTAGTTTTTAGATATTTGTATTAGCTATATTTTAGAGCAAAAATTTCATGTATATCTATTTTTTTGTTTTAGATATATAGGATTATGCGAAATCACGTTTTACGCATGTGAAATCACGTTTTGCCCCCCCGCCCCCCTTGGGGACCGAATTTTGAAAATTCCAAAAATTGATTTTTAGACGTTTGTATTAGCTATATCTTAAAGCAAAAATTTTACGGATATCTGTTTTTTTGTTTGAGATATGAAGGATTTTGTGAAATCACGTTTTACCCCCCCTTCGGGGGGCGAATTTTGTAAAACCACTTCTTAGTGGATGCCTACGTCATAGAAAGAACATTGTCATAAAATTTCATGCTTGTAGGTCCAGGGGTTTGGTCTGGGCGATGATGAATCACCCCCTCACTCACTCCCTCAGTCAGTCAGTCAGGAAGAACGATTTTATATATATAGATATATGTATGTGTGTGCGCGAAAACAGGGCAGTTTGGAATCGCCTAGCAGAGGCCTTCATCCTGCAGTGGATTGATAGAGGCTGAAATTGGTAATGATGATATATATATATTGTCATATAACACCATACCTTATAATTCGTATAGTTACTTTAGAAAAGCAAGCACGAGATTTTTTTAAAAAATCAATCTGGTTTTATTGATTTCTTTTAATTGAATTATTATTTTTTTAATGAATATATCCCTGTTAGAACACTATTGTTAAGCATACTTGAAAGTTGACAACCATATTATAAATGCTATCGCTGCATAGCAGCGCCACCTTTCGAGCGATTGACACCAAAAGTTGATAGGCACTAATTTAGGTCAAGGTGCATCTACATATAAATTTATATGTAATTCTGAACAGTAGTTCCGTAGATACAGTTGCCACAAAATTTTTGTCACACATACATACACACACAGACGGAGACAGACAGACATTTACTAAAAATGGTCAAATCGTGGTCTAACCTTTCAAAACTTGTAAATCCGTCGAAATCCGGAAGCCGAAAATTTTTACGAATCCAATACTTTCTTCCATTGGACATACAAGAAAAGAAAAAAAAAAAAAAAAAAAAAAGATGTAATTACTAATTGTATTGCGTTAAAAGTCTGAAAAAAAAAAAAAAAAAGACTAATAATAATGATTAAACACTTATGTGAGTTGTGAACTTCGAGATTCCAAAAATCTGCTTCAAGGTCAGTGATAGTAGTTCATTGTTTAATGCTTATATTCTGGGAAAAAAAAAAAAAAGGATCTTTATTTATTTCATTTTTTCGACGGGAATGTTTATTTACTATAATAATTTGGGTTGCACGGATATATATGATTCGCAATTAAACATCTGCTTTGCTTTTATTTGTTCTAGAGAAGACGATAAAATAAAGAATATTATTATTATCAGCCTTGATGGAATCCGTTTCCTAAATGTGTTTATTTTATATTTCTTTTTACTTTTGCAATCGTAAAAATTTTCAACTTCCGCTTTTCAATGGATTTACACGTTTTGAGGGCTCCAGAACACGATTTGACCATTCTTAGAAAAATATGTGTCTGTGTGACAAAAATTTTGTGGGAATTATCTCAGGAACTACTGCAGATAACTGCATATAAATTTATATGCTGATGTACCTTGGCCTAAGTTAGTGCCTATCAACTTTTGGTATCATTTGCTCAACAAGTGACGCTGCTAGACTGCGATTTTCACAAATTCAGGAAAGGCTATATCTCAGAAACTACTAATCGAATTTGCATATAAATTTATATGCAGATAAACTTTGACGTAAGTTAGTGCCCACCAATATTTTTTGTCAACTGCTCAACATGTGGTGCTGCTATACGTCGACTTTCGCGTTTTCAGGGAAGGCTGTATCTAAGGTTCTGTTGTGTATAATTAAACAAAACTTGACACGTATCAACGTAGCCATTATATGACATTACGCAGATTCAATTTGGATGCATATCAGCCAATAAGTGGCGCTGCTATACTGCAATTTTCTCTGAGAACAGGATATGGCTATATCTCAACTTCTGTGTCATATAACTGTACAAAACCTGATATATGAGGTAACCATTATGAAGAAGCATTTATTAAGACTTTATTTATAGAGAATTAAACTGTCTTTCTTTTCTTATTATTAGTGTTAGTTTTTTCTAAAATGAAATTATCTGCATTCATTATGGTAGATAATTTTAATAAATAATAGTTTTAAGAAAACATTTTTACTGGGCGAATGAATTTTCCTATAGGAAAATATAGAAGAAATTTTTGCGGTGGTCACAACATAATAGCTTTAAATGAAATCACGACAAGTATTTCCTCTATATTTGCTGTATATACAAGTATGAATGGAGGAAAATTCAAAATTTCGTTCACATAAAAGCGAGGATTGAATTTTATTAAAAATAAAGGTATTTAAAACAACAACAAAAAGTATGTTGTAGCCACCACAAGACTTTCTTTTTATATTTTCTAATACAAATTCGCTCAGTACAAATAATTTATTAAAGATCTTATTTATTTAAATTACCTACCATACTGAATGCAGACGATTTTCATCTTAGAGAAAAATTGCATTGAAAATACAAAGAAAGACAGCTTTATTCTTTATAAATAATACATTAAAAAATGCGTTTTTATAATGGTTACCTCATATATCAAATTTTGTACAGTTATACACCATAGAAGTTGAGATATAGCTTTTCCGTTCTCGGGGAAAATTGCAGTACAGCAGCGCCACCTATTGGCCGATATGCATCCAAATTGAATTAGCATAATGTCTGATAATGTTCTTTTCACATATCATTTATTATTATTATTATTATTATTATTATTATACGCAATAGAACTTGAGATATCTCTTTTCCTTAAATTATGGAAATCGATATATAGCACCGTCACCTATTGAATTATTGATACCAAAAGTGGATGGACAATACTTTATCTCGAGGTAGATCTACATATAAATTTATGTGTAGTAGTTCCTGAGATATAGCCTTCCTTTGAATTGTGAAAATCACTGTATAGCAGCGCCATCTTTTGAGAAATTGACATAAAAAGCTGATAAGGACTAGGTTATGTCAAGGTGCATCTACATATGAATTTATATGCAATTCTCTGCAGTAGTTTATGAGACATAGCATTCCCTTAAATTGTTGAAATCGCTAGAGATCCTGTATAATATAGTTTCCTAATATATGGTCATGGTCTCTAGAAATCGCTGTATAGCAGTGCCATTTCTTGATGGATGGGAACCAAAAGTTGATAGGCACTAATTTATGTCAAGGTGCATTTACATATAAATTTATATGCAATAATGTGCAGTAGTTACAGAGTTGCAGTCGCCACAAAATTTTTGTCTCTCTCACACACACAGAGGCATATCTAATATTTTCTAAAAATAGTCAAATCGTGTTCTGGAACTTTCAATACGTGCAAATTCATCGAAAAACGGAAGTCGAAAATTTTTACGAATCTAGTACTTTCTTCTATTGAATATAGAATAAAGATTTAAAAAAAAAAAAAAAAAAAAAATGTAAATTGCGAAATCTTTTCAATTTCCCGGATGTAATTACGAGGTTATACTGTATTTATTTAATTTAGATATTAATAACAGTCAAAAAAGATTTATAATACTTTTCTAATTTTCATACAATTTCTACAAAAGATACATATTAGTTTCGTTGAAGAAAAGAAAACAGATCCATACAAATACGGATCTATTTTTCTGGATACGAATAGGGAGCTCCGATACATGTCTAGCATGTGTTTAATGTTTAAATTAGTTAGAGTTATAAATATGCTTATAAATTTAGATTTATAATTGTAACAAATATTTTGAAAGGTGAGCAGTACGATAGCTGTGAATTGCAGTCGTAGATCGAATATGCGCTATCGAAGATAAACAGCTGTACTCGTGCCTACTTTGGGTGCCTGACGAAGGGTCGTGTGCTCTTTCGACCCGAAACAATTGGTGCGAGATATTTTATTTTTATGGTGTTAATTTAAAGTTTTGTAAGTATTATAACATTCATGCCCACTTAAATAAATTATTTTAAATTACTTGTTGTAAATTATAAAAAAAGTTTTATTGTTAAAATGGAAATGTTTAAGTTATTTATACCATTAATGATAAAGTTTATACACCTTTACCGTGTCTTGATACTATAGTGGGGGAAAAATGTTACGTATTAATGAATAAAAAAAAAATTCTGGGGGAACTATATTTGACAATTTATAAGTAAATCATTCATAATTACCTGTTGCAAATTACTAACATATATTTAACCCACCATATCTAAAATTAGTATATGCTGTAGCCATTACAAAATTTTCTTCTATTATTATTTAATATAATAGCACCATATATCTGTTACAATACACAAAGTAATTAACACAGCTTCTCACAAATAAAGATTTTACAAACTAATTTAACAAATAGATGCTGTGATACTATAACTATCTGGAAATTTACAAAGAGTAATAGTACGTCATCTGATGTACACCCAAATTGATTCGGCATAGTTTTTAAAAAGCTAGTTTGGCATAGTTTTTGATGTATAACATACACCTTACATATCAAATTCGGTGCACATACATATCATAGAAGCTGAGGTATGGCTCTCCTATAAACAGAGAAAATTGCACCATGCCAACGTCACCTGTCGGCCGATATGCGTCCAAATTAAATCAGCATAATAGTTCATAATGACTGTTGCACATATCAAGTTTAGTGCATTTATATATCACAGAATCTCAGTTACAGTATTTTCTTAAATGTGGAAAATTGCAACATACTGGCATTACCTGATGACCGATATGCACCTAAGTTGAATAAACATAGTCTTTCACAATCGACTATTTGAACATTAAGTTATGTGAAGTTCTACACAATAGAAGCTAAGATATAGTATTTCCTTAATTGTGGAAAATTGCAGTATAGTAGCGCCACTTCTTAGATGATATGTACCAAAAGCTATTCAGCACGAATTTATGTGAAAGTGCATCCAAATATAAACTTTTGTACAATTCTGTTCATTATTTTGTGAGATACAGCACCCAAAACATAAAATTTTGATTATACACAGACAGACATCTCCTAACAATGGTTTAATCGAGTTTAAGGAAATCTCAAATTTGTAAATGCACCAAAAGCCAGAAAAAGAAAATTTTCAAAAATCCACTACTTCATTCTTATACATGTAGAAGAAAATCAAAATGAATTTTAAGTTATTGTGGAAATAGCGTATACAACTAAATGCAGGGCCCGATTAAGCTTTGAAGCTAGGGGAAGCTTAGTATCATTTCGGGGCTCCCTTTGATTTCGGGAAATCTTGTTTTCCTATTACATATTGTAATATAAAAATGCAATTGATAAAAAAGTTTTGTGTGTTTATGTGTATCTATAATAATAAAAGAAGATGTCTGTCTGTACAGAATTTAAAAATTTTAATTAGTTGCGGAGATATTAATTAAAATGTAGACCTATGTCTTAATCAAAAAGCGATCTCAATGACTCAGAATTCACCGAGATTGCATAAAAGTAGATATTTTAACGGAGTTAAAAGCAGAAAAAAATGGAAAATAAATTAGAAATATTAGTCCGATCATTACGAATTTGGTACCAAATGAAAGGGGAATTTCTTCCGAATCTAAGAGTGCAAGCGGCTTATCGATACGTCAATTAGATTTTTTAAAATTAACTAAACTATGAAATTTAGTTGGCAACAGGCAGACGATTTTCTAAGCGGTCTCGATCGGAAACAAAACACATACGAGACAACTGTCTGTGATGTCTGTGATGAAAACGGAAATGGTTGTAATCAATTAAGATATCATGTGTTTTATACTGGGGGGAAAAATTGCAATTTTCAATTTTTTTCAAATTTTCATTCACGTTACATTTGAATTAATATTCGGCCTAGACAGCATATTATAAAGCTACTGTTCAATTTTCATGAAAATATATGAATAATTAAAAAAATGACATATTTATTGGAAAAAGATTGTCTTCTTTTATTTTTTTGCAGTATTTGCAGTAGTCGAAATTTCGTAGTATGTAGTTTTAATGCCCGATAATTCGATTGTGAATATTTTTGAAAGAGTACGATTATTAGGGAGGGCTTGAGGAACAGGGAAAAAAGGCAAAAAAAAAAAAAAAAAAAAAAAAAGAGTTGCAGCGTTTGAAATTGGTTGGCATATTAAGAATTTAAGGCAAGGTATTTGGTTTTCTTTTTTATCCCAGCTTCTAATTAAAATAATTTCATAAGTAATACATCATTTGAAAGCTTTGTTGATTTGGAATTGAACAGTAGATTACAGAAATTTCTACCGCCAGATGGCGCTGAAATATTTTAAAATTTCAATATTTCAAATTCTAATTATGATTATATAATTTTTAATACATCATTCGAAAGATATTTTAAAGTTCTTTTATATTATCGAAAGTATTATTCGAGATTTTACCCGATTTACACGTTTTAAGGTTTCCTTTTTAGGTTTTCTTTTGTATCTCAGCTACTAATTAAAATATTTTCATAAGTAATACATCATTTGAAAGCTTTGTTGATTTGGAATTGAACAATATATTACAGAAATTTATACCGCCAGATGGCGCTGCTATATTTTAAAATTTCAATATTTCAAATTCCAATGAGCGAGGAAGGTGTTGTAAGTTCTAAAACGGGGATAAGGCGCCGCAGGCGCCACCGAGCGGGACTTAGCTAAAGTTAAAAATTTGAAATATCAGCGCCGAAGGCGCTACCGCACGGGAGTTTACTGCGATTTAGATAAGCTATTTTCACGATATATCAATAAGCTGTTATTAGACCTGATACGGGAAAAAGGCGCCGCAGGCGCCACCGAGCGGGAATTTCGTAAAGTCGGATTTTTCAGGGATCGCGAACCAGCTGGTCGCCGAAGGCGGCTAGTATATATATATATATATATACAATATATATATTTTTTCATTCATATATCTAGGTGGTTTCCACCCACAACTTTAAAATCGTATAACTTATTAATTAAGAACATTCAAATTTTTGACGTTAAATAATAGAATTTTCCCAAAATAGTGGTTATTTTACCTTGCTTTAGGTGAACTTTCTCAGAAAAAATTCAATCTCAGTGTGAAAATCTAAAATAGAAAATTCAAGACCCTGTTTTTAGTCATTTTGAGGCCCCCTGTTAAATTTTTGAGGGGAAGCTTGTGCTTCCCGAGCCTTTTGGGTAATCAGGCCCTGACTAAATGTTTGCAATCGACTACTTAATTTATAGAGCATAGTTAAAAGAAAAAAATGTTGTTTAAATTGAAATATCAAATAGTTTTTAAATTTAAATGTGTTAAGAATGAAACAAATAACATGAAATTAAGTACATATTTTTAACAAGATATCCTTTGTTTATCACGAATACTTAATATGCTGCGCATGAACAATTTGATTTTGAATCGAGAATACAGTATCTAATAATTTAAACTCATATTATTTTTGATTAAATTTGTATTGAAAAAAAAATAATAATAATAATTAAAAATATCAACCTTTTATTACAATCATCAATCATTTGAATGAAACAAGTAACATGAAGTTGAATATATATATATATTTACCAAGATATTTATTATTTATTGCTAATAATTAATATTGTATACAAGAAAAATTTGACTTTAAATTGAGAACAGAATATAGTATGCAATATTAAATTCATATTATTTTTGCTAAAAGTTGTTTTGAAAAAAAATTGGTATCAAACATTTAATGATAAAAAGTCTTTTTTTTTTTTTTATTACATACTATTATCAACCCTTTGCCAAAATTATTTAAATTAAAAAAATTATTTATTACAGGAATTAAAAAAAAATAAATAAATAAAATAACAGATAAACGAGAAACCTTTAAATTTTTTTAATTTATCTCATTAAAAAGTTTAAATATAAAAAAAAGTATTAATATTATTTTTTATTGTTCTAAGATAGATATAATGTTGCAAACGATAATTTAAAAAACATACCTTAAAATTCGGAGTTCTTTCAAAATCACCATGGATAGCATTTTTCTATATCTTTCTTAAATTGACGTCCTTTGGAAATCCAAATACCTTCTGAACCATCTTTAGGGAAAAATAAATCATTACTATTCTGTGTACAAAAATATTAATATGAGCTTAATGTTAAAAGTGTATGTAAACAACTATAGCTTAGACAAATTAAATATACTTATTTTTTTTATAATACAACGATACGTAAAACTAGATTTAAAATAACGTGTTTTAAATTTTATACATTTTAAACAACTTTATAAATTAGAACAAATTCTAAATACGATTCATATTGTTAGAAGATTGCTGAAGCTTTAGAATTCTACAAATTTACAATTTACTATTCTAACAAAGCTTACAATAAAATAAAGTATTTAGCACTTACTTTTGGCTGTAAACTCGATTCGCTGATTCTGATTACTCAAAAATCTCTTGTTCTCTTTCTAAAATGAAAGTCACTCCAACGGCAATTGCACTATCCCGCCAAATGCGATGAGTTTATTCTTTATTTTTCGATTTCGGTTGACTAACTCAAGTTGTCAGAAGGAGACAAAAAATAAATAAAAAAATAAAAAAAAAATTAAAGGAAAAAAAAAAAATAATAATGCGGAGCTTTTGGACTAGCCAAACAAATTTTTCTTAGTCAATTGACAAAATAGGAATATTTTTTTTTTATTCTCTCATCTGACTAACCTGGTCAAATTTGAGGAAAATGAAAACTGTACCTGGAAAGTTAGTCATCTGACAAGTTTTAGGGCCAAAACGGATCATCAGACGAAACACATTAAAGATACATGGTAAAATAAAACGACTTTTGTGTCTCATGACTAGATGGGATTGTCAGGTAGTGTTTTGATTGTTTAAAATTTTGCGTAATTTTGTGCAAATTTGTCAATGTACTTGTTAAACGTTTATTGTCACAAAGATGGCACGTCTCTTGACAAGTTTCGATTTTTCATTTTTCTGTGTGTAGAAACTCCAAACATGGTATTCTAAATGTGTATCATATAGGAATACTACACTAAGATTTTCGTTGAGATAAAGCAAATGGTTCGTGTACAGGGACACCCAAAAGAATTAAAATAAATTACGCCCATGAGGGAAATTACAGGTAAGTAGAGTTTATCATCTATAGACAGCACTAAACCAAATGAAATGAATATATATATTTTTTATATGCTAAAAGATAAGCCTCATGTAGAATATGGTAAGGAAATCATTACTGTTCATTTACTGGGCTACACAAAAGAACTAGATTATAGCACGACAATAGTTGAAAATCTATGGAAGTGTATTTCAGGTTGTGCTGTGTATTATTATTATATGATTATATTTAAGTGCACCATGTGGTATGTACACAATCTTCAAAAGATATACAGGGCTGCAAAAATTAAAACTATAATATTTTTTTATTGTTAGTGGAAGTGCTTTACAATAATATTTTACTATGTCCAGGAAAGCTGCTCAGGAATTGAAACGGATTCCTCATAGACATTGGAAAATAATGTATGTTTTTAAGCTAAACATTCGTCACTTTTTTTTTTTTTTTTTTTTTTTTTGTATATTTATACGTTTTGAGGCTTCCTGAATACCGAAGTCAGGTTTTTTTTTTTTTTTTTTTTTTTTTTTTTTACGTTTGATCTTTGTCTGTGTCTCATAGAATAACTTAAAAAAGAATAATTTCTGGAGATCCAAATGTTGTATTTTGAAGTTAATATAAGTTTTTTGCTTGAAAAGTTTGATCAAGATTGGTAAGTTACAAGGAATGTTGCGTCTCAAAGTTGTCTGAATAATTTATAGTGAACTTTTAATTTTAATAACAGATTAAAATTCTATACAAATGTAGGCGCAGTAAAGAAACGGAGGACTTGAGGGAGGTGGTAGTCCCCCCCCCCCTTTCACACAGAACTAATTATCATATAAAACATTTCCGAAGCCTCATTTGAATTGTTTTAACTAAGGTTTACTTAACAGTACATGTTATTTTACGCCTTAATCTCTAACCTGTATTTTTAGTGTTAAATTTCAGGGTATGAGAAAGCCGTGTGAGTGACACACGAGATTATTTAATTTATCTAAAGGTACTGATAAATTTCGTTGAAAACTCTGTATATTTATATAGTTGACAGCAAAAGTATCGGAGCACTAGCAAAAATTCCTATGTAAAAAAAAGTACACTTAATACTGTTTTGTTCAATAAATCCTTGTCAATAAATCATGTTCTTACACTGCCTAAGACCAGGATTCGACAAGGATTTTTTTAACAAAACTGTATTAAGTACACATTATTATATAGGAATTTTTGCTAATGCTCGGATACTTTTTTTGCCGACTGTAAATAAAAAACAAATGATGTTTTTCATGCTTTTAAATAAATGCTTATATCTTTTTTACTTACCATGCTATTGTTACACAAATACATCAGAGAACTGGATAGGGTTTATATTAACATAGACTACAGTTACAGATCATTTCGTTCACTTAAAGATAAAGGATGATCGAAAACCTTATTGATTTTGCTCAATTTGTTCCACCTTCAAGTTATTGTCGTAACTAGGAGTGGGCGATATCACTATTTCAATATCACGATATATTGTCAAAGCAAAATCGTGATATCACGATGTATCACGATATCAGACTTAAATATTTTCGAATCTCTTTCATAATGCTAATTTAAATGTCAAGTCTGGATATAAAAAAGGCTTGAATTGAATGAAACAGACCCATTATATTATAAAATATACAGAATACACTAACTTCTTTTATATGTACAATTTCTTATTAATGCAACACCATATTAACACTAATAAAGAAAAACTGATAATGGAAACACATGTATGCAGAGACTTAATTCATATATTACTGCGTTTTTACGTAGCAGTATTATATCATTTAAACACATTCAACTATCTCAGCTATTAATGTTACTATTTTTTTTTTTCTGAAATACATAATTAACACAAAAAAGTTTTCAAAATCTTGTTAATAAAAAAAGCACAAGTTTCCCGAGATAACGCTGAAACTTACGTCATAGCTACAAGAATAAAGAAAATAAAATTTTATCCTTGGTTTGGAGGGCTGAATAAAATAACTGAAGAAGGACGACTCAACAGAAAAAAAATTGCAACAATGTATTGAGATAAATAAATTTTACCTGCGATATAAAACAAATAACTCGAGAATAAAAAAAACAATTTAAATAAATAGATGTACTTCTATGAAATAACCACCAATTACAGATTTACAGGGTTTCTTTCTTGGCAACCGCTGCAAACCGTCAAATTATCATAGCATAGTTTTTGAAAATATCCATTTTACATTCTAAGTTTGGTGATTTATATATCATAGAAGTTGATAAATTGCTTTCCCATAAACAGGGTTACATTGCAACATAGCAGCATCATTTCTCAGCCAATATGCCCACTAACTGAATAAACATAGCTTTTCGTCACGACTCTCATTCATATCATGTTTCATGCATTGAAACATGTGATATACAGCCTTACTGTGATATATAGCCTTATCTTAAATGACTGAAATTGCAGTATAATGCATTTTGGGCGGTATATTCAAAAATCTAACCAATAGCAATTTAAGTAAAGGTTGAACAGAGAACAGAGTATAAAGTTTTGTTGAATTAATTCCGTTCTTTTATTAATAAGATACAATATTTACAAAATTGTGCTAACGCACGACAAACGTTTTCTAAAAATGTCCCAATCCAGTGTTAGGACATCTGAAAATGAGTAAATATTCATAGAAAACTGGTAATCGAAAATTCTCATGAACCCAACATATTTTCGTCTTTTGTAACGAGAAAAAATTAATAAAAACATGAAAACTAGAAAGGTTATATATATTAGCGCTTCCTTCTCCCCGCCTTTCAAATTAAATTCTCCGTAGAAAATAAATCAATACCTTGAGTAAAAAAACTGTTTCGGTTTGTTAAACGAAACTATAAAAATAAATAACACCAAATTTTCACTAAATTGATCAGAAATAATAAAATATTTGAAAGAAGTTAAATAACTGTTAAAATATTAAAAACAAATTCAGTACACATCAATGAAAAAACTTTAAAAAATTTATTTAAATAAAAATAAAAGGGAAAAAAAAAAAAACAGAAGATTTTTTTTTTTTTTTAACAAATATGGATGTAAATGAATGACGAAATTATTTAGTTATTTCTGAAAAAAACTAAAGACATCAACAATTCTCAATTATATTTATAGGCAATAACCGTTTTGGATTAACATTGTGATGGCGATTACGAATATCGTAGCGAGAAAAGAGATCGGATAAATATCACGCAGTCGCAGTGTCTCAGTCATCAGTGTTTGATATCACGCATGCGTTATTGCTCAGCTGATAATCGGTTTCTAATAAAGCAAGATCATGATCATTAAAGACGTTAACGAATATTCAGATCATAGCCGTGAGCAGCGATTTCAGATGAACCCAATGTCAAATATCACGCATGCGTTATGCGAGTATCATCTCTCTCTCGTATCAACGATTACCGGCTATCACGGCACGAGATGAAAAGTTGGATATGGTCACTCGCAATACATTCACAGCTGAGTTCCGGATAATCGCGGCGGTTGTGATATATCAGCAAATGAAAGATTCCATTATCGGTTTCAAATTGCATGCATTAAATCGATGTTTCCTGATGTATCGGTGTATCGCCCAGTCCTAGTCGTAACCTAATCTTCACTAAAAAACATGAAATAAGTTCTTTCTATTTTTTTTACAAATCCAGAGTATGCGAGCATTTCATCAGAAGATACATTTTTGAATTGGAATATATATATATATATATATATATATATATATAATTTGTAAATATTGCAATACTTTTGATTAATAGTGTATGTAAATATGTGTGTTGCTGGTTAACCTGAGTGTTAAAAATTTGAATAATAAAGCTGTTAAATTATTATAAAAAATCAATAAATTTAATTTTCTAAACATGATAACAATAATAATGATAGCACAATGTAATGATAACAATAATGATAATTTTAGGATAAACAATACAGTGAAACCCCGATCTATCGTTCCCTCATCCATCGTTTTCCCGCATTGATCGTTTTATTTCTATGTTCCCTGCACAAATTGTATTTAAATAATGTTAACGAAACCCGCATGTATCGTGCTTCAAAAAGTCGTTTTCCCGCATTAATCGTTGTAAAATTTTTCTCCTGACTTCTTAATTTTTTTCTTCTGAAGGTCAAATTATTCCACATGGCATACAAACTGGAATTACTTCGTTCATACTAAAATAACTTTTTACTCCATTTCCATGGAGGATCAAAATTGTGATGCCATGTCTCCGGACCATCTATTCATTTTGTAATTTCAGCATGTCAGGAAGTAATCTCTTCAGTAATCCAGAAAATTGTTTCGTGAAATACAGTTACGTGCGAAAGAATGAAGAATACCAGACAGAAGGGCAAGAAAATGTTGATGGTGAGGATGATGATAATGATAATGCAGATAAATTTGAAAATGGACGAACTTTTATATAAGCACATAACAGGAAAGGATAAAAAAAATTCTTGAATTTATAAAATGAACGAAAAACATAACATAAAATTACTGATTTTAAAAAATAAATTTTACTTAATGTTCTACAACATTGATTTACTTCTTTGACAATTCAGAAAGTAACAAATTAGTTTTTTTTATTAGTAGTATACTGTGTACATTGTGTGTATTAATTTATAAACATGGTTTTTTTCGTGTTTTGACTGATTTTTTCGTGTTTTGACGAACCCCAGATTCGTCGTTTTCCCGCTTTCATCGTTTTTTCTTCGCACACACTGTGAAAAACGATGAATCGAGGTTCTACTGTACTAACTAGTTGGCATGGATCGTCGCTGTTCAGTTCCCAATCATATAATTGATTTAATAAATATCTACCATAGAGCGTTCTCTAGTCATGTTAAGAGAAATGAACTCGGCTGATTACGTAGCAAGATCCAGATTTAAATGTCACGTTCACTAGGCTAACCTGCCTCCGATTTATTTACCTTATCATGAAAAACGGCAGTTTTTTGAGTGACGCAAGCGGAGGGACAAACGGGACGCTGCGAACTCATATATACGGCTAGTTTGACATCAAAGAGATTTGTAAAAGCCGACACTTAATATCTCAGCAAATATGCCATATTTTGTTCTGATCTTTTCAAAATAGTCTTTTATCTTCGGTCTTAATCTATCCTGAAAATTTTACATTTCTACATGCAGTATGTTTTGAGATCTGAATCTCAATTTAAAGCCAAAAAGGGAAAAAAGTTGGTGTAATAGACTGAAATTCTAAAAAATATCTCTAAAATGGATAGAAGGATTTTCATATAATTAATATATGTTGTTAATAGGATCTTTCTGAATCTAGTAACGTTTTTTTTTTTTTTTTTTTTCAGGAAAACTCTTGTTTTTGATATAAATCGCTTTAAATATGGAACTATATTACTCCCCCAATTACATGTGTTTCTTCGGGTGAAAACGCTGTTATGCGGTTCTTACTTGTGAGGTATGTGGGTTGGTTTGCTGACCGACTTGAATGCAGCCAATGAATTATTTAGAAATTTTTTTTTAACGCAAAAGTACTTTTCTACATGTTTAAAATATTTATTGTATATATACTAAGTCAAAGTCACTTAAATATATTTTCCCTTCTGTTATGAAAAAAATATTTTTGATTTCAAAATTTCATATTTAGTCAAAAAAATATTTAGATAATATTTTAAATAACGAAGTATTTTGTAATTTTAGATATTCCGTTTTATCATAATAATGATGAATTTACAATTTTTTAAAGAAAAAAAATTTGTAATCATTCCTGAACATCGATTTTATAATAACTCAATGATTTGCGATTCCTATTCATGTATCCTTACGCGCCGGGAATAGAAAAAAACAGCAAATAGAGTTTTGGAGCCATCTATCGTTTTTATTTAAAATATACTCTTTCGTAAATACATATATATATATTTTTTCTTTTTAAAAATTAAAAATCTCTTTTGAAAATACAATTAGAGTTTATTCATTTACTTATTTTTCAGACTTTAAAATGATACATATTTTAAATATTAACATAATCAAAATTTTTTTATTATTATTGAAAGCAATAATGACTAGGGGATGAAACAGTGCTTGCACTGTTTATTAGAAAAAACAGTGTTTTAATAAACAGTATTTAAACAGTGTTTTAATAAAATTCATTTTTCATGAATTTTATTAAAATCCATGAAAAATGTGTCAAATAGCAATTATTAAAAATCGCGTCAAAATAAATAAATAACATCTTTACTTTGAAACTCATAATAATTTATTTAAAAAAAAAAAATCTTTCTTTTCTTTTCTTTTTTTTATTAATTAATTCATGCATGAAAAATTCTATTTCATAAATATATTTACAATTACAATAAACAAAAAATCCTCCTTTAATTTTAAATACTATTTCTACCTGTTTCTAAACAAGTTTTTTTTTTTTTTTTTTTTTTTTTAAACGAGAGAAAAAAAAAGTTAAATCTGTATGTATATGATTTTAATATAAACTACTAGATGGCGCCACTACCTTTATTTTTCTTAAAAAAAAAAAAAAAAAAAAAAAAAAAGAAAGAAAGAAGAAGAAAGAAAGAAAAAACTTTTAATTGCTTCGAAACATGTAGAAATAATTATTTAAAATTAAAGGAGGGTTTTTTGTTTATTGTAGTTGCAAATATATTTATGAAATAGTATTTTTACGCAGAAATTTCATTTTTTTTTTTTTTTTTTTAAGCTTAACTTATATTTTCCATAAAATTTCTCTCCAGGTGATTTTATCTTATTTTAATATTATAGAAATGTAAAGCTTAATTTACATTTTGTCTATTCCCCCCCCCCCCCTTAAACGTTTTATATGAAAATATATACGAAGTAATTTTTACCTGAACTTTTGATGAAAATTTAAATTGTGAATATTGGAGCAGTATACTTAGCCTCAAAAGGGAAAAGAAAATATATAAAATTCCGTTTTTAACATTTACTTGATTTTTTTTTTAATTGTTTAATTTGTAATTTTCTAAAAAGAAACTTGCAAAATGTAAATTACGTAATTCTAACTTAAATTTGAAAATTTTCACTTATTTTTCTTTCTTTCTTTTTCTTTTTCTTTTTTTTTTTTTTTTTAAGAGTTTGAGAATACCAGTCAATAAATTTTTCTATTGCGAAGCTTCTCCATTTTGTTTCCAAGTGGCAGGCTACTTGAAAATTCGTCAATATGATAACGTTTGAAATACTGAATTAATTCACACTAAATTTGCAGTGTAGATTTATCTTAGAAATGTATTTGATATATTCATTTGCCAACTTAATCCACCCTCTTGTTTCCCTGTGCCAGCAAACTGAAAATTTCAAATTTACATTAGAAAGGTTTTATGAACCCATTTGCTTAAAACTCCATATACACATAGCCTTCATTTATAAATCCACTAAGTCCATTAATAAATTGTAGCTGCCATTTTGAAAAAAAATCGTGGCAACTTCATAAGAAAAGATAAATTAGTTTACCTTTCCTAGGAGCCAGAAGGACTTGTTTTAATTTTTTGATCAATAACCACTAAAAAGTAATGATATCAATACAAAAAACCCTTAACGGCTTAAAAGTTTGTGTCGCCGCTACTTTATGGCTATAAGAATTTGAAATATGAGTCTTAAAAATAATGATATCAAATTTTAAGTGACGCTTTGCAATTAGTTAAAATATACATAGATTTTCTTATTTGATCATTCACTTTTATATCTTTTATTTATATTTAAAATGCGAACGTAATATTTTTAACTTCAAGATCAGACAGATATATAAAATACACTCACTGATGCTTTTTCATTCGCATTTCAAATTCAAAATAACAGTTTTAAAAGGAATGATATAAAAATTCCAGTGGCGCCTCGGTATTATTTTAAAAGATTTGTTTTTAGATTCCATTAAAATTACTTTTGTTTTGTGTAATAAAGTATATTTACACATTTAAACAGGGATTTTAATTTTCAAATATACTGTCAAATAATTATACTTTCACTGAGTTAGCATTATAAAGTAAAATTATTTATTTCAATAAATTGATTTATCTTTTGCGTCACGCTATCCAAAACTGCAAGTAAAATTTGTGTAAATGTTTTCTGAAATTTGAAATGCGAATGAAAAAGCATCAGTGAGTGTATTTTATATATTTGTCTGATCTTGAAGTTAAAAATATTACGTTCGCATTTTAAATATAAATAAAAGATATAAAAGTGAATGATCAAATAAGAAAATCTATGTATATTTTAACTAATTGCAAAGCGTCACTTAAAATTTGATATCATTATTTTTAAGACTCATATTTCAAATTCTGATAGCCATAAAGTAGCGGCGTCACAAACTTTTAAGCCATTAAGGGTTTTTTGTACTGATATTAATTTACTGGTTATTTTTAATAGAGTCAGTTTCGTACAATTGTTCTATATTAAGAAAATTTATAGCTTCGTAAATAATAGTTCGTATAGTTTCAGCGTTTTCAAATTAGACTATTCGTAGTCAATGTTGTTCATGTCAGTATAATAAATCATATTTTAAAAGAAGTCTGAGACGTTCATGAGTAAAATATTACCCACAATAGTCATTTATGCAATGTTTTGCACTATTCTGCCATATCAATAAAATCATAATTTTCGAACATCTTAGGAAGTTTTTCATTTAGAATGTCAGGATTCTTGAGAATATCCTGAGTGATATTATAAAAATTTGCTCTACCATTTTATAATCATTTGTTCTTCAGAAACTTTATGCACAATCTAACATATTATTACCTTAATTAGCATAAGCGTATAAGCTAATAATTTATGCCGAATTTTATGCTTTTGAGTAATTTGGATATACCGAAAATTTTTGACAAAAGCTTTTATTTCGTCAGTGAAAACTGCTTAAAAAAAATTCTGTTAAAATTTTCCATTTGGCGATATACGTTACTTGTATTTACAGGATCAGAGATGCCAAACTTTAAACTTTCAAATATGAATTGACACCAGTATTTTTAAATGGAAAATGTTATACATATTTTTGACGATTAATTTCGTCAAATATATTAGCCCTCTAACAAATAACAAACATTTGACATAATTTAACAATTTTCATGCAGTAGGTTTTTTATCATTTCTTCCTTGTTTTAATCAGGTTTTAAACTTTTGTTCCTTTTTATTTTTCAGTAGATAACCGCACTATTCCAAAATTTAACAAATAATGCTTCAAAGGAAGCTAAATGCATAAGTCACTCGACGTTTCTTAGTGTGCGCGGCTGCGAATTGCTGGTTTGATGATGCACTCATGTCTAGTTTTTTTTATCATTTAATGAAGAGCTGGACTATTATTTTCACCTGAAACAACTTTTGCGAGTTTTAGTAGTCGATAATGTTTACTTACAAAGTGTTTTATTTATTAAATTTAATATTATTTGAATTTAATAACGTTAACTTATAGATGTTTCAAACCAAAAATTATCGAAAAGGAACCATGCTATTTTTTTTAAATATTTATGATCAGCTACGTGTCTATAAGCCATTTTAAAAATTAGTTTAATAAATTTAAAATAAATTAAGTAGTGAGCGTTAAAGGGTTAAACATAGGAATGTTGTTAACAATACAATGAATAGCAGGAAACATAGACTTCAAGGGTTTGCTACAATTTTTATAACAAAAAGACAAGAATACGTGTTTAAAACGTAAACTGTCATAGTGAAAAGAGAAAAAGAGGCGCTTTATGAAACAAATACTTTACGGATAATTAAAGGAACATTTTTAAACTTTTTTTTTTTTCTTTTGCCGAACAAAATTTCATTGCCTCACGATTGCTCTGGTAAAATATCAAATCGCACTGATGGATAGTTTTAAAATTATAGCGTTTTGAAATCTTAACTTTAATTATAATCACTTTCAGAGCTGCCAATCTAATCCGGCAAACTGTTAGTACCGCCCATTTTTCTACACCACTTATTTTTTAGAGTATTTGTTTTCTTAATTTATCGTAAATATATTTGAAGAAAATTACTCTAAAAATTAAGTGGTGTAGAAAAATGGGCGGTACCAACAATTTGCCGGATTAGGTTGGCACATAGCCTCCTTAACTAGATGCCTTTCGCGTAGCTCAGAAACTAGGCAGCAGCTGAAACGGTAGACAGCGCCACCTGGTACAGACTGCGTGACTTTTTTTATTCAACAGCCGCCAAAAATTTTTAAAAATGGGATATGATATATATAAAAGGCGAATAGAATTGAAGAAACGTTGATTATATATATCATAATATCACTTCCTTAAATTATGGGTGACAGTTGAATAAAAAGTCCCTTAATCTGTATTAGGTGGCGCTGTCTACCGCTTAAACTGTTGCCTAGTTTCCGAGCTACGCGACAGGCATCTAGTTAAGGAGGCTATGGTTGGCAGCTCTGCACCCTGTATAAGAATTAAAATAATAATTTAATTCATTTAATAGTCATAGATGTTAATACATTTTAACTCAATATATTTAAATGGTTATTTCAATGTGAATAAAATACTGAAATATGCTTTAGACAAAACAATTTTCTGTTAAATATTAGCTTCACTTAATTATCGTTAATGCTAATAAATTATCAGACTAAGCTTGTAATTTTTTCATATAATATATCTTTTATACAATTATTTTTAGTTTTATTATTAAAGCATGAAGAGTCGTAAATGGAATTCAGGGTTCTTTTTCATTTATTTATTCGATATCTCTTTTTTTGGTATTTATCATTAAGCTGAAATACAAGCTGATAAAAGTAAGCGATACGCTTCATACAAATAACAATAACAATAATCTGAAATATTATCATGAAAATTTCGTGTGATTGTGAGCGCTTAGATATGCAACGCTAATTATAATCAATAATGTAATATTTTTTTTCAAAAAATAACAAAAATAAGCAATTCTTCTTTAAAATTTAAAGTACTAAATTTTATTTAATTCGAAACTTAATAAAAACGACTGTTTCAATGAAAATTTCCCAATTTGATATTCCCCTTCCAAAATTACAATTGACAAAAAAGGAAATTTCTATATTAATACATTACTACTATTCGATTAAATGTATCGGAAACTCATTAAATTGACGATTCGACCTAATCGTGATGAAATTGATTAATGACGCAAGAAGCTAAAGGTTTCGTATGAATTAAGGAACAAGATAAGAGAGCAAGTTAAATTTTCAATAACATGTATTTTATAAATTACTTTTATGGACTTCGAATAAAACTGATGAGACATAATAGTTCTGCTTTAAATCGGAAATTATTCGTAAAAAATCGTATTTCTATAAACAGAGCCTGATTAAGGGGGAAGCACACATTATCTCCGCTCTCACCGGAATATTTTTACAATTATTTTTTACTTCATGTCATAGAAATTCCACGCTTCGACGAGGAAATATCTTTTATAAAAAATGAACGGTGTAAAACAATCCAATTTACTCACCGTTATTAGACACCAGAATTCTTTTAAAATAATTTTTAATGAGAATTTTCTGTTTATTATAGGAGGAAAGTATTTGTTAAAAAATAACGGTGTAAGTATAAATAATGTGTGCTTCTCCTCTTAATCAGGCTCTGTCTATAAATTTGAAAGGATTATATTTATACACAAAATAGCTTTTGTTAGTGTAATACAATATTTTTAAACCGTTTCGTTTATAGAAAAAGCAAGTGAATTCCCCTTTGTAACAGCGGGGAAAACGATTTCTCAAAAAATTAATGCACTGATTTTATTGATATTTTGCACATTTCTTCAAAATAGAATTGATTAGTGCTTGAACGAAAGCACTTTTTTTTTTTTAATTATTATTATTATTTCAATTAATTTTGCAAGGCTATAAGTGAGGTAAAAATTTACCGAAAATTTTACTGTTTTCACATAAAATTCAGCCCAAAATTCAGAATTCAAATAGTTTTAAATCATCCGTTGATAGCAGTGTTGTGTTCTCACTAGATGTTCTCACTAGGTATCCTTATTAGATGTTTTGTTCTCTTAGAAATCTCACCAAACAGGCAGCATCACCTTTTTTGATGAGTATCGGGTTTCAAAGTGCTTTCAGCTGGTTCATTTTTTTTTTTTTTTTTTTTTTACTCCATGATTTCTTGTGATTAACGCTGTTTTAGACAATTATTTCTCCTCCCCAGCGATGAAACAATTAAAAAATGTGCCATTTTCTTGACGTTGCTTTCTATAAGAACATGTAGGTCCCATATACACTGTGTTTTAAAAATGTTTAAAAAAAAATGCTACACCGTGAAGTGCAAACAAAAATAGAGGAACGCTGGAGAATATAGAACAGTCGGGTGAAATGCAGAGTTGCCAACTCCTTTAGTTAATTTCGGAGCATTTTTGCCTGCCTTCTATTCATATCAGTAATTTTGAAGAAAAATTTTCTTCTTATTTAATCCCTGTCACATATTAAAGAGAAATATTCTGCAAATATTCTCGTGCGAAAAGAAGACGGAGAAAATATGCTCCGAAATACATTATAAAAGTTGGCAACTCTGGAAATGGGATACTGTTATACCTAGCCTGTAAGGTGCAACAATATTTCGGATATCTATCGGTCTTTATTGGGCCTCAAATATGAACGGTAGTTCACATTGTGTGAGCGGGAAGAACAACTCTTGTTCCATACAACTTCTTTGGTTTATCTAGGCTAAGACTTTTTTGGAGCTAAATATTACAAATTCTGAAATCAATTTACGAAGCAGAAAAATAAGTGAAGAGCTAGTGTCATTATCGGTAGGGGAGTTGAGTTAATTAGTAGATTTTTCCTATGTACTTATTTCTACCATCAAGTGTTTGAGGTATATAGTATTTATTCTCCAAGATGGCAATTCGGGCAATATGAAATACCAATTATTCCGCATTATTTGCAATTTTTGTAAAATTTGAATATTAATACTCTTTTTTCAACACTGTTTATTTTCAACAATAGTTTCAAAATAAAATGTTTATTTTACAATTATTCGTGTTTCATTCATTCATTTATTTATTTAATACTCACTTATTTCATATTATCCCTTAAAGAAAGGGGTATTCCATACTTCCCTTCATAATTATTCGATACTTCCTGGTTGGTCCATTTGAACCAACATTAACTTTTACCGATTTTTATTTGCCTTAACTAAAAATTTTGAATGTAAACTCTACTTTTTATAACTAAAAAATATCAAAACACATTAACTACACTTGAAAGTTTGCAATAATCGAACCATAATAATCCAAAGTACTTCTGTTTATTACGTTGAGTTTAAATAGAAATAGTATTCCATACTTGCCAACATACTAATTGACACTTTCATGACCGCTGACGTAGATTTACGTCATTTAAAAATCTGTAACTCCGCCAGTGGGCGTTTCTTTCGTAAATTGTTACTTATTTCTTAACTATGTATCCAGTATTCATATTTTTACAATAAAATTTACTATGGATACAATATACTGTTTAGAAAGAATATAATTAAAATGTATATCCGTTTGTATTATAAATTTGAATACATAAAATTTTGTATGTTTTATCTCGGGCGAATAACGCCCACAGGCGGACTTTACTGTCAAAAAACCAAAATCATGCGGTCGCGAAAGTGTTAATATTTCGTAGTATTGTTATCCCCGCCTTCCTTTTCGCACCAGTATCATTTTAGAGTATTTATCTTCTTATTTAATCGTAATTGCATTTGGAGAACATTACTCTAATAATTTACTTGTACGAAAAAAAGGGCAGGATTAACAGCACTATGGAATATTATCTAGGATGTTGGCAAGTATGTCCATATTCATCTACCTTCCATAATATTATTTCATTGCTAAGAAAAAAGTACAAATCTATATACTTACTAATTATTATTAATTAAAGAAAAATAGTTCGAATTTTTGAAATAAATGTTTTTTTTTCTTTCTTTCTTTTTCATTCATTCATTCATTCATTCTTTTTTTTTTTTTTTTTTTTTTTTTAATTATTATTAAGAGTAATTTGCATCAATCATTTGAAGTACATATCTTTGAAAGAATAGTACAAAGATTGTTTTATATAAAAAGTGGTACTTAAAATACTGTCTATTGAGAACCCTGGTCACTTTTTATTTTAATGAACTTCTTCGGATGCTCCAGAACAATTCGGCAATTTAAATATCCCGTTGAAAAAATCACGCGGATTTTCTTTTTTCTTTTTTTCTTCTTCTTCTTCATTTTTTTTTTTTTTTTTTTTTTTTTCACATAAGGTAAACCTAGTAGAGATCACGCGGTAGGCGATATTGCACATATAGGGGGTAGATGAGAAATAGTGGAGTGTGCGAGTTGCGACATCAGGTGGTTGTGCAACATCAATAGTGAAATTTCGACTTGAAAATGCATGATGATTGCTTCAAGAATCTAAGATAAAACGTGGTTATTTTGTCTCGTTTTCAAAAATAAACGCTTGAATTTTTACAGCCCTTCCTAGGAATTTCCATAGAATGGTAGAAATACAAAATATTTTTATATTGAACATTTTCTCATAATTTATTAACCTAAACTAACAGTAAAAGCACCATCATTTTCTCTAAAGTCAAATAATTATTTAATAAAACACTGTGCTATCTCTGCTACCAAAATGGATCAGTTTGCGCTTTTGCTATTTAGAAGAAGTTGCGCATTTAAAATTCTATACTAACAGAGATTTCGCAACTTATTTGTAATAACAAGACAATGAGGATGAGTTTATTCAATGTCTCGAACTGAAGCAAGAAAAATCTTCCACACGTGACTGGACTAGTGTAACCCATTTGAGAGATGGTGTATGTTTTTTGAGACTATCCTCAGAATCTGATTTCAAACGTTATACAGGAGTGGCACGATCGACAAAGGGATTTAGCGCTTGAATGCTGTTAGCCTCTAGGAAATGTATCGCAATGTACATAAATGCCATAGTATGTGAATTTAATTTTGCAGTATTTTCAAGTATGATGCTCAAGTTTTGTGCAGCTGTCGTCTACTTAAATAGAAACGATAGAACTGAATGCAAGCAAAAAATATCAGCCTAGACAAAAAAAAAAAAAAAAAAAAAAAAAAAAATTAAAACAGCAATCGTTTAAATTTCAGTAAAATAAAATAAATTAAACAAACATAATTTTTTTTAAGTCGAAACAAGAACATTTCAAACTAACAAGGGAAGTATGAATCAGTAAAATTGCTATTCAACCCAAACCAATTTTAAATTAAAGAGCATGGTCTAAAACATAGGGCAGCGTGCAAATTTCCTGCAACAACCCCCCATAGAGCGAGAAAACGACCCTAAAAGTTTTAGCTGTTTCCATCAA
Organism: Salticus scenicus; assembly: GCA_963930645.1. Taxonomy (NCBI): domain Eukaryota; kingdom Metazoa; phylum Arthropoda; class Arachnida; order Araneae; family Salticidae; genus Salticus; species Salticus scenicus. The sequence goes on along the minus strand of OZ005653.1, from coordinate 242,013,433 downwards.
AACCAACGAAACTGAATCCATTAAAAAGACGGCGTGGCGTAGTGGTTGGAGCGCTCAGCTTGAGTGACGAAGGTCCTGAGATCCAATTTCGGTAACTGAAATCTCGTTTTTTCTTTTTTCTTTCTGTAAATATTAATGAAATACAATATACAAATGTATGAATAATTTCAGGGGGGGGGGGGGATTAAATTCAATTAAAAAATATATGATATATTTTTAGTTTTTAAAATATTTTATTTCAAATCGAAATGCTCATTGCTATTAGAGTTTAACCCCGACGAAATTCCTATTGTTATTAATTATTTATTTTGCTTTTTTTAAATATTAATGAAATAAAACAAAACATTAAATTAAATGAATAACTTTAGAGAAAATAATCATTAAACTTAATTAAGACTTAATAAATAAATAAATATACTCTATATAAAGTATTATTAAGAAATATATAGGATAAAATTACCTCTTTGTGAAGAATAATCACATTGAAAATTACGAATTTAATTTTACGTTAATAATGACTGTGATTAGAAGTAAGAAAATGATCAAATCATAAGTACTTTTCACGATGAGAACAACATATAAAAGAAAATTTATCGCAATAAATTTCATTACAATCTTGTTCGACGTTGAAGCACATATCGCGAACATTTCGGAAATTATTCGGTTTTTCTTCGAGATTACCAGCTTTACAAAATGCATATATAACTAGATTTTTAAATTTTGCAAATTTATGTAAACCAAGCTGTAAACATCTTAACAGAATATTTATTTTTATGCATAAAAGATAACAAAATTAAAAGCAGACGATAAGCATTTCCTACTAGCGGCTTTGGCGTGAAATATTAATTAAAAAACGTTAAACTTTAGAAGGGGGAAAAACATGCAATGAAGAAAAATATTTTTCTTTAAGTTATTCATTTATTTAAATTATTAAATAATAATAATAATAATTAAAAATGTAGTTTAAATAAAATATTTTAATAATTAAAAATATATCATTATATATTTTGTAATTTAATTTAATACATGTTCCTCTCCCTGAAAGTATTCATAATTTTTTATATTGTATTTCATTTATATTTATAAAAAGAAAAAAAAACAAAGCAGTCACCGGTATTTGATCTCACGACCTTCGTGACAGAGGCTGAGCGCTCTAACCTCTACGCCACGCCGTCTTGTTAATGAATTATGTTTCGTTGGTTTTGATGGAAACAGCTAAAACTTTTAGGGTCGTTTTCTCGTTCCATGGAGAGTTATTGCAGCAAATTTGCACTATGTTTTAGACCATGCTGTTTAATTTAAGCTTGGTTTGGGTTCAATAGGAATTTTACTGATTCATACTCCCCTTGTAAGTGAAATTTAGGTTTTATGTTTTAAATATTTTTGTGCGAAAGGTTTCGAGAAAAAAAAAAATAATGAATAACAAACGATGGGTAGATACTGGGCTTAAAATTCGGCGAAACTAGCCATATATTATTGCAGATATGGTTTGCTGCCCGTCTTCTTGGTTCAGAAATGCATTGTACTCACGAAGTGCAACCTGTGTGTGTCTCAAGCCGGTTAGCTCGAGGCAGGCGGTTCTACGATAGCTTCAACATTTACAATAATAAGTGCAACGATTGTGGACAACGAGAGATTCAATTAGCAAGCAAGTAACCGTTTAAGCTGAAAAGTAAGTGTAATAATTTTGAGCACAGCTTCCAACATTTTAATTTATTCCGGAAAATTTTTAGCTTCGCTTTTATTTCATACACTTTATTTATTTTTTTTTAAGGGTAAATATTTCTTATTTTATTGAATTTACGTTCTGGAAAAAAATTCTTTACATAAAATCAGGGGTCGTACTCTCCGCCTTTTTTTCAGGACACTTTCAGAAATAAGAAAATTTTAAATTTATTGCTACCACTATTTGTATATAATAATCTCTATAATCATCGCACATTACTACTAATGAATCAGAAAAATTTATGCATGGAATTAGTGGTGGCATAAAAGGCGAAGAATTTTCACTTCTGAGAGTGTCCTGAGAAAAGGGCGGAGAGTACGACCCCTGCATAAAATGGTGCGAAATAAAGGCGGGGCTAAAAATATGTAATAAATTAAAATTTTGGCAGCTATGATTTTAAATTAAACGTGTTATCGAGTACTTGATGATATTTTGGTCTTTTTCTTTTTTCTGTTTCTCTAATATTTTTTACATAAATAAATTTTTGTAATCCTTCGATTTTTTTTTTTTTTTTTAATTATTATTATTTAATATAAATATCCACAAATAAAAATATTTGTTTACAAATACCTTACAACAATGTCTTTTAAACGCAATTATTATTATTAACAATGTAATCGTAGTTATAATTAAGCGCAATCTCTCCTACCGATGTTTTCATTCACTCCTACCCTATAAGGAGAGATTGCGCAAAATAGCGCTCTTGGTTTTATTACAGCTGTTGTTTTAAATTACAGCAGAACAACAAAATAGCAGTGGAAATGCATAGAAGAAGGGTCGATTCAAAATTATGCATTAATAGTTTAACAAAAAATAAATACAGATTTTTTTTATTGTTTTTTTTAACTGTGCGTAAACTCTCCTAGCTTTACCTTACTTCGTTTAAGTAGACAAAGGTCATACAGCCAAAAGTAAAACTTTCGTTACACTTAATGGTTTGATTAGGAGTTAAAGACAGTATCCTGTTTTCGAGATGCCATGCATTGAAGGGTTAAATTTGTCTAATATATTTTGTTATTGCTATACTTTAAAATAATATAGCTGTCAATTTGTATATATTTCTGCTATAGGAAATTTTTAATACTTGATTTAGCAGTCATCTGTTATTAAATATGTTGATTTTTTTTTTTTTACAAAGAAATATTGGTGTAAAAAAACCGTACACGTTGGCACCTATGAAATACTCAAGAAAAAGTAAAAATAAAATAGTCAGTATTTTAAAAATAGATGTAAAAATTCAACGATTTAAAATTATATATATATATATATATATATATATACATATTTCATTAAAGAGATTGCGTCGTGGTCGCAAAGTCCTCCAAGTTCCCATCAAAAATTATACCTCTGGGGGTACCGGAACATGGGTTTAACTCGCTCTGATCCGGATCAAAATTCGAGTTTCTGTTGTTTGGCTGGTGCTGCCATCTTTCACCAGCTTATGGAGCTAGAAGTCGTACTTCCTCCCTATGAGGCGCTCCTAATAACGGAAGACGCAACCATCATGCCTTAAAATATGTCCAGTAGTTCCACTACCGGGGCTCGGAATTTCCGAGTGGCGCACGACAACAACATTAAAGAGATTATTATTTGCAATTGCTTTAATATAAGCGAAAATACATATTTTTTAAATCAATATATATATATTTATTTATTGGTGTTTGTTTGTTTTAGGTACCATGTGCTTACATGGAGATTTGGCACATTTGGCTTGGAACGACTGAATGTTTCATATCAAATGTGTTTTCTCAGTTTGCATTTTCTTTTCATGAAATCGTGACCTTCAAAATGCCCAAAAGTCTACATATATTTAAAAGAAAACTTAATATATATATATATATATATATATATATATATATATATATATATACATATATATATATATATATGTTTGATAGGTCTTACTTAAAAGAATTGAGAATGGATTTTGAAATGTTTTAACTAGTTTTTGAGGGGGGGGGGGGAATAAAAAAGTACATGCCTATGTAGAAATTTATAAAAACACATGATTTATTATATTATATATATGTATATACATATATATATGAAAGATATTCCAAAATCCATCCATATTTTTTTTTAAAGAACATCCAAAAAATGTTTTTTCTTTTCTTAAATATTTGTAGAAGTTTTATCAGTTTGAAGATCCTGCATTCATGACAAAGTGCAATTTAAAGGTTTCATACGTGTAAAAAATATATGAAAAACAATTTTCGCTTAAATATATATTTTATTGAACAAACCTAACACTGTTCAATTTATAAATATTAAATGGGAGTATAAGCTTTTATATGAAACCTTCCAAGTCAGAGGTGTCAGTCCCCTTAACACTTTCGCGTCCGCTGACGTAGATTCACGTCATTTGAAAATCTCTAACTCCACCAGTGGGCGTTTTTTTCGCAGTTTGTATGTTATTTATATTTTTCAAAATATACCCGTTATTCATATTTGTCCAGTCAGAAAAAAAAAAAAAAAAAAAAAAAAAAAAAAAGCCACCTCCCCACCTAATTTCGCCGTACATTATCGTAGAAACAAGCGACTGGTACCGATCAAACTGTAATAAATAACGTCCAGTTTATAATGGTACAGCTAGATTTTGCTTAAGGGGTCATCTACATATTAAAACAGGCATCAACTTCATTTTTATCAATGGCAACCCCTATTGTTGACTTCATATTCGAATTCCTGACATCAAGACAGCCCAGAAAAAGGCCCCATTTATATACTTTAAATTAAGTCTTGATAGAGTTACAAGCGGAAATGTGTTAGGGATAAATATATACATTTAGAAAAATTAAATCATGATCTACCACAGAACAAACACTATTTATTAAGTTTTACACCGGAAGAAAAGCGCAGAAATATTAGTTATAAAATGAAAAACGAAGATAATTAACAAACCCCTATTTGTTAGCTTATGAATTAAAAATACTTAAATGGTTTATGTATATCAAACAGGGAATAGCTAAATACGAAAAAAAAAATTAAATACTGTCCGTTTTCGTAAACCATGTCTACCTCTCGCGGAACGATCCTACTCGGAAAAGGGGTGATGCGTTGAATGAGATGGGCACTTAGCCAAATGCGCTTTTCGTTCTACACGTGTTCGTTTTCTTTTTATGAGTCTTCAATATTTATTTTACCTTTTTACGCGAATTTAAAGTTTAATTTTTAATTTTAATTAACAATATTTTATTTAATGTAATTTATATGACAATATGCGCGAAAAATAAAAGGTGTAAAATAATCATGATAAAAAAATCTAATGATTTGATTTAAATACGATTTTCTGTAAATTTCTGTAAAACAGAGATCCAAAAATATGGTATTTTTATTTTAGCAGTATAATTTAAAAGAGAAAAATATATTACTTTTACTACAGGTAAAGTCTACTGTAAACGTTGTTCTTTTTCTCTTCTTTTATTAATGAATTATGTAAATTTTACCTAATTTAAGTCATTTTTAATTAATTTACTACTATAATCAGTGCATGAAACAAGTGTTCAGGTATGACAGATATAGTACGAATTTAGAGATCAAGTAAGCAAATAAAAATAATTTTAACTGAAAAAAAAAAAAGAAGAAGAAGAAAGAAAACAGGCATTTACTTTTAAGTTTACGGATTTTATTTTGCATCGAAGAATAAAACTGATCTTCTACACTTATTTAAAAATTACAAGGTGGAAAAAACAGCATTTTGCCTTTATACGAATATAACGAAGAAGTATCGCCTCAAAATTCAATAATGTCCTGAAAAGAAAAAAAAAAGAAAAAAGAAACCGCAACTTATCTCTCACTCGTAAAATGTAAACATTCTCTCATCTTCTACGCTTCTACCCTATTTTAACAAAATCAATGCAGACCTCACGCATGCGCATAGGTGAGCAGGGTCACAGCTAACGAAAACAAACAATAGCTTGAGATATATGAAACCTCCAATGTCGAATTACAAAAATCTAGATACCAAGATAAAAAAAAAAAATAATAATTAAATAAATAGTGATAATAATATTAATAGCAGTTAAAAAAAGGGGGGGAGGGGTAATATTTAAGAAAAATAATTATCTGTTTTTGTTGGGTATATTTTTATTTCATGCTGTTAGTAACACCCCCGTTTTTTTTTTTACTCCAATAAATTTTTTGAGTAATATTCCCCAAATGCAATTTAGATTAAATAAGAAGAAAAATACTCTAAAAAGATATTGGTGTGAGAAAGAAAGCAACACTACGCAATATTAATTATTATAGTATGTTGGCAAGTATGTAATACACAAAAATATAGATAACAAGACTGAAGCTAAAATTGGAGAAAGGATATTTAACACATTTGCGACCGCTTACTTAGATTCACGTCATTTGGAAAACTCCTCCAGTGGGCATTTCTTTCGCAATTTATATGTTACCATATTTCTTAAGAATATTCCTTATATTCATATTTATATAAACAAAATAGTATGAATACAAATACTGTCACTAGAAAGAGTATAATTATTTTGTATGTTCATATGTAATTTAGATATGGATGCAGAAAATTTCGTTCTGACATAATGTTGTTTGAAAGAATAACGCCCACAGGCGGAACAGATTATCTAAAAAACAAAAACATGCGGTCGCGAAAGTGTTAATATTCAATAAAAAGGAGATACTGTTCAAAATCATTCCAATTTTGAGTAATACGTCACGCTTTTATACGTTTCACTAAAACATCAAATTATTTCGCAAATTCATGATTAAATAATTGAAATTTTGTCATCAACAATCGAAACAGTAAATTTTACTCCTTTATATATGCTAGAGTTCCATAAAGAGTCAAACAAACTAAAATTAAGGAAACAACAACAGCAACAAAAAAAAAAAAAAAAAAAAAAAAAAAAAAAACATTTTTTAAAGTAAAGCATTGTTTCAGAAAAAGCCAGAGGGTGGGGTTTATTATTCTTTTGGCATGTCATAAAAATTTCTCACTTGCAATGCGTTAATTTTACGAAAATAGGTTTAATTGTATAGTAAACATCGAAACCTTAATTAGAAAACAATAAAAAATAAAAACAAAACAAGAAATAAAATAAAATAAAAAGTTTCTGTATTGGATTGAGTTTGCATAAATTAGTCTGACAAAGTATGTCCCGCATAAAACGGTTTCCTATTGTCCAGAGCGAATATTCCCCGTTATACAGTCGTCTACTGCACTTGAATTAAATTTCAAATGTGTGAGATCTATATCTTTAAAAATAATAAGGCATATTACTTTGTTTAAATTCTTTTTCCATAATAAATGTGACGCCAGTTTTACACGGAGATTAGAATAATAGAAAATAAATAATATTGTGCTTTGTTTTAATAATAGATTTTATAAACTAAAAAAAAAAAAAAATTCGCTATTTTCAGTATTAAAAAAAAACTTAAAAAAAAAAATTAATATTTTATTGTGTTATGTCATGCGATAAAATTTAAATAGCATTATCTTACAAGCGGTACAGTAAACGAATGCGAAAATGTCACAACAATATTAAAACAGAAAATTCGTTTTAAAAAATCTTATAAAAATTAATAAAAAATAATTATTTTAATTTAAAAAAGAAAAAAAAAGTATTGTTTACTGCGTATTGCTCTTACAAACAATAATCCTCGTCTCTTTGTGTTTCGTTTCCTTAATCAGGACATTTAACTTGAGGTGCACGAATCCTAGAATATTCAAGTACCAAAAAAAAAAAAAAAAAAAAAAACGGTGACAGGTTTAACCTTTTCCGGCGCAAGATTATTCGGGTCATTTAAATTGCACTCCCACCCGAATTCACGAACAAAATTAAAATAAAAGAATTTGACGAAGTTTTCTACTATTTTATAAAAGTAAAATTTCACTAAAGAATTTCCGAAATGAGTTTTTGCAGTAGAAAATTAAAATTAGGTGATGCTGTAGTGGCATCACCGCCCCTGAAAGGGTTAAAATAGAATTTTAGCAGTGAGAAACTAGGAAAAGTTATGTAATATTTAAGAAAAAAGACTTAATATTTCAGGATCGCGTTTATTCCTTTTTGCAACCGAAGCCAAGCCTTTACAAAATTTTCTAAAACTTTACATTATAAAACAAAATTATTTTACATACTGCCAATTAAATCATTTAAATTTTATCTTCAGCATCCGATGTAGTAAATGTCATTGATATTTATGCATACCAGCTCCACATAGAGTCATATACGCAGGCCTCGCACGTTCCTAAAATTTTACTCGTGTTTTATTGTACTGACACCACTATCGTTAAAACCTTTTTTCTTGAAGGTTTTAATGTTAAAATATTAGGTAAATAAAAATAGTGGTGACAATGTAGCGAAATGATTCCTAAAATTCCTAAAATTTTAGGAACGCTGCGAGGCCTGTAATACGAATATGCAAACTTGTTTTTTTTCTTTTATGTTTCCGCGATATAGAGGCGGGTCTTCATTTCTTTTGGCATTCTTTCATAATCTCTCGCCTGCATTGCGTTAATTAAAAAAAAAAAAAAAAAAAAAAAAAAAGCCAATTTGTATAATAAACATCGAAATGTTGCTTAGAAAACAATTAGAATAACATATAGGTAAATTTAAATAGTCTTTCGCAAAATATATACAGATATTTACTCACAGTGGATGCAAATTATAAGTGACAGCCCCTTAACACCAGTAAAAAATGAAATATAACTGCAACTCAAAAAATAACTTTAGGAACGAGCTGTAAATTTGGAAACCCATGTTTTTGATGATGCCCGTTCTATTCATTCAAAAATTAACCTAGGTCATAATTCCTAATTTTCTCAAATAAGAATTTATTAATAATTTCCATAATTCAAAAAATATTTTTTTATCAAAAGTATGCATGGAATGTGTTTGGGTCACTCCATTCTATCGCATAAAAAAAAAAAAAAAAAAAAAAAAAACAGAATTTCAATATTATAACTATTTTGGGAGATATGAATTAATGTTTGTCCCATTCATTTAACATTACCATCCCCATATTTTGACAGCTTATAACTCTAAGAAAAAGTGAGCAAAATATATAAACTATACCATATTCCTCTATCATTTAATCCAAAGAATTCAAATAAATTATAAAAAATGGGGGTTAGCATTGAAAGAAATGAAGTTGATGCCAGTTTTAATATGTAGACTACCCACTAAGCAAAATCTACCATTATAAGCTAGACGTTATTACAAATTGATTGGTACCAGCCGCATGTTTCTCCGACAACTTACGGCGAAATTATGTTTTTTTTTTTTTTTTCTTCCCCTGCTGACTGTACTATAAATATGCTATGGATATAAAAGCTTTGATTAGAAGAGTATAACTATAATGGATATCCACTTGTAATATAAATATGAATACAGAAAATTATGTTATGAAATATTGTAACTAGGGAGAATAACGCCCACTGTGAAAAAGACCAAAAAAAGAAAAAATAAAATAAATAAATAATAATAATAAAAAAAAGACGGTCGCGAAAGTGTTAAAATAAAAAGTATAGAAAATAGAAGCAAATACTAGGTATTTCTCTTAAAAGAACAGTTTTGCATTAGGAAACAGCTTCGCGGTATTATGTAATATTTTGAAGATAGTTTATTATTGTTTAAAATAATAGATATTGCTCTAATGTCGCATCCCTGTAACTATTTTCAGTCTTTATAAAAACTCATTATTTTGTTTGAAAACTAATCACTACAAATTTGCGCAAATATTAATTATCATTAAATGCAAATTGCGCTCTCCAAACAATAACGAACAAGACTATATTTATTTATGCCTTCATTTTTTGCTTTGTTGATTTAAAAGGAAATGATGATTTATGGGATTTACTTAATTAGTGACTAATTATAAGCCTGAGAAGACATTAGTTGTCTTTATATGATGAAAAGTGTGCTATTTTCTTTTTTACTTATTTTTTCTTCGTGTTTATAAGCTCTAATAATCATAAATAAGCAGCAAGACTTACCGTAATGAAAAGTGGCGTAAGTAAATAATTTATTTTGCTTTGCGACGAAAAAAAAAAAAAAAGTTGTGTTTCTAATTAACAAAATTAAAGCCGAAAATTAGAATGCCTTGTACCGGAATAATTTTACATTATTTTGTTATAGTTTAAGCTTAATAAACACACAAAAGTATTAATCATAAAAATTTCTCTATTTATAAAATTTTTATGAATTACACCGGCGAAAACTAGTATGTACTATTTAACTTTCAAATTATTTTCATTTTGTGTATTCCATATATCTTACAATGTTTCCATAAACATACATGTTATATTTACTTAAATGATCACATACATATATATAAGTTTCACACAACTTACAACTTAAATGGCAATTAGCTTAAAAAAAATTAATAAAACGCACATAAAATTACACATAAAATTAGAATAATACAAATGTATAACAGCAGGAAGAGCGGGGAATTAACAGCATTGAGTGCAATATGGTTTTTAGGATTCTGCGCTTTTGATGGATTGTCTTTTTTTTTTTGATCCAATCTGTTTAACATTTCCACCGTTTTCTTGTCGCATACAAATTGATTATTTGTTCACTCTCAGTTACTTTTTTATCAAACCACATAGTCATTCAGGGTTCGTACGGACCTCAGTTTTTTCCCCTAAGTCTTATACCAGTAACTTTGTAGAACGACTTTCGTTATAAAATAAGTCTAAACGATTAAGATGAGATTTATTGCTTCAGAATACTGGTGTGAGACTATGGGTAAAAATAAGGCTCGTACGAACCCTGTCATTATAAGATAACAAAATTGGAATAATTTCTTTTAACTCGCCAAAAATCCTGTTTTAATTCCACAATCTAAGAAATGATATGATTAATGCTTCGAGATTGAATGAAATTTTTATTCAATTGCCACCACCAAGTTTTAAGTGGGTAATCACTTAAACTTTTTTGTAACATGTCTTCGAAACGGTTGGGCAACCATTACAATTAAAATTTAGTGGTGGATATTGAATAGAAATTTCCTTCAGTCTGACAGCACTGGGTATGATAGAGTTGTCTTCCAACGAGCATATTGTGTAAACGGGTACTAGAAGGGCGGAGAATGCGATAGTAAATGGGTATTTGAGCTATTGAATGTCGTCTCTTTTTTGCTTATTTCGCAAATAAGAAATACCTAGATCAATAATAGTGTTAACGCTTTACGTATGTTTTCGAGTAGCTCATCTCTTCTTGTAAATAAAAATACTGATCATAATTACTAGATGTATCCAGAGCCTGATTAAGGAGGAAGCACACATTATTTATACTTACACCGTTATTTTTTTAACAAATACTTTCCTCCTATAATAAACAGAAAATTCTCATTAAAAATTATTTTAAAAGAATTCTGGTGTCTAATAACGGTGAGTAAATTGGATTGTTTTACACCGTTCATTTTTTATAAAAAATATTTCCTCGTCAAAGCGTGGAATTTCTATAACATGAAGTAAAAAATAATTGTAAAAATATTCTGGTGAGAGCGGAGATAATGTGTGCTTCCCCCTTAATCAGGCTCTGGATGTATCCATAAAGCTCGATGGGTGAATCGAGAGAACAGTTTAAAGCTATTTCAAAAACAATTTTATTTGTTAGAGGTTTCTGTACGAGGCACTCCTCAACATCCCGTGGAAATATTATCTCTATCTTTATGAAAAGTTTAAGGCAGAGAGTAAATTAATATATATATGTATATATATATATATATATATTTCAATTGAAAAATGTCATTCTCTCTAATAATGGAAGGAAAAATTCTCTTAAATTGAGCCATTTTTTACTCAATGGACATGTTGAGACGCAACTTATCACGTTGAAAGAAATCCTCTGAAAACATTGAGCTGTTATAAGCGGCTTAGATTTGGGGCAACTTAAACAAGTTATTTTTTAGAGAAATCGGACGAAATTTGAGTGAATCCCTGTTTGAAGCTGGGGAAAATATCAGACTATCTCTGGTAGAATCGAACGCGCTACCACTGTGCTACGATTTCGCTCAAAAGATGGTTGTGTAGCCGTTCTCAATCATTCTCATAGGGAGAAAATATTATTTATTAATATTTAATTGTATTATATATAACATAAAGCTGAACCCATTAAACTTCCTTAAAATAGCACAAGTAATTTAAAATTGAGGAAAAATTCCTGAAAATAGAACCTCTGTGACAAGCAGGTATTTTAGAAGCTTGCAAAGTAATTCTGTACAATTTAGTTCGTTTAGAAAAATAAATTCTTCAACGTAACGTTGCAGAATTTTTTGGATAACTATGAGTTGGAAAAAACCGTATGTACTAGTTTATTTATGCATATTATTCCTGATGTTGAGTGTAATTGTAATTAAAACATTGTAACCCATTTTTTGAACGCTTTATATTAATTTTAATAAATTAGTTTCAACGAATATAATAAAAATAGTAAATAACTCTAGACATAAAAAACTTTCTACACTACATAAGTACTTTGTTCTTTTTCTTTACATTTCATATATTTCATTAAGAAACAGTTTTTAGAAATACATTCATTGTTCATTTTCAGTTTTCTATGACTAACACTTGTGGTTTGGTAAGCATACATCTTTTTGTCAGTTGTTTATAAAACACTTGTTATATTTATAAAAAAAGAAAATTAACTTTGATAGTTTGCTTTTCTAATCATCGAAAGTACTCAACATATTTTTGAAACGGCATATAAATTAATTAATTATGTATATATAAAAAAAATATTTTTCATGGGTCATTTAAAATATGGTCGATAGATGACGCCATTATTACGCAATTTTGTTGAACCAAATGAAAAATGATCGAAATTCATTCAGGAAGGAGCTGACAGTTTAACGATCATTTTGACAGAAAAGATTTTTGAACAGAAAAGAATGATTTTACTCAAATTTGATTCCTGGAAATTCCTCTCAAATTATGGCTAAAAGTATTGTGCCTGTTTTCGTGTAAGTAAATCCGGTGACACATTTTAAGAGAGCCCAAGTCACTTACTGAAATTTTTTGCACTAATTTTAAGTACCGCTGTTTATGCTTATGACCCCTGTTTATACTTGTGTACCCTTGTTTATATTTCTGTACCTATTAGAACTTAAACTTATAACAGCACATAAAAATAATGATGCATCGCACAACTTGAAATGCGCTTCGAACTATTTCCAAACATATCATCAGAGGTCGTACTCTCCACCCTTTTTTCAGGACACTGTCATGAATGAGAAATTTTGAAATTTATTCCTACCACTATTTTTATAAAATATTTTCTATCATCTATAATCATGGCACATCGCTATAAATATATCACAGGTGTTTCTGCATGAAATTAGTGGTGGCAAAACAGGCGGATATTTCTGATCTCTGAGATTGTCCGGAAAAAAGGGCGGAAATTACGACCCCTGATACCACTCTTACATCGGAATTTTTTATGTGACCCTGTAAACAAATGATAAACATTTTTCATACCATATTTTTTGTGTAACATGCTTTTGGGCATATAAACAAAATATGTGAATTGCATTTTGTTTAGTGCAATCTAAATAAGTTAAAGGCAAGTAAGGGTATACAAAATACCATTCCCATTGGAATTCTCCATAATAAACTAAAATATTTTAGATAATTGGAGATTCAACTATTGGAAACTTTACTAATTCGACTAATGCAAAGTGTTGTCAATGTGTTCTCATGATTTTATGATACAAAAGATAGAGTTTACATGCAAAAGTTTTCGTGAAGTAAAAAAAGCTATTTTCGTGTAATATGGACCAAGCGGGTAATATAGAACAGCTATGAAAAGAAACATAGAGCATCCATATCTTTAAAGGATGATATGAAACGAGGCAGCATTTTAAAGATATTGAATAATTGCAGTATAACCATTTTATTTGAAATTGTATTATTGATAATAAACAACATGGGAAAAAATATATATAAACGGTCAAGTTATACAAAATTAGCGAATAGTATGGAATAATTGATACTCCATATTAGCTGAACCGTCATCTTGGAGAAAAAATCAACTTTAACCATCTGTTGCTAGAAATACGTTCATTGGAATCTGACTACTAGCTAGCTAAATTTCCCTACTGGAAATAACATTAGGTTTTCACTCATTTTACTGCTTTGTAAGAAGATAACAGAATTAGTAATACGTACCTCCAAAAAAGGTCTGCATCTTGATAAACCAAAGATGTTGCATGACGCAAAAGTTGCTCTTCTTCCTCACGAAAGGTGAACTACTGTTCATATTTGAAGCCCAGTGAAAACGTTTGACGTGGTTCTGATAGGTTACAGAACTGTAAATGTGAGATATAACGGTAGGTCATTTTTTCTAATTATTTCATAATCCTCACCATTCCTCTAAATTGCACTTACTAGAAATTTCACTCATAGGCGTAATGTATTTGTAAATTGTTGTACTTCTGTGTGGAAAACCGTTTGTCCGATTTTAATAAAACGTTTTAAGTAACTTACCCACATCTCACAGATTTGGAATACTGCGTTTGGACGTCCTACTGATATCTGTTCTTGAGCTCTGATGAAAACAGTCTCCCAGGCAGCGTTCCCATTTTTTATAATATATTCACATACATTTTTAGCCTCGCCTTGTTTTCACATCAGAAATTTAGTAGATTATTTCTCTTTAATATATGACAACGATTAAACAAGAAGAAAATCATTTTTTAAATTTCCGGTATGAAAAAGAGGCGGGGCTAAAAATGATTGTGAATAAATAGTAAAAAATGGGAATGCTGCTCACAGGTAAACACACATTAACCGCTTGAAACCTGATTTTCAGATTTAGGAGACCTCAAAGCATGCAAATATAGCAAATTCTGAAGTTAAAACATTTAATCTAAAACCAATCGGAAGACAAGCCAACATTTTAATTTACTCTACTGCATTGTTAGTACCCTCCATCTGATCACATCACTTTTCTTGAAACGAATTTTCTTCTTATTTAACCGCAATTACATATTGGAGAAAATTTCATTACAAAACTAGTATGTTGTGGCCCCCCACAAAACTTTCTTCTATATTTTCCTATAAAAATTCACTCAGTAACAATATTAAAAAAAAAAAAAAAAAAATCTTCTTAAAAGTAAAAAAAAATCGATAACTTTGTTTTAAATTATCACAGATTTATAGTTCAACCATTCGTTTTAAAAGTATTGACGAGACCTTTCGAAAGATACCCATCTTGAAAATTTACCACCACCCCCCGGGGGGGGGAGGGAAGGGGGGTAATTCCCCCCCAGGGGGGAAGCAATGCCTCCACATGCACAGAATTTTTTTCCTAGTTAACTACTACTATTATCAAAAAATTCATATTAATTTTACAATCACAAGTTAAAAATAACGCTCATTATGTACATTTATACGAAATTTTGTCCTATATTGCCATGTTAAAAATTTAGAAAAAATGCGATCACAGCGCAACCTGTTGAAATATTGATCCCCAAATGTAATCAGCACCAGTTTATGTCGGGGACCAACTAAATATCATGTTTGGTTAAATTTTGTTAAAAAAAATAAATAAATACGATTTTATTCTAAGTTTCTTTTCGTTAAAAGTTTAAAAAAAAAAAATCGATAACTTTGTTTTAAATTATCACAGATTTATAGTTCAACCATTCGTTTTAAAGGCATTGACGAGATCTTTCGAAAGATACCCATCTTGAAAATTTACTCCCCTTGAGGGGTGACTTTCCCCCCAGGGAGGGTATCGAGGCTCCTACACATACAAAATTTTTTTCCCAGTTGACTATCTCTATTATAAATAATTCTTGTAAATTTCATAATGAGTACTAAAAAGTAATTCTCTTTATGCACATTTATACAAAATTTTGTCCTGTATCACCATGTTAAAAATTTAGAAAAAGCGGGATGGCAACGCAACCTGTAAGACAATTTTTACCAAAAGTTGATAGGCACTAATTTATGTCAAGGTGCAACTACATACCAATTTGTATGAAATTCTGTGCATAAGTACCTGAGATACAGTTGCCACAAAATTTTGTCACACACACACAGACTGACAGACAGACAGACAGACAGACATTTTCTAAAAATGGTCAAATCGTGTTCTACAGCTCTCAAATCGTGTAAATCCATCAATAACCCGAGGTCGAAAATTTTTACGAATCCAATACTTTCTTCTATTGAATATAGAAGAAAGTAAAAATTGGTATGAAAAAAGGGCAGGTACTATCAGTGTTCAGGTATAAATTAAAATGTTGGCATGTCTATATCGATAAAGAAAGTAAAAATTGTTTCAATTGCCAAGTTTTATTTTTCTTTGAAAACTGTCTATAACAATAAGCCTGAAAGACGGTTGGAAATAGTGATGTCAGCTTTTGTTACTTTTTCATTTAATAGTCACCAATAATTTTGAATAGTGATGTTCCATACATGTGACAGACGATTATTCTTTCAAGTTATTAGTCAATAGTTACATTTAAAATTTAGCGGTGAATATACTGAAAAAAAAATTTCCAATATCCGGTAACACTGTTTGGAAGTCATATTTAGATCTTATAATTATGAAAAAAAAAAGTAATTTTTCTCTTAGATGTGGTTTCATTTTTAGGGACATAAAAGCTAGTTTCTAAACTATAAAATATATCTTGTTTTGTAATTAAAAATTTTATAATACATAATTATTTCTTTTCATTAGTGCTCAATATTTAATAATTATTAATGTCCTCCAATTATTATTCAATTACGTAACATCACAAATCCCTAGAAATTAATTAATTCTGTGTAACTTAATTACCCGAAGTTACATTTATTTCGATTCGCTTAATTAAGTAATGAAAATATTTGAAATACTTACGAGAAATAATGAGCTATACAAGTCTAATATTGTTGATGTAAAAGTGATCGTTGTGTAATTACTGCATTTTAAAAGCCTGTTAAATTATTATTAATTATTAACTTTTTAATTATCTTATATGAAAATAAAAGTATAAATAATTTGTTATCATTTAATTATAATGTAAGACACTTGAAACTTAATATAGTCTTTCATAATACCAGCATATGTGTTTATAGTATATTATAATTAATTTCACTTTGTTTGTTTGTAGATCTAGTATTTTCTATTCAATAATTCCGCAAATTAATTTTTTTAATAACATTACTGTGTACATATGAATAGTTATTTTGTAAACATGTTATGCAACTTTTTATTTATTTATGTATTTAATGTATATAATGCATAACTGATTGTTTTACTTTGCGAAATTAACATTACTTGAGATTGCATTAATTTCTCTCCTTTAATAATATGTGATATTTAAAATAATATGTATTATATAATAATGTAATGTTTAAATTTAGGTGCTTTTATTTGTTTTAAAAGTTATATCATAGCCTCCTAAACTAGATGCATGTCGCGTGGCTCGGAAACTTGGCAACAGTTGACGCAGTAGAAAGCGCCACCAGGTACAGATTGCGTGACATTTTCATTCAACACTCACCAAAATTATTTAAAAGTGGGATATGATATGGATAATTGAAGAAACAGTGATTATATATATCATACATTACTTCTTAAAGTTATTGGTGACTGTTGAATAAAAAAGTCGTGCTAATTTCTACTAGGTGGTGCTGTCTACCGTTTCCACTGTTGCCAAGCTTCCGAGCCACGCGACAGGCATCTAGTTTAGGAGGGTATGGTTATAGATTGTTTGCAAAAAAGTATTTAGGTCTCACACTTATTTTCATAAAATATGAAAATCAAAATTTTTATTACTCATGAATTAAAAAAGATTTCCTTTTTCTATAAATGAGTAGCCCCAGTGCATGTTGTAGAAGTATTGTCAGGGTGTGAAAGTGTTCGACGTTTTGGGCACACCTATTTTTATATAGGAATATCTATTGTATTTTTTATATTAATGCCTGGTAATTAATTAGGATAGAGATTATTGTTTAAAAAATATTGGAAAAGAGTTTCTCTAAAGATGGACCGTTGCCACCCTTAGTATTGTGTCATTAATTGGATGTTAACGATAGCTCAGAATATATTACCAAGTAAAAAAAAAAAAGTATTTTATCAAAATACACTGAGAAAAAAAATATACCGCCTTTCTCTAGAATGAATAAGTGGCCAATTTCAAAATCCCTTAACTAGAAATATAGATTTCCGAGCTATGCACATAAGGCACGCCAATAAACTGAATAAGCGAAATGATCGAGAATTTCTAGTGTTCACATTTCTAGATGGTGCAACAATATTCTGAATACTCTAAATATTCTGAATCATTTATATTGCGTGAAATTCTCGCTTGATTTTCTAAAATTTGGTCATAAACCAAGATTATAGTTGCAGAAACCCGCCTCTAGTAGTCTCATTTATTTGCAGAGATTTTTAAATAACTTTGTCCTCGAGAATATAGGCAAACGCTCTAGAATTCTAATAGGGGCTTCTAGAACTTGCTTGCCAAGGGGACTAGAATTTATAAGGATAACATGGAACTATTTTTTTAGAGCCACAGTTTAGATTATAGATGTCAGTTACAGAATTTTTCTCAGTGTACTACACTTCTGCTGAACTGAATAAAAGCAGCACACAATTATGCAAGCGACTAATTTTTCACATTGGATTTCTATGTTTTACAGGATACGCGACTAAAAAAGAAAAAAAAAATCAAATGTATTTTTTATATTTTGACGAAATATAATCAGGGAACTGCTTAAAGATACGCTCGTACAAATACAGAAGTTATGCGCCGCATTATTTTTCCTGTGAGCAAGCACATTATGACTTCAGATAAAATTTAAAATTATTATGGAGATTTATTTTCAAAGTGTGCGGGTAATTTTACAAGGTGCAATCGAATTAACCTTCGCTTTAATTTAACAAATATTTATGTAGGGTAAGTGCACCAGTGATTGACACTTTTAGAGCAATCTCTGGTGCTTTAAATGTTCTAGTCATCAGAAAATATGTTTAGAAATCTTAAGTTAATACCTATGGCATGAAAGACATTCAGAACCACATATATTTTTAAATATGTACATTTGATAACAATTATTTTTTTTTATGAATTTTTATTTGACACCCACTCAATGTTCAAGTAATTGACACTGTCAATTTTTGCTTTTATCAGTAATTGGTACCCTATGTTTCAGTTTTGACACTGCTAGTCATTCATTTTATCAGTTATTAGCACCCTATTTTTCAGTGTTTGACATAAAATGTTAAAATTCTTATATGTAAAATACATGATTTTATTATTTTTCTTATTTATTAATTATTTCGTTATAGATGTCAATTACTGGAGCATGCCAATCACTGGAGCACCTACCCTATTGGTTAAAAAAAGTTCTAAAGAAATAAGTATAGGCATTAAATCAACATGAAAGGAATTTCAAAATATACTTTTGTCTATTTTTAAACAAATTTATGAAGGTTTTTTTTTTAGAACTTTTGAAATACGAAAAAAGAAAGACAAAATCTAAATATTATATTTGCAAGAATACGCATCTAAATGTGTGTATTAAAAAAAAATAATCACTAAATACATTTTAAGCAAATATCATAAACGGAAAAAACAAGCAACAATTCTTTCGTGAATAAATTACTAAACTCGACCCTTCATCAGGCGAGAAAATAATATTGTCCAGCATGCCGCACGATGCTGTTTTTATGCTGTACTCTTGCCTACGTTTTTTCACCTGCGTACACACGCCTTTTTAATACACCATTAAGGAACTGAATATCAAATTTAAACTCGTTCTTGCATGTGTTCATGCAAATCGGCTTCTTGAAAAGAAGAAGTTACCAAAATATTACAAATCTCGTCATATAAATTGCATAACGAAAAAAAAAAATAATGTTAATAATAATAATATAGGTGAGATAGTTGACGTCATAAAAATATAAATAAGCGCATATGTTCCTTTTTGTATGCAGATATTTGGATATGAAAGAACTATCTTTATAGCACCTTTTCCGGTTTTTCCGGAAGTTGTACTTCCATTATTTTTTAACTGAAAATTTTTAGCAATATTTTTCTACTATCTATGTTTAATTGTTTTAGAAAATACTATGAGAAAATAGGGATGGTTATTCTTTAAAAAGGAATCTAAAAGTTTGCAACTAGGTATCCGTGTGATGGGTTTCACTTTCTCTAACGTTCATATAGATGAAAAAGCGTGTTGATAATTCGGAGCCTGTTTTTGGCATTATTTTAGTGCGATACAACGAAATTTTAGATTCATTTTGTAACAAATAATGAAACTTGGATGTGCAATCTTACACAAACGTCCAACACTTTGCATATAGATTGCAAGTGCGTAGACGTCGACTGAAGCTCACAAAATAGTGTTAAACCACAGCCTCCTAAACTAGCTGCCTGTCGCGTGGCTCGGAAACTTGGCAACAGTTCAAATGGTAGACAGCGTCACCTGGTACATATTGCACGACTTTTTTATTCAACTGTCACCAATAATTTTGAGAAGTGATATGTGATATACATAACCGGCGTTTCTGCGATTCTATTCGCCTTCTATATACATCAAATCCTACTTTTAAAATTTTTGGTGACTGTTGAATAAAAAAGTAGAGCAATCTGCACCGGGTGGCGCTGTCTACCGCTTGAACTGTTTCCAAGTTTCCAAGCCACTCGACAGTCATCTAGGTTAGGAGGCTATGGTTAAACAGTTAAGATTATGGTCGGTATGATTCATGATGTGCAAGTGACACAGTATTCCTTTACCGTTTGGGAAATGGAGAAACAATAATCAGC
Source organism: Salticus scenicus (assembly GCA_963930645.1). Lineage (NCBI taxonomy): Eukaryota > Metazoa > Arthropoda > Arachnida > Araneae > Salticidae > Salticus > Salticus scenicus. The sequence continues at coordinate 241,992,969 of OZ005653.1, read as the reverse complement.
GAGTACCCCCCCCCCCCCACTTTTTTTTCCTTTTTCTTTAACGAACTGTGTCAGAAGATAAAAAATAAATGTACGAATTTGAAGAAAAAAAAAAGGGTTTATGATGACTGCGCACTCTCCTTTAATTCAATATGATAATTGGACGGTCAAAAATTTTATTCTCAAAATTTCATTCCTAGGATTATTTACTATCAGCTTCCTAATTTTGGAAAATGCCTTCATTAAAATAAATTATACACAGAGACTGATTAAGGTGGTTGCACACTCTCACCAGCAGTTTGTGACAATTGATTTTATTTATTTATCATAAAATTTCCACGCTTAATTGTGACGTCTAGTAGCAAAATCGGCCATCTCCGAAAAATGAAATTTTAAGCAAAAGCTGATTTTTATTAGAAAAGCTGATTATATTCATCACAAAAGGGCTTACAAGGAACATCACCCAAGTGTCCGACTCGGGTTTGAATGAGAGAGAGGCGTTTCTTTCCTAGAGGCGTTTCTTTCATATTTGATATGCTATCAAATTTTACTCAAAAATATGCGAAAAATTTGTATTTATACAGCAAGTGAATAAATACTCAAATGAATAATTCATTTGAAATAACTTTCAGTACTATAAATTACCATTTGGAACTTAAAAATGAAAGCGCAAAATCATTTTGCTAAATCATGTAGTATTTTTAAGTCACTCCGAAAGGCGGAGCTTACTGTTGATATGTGGCTGATGTGTTTTTTTAATATTTTAAAAATTCAATTAATGTAGAAAACATAGACGATAGCAAAAACTTCTATGATCAAAAATATTTGGTACCTGCCCTCTATCAGAAATGAAAATTTCATTAAAATCGCAGTCGGACACTTGGTTAATGTTCCTTGTTAGTAAAATAATCGAATTTACACATAGTTAGACAGCAACGTATTTTCTTTAATAGTTGTCACCTTATTTTAATGATTAATTTCTGTTTACAGGATGAAAGTATTTGTTAAAAAGTAATAGTGAGAATGTGTCCAGGTCATAATCAGCCTTGATTATACACAAAAAACAAAATCCCATAGGTAACAGAGGGCTATTTGAGAAATTTGACAAATCATATAAACATAAAAGTATCAATATATTATAGGACTGCTATAAAAATCTCATTTTTATTTCGAGTAGAATTTGTAAAAAAATAACAATAATTCCACATGCAAAAATTACTTTCTTTTTATTATTATTATTATTATTATTATTTAATTAATCGGTATATAATTTTTTACCTTTCATACATTAATTCCACTAAATTATTCAAAAATTTCATGTTTAAAAATTATTTAAAAATCCAATTTCTACTAATTTTGTCCATCATTATTTTTCTAGATATATTTTTGCTTTATATAAAGCTATTAATTCTCCAATTAAATAAAACAAAAACAAAATAAATAAATAAAATAGAATTTAAAAGAAAAAAATGGTGTTCAAAATGCATAAAAGCGTAAAGCTATGCTTTTACTAACATACTTTAAAGTCGTATTTACAGTTTCGTTCATGAAATAAAAATTTAAATTATTTAATATTTATAATAAATTTCAGCTTTAAACAGCACAACTACAAAGAACTTAGAAATAAATAAATAAATAAAAAACTGTCTGTTTTAATGCTTTTTTGAGTGTTATCGATAAAAGATCACGAGTCAAATTTTTAAATATTGTGTAAATTTTACAGTGGGAATTAGAGAACCAGAGAAGTTCTGTTGAGTTAATGTTATAAAGAGAAGATAAAAATGCTGTTTTCAGATTCAAAGAAATTTCATTTATTTATTAATTATTATTATTATTAATTAATTAATTAATTAATCTATTTATTTTTGCTATGCTAGTGGATACTTTTTATCCCAAAAACAAACTTTAATAAAATTTCTTTATTTGCTTCAAAAAATTTTAAAACTGCAGAGAAAAATTTTACGTATATAGTACACTTTAAAAATCAGTTTTTAAAAATTCTTGATAACATAAAAATATACTAAGGCTTGCTTAATTTTAAGAAAGTCGAAGAAAATTTCTTTGTGTTATCCTATTTGTCACAGCGAAGTATTTTCTTCCCTGAATACGTTTCAGGCAAATTGCTGTTGTCACCTAAGTAACAGCGAGAGAAAACTCGTGTAATAGAAGTAAATGTGCTTTTAGGAAAACCATGCAACGCATTTCCCTTGCCAAAATATATCAGAAGGGGATACTCGTGAAAGTTATTAGAAAAGAAGCTTTCTTTATAGGTGACATGCTTATTTGATATAAATAGGACGAAAATTTATCATTTATGACTGGCAAGACTAATTGGAATGATTGAAAATTATTTCTATAAAGATTCACGTTTATTTTATATTTACATAAAAGTGCTCTTAAAAATAAGTAAGGGATTTTAAAATGAAGTCGTAAGCTAGGAGTATGTTTTGAACATTTTCTTTAATTTATTTTAGGACGTTAGTCTCTTTCATCTAGACAAAATAGGCTGTATGAAAAGGATTTTTCTTTGGCGTTAAGTTAAAATAAATAATTGACGACTAATTAAATTCTGTCTAAGACAAAATTTTTCTTAATATAATGTATATAATTTTTAAGTGTTAATTTATCTTTCTTTTTTCTTTCAATTATAAATCATTTCTAATTTTATACATGTAAAATTTTTGCAAAGTGAATATTGTGATGTCATAGGTAAAACCAGCATTACCGACCGCACAATAATAATTGCCAACATTTCTAATTTTTAAATTAGATTTCACACTGGTAATTTTTGATGTAAATATTTCGTATTAATTTTCTACAAGTGAAGTTTGTTATAGAAAATTTCTGGTATGAAGTCTCACTCCTAAATCAGAGACTTGGCAATTTCGTATCGTACATACATTAAGCAATACTGAGTGAAACAATGTTGTCTGGGACAGAAATTAGAAGGATATTTGACAGAATATATAGTGTCATAGTCGCCATAAAAAAAAAAAAAGAATGAGATCCATGTTTAAAAATAAATAAAGAAAGAAAAAGAGAAAATATCTCGTGCATTAAATATCTTTATTGAAAAGTACCTATTAAAGAAATTTATTACTCAAGATTAAAGGTAACTAGAATTGCATAAGGGCAGAAAGGAAAAAAAAAATATATATATAGGCCTCTAAAACAAAATTAAATGTAGATTTTTTTTTTTTTTTTTTTTGGGGGGGGGGGCGTAGGAGGTGGGTTAGAGACTTTTGTTTCCACCCTCGATAATGTCTCATTTTCGATTTCCCCATATTTATACATACGTTTTCGCGTAGTATGAACACATAAACATAAGAAATTTGCATTTTCCCCTGCAGTGGCCACTATCATGACATCACACAGACAAAATCCCTTTTGTTTAGGACAGAATTTTAAGTTATGATTTGTGCGAGAGTTGAAAATTTTAATTGGTTTGGTCCTTAGATAGGTTTCAATTACTTATTTATTTAGAACAGTTTAGCAATATTAAAATATCCCCCCCCCCTTTTTTTTTCTATCACAGTTGAATTTTGTCTTTGTCTTTTTCTTTCTTTAATTTTTAATTTAATTTGATTTCTAGTTTTATTTTTATTTATTTATTTATTTATTTTTGTGGATTACATGATTATTTGATTGCTGATGGATATCTGAATAATATAAATTACGATCACACTAAGCCAATAGTTTTATTATCCGTTAAATACGAATATTTGAACAAATATTTCACACAAAGAAAAAAAAAACATATTTCTGCATATAACTTTATAGTGTATTTAAAGTTCAAAGGAGATACGATCTTCTAAAAAGCATTATTTCACCATAAAATTTCATTATATTTTCTATTACTAAATTTCTTTTCCTGTTCTTTCTTTTTCTCTCTTATCCCCCCCCTTTCCCCCCCCTCAATTTACAAGAAGAAAATACCAGGGTCATAATTATTTTTTAACAACTAAAATTTTCTGATTTTACACTGCCCAGGTTGTCATAAAAATGTATTTAAAATAGAAATTTTTTAATTAATAACTATTTCTCAATCTTTTAACGAACAAAAACAAATTTAGTCAGCTCTGAAATTCAAGAATAAAAGCATAAATTACAACCATGCAGACAATGTCCAAGGATTAAAAACTCAAGAAATTTTTACGATATAACATTAAATAATTATAAGTTAATCAATATTTATAATATGCTGAAAATTAACTCATTTTATCGGTCTTATTTTTTGTACCTGTTCTTCTAATTAGCAGAATTCATTCAATGAAAGGATTAAGTTAATAATTCTTTAGTTAATAATTAACTTTATTTTTGTTCTTTAATTATTATTTTACTGTTATTTTCTCTAAACTTAAAAATTTTAAAGTTTTGTTGTCAACAAATTTCCTGCGGATTATAAAAATCACTACAGACTCAGGTAATTTCTTTTAAAATTGCATAGTAATTAATTTTTTCCTCTAATGAGTTTATGTTAAAATTTAAAATACATTTTGAATTATAATGTATTTTATTTCTCATATATTATACATAAAACGCCACTTTCGACTAATTTCGCTGCAAATCGTTTTACAAATATGCATTTGGTGCCGATAGATTTGTTGTAACATCTATTTTAGAATGGCGTACGTGGATTTTGCTTAGGGTGTCATCTATATATTAATACTTGCACCAAATTCCTTTTTTTCAATTGGCAACAGGCATTTTTGTGATGGTACTAATGTTAAACGAATGTGATAGACTTTAATTCACATATTCCCAAAAACTTATTAAATTCATTATTTATTTATTTATTTATTTTTAACGTTAGAATGAAATAGCTGAAACATATTCCATATATATTTCAGATTAAAAAGCTTATTTTTAATTAGTATGAAAATTACTAATAAATCATATTCCAAAAAATTTTGAATTCTATCCTTAAACATTTGCGCGAATAAAAGCATTATCAACAACATGGGTTTTCAACTTACGACTTATTCCTCTCATTAATTTTCGAGTTACAGAGATATTTCATTTATTTTTAGTGTTAGGGGTCCCACATGTAATTACGATATGGTGGATAATCGCATAAATGCAGGGCTTATTGTTTAAAATAGGAACAGCAGAGCTGCACATTTTTAATTTTAAATCAGAATTAGCACCAGTATTTTTAAATAGAATATCTGTATATATATATAAATTACGTGTCACGATGTTTGTCCGGGGTAAACTCCTAAACTAAGGAACCGATTTTAATGAAATTTTGCACACTGTGTGCAGTTTGGTCCAACTTGAGAGATAGGATAGTTTTTATCTCAATTTATTGTCACAATATTGTTTTATTGCAATTATTTGTTAATTATAGACCTTTATTAAAGTTGCTCCAAAATATCTGTGAGTTCCATTAATTTAATTGTTGCCAAAAAAAAAAAAAAAAAAAAAAAAAAAGAGTTCATTTTCTTTCGACATAAAAATAAATACATTTATTCAAACGTGAACGTTAAAAAATTATAAACAGTTAAATTATGCATCTCACGAAAATTGACGTCATAATCAATTTAAAGATTTTATACACATTGATAAAGTGCTAATGTAGTTCTATCATAGATATAGTAATATATATAGATCTCTCATCCCCATGTTATCGTACAAAGATCGAACTTTGAATAAACTGAAATATTTTTTCCAAAAGCAATCCATTTTCCATGATGTAATGGCGGAGAAATTATAGCACGAATATTAAGTAGTAACACATATAGAACAAAAAATAATACACGTGGCTATTATATTTACTAACAACAAAAGCTGAAAAAGCGCCACCTATCGATCATTACAAATGCGGATAGAATTTTAATATAATTTAATTTATATATTAGTCATTTTAGCATTTTTATCCTAAGTAGCATTAGAAATAATATATATCACTTCTCCATTAAAATTTATAAGACCCTACAATAAAATTAATTTGTGCTTAATATCAACTCAACGAAGATTTTTATCAATCGCTTCCAAAATTTGACCTAAGGTTCAAATCTCAATCCTGTAGGCTTTTACATCGGCTACAACGTTTTCGTCTTTGTTCGTAAATAATAATTTGACTGTATTAAATAGTTTTCTGCAATATAATTCAACGTATAACTTAGTCACTCAACATTCCAAAGCAGATTTTTTTTTTTTTTTTTTTTTTTTTTATATAGGCTTATGTCACTATGAAAATCGCAATTCCAAATTACTCGTGCAAAACACAGGGAACGAAAAAAGGACCGTACGAATTTTGTCATGAATATTAAAAACTTTTCCCAGTTTTTTCCAACTAATTTTACTGCTGTAATCTTGCTGTCCATATTTTTATTTTTTAACATTGTAGGATCAGGGTGGTAAAGGGTCAGATTTTTTCTCTGATTCTTCCAGACGTATTTTTCATTCGGAATTTTTAATAGTAATTTTTTCCGATTTGCAGCCATCATGAGGATTCGCACGACTTAAGTTAAATACAGAGATACCAAAATTTTAAATTATTTGAAAATACTATTAGCACCTGCTCTTTTTGCACACAGTGTTTCCAGATTTTGCTCCTTTTTTTTTTTTTTTTTTTTTTTATATATATATTCAAAATCCACCAGCAATTTTGAGAAATGATATTTGATATATAAAATAAGAGGATTAATCTTTGAAGTGATTACGCAACCATTATACTTAAAATTTAATAGTGGATATTGAATAAAATGTTGCAAAATCTGGTAACACTGTTCGCTCACCACATTATTTGTAGTGAACTTTTTTGCAAATTATAATTACGAATATTATGATTAAATTAAAAAAAAAAAAAAAAGTGTCCTCGAAAGAAGAAGGCAAGCAGTAGGAATGCTCCGGAATAAACTAAAATTCCGTTCATTGACTAAATTTAGTTAACTAACTAAAATTCAGTTCATTCTATCGCACATAGCTTTTTTAATTGTCGGGATAGTTGTTTGTAAGTTTCATATAAGTAGCTCAAAAATATTGGCTTTATTACTATGCAAATAAAATTTCGCTAAATTTGAGAATGCGTAGTTAAAAAATATTTTTAAAAAATGCTCATATTTCATTACTTACACAGTAATTTTGCATAATGATTGCAACATGCTGTTTCTAATATAGTATGTCAAGTTTTCTAAAAATTAATTTGAACTGGGTTTAATACCCTGCGTATTACAGATTACAGTTTAAAAAAGTAGAATTTTTTTTTTTTAATTTTTTCAAGAAATATTTATATATGCATGAAAATATGTAATAGCCTCATAAAAATATATACAGATATTAAATAGAAACCTTATGACATGCCACAGTAAGCGGTGTCGTCCAACTGCGGCCGACATACCAGGTGTTTCAATTTCTTCTTCCCCCACCTATACCAACTGCGGACAGCCTTTTTTAATCCCTTATGTCAACTGCGTCCGCTGAAAATATCGCCAAGTGCGACGAATCGCCAAATAAGAATAATAAAATTGTATTAGTAATATTTCAGCATAAAAGACTTGATAAATCTCGTACTTTAATAACTTTTATATCAAATTTATAGATATTTGAAATCTTTAATGCATGTCTATGTAAAAATTTGCAAAAAATATTATTTTTGTTATATTTTTATTCTTTTTTAATTTTAACACTAAAAATTGGTAATGTCACCAAAAACTGCAGGTTAAAAAATTAATATAGCTAATAATTTCTTCTGCTGTACACTGGTGTACAAAATTAAAGCAATAATTTGTTTTCTTCTTTTGCGCGTAATTTTTAAACAAATGAATACAGTGAAGATTCATATGCATGCATGTGTTAGAATTAAACCAGATTTTTCTTCCTGATTTTCCTTCTGTTTTTCGCATGTGAATAACTTTTTAAAAATATACTTAGAAACATGAAAACTGGTTCGTAATATATATATATATATATATATATATATTTATCGATATATTTTTTATCATGGTGAAGTTCATAGTTTACAAATTAGTAATTATATTAAAAAAAAGAAAAAAAAAGTGAATATAGAAAGAAAATCAGGATCAAGTTTTACATTTGAAGGCATGTGCGTCTTCACCAAACTGTAACGCATCCTTACCAACATTTTTCCTTTCTTTTTAAAATTGTTAACATTTTTATTTTTTTTTTCAAAGCTTACGTTTGAGAAAAATTAAATAATTTTTGTTTAAAAATTATTACTTATGCTAAAGTTATATAAAACTCATTATTGATATGATAACTAACATGCCATTAAAATTTTATGCTCATATGTTGACTTGTTTAAAAATTATGCGCAAAAGAAGAAAATGGGAAAGGAGGTTGTTCCTTCAATTTTGAACACCAGTGTATATAGCACATTAAAACCTATCACTTAAGTATTTCATTTTTTTTTTTTTTTTTTTTTTTTTAAGTATATTAGGGGAATGGTGGGCGTTAAAAATCAAAATTTTAATTATTATCTTTGAATTGTAAAAGTTTTCATATATATATATATATATATATATATATATATATATACAACATACACTAAGCGACAAAAAAAGCCGCACTTGGATATTTTCCATTTTTCTTTCTGTAATCGTTAATTTTATTGTTTTAAAAGTAAATTTTTGAACAGATTTTATTACGTTGTGTTCCACGTGCAATTTAGGATTAATCCAAATGTTAAAAACAAGATGCAATTGTTCGGAAAACTGTAATTTTAGAAAATGTTTCAAAAATGGCGAGAATAAGGCAATTAACGATACCACAAAAAATATCAATTTTAGAAAGAAAAAAAAAAAATATTTATTACGTGGGATGTCAAAATGATTAAATGTTAACAAAATATTAGTGATCTAGTTTTTAGCAAGATATAATATTTTTTGGCTGTTTAAACTGCACATTTGTCCTTAGGCGGCCACGTTACACTTCCAATCGAGATGACTGCAAGTTAAAAAGCCAGCGCTTAAAAAATCAGTTTGTATTACATTTAGAACATAGAAGGGATTCAGAAAAAGAGTTTAGTAACATAATTTATTTAAATACAGTGAAATAACAATTAAACGGAGCAGGTTTAATTGCCAGAAAATCTGAAAAAAATTCATTCTTAACGAAAAGAATTAGAAAATTAAGACATTAGAGGGTTTAAAGAATTAAAAAATTGTCACACAACTATTGGGCTGAAGCAGTCTTTCTAATGAGTCAAGTTAACTTATTTCGAACTGACGGAAACAAGCAGATATCATCACGAAAATGTGACTGACTTAATGAAAATCGCACTTTTAAAACAATGACTTATTCCCCGTACATTACGATACGAAAATGCATAATTTTTTGGTGAGTCTGGGAAATTTTCATGTTCAAGAGATCAATTAACCCGAAATAAAACTTGGCCATTAAAAAATTGATACCTGACCGACTACTTTCGGGGTATTTCAGACTCTTCCATAATCAGCATTTCAAGATGATAATGCACCTTGTTATATAGCGCTTGTGATACATTTATTAGATTCAAGTTGTTAAAATTACTTATCCATTCTCATGAGCATCTATAATTTTGTAAGTTATAACTTTTTTCCTTAAAATTAAATCCCACAAAGAATATCGCAGGATTTGAAAATTGTCCTAATCTCAATCCGCTCGAAAATGTTTAGTCTTTAAAACAGGGTGGGGATTAGAAATTTGTAGCCTAAAAGGTATAAGTCAATTTTTCTGCAGTGCGGCTTTTTTTTTTTTTTTTTTTTGTCGCTTAGTGAATATTCAAATGAATCAGATTTAAGGATATTAAAATATCTCTAAAGCGTTTACTCAAAAAAACTAATACGTTGTGGCCACCACATGACTTTATTCTATATTTTCCTATACAAGTGCACTATTATTTAAAAAAATTATCTTCCATGATAATGCAGATGATTTCCATATTAGAGAAGTAGTATAACACTAAAAAAAAAAAAAAAAAAAAATCAATTTTATTCTAAATATTACATAAAGATTCTTTTTTTTTTTTTTTTTTTTTTTTTATTTACTTTATTTATTTATATTTTTTTATTTGTTAAAAATGAAAAAAAATCGATAACTTTATTTTAAATTATCACAGATCGATGGTTCAACCATTCGTTTTAAAGATATTGGCGAGCTCTTTTGAAAGATACCCGTCATGAAAATTTACCCCCTAATGTATGTTAAGGCGTCACTACATACCAATTTGTATGAAATTCTGTGCAGTAGTTCCTGAGATACAGATCCACAAAATTTTGTCACACACACACACAGACATTATCTAAAAATGGTCAAATCGTGTTCTACAGCTCTCAAAACGTGTGAATCCATCAAAAACCCGAATTCGAAAATTTTTACGAATTGCTAAATTAATTTTAGTTAATTTCTTCATATCTACGGGGACTTCATATCTACGCCACTGCGATCAATCCACGATGACAATCAATGTCGATCAATTAGAAATGTCATCCTAGTTTACAAAAAGAAGTTAATATATTGAAAGTAACATTTATACAATTGCTTCATTATTACTTGAGACTACGAGCTTATGAGATTCAGTAAAGTGAGCTTGAAGTGAGACGCTAGTAAATTGCGACCTTAGTTTCTATAAAATGACATTTTATAATTTGCATTGAACAAAGACATTATTTTAAAAGAATAACTTTCATCAGCATAACTGTTTGTGTAAATTTTAGTGCGTTTCTAAATGTAATTTTAAGTGTAAACATTTATCTTCTGATTTTAAAGTAGATTTTTGAAATCTTCTTTCTGGGAAAAAAGCTACCAAATTAAGTAGAAAAATTAAAAATAAATTTAGCCTATTTTATTGACACTTTTCAATAAAATTAAAAAGTTTTTATTTGACTTCAGGTTTTTTTCTGTCCGTCCATCTGATTGTTTTTTGCACCCATTGAATCCCATAAATAATTTTAGAATACCTAATTTCTCTCTCTCTCTTTTTTTTTTTTTTTTTTTTTTTTGACTTCAAAATGATTTTATACACAATTTGCTACTACTTAAGCACAGTTAAAAAAAAAAAAAAAAAAACTTTATTTTATAGCTGCAAAATTGCGCTTTTTCTGTTGTATTAAAAATAAATGTTAAAGTTAAAATAAATAAAATGATTAAAAAAAAAAAAAAAAAAAACTTTTAATTAAAAATAATGTTAGTTTTATGACCATTCTCAGGCTACTTTAATTATTTATTTGGTAATTACTTTAGTTTGATTTTGGTACCTTTGGAGATTTATCACGGTAATTGTTTAAACTAATAATAATCTTAAAATTAAATAATTGAAAAATTTTAATATTTATTATTATTATTATTATTATTATTATTATTATTATATCCGTTTTAAAAATAAAATTTTTAAATATATTTCTTTTTGTTTATTTAATTTCTTATTGATTTAAATAAATTGTGCATTTAATGTGACTGGGTTGCGTCTAGGGATTCACAAAATATTTCGGATACGTTATGGATAATGGTAAAAAATAGTTAATTGAAAAGAAAAAATTATAACGGTGACGGACATAATAATGATATAATAATGGAACTTATGTTAATTCCTAAAACATACTTAATGCCTGAAGTAATTATAATTTGTGTACTAACATAATTGGTACAGAGAAAGTATTAATTCACGTCAGTATCTCCAGTTAAATTTTTCTTTGTCTTTTGGTTTTCTTTCTCTTCAGTTAAATTTTTCTTTGTCTTTTGGTTTTCTTTGCCTTAGTTAAATTTTTCTTTGACCTTTGTCTGTGGATTTTCATGCAATACTTTCCAAAAAAGGAAATATATATGTAAAATAATAATAATAATAATAATAATAATAATAATAATAATAAAATATTTGACAGCGTTAAACTTTATACATATTTTCCATGATAGTTTTTTTTTTTTTTTTTTTTTTTTTTTTTAAATCTTTTCAAATATTAGAGAAAAAAACTATTATTTTTTTTTATTTGATGTTTAAAGGTTATTTTTACTCGTCGCTATTTAAATACTAGCGACGAGTGTATATATATATATACATATATATATATATATATATATATATATAGAGAGAGAGAGAGAGAGAGAGAGAGAGAGACAGAGAGAGTTTTAACTACATGCGTGCTGCATTTTTCAATTATATTTCTTCATATTTATGTAACTGCATTAACACTTAAATGCATGATTTTTATTTCTTCCAAAAGATTGTATTCAAATTTAAGATAAGTTTATTGCACAGAAAATTCAACAGGAGAAAAAAAAAACATCAGGTTTCTTTTTTTGTGTAATATGCTAATTTGTATGTTATATATTGATTAGTTAATGGAAACTTCACCAGGAATTACAAAAAAAACCATTTTTTTTTTTTTAAATAATTTTTTTTCTCTGTGCTTATATAGTAATTTAATGTGCCTCCCCATCCTTTCCACAAAAAATAAATCAGTAAAAATTAAATAGAAATGTAAATTTCTAAAGCCATTACTGAGAAAATTAACTTACGCTATGCGTAATAAATTAAAAATTACTAGTCACATACTAAATTATAACCATGTAAAAAATTCTTTGGCAATTTTGGCGAAAAACGTTCTTTGGCGGGAAACTTCAGGGGAACATTCCTGGGACGCAGTTGACCTATGAGGAAGATAAAAATGTCATTTTGGGACGCAGTTGACCTAGCCCCACAGTAAGAACACAGTAAGAGCTCTTTAATGGGTAATCCCGAAATTTTTAATTTTTTTACTGCTTTCCCTTCTGCTTTCAGGAAATAAACCTTGATTGAAATATATAATAATATATATGTATATATATATATATATATATGTGTGTGTGTGTGTGTGTGTATACAGGGTGAGTTTGACATAATCTGCCAAACGAAAGGAGGTGATAAAACAGCCCATGGGGAGCATAAAACACCATAGAAACACTATCCTAGAAACTCTGCCAGTTTTCAAGTGATGTTATGCTATTTATTATTATTATTATTATATAAAAGTTTTTAAAAAATTATGAATTTTAACCATTTTCCATAAATATTAAAAGTTGACTAAAAAATTTCACTGTACCCAAATCGTTAAATTCAGTTAGAAAATAGATATTTTGAAGAAAAACAACATTTAGTTTAATTCATTGCCAGTCCTGCGTTGACATTTCATAATGTGCGAGCTTGCGTTTTTCTAAAGAAAAATTGTGGATTTTTTAGAAAATTATAATAATAATAATTAAATTTAAGTTCGGGGGATTTATAAGGGTAGTTAGGAGCATCACGCTTGTTAAGATGATCCAATATTTAAAGTAAATTGGTCACTTTTTCAAGAGTATAAAAGTTTTTAAATAAAATGTCCATCTTATAGTGTGAAATACTCCAGTTTTAGTTCGATGCTCCATTATCGTTATCCATGTTCGAAACAGTTTAGCATAGCGTTTATTTTATTTTATTTATTTTTATTTTTTTAACATTACAAATCAATGCTTCGGAAGTCTTTGTATAATAATTATAGAATCTTCGAGTACCAATATCTTTCAATATTATCTTATATCATTCCTATAACAACAAGCATAAATTGCACATGGAATAACGTTTGCACCAACACTGTGTCATAGAAAAAGTAATTTTAGGTCATCCTGTAAACTAACTACAAATTGTTTGCATACTATTTCCACTAATCAAAATGTTTTAATAGATTTCTGTAATATATATAAGTTTAAATTTATTTGGATTAATTTAACATCAATGAAATATTCCAAACCATTTACCATTCTTAGGCTGTAGTGTATAAAATATTTTTGTGCACCGCCGTAAATAAATAAATAAATAAAAGAAGAATAAGCAAACTAAAATAAACAAACACTACGGACAAGAAATTTTAATATTCCTTGCAATGTTGTCATGTATGACAACTATCAAATTTTGTAAATTTAACTGCATTGTATAGGAACTATCGTTTCATTCGCATATGAATATCACGCTTACACATGCATACAGACAAGTCTTAAAATTATGAAACAGAAACTGAGAATACTTCAAAATATGTAATGATGCCAAAATCTAAAATATTGCTTAATATGTGTGAAATATTTTCCTTACGCACTAAATGCTTGAAAATTAAAAAAAAAAAAAAAAAAAAAAAAAAAAATTCTAAAAGACTTCTAAATATATTAATTTTTATTAAAAGGGGGGGGGGAGAGATTGCCTTTTCATGCGCGACACTAAACTAGTTCCTCCACCGAAGAATATATCTCAACAAGGATCATTAACCTACTTTATTATCCTCTTGTAGAATGCTACTGAATAAGATGAAATTTTTTACTTAAAAACTCAATTTCTCAGCAAAAAATTGCATACTCAGCAAAAAAATCAAACTTTATTCTAGTGCTCTTAATTTTTACCCCAGTGAATTTAAAATAAAAAAATTTCAATATATTAATAATAAGCATTACCGTTTAAAAATCGCTATTGATTTTCAGCTTTTGTTAATCGCAATTTGTTAATTTCTTGTAATTTCTCGCAATTTGTTAATTAATGAATCACTAACAGTAACTTTTAGTCTTAAGAAAAGAAATTGAAAAAAAAAAATCATTTCTGATAGGGTAAAAAGTCGGCTTGTGTACCCACTACCTTCGGCAGCGCAGTCCCTTGCGCGCCGCGCGCGCACAACTTAAGAGATACACGCGTTGCGCGAGCGTATTCCTTCCCTGACCCTTCGTGCCTCCTAAAAAAAAAAAAAAAAAAAAAAAAAAATCTGATCGGGTCAAAACTCCCACCGGGTCCCCACTGCCTCTGACAGAGCAGACCCATGCGCGCTGCGCGCGCGCGCGTGTATCATTTAACTTGTGTGAGCGCAGCGCGCACGGGACTGCGCTGCCGAAGGCAGTGGGGACCCGGTCCGAATTTGCACCCGATGGCAAATGATTTTTTTAATTTTCTTAAGAATAAAAATTTGACTTGAGATGGAATATGTGCGCGCAGCGCACGTATACCTTCACACGTGCGCGCGCAGCGCGCATGGGTCTGCTCTGGAAGAGGCAGTGGGGACCCGGTGGGAGTTTTGACCCGATGAGAATTTCTTTTTTTTTAGGAGGCACGAAGGGTCAGGGAAGGAATACGCTCGCGCAGCGCGCACTGGACTGCGCTGCCGAAGGTAGTGGGGACACAGGCCGACTTTTTACCCTATCAGAAATGATTTTTTTTTTTTTAATTTCTTTTCTTAAGACTAAAAGTTTCTGTTAGTGATTCATTAATTATAGTGATTCATTTGATTATACTGACCCGCTAGCGGGCGAAGCTCGCTAGTTGCATAATAATAATGATAGCAAAGCGTGAAAATTTCTCATTCCTCGAAATTTCCTGAAAAAAAGTCGGTAACCTCGAGCTCTCCTTAATAACGTGAAAACTATAAATGTGGTAAGGTATCTCACCACGTCTTCCGCAATCATAAATTAATAACAGCCAAATTTTCTTTTTCCTTTTCCTTTGGCGTTCTATTGTGTGTAGTTTTACCACTAATTAAAGGGTAAGGCTTGAAATGCTACATTTCACTTGCTTTTCTTTATTGCTTATAAGAAATTAACAAATTGCGATAAACAAAAGCTGAAAATCAATAGCGATTTTTAAATGGTAATGCTTATTATTAATATATTGAATTTTTTTATTTTAAATTCACTGGGGTAAAAATTAAGAGCACTAGAATAAAGTTTGATTTTTTTGCTGAGTATGCAATTTTTTGCTGAGAAATTGAGTTTTTAAGTAAAAAATTTCATCCTATTCAGTAGCATTCTACAAGAGGATAATAAAGTAGGTTAATGATCCTTGTTGAGATGTATTCTTCGGTTACGTGCCGATTCCGACGTGCCAATTCCGAACATAGTCAAAGTCCCTCTTTGTAAGGGATTAAAGTGCTGAAAAATTCCCATTTGCGCGACCAGAAATTGCAGGACCGGGCGTGCAGGTGTTTCGTCCTTTTTGACTTGATAATCTGACAACGCCTGTAACTCTGTTATGCGGCAATCCCTACGACGAAAGTAAAAGAAAAAAAGAAAAAATATCACTGGACACCTCCTACCTTGCTGTGCATGAATCTGAGAACGCATGTAACTCGTACTATTCTTGTATTTTTACTTTATTCGCGCAAATGGGAATTTTTCAAATTACTTAAAACTAGTAAATTTATCGCCAAAATTCAACTTGGATACATTTCCGTTAAATAGACTTTAGGGAGTGGGCCAAGTATAAAATAATCCTTTTAAGACAAATTCTTTCAACACTTTAATCCCTTACAAAGAGGGACTTTGTCTATGTCCGGAATTGGCACGGCGGAATCGGCACGCCACCTATTCTTCGGTGGAGGAACTAGTTTAGTGTCGCGCATGAAAAGGCAATCTCTCTTCCCCCCCTTTTACTAAAAATTAACATATTTAGAAGCCTTTTAGAAAAATGTGTATTTTTCTTTTTTAATTTCCAAGCATTTAGAGCGTAAGGAAAATATTTCACACATATTAAGCAATATTTTAGATTTTGGCATCATTACATATTTTGAAGTATTCTCAGTTTCTGTTTCATAATTTTAAGACTTTTGTGTGTGCATGTGTAAGCGTGATATTCATATGCGAATGAAACGATAGCTCCTATACAATGCAGTTAAATTTACAAAATTTGATAGTTGTCATACATGACAACATTGCAAGGAATATTAAAATTTCTTGTCCGTAGTGTTTGTTTATTTTAGTTTGCTTATTCTTCTTTTATTTATTTATTTATTTACGGCGGTGCACAAAAATATTTTATACACTACAGCCTAAGAATGGTAACTGGTTTGGAATATTTCATTGATGTTAAATTAATCCAAATAAATTTAAACTTATATATATTACAGAAATCTATTAAAACATTTTGATTAGTGGAAATAGTATGCAAACAATTTGTAGTTAGTTTACAGGATGACCTAAAATTACTTTTTCTATAACACAGTGTTGGTGCAAACGTTATTCCATGTGCAATTTATGCTTGTTGTTATAGGAATGATATAAGATAATATTGAAAGATATTGGTACTCGAAGATTCTATAATTATTATACAAAGACTTCCGAAGCATTGATTTGTAATGTTAAAAAAATAAAAATAAATAAAATAAAATAAACGCTATGCTAAACTGTTTCGAACATGGATAACGATAATGGAGCATCGAAATAAAACTGGAGTATTTCACATTATAAGATGGAACATTTATATTAAAAACTTTTATACTCTTGAAAAAGTGACCAATTTACTTTAAATATTGGATCATCTTAACAAGCGTGATGCTCCTAACTACCCTTATAAATCCCCCGAACTTAAATTTAATTATTATTATTATAATTTTCTAAAAAATCCACAATTTTTCTTTAGAAAAACGCAAGCTCGCACATTATGAAATGTCAACGCAGGACTGGCAATGAATTAAACTAAATGTTGTTTTTCTTCAAAATATCTATTTTCTAACTGAATTTAACGATTTGGGTACAGTGAAATTTTTTAGTCAACTTTTAATATTTATCGAAAATGGTTAAAATTCATAACTTTTTAAAAACTTTTATATAATAATAATCATAAAAAATAGCATAACATCACTTGAAAACTGGCAGAGTGTCTAGGATAGTGTTTCTATGGTGTTTTATGCTCCCCATGGGCTGTTCTATCACCTCCTTTCGTTTGGCAGATTATGTCAAACTCATCCTGTATATACACACACACACACACACACACACACACACACACATATATATATATATATATATATATATATATATATATATATCATATATATATATATATATATATATATATATTAATATATATTTCAATCAAGTTTTATTTCCTGAAAGCAGAAAGGAAAGCAGTAAAAAAAGTAAAAATTTCGGGATTACCCATTAAAAAGCTCTTACTGTGTTCTTACTGTGGGGCTAGGTCAACTGCGGCTCAGGAGTTCTCTCCACCTATACCAAGTGCGTCCCAGAAATGTTCCCCTGAAGTTTCCCGCCAAAGAACGTTTTTCGCCAAAATCGCCAAAGAATTTTGTACATGGTTATAATTTAGTATGTAACTAGTAATTTTTAATTTACTACGCATAGCGTAAGTTGATTTTCTCAGTAATGGCTTTAGAAATTTACATTTCTATTTAATTTTTACTGATTTATTTTTTGTGGAAAGGATGGGGAGGCACATTAAATTACTATATAAGCACAGAGAAAAAAAATTATTAAAAAAAAAAAAAAGAAAGAAAAAAGAAAAAAAAATGTTTTTTTGTAATTCCTGGTGAAGTTTCCATTAACCAATCAATATATAACATACAAATTAGCATATTACACAAAAAAAGAAACCTGATGTTTTTTTTTTTTTAAGGAATACGTGCAGTAGGTTGTGAAGGTAGGTATACGTACGTAAGGTTGTGAAGGTATACGTGCGCTGCGCGCACATATTCCTTCTCAAGTCAAATTTTTATTCTTATGAAAATTTAAAAAATCGTTTCTCATCGGGTGCAAATTCGGACCGGGTCCCCACTGCTTTCGGTAGCGCAGTCCCGTGCGCGCTGCGCTCTCACAAGTTAAATGATACACGCGGCGCGAGCGCGTTTTCCTTCCCTCACACTTCGTGCCCCCTAAAAAAAATCATTTCTGATCGGGTAAAAACTCACACTGGATCCTCACTGCCTTCGGCAGAGCAGACCCATGCGCGCCGCGCGCGCACCTGTGAAGATATACGCGCGCTGCGCGCACATATTCCTTCTTAAATAAAATTTTCATTCTTAAAAAAAGAAAATAAAAAAAAATCATTTCTCATCCGTTAAAAAGTTCGACATGGTCCCCACTGCCTTCGGGAGCGCTGTCCCGTGCGCGCACAAGTTGAGGGATACGCGCGCGGTGCACGCCTATTTCTTCCTCACACTTTCAGCCCCGCCTAATTAACCTACATATACCAATTTTGAATGGTCTAACTCAATTAGCTGAGACGTATAAATCTGGAGAAAACTTTCGCTAATATAAAAGAACTTTAAAATATCTTTCGAATGATGTATTAAAAATATTTTAATCATAATTAGAAATTGAAATATTGAAATTTTAAAATATTACAGCGCCATCTGGCGATACAGATTTCTGTAATCTACTGTTCGATTCCAATTCAACAAAGCTTTGTAATGATTTATTATTTATGAAATTATTTTAATTAGTAGCTGAGATACAAAAGAAAACTGATTCAGGACACCTCAAAACGTGTAAATCTGGTGAAAACTTTCGATAATTTAAAAGAACTTTAAATTATCTTTTGAATGATGTATTAAAAATAATTTAATCATAATTAGAAATTGAAATATTTAAATTTTAAAATATTACAGCGCCATCTGTCGGTACAAATTTCTGTATTCCACTGTTCGATTCCAATTCAAAAAAGCTTTCTAATGATGTATTACTTATGAAAATATTTTTAATTAGTAGCTGAGATACAAAAGAAAACTGATTCAGGACCCCTCAAAACGTGTAAATCTGGTGAAAACTTTCGACAATATGAAAGAACTTTAAAATACATTTCGAATGATGTCTTAAAAATAATTTAATCATAATTAGAAATTGAAACATTGAAATTTGAAAGTATTACAGCGGCATATAGCGGTAGAAATTTATGTAATCCACTGTTCGATTCCAAATCAACAAAGCTTTCTAATGATGTATTACTTATGAAATTATTTTAATTAGTAGCTGAGATACAAAAGAAAACCTAATCAGGTGACCTCAAAACGTGTAAGTCAAGTGAAATCTCGAATTCCACTTTCGATAATATGTAAATAAGCTGAAATCTGGAATTCCACTATTGAGATGCAAAAGAAAACCTAATCAGGAGACCTCAAATTGCGTAAATCGGTCTAAATCTCGAATTCCACTTTCGATAATGTAACCGTACTTTAAAATGTGTATCGAATGACGTATTAAAAAAAGAATAAACATAATTAGAATCTGAAATATTGAAATTTTAAAATATTACAGCGCCATGACCCTCAAAACGTGTAAGTCAGGTGAAATTTCGAATTCCATTACCTACGGTAGTCGGTTAATGGAAGTAAATAGAAAAACTAATTCCTCTTTCGAGACAATTTAATTTGCAATTAAAACGTAAACCTTTTGTTTATTGACCAAAATCGATGAAATTTTAACTGCAAGTAAAAAATTGATGAAAATAGAAATTTGCAATTTTTTATCCTACTCAAATACCTCTGATTCTCAATCAATGGCAGCTGTTTTTTTTTTTTTTGTTCGCTTCTGTCCAGAAGTGTTTCCTCTCTGAACGGGTTGTCAATTGTCATAGTGACGCAACGGACGGCTGCATGATTTGATTATGGAATTCATTTTGGAATGAAGTTCGCCATTTTCAATTGTTTAATGCCTAAAATTAAAAAAATTATAACTCAGTCAGTTTTTGAAAATTTCTCTCAATCTTTTGGGAAGAAATTGTGGAAGCGAGATCTATATACAAAAATAATAATAATAATAATAATAATAATAATAAATAAATAAATAAATAAATAAAAAATGATTCATCTCTAAACGATTTTGAGTTATAAAATGTTTTGTGAAAAAATCGATGTTTCGTAAAATCTAAAAATATGGATCGCTAATCCATATTTTGCAAAAATGATTATATGGTTCGAAAGAGGATTAAATGACCTTTCCAAATATACCACTTGTTAAGAAATGGAACAGTTACGCGGTCCTACAGGGCGTTTCAAAAGGACGATCGAGAAAAAGAGAAATTTTCGACCCTTTTCGAAACTTTTTTTAAAAATATAAAAAATTCGTATAAAAAAATTGTACCGTAAGAGTCGGTAATAAATGCTCTTTCTTTTGGTACAGGTGTATTTTCGATATGTCGAACCGTTCAAACAGGATCGCTTTACAAAAACCCACGAAATTTTCTCTTGCTGCTTCTTCTTTTGAGGTAGGCTGTTCCGGAACAAAATGACGGTCGGCTGCGATTTTGAATCGTTTTTTGATTTGACATGGGTCAACATTTTAATTAATATCTTCGCTAATTAGGGTCGCATCGTTTAGCAAATTAATTAACGTGCATCTGCGATGAATTCTCCGTCCGACGGTACCTGTCTGAAGTCCGTGCGACCTTTAGCGGCCGAGCCTTAGCTGCTTCAAGCCGTTTCTCACATACAGACACACAGACACACACACACACACGCACAGATTTTAAAAATATAGGAGATAATTTCATCATCGGGCTGCTGAAACATGACACTTTACTATAAAAATTCATTAAAATTTCTATGTAATAATAATGGTAACAAAATGGATGTGAATTTTACATCGTTGAGTGTCTATTGAAAAAACGGTTGAAACTATAATCTTTCTTAATTTGTATTTCCATGGCAAATTCAGTGTCAATCATACAAGGACGTTTCACCTTCAACCAGTATTTTCTGTCAATAAACACTCTTCTATTTAATTAATAATATCTGAATAGTTAAAAACATTTTAATTTATTCCTCAGCATTTTTCGCCCGCCTTTATTTCATACCACGTGTTTTTTGAGTATCTTTTCCTTATTTAATTATAGTTATATATTGGAAAAAAATATTCTATAAATAAATTGATGCGGGAAATAAGGCGAGGCTAAAAATGCTCTGAAATAAATTTAAATGTTGGCAACTGTGATATCGGCTGTAATATGTATTGCATACCTCTAATATTCTAATTAATATACCGTAAAACTGTTAGTACCCGCCTTTATTTTTACACCAGTAATTTTTCAGAGTATTTTTTTTTTCTTTTCGTACGCAATCGTCATTACATTTAAAGAAAATTACACTAAATTTAAAGTGGTTTGAAAAAAGGGGAAGATGTTGACATTTTACGGCATACACAGCTGCAGTGTTTGAAGTCGCCGCCTCCCCCCCCCCCCTCCCACCACTTTTAAGGCATTTTGAGAGACAAGAAGTTTTCGCATTTTTTTCTACTAGAATTTTTAAGTAACATTTTATATCCTATTTAATCCCGACACATGAATGTAAAAATAAGGTGAATATTTGTATATGAAAATAGTGGTAGAAATAAAGAGGAAAATTTCTTATCATTGACTGAGTCCTGAAAAGAGGGTGGAGACTTCGAGCTCTGACAGCAGCCATCCTATCCTGGAATATTGTTAGTAACCGTCCCTATCCCACACCAATTAATCTTTAGAGTAGGGCTGTGCTGATTAATCGATTAATCGGTTCGGTTAATCGATCAATGCTTAGTCCCGATCAATTTTTTTAATCGAGTTAATCGGTCCGATTAATTCGATTAAAATTTTTCAAAATTCGATTAAAATTTTCAAACGACGGTTTAAAGTAAAAATTTAAAATAGCCGTCTGCCATCGAAATATTGTTCTACCAGTGGCCGAGCGGTTCTGCGCCCAATGCTGGTAGACGGGAAGTACCAGGTTCGAACTCAGGCTGCGCTCGTCGACCTAACCATTCAAAGTTTTCCGTGGATTTCTCCGAAATTCGCGTAAATATGTGCTAGGGCCCCTCAGGGAGGCCCCTACGGAGGGCACTCCACCTATAGGCTTAGGACCCCAATGAAGTCAATCAGCCTTAATCCCAACAAAATATATTTTCACGTATTCGAATTTTATATATATAGGATATATTTTACATAAGATCGAACTTAGATCACGAAAAATGTCAGTGTGCCTGTGTGTTTAAGGGATTGGTTAAAATAGTATTTTTTTTTTATGACTTGTTATGTAACATTTGGAAATAAACATGTATGTGAGTTTCATTTTGACCTTTTATTATGTATGAGTGAGTATAATTTAAATATTTAACATTTATAAGGTATTTTAATTACGTTTTCTTATTGTTATATATCAATAATTAAGAGAGTACAGAACTAACTATCCTAATTAAATACCTTCACAATTAAACCTAAGTTTAACAAGAAATGCATTTCATAAAATAAAAAATGATTTGTATAAGCTCAGTCACGTACGAATATTTGCAGTTGCTTTTCGAAGTGTTGTATTATCTTCATATTTAAAATAGTTTTTTTATTTATTAGAAAAAATTAAGAAGTTTTCTTTTTCATTATTTATTTTATATTTATTATTAGTGTTTAGTGTTTAAGGAAGCATTTAAATTAGCATCTATATAAAAACCCGAATAAACTACTACGTCAGAAACGCCAAAAGAAAAATATTTGCGATGCATACAGCTGTTTCGGTAGCTTTAAGCGTACCGTCTTTAGTGCAAAAAAGAATTCAGAATCTGAAGAAGTGCTCGTATATATAGGGGACGGTATGACTGAAGACGGTACGCTTAAGGCTACCGAAACAGCTGTATGCATCGCAAATATTTTTCTTTTGGCGTTTCTGATGTGGTAGTTTATTCGGGTTTTAATATTCCAACGCCAAGTCTCTGTTATTATTAGCATCTATATAATTTTTATGGTCTCTTAGTACAATTACTCTATTGATTGGTACAATTGGTCTATTAGTCTACTATCTGGAAAAAAAAAAAGAAAGAAAAAAAGAAAATCTTAAAGGAGAGTTTTATTCATCGTTCAAATAAAACTATACAAAGAAAAATGAAAATCGATTAAATATTCGATTAATCGATTAATGAACTACGATTAATCCAGTTAAAACTGTTAATCGATTCCCACCCCTACTTTATAGTGATTCTCGACTAATTATATTGTTGACAGGCATGATGTACTGTAGTGTAATTTAGAACAGCTTCAAAAGACTGAACTTGCTTTTTAAATTCTGTAAATAAGCGGTCTGAATAAAGTAAATAGCATGGTCGTCTCTTGACGTTCTCCGAAATGCGAGGCACATTTGCTAAATCGGTTGCTGACGACAGTTGTAGTTAAAGAATAATAAATTAAATATTAAAAAGTAAAAACGTAAAATATAATAAAATAAATAATGTATTTAACATTTGGGAATTTTCTGAATGTAAAAACGGAATTTTACAATAAATATTATCCCTTTCTTGACCGCTGACGTAGATTCACGTCATTTGGAAACCTATAACTACGCCAGTGGGCGTTTCTTTTATAAGTTGTATGTTACGATTTTTCTTAATAATATACCCAGTATTCATATTTGTGCAATCAAAATACTATGTATGTAAATATTTTAATTAGAAAAAGTATAAACATAATATATATTTATCTGTAACATAAAAATATGATACAGACACTTTATTCAGAAATAATATAACTTAAAAGAATAATGCCCACAGGCAGTACACTATTTAATCGTCACTTTAAATAGTAAGTTCCTTTAATAGTTTTTTAAAAGACTTTCGCGATCTTGAATGAGTTAATCATGAGTTATTGTTCTGGATTATAAGGAGAATTATTTCCCACTAGAATAACATGTGCTTTCGCTTCCGGCGGTGATAAAAACTTTTATACATATGTTTTAATTACAGTAATAAAGAAGCGTCTATAGAATATTATAAATTTTCGTTTTTAAGCCGGTATCACACTTGCTCTGAGAGTGCAGCTTTAAGCATAGCATAAAGCATTTAGTGCAACTGCTACACTACAATAACAATGTGATAAGAAATTTCTCGGTGAAACATTAGCTGCAGCATTTTCCACAGCAGATGGGAAATGCTTCACGTAACTGACCTTGCTGCACGTAACTGACCAATAAGAAAGGGCATCTACATCACTCACTGTCAAGTTAGGTCGAGGGGACGGATAAATGACAAAATATTGTTACAAAATTGTAAATAATTGTGTTTATTTTAGTATAAATTCTTTCAAAGAGGCTTAGTACGTTGCTAAAGTGCTAATTTTGTGCATTTCTAGTCGTTCTAGCGTTGAAATAGCCTTATTTTCCCTTAAAAACGCATTAAAAAGCCCCAATAAGGCAGGTAATGGATTTGGCGCCAAATTTGGCGACTTATTCCCACTTTGGCGATTATTTTGGCGACCTTGGCGAGAAAATCCTTATTAGGGATGTACCAAATATGGAAGCTCTAATCTCATTGGCTGATGAGCTACGGAAATTTCTGGAACTTTCCACACTTTTCTACAGGGGTATATAAAGGCTGTTTTCTTCGCCAAAGCTAGTCAGTTCAGTTCAGTCTGAGATCAGCTTCTGTCAATGTTGCATTGCTTCGAGCCTCTTTGGAAGAGACTTGCTTTATGTGTTATTGCTATACAGTTTGTACTGTGGGTTTGCTAATGACAGCTGTTGTTTAAGCTGTGTTTACTGGTTGAATTGAAGCTGATACTTAGTTTATAGACCTGTATTTTTCTGGAACTTTCTGTGAATAAATTACTGAATTTTTGTAAGTTTCGCCTTTCATTCTCAACTCACGAACCCCCAAGTACGCAACATTTCTGGTGTCAGGAGTGGGATTGTCTGTGAATGGTGATAACTAGAGCTATGGAGCAAGAGATGAAGAAACTTCTAGAAAGCTTAGCTACCCAGATGAATGAAATGAAAGAAGGACAAAGAGAGATGAAAAAAGTATAGAAACATCGCAAAGAGAATTGAAAGACGGTTTAATTGAAGAAATGAAGGAAATGAAAGCAGTTCAGGAAAAGATGGAAGCCAGTTTGACCGGAGAAATTAAATCTAATCAAGATGAGATGAAGAGAGAGCTTTCAACGGTGAAAGAATCAATAGAAGGTAAATTAACGGTGATGGAAAATAGAATAGATGGAATAGAAGAGAAAGTTATGAAGATAGAAGAGAATTTTGAGGAGAAATTTAAAGAAAACTTTGATCAAGAGCTGAAAGGAAGGTTTTCAGAGTTAGAAAGCAAGTTTAAGAGAATGGAGGAAGATCTTGAGAGAAAAATGAAAGAACAGTGGAACGAAGAAGTAATAGGGAATGAACTGCAGAGCAAGATTCGGAATCTCGAAGAAAAGTTAGAATCCATGCCCCAGGAAACTGAAAAGGAAGAGAGAAGAATCCAGAATCAGGAATTTATTAAGCTATCCACCTACGACGGCAGTTCCTCCTGGCATGAAAAAAGACACAGTTTTCCATCGTAGCTGAAGCTAACGGCTGGGACTCTGTTGCAAAGACATCTGGTAGGATCGTTGCGGGGCGACGCCGCAGATATTCTGGAGACCCTTTCGAAGGAACAGCGATATGACTTCGAAGCTTTAACCAGAGCACTAGAGCTACGTTTTGGAGCGAAATTGTCCAAAGAATATTGTCGACTCCAGCTAAGGTTCCGTCATCAGAGACCAGGGGAAAGCTTACAAGAACTGGCATCAAACATCCAGAGGCTTTCACATTTGGCTTTCTCAGACTGTCATCCTGAAACACGCAATGATCTGGCCCTAGAATATTTCATTGATGCTGACAGAGATCCAGAAATTCAAAAAGCCCTCAGACTCTCCGGCGTGAAAGATGTGGAGTCAGCCTTGGTATATGCCCTAAAGATCGAGGCAGCCAACAAGCCTCCCGCAAACATCACCAGAACAGCACAGCAGACAAAGTGAACGGCTCTCAAGATGATCTTAAAGAGATTCAGACAATGATTGCAGATATTAATAGAAGACTACGCATTCTTGAGAGTAAGAAAGAAGGGAAGACTCCAATAACTAAATGCTGGGACTGTGAAAAAGACGGGCATATCAAACGAAGCTGCCCGGTAAGAACACATAGAGAAGCAACCAAGAATGTCTCTGAAGTATGCCACCCAGAAGGAACTCTTCGGGAAAATCCAGATGCCTTCTTGCGGAAGCCTCCATCTGAAGATCATAAGTACAGCTCTAATGCCGAGGATAAACACCAAAGAATAAAGCCGGTTGCCTGCCATGTTACTGTCTCAACACCATCAGAACAAGATCCCGATCCATGGAGTGACAAAGAACTGTGACAAGCCCAGTTGGAAGATACTGACATAAAGCCAATATTACAGCTGAAGGAGACGACCAGCAACAGACCTACCTGGCAGGACATTTCCAGATTCAGTCCCATTACGAAAAGTTATTGGGCACTTTGGGACTCTCTTCATATCAGAAACGGCGTATTATACAGAAAGTGGGAATTTGATGACGGGAAAAGCTTCAGATGGCAGATTGTATTACCAAGATAAAAAATTCCAGATGTTTTAGGACAACTGCATAGTAGCTCTACCGGAGGCCATTTTGGGGTAATGAATACTCTGCAGAAAGTTCGGGAACGCTCCTACTGGTGCAAGGCAACGGAGGACGTGGAGAAATGGTGTAAATCCTGTGAATGCTTGTGCACGAAAAGGCCCGCAGAAACGAAGTCGAGGAAGACTGCAACGGTATAACGTGGGAGCACCATTTGAACGGATTGCACTCGACATCTTGGGTCCTTTGCCACGGACCTCCAGTGGAAATAAATACATCCTCGTGGTGATGGACTATTTCACCAAGTGGCCTGAGGCATATTCCATTCCCGATCAAGAGGCATGCACAGTCACAGAGGTCCTAGTACAGCAATGGGTGTCAAGGTACGGCACGCCCCTACAACTTCATACCGACCAAGGTACGAACTTTACCTCTGCTCTTTTCAAAGGACTGTGTCAACTACTCGGCATAGACAAAACCCAGACAACACCCTTACATCCCCAGTCGGACGGCATGGTCGAGAGTTTCAACCGTACCATCCTGAATAACCTCTCTCTTCTAGTATCAAGGAACCAGCAACATTGGGACTTGAAGTTGCCATTTTTCCTGCTGGCTTATCGAAGTGCTGTCCATGAGACCACCGGCTATACTCCAGCTCAGATGCTGTTTGGATGCGAACTTCGTCTCCCATGTAATCTCCTGTTTGGTTGTCCACCAGATGCGGCTTCATCGCCTGAGGAGTACATCCAAGATCTCCAGGCACGATTTGAAGGCGTACACAAGTTTGCTCGGGAACGGATTCACATGGCAACAGAGAAAATGAAGACAAGGTACGATCTAAAGGCTACACAACATGAGTTACAGCAAGGAGACAAGGTCTGGTTGCGAAATCCTGTTCGACGCAAAGGACTCTCTCCCAAGTTACAGTGCAACTGGGACGGACCGTACACAGTCTTAAAAAGGCTGAATGATGTAGTGATGCGGATCACTAAAACACCGTCATCAAAACCGAAGGTGGTGCACTATAACAGGCTATCCAAGTACCACAGTAATCGGTAATATTAAAACTTAAAATGTAAATACCGGTAAAATTTGCGCATGCGTAATGTAAATATTTGTATATAAATATTTGTACATATTTGTGAATTTTGTAAATATTTCTCACTTGATTTAGATTTCTATTTTATCGTTATATGCAACTTAGTTTTTGTATTTTAGATTGTGTAAATTTGTTTAGTTTCGCCTCTTGACACAGGGTTGCACTGCCCGGGACGTGCAGTCCTTAGGAGGAGAGCAGTTACAAAATTGTAAATAATTGTGTTTATTTTAGTATAAATTCTTTCAAAGAGGCTTAGTAAGTTGCTAAAGTCCTAATTTTGTGCATATCTAGTCGTTTTAGCGTTGTAATAGCCTTATTTTCCCTTAAAAACGCATTAAAAAGCCCCAATAAGGCAGGTAATGGATTTGGCGCCAAATTTGGCGACTTTTTCCCACCTTGGCGATTTTTTTGGCAACCTTGGAGAGAAAATCCTTATTAGGGATATACCAAATATGGAAGCTTTCTTTGGCTGGAAGCTCTCATTCTGTATCTCATTGGCTGATGAGATACGGAAAGGGTATTGCAGGATAAGCATATGAAAACTGCACCAGCGTCGAATGAAGAGTTCTTGCCTGCTATTTATTGTTCTTTATCTGAAACATCTTTTGCACACAATTTTAGACTTCTACCCTCAACGATTAGGGAGTAATGGGGGTGGACACCTAAAACGTTAAATTTAATTTAAAAAAAAAACTATTCAAGATATCTTAACGAGGTTGAAACTATTTATAAATGTTTATGAAGTACATAATATATATATTTTTTCAGAATTTTCACTCGATTTTAAACGGTAGAAAATGATAAGTATATTTTTGATGGGCGATTTTTTATACTTTCCACCAAAGTGACACCTACCAAAAATATACAGTTTATTTGTTTATTAGTTAGCTATTATATATAAAAATTACAGAAGTGTCAAATTGGTAGAACGTAGTGAAAAAAAAAAATAATAATCACTTAACAATAATACTTGTGTACAAGTGTTTCAGCCTCAAAATAAAAGACTGACACCAGCACTCGTTATCAATAACTTCTATTATTATCAATCGCAATAAATTAAACCAGAAATATGATATAAATTATTGATAAAAAAATACGCTGGCATAGGTTTTGAGGAACGGAACGGTTTTGCTGAGACGGAAACTCTTGCACCCTTGTAATAATACCAATGATATAATGTTTATTTTTAAAAACAATTTTATAATAATAAATAAACAAGGCAAGCAAATATAAAAATGCTCTTTTAACATTTGTTATTAAAATGTACCAATTACCAATAAAAAAATATTCTATTTAATTGTTATCAGGGATCTTACATCTAAACTTTTTTTTTTTTTTCAAGACACTTTTACGGATGAGAAATTTTTCTAATTTTTGCTACCTTTATTTTTATACACTAGTCTCTATCCTGTTTAATCACGACATATTACTTTGAAAATACCGATATAAAGATTTCTGTATGAAAATGGCATAGATGCCAACATTTTAATTTATTCCGGGGTATTTTTAGCGCCGCCTTTTTTCATGCATCTGTCAAGAGCTGTTTCTCCATTCATAGTTCATAATGGCCACGCCTTTTTTCAAGAATTCTACCACCAGTACTTTTATGGAAAAGATTTCTTTTTAAATTTCTTAATATTAATAGTGGTGCAGAAAATTAAGAAGTTTCAAGGACTGTACGAACTATGTCATTTTTGATGGGCGGAGCTATGTGAAAGATTTATAAAGGATGTTATGTCAATTGTACCTGATCATGGTTCGTACGGCCACGCCTTTTTTCAAGGACTCTTCCCCCAATATTTTTATAGAATTTGTTTTCTCTTAAGTTTTAAGGCTTGTTTCATATCAAAAACAGCTATATAATATTATTGGTGCAGAAAATTAAGAAAATTCAAGGACTGTACGAACTATGCTGATTAGGTTTAACAATAGTAGATGCTTTATAAAAATCACACTCGTAAATAAATAAATAAATGAATAAAACATTATGCATGTAGAATAAATGAATTGGTAGACCTTTATCAAAATATTATTATTTAAAAGAACGGAAAAGCTTATAAATATACTTTAGCCAAATTAAATGGTACTTTTCAGACGTATAAAATTCTGTGTTACTGTATGTCAAGGGTTTCATTCTCTAGCAAAGTTGTTACAACTTATATATTGAAGTAAGCGCAAAAAGATTTAAAAACTGAAAGACTTCTAATTCATTCTGTAACATTATCAGTAACTGCCTAACAATGATACGTATTAAAATAAAAATGTTGGCAGCTATATTTACAGCTAATTATATGGCTCGTATTCCATGCCCCCTTTTACACGTTCGGAGATGGGGGAAACACCCGCCTTTTTTTTTTTTTTTTTTTTTTTTTTTTTTGTTACTGCTATTTTCATAGATGCCAATATTTTGATTTATTCCGGAGTACTTTTAGCCCTGCCTATATTTATAGAAAATTTTTATGAAATATATAACTTCCATAAAATCAGGCAATTTTATCTTTAAAAAATAAGTGGTATGGAAAAAAGGTGGAGCTAAAAAATACTCCGGAATAAATTAAATTTTGCCATCTATGCTATTTTCATATAGAAAATTTTATATCAGTATTTTTGAAGTGTTGTGACGTGGTTAAACAGGATAGAGACTATTATGTAAAAAT
Source organism: Salticus scenicus (assembly GCA_963930645.1). Classification (NCBI taxonomy): domain Eukaryota; kingdom Metazoa; phylum Arthropoda; class Arachnida; order Araneae; family Salticidae; genus Salticus; species Salticus scenicus. The sequence continues at coordinate 241,962,185 of OZ005653.1, read as the reverse complement.
AAAGGCAGCAAAATTTACGGAAATTTCTGATCCTTAAAAGTGTCTTGAAAAAAGGGCGAGATGTAAGATCCCTGATAATAAATAAATATAATTTTTTTTTATTATTATTATTGCTAATTGTTACGTTTTAATAACAAATATTAATAGAGCATTTTTATATTTGCTTTCATTGTTTATTTATTGATATTAAGTAGTTTTTAAAAATAAATGTAATATCATTGGTATTATTATTAAGTGATTATTATTTTTTTCACTACGTTCTACCAATTTGACCCTTCTGTAATTTTTATATATAATAGCTAACTAATAAACAAATAAACTGTATATTTTTGGTAGGTGTCACTTTGGTGGAAAGTATAAAAAATCGCCCATCAAAAATATACTTATCATTTTCTACCGTTTAAAATCGAGTGAAAATTCTGAAAAAAAAATATATATTATGTACTTCATAAACATTTATAAATAGTTTCAACCTCGTTAAGATATCTTGAATAGTTTTTTTTTTTAATTAAATTTAACGTTTTAGGTGTCCACCCCCATTACTCCCTAATCGTTGAGGGTAGAAGTCTAAAATTGTGTGCAAAAGATGTTTCAGATAAAGAACAATAAATAGCAGGCAAGAACTCTTCATTCGACGCTGGTGTAGTTTTCATATGCTTATCCTGCAATACCCTTTCTGGAACTTTCCACACTTTTCTACAGGGGTATATAAAGGCTGTTTTCTTCACCAAGGCTAGTCAGTTCAGTTCAGTCTGAGATCAGCTTCTGTCAATGTTGCATTGCTTCGAGCCTCTTTGGAAGAGACTTGCTTTATGCGTTATTGCTATACAGTTTGTACTGTGGATTTGTATTGACAGCTGTTGTTTAAGCTGTGTTTACTGGTTGAATTGAAGCTGATACTTGGTTTACAGACCTGTATTTTTCTGGAACTTTCTGTGAATAAATTACTGAATTTTTGTAAGTTTCGCCTTTCATTCACAACTCACGAACCCCCAAGTACGCAACAATATTGTCATTTAAAGAAAGTAAAAGGATCTATGTTAAATTTTCTTTTAGACTATTATAATTTTTTCTATAAAACTTTTTCCTATTTAATTTTTTGTATATATATATATATATATATATATATATATATATATATTTAAGTGCAAGATTAATTCCCCAGATTTTAATTTTCTATGGAAAAAAAAAAAAAAAAAAAAAAAGATAAGAAAAGAAAGGAAGAAAAATCTTTGACATTTTTTAAAAGTTTAAAACTTAGCAAACCTCTTTATTTTTCTTTTTTTTTTTTTTTTAACTTTCTGAAACGGAAGACATTTACAAATTAATAATTATGAACAATTGACAGTTTATTAATGTTCTGTATATATATATATATATATATATTTACATGCTTATATTATTTTATACTCTATTAATGATAAAACGTATAATTTTTAATATTTTAAATTAATATAATTTAAAATACATACAAAAATGTCGATCAGAAAATTTAAGAAAATAAAAAATTAATATATTTTTTGTAATTTTTCATTATAATAAAAATTAGTTTTAATAACTCATTGATTATGTATTTTTTTAGTGCAGTTTATAATAACTAGCAAGCTACGCCCGCTTCGCTGGCAACTATATTTAAATGAATCTCCAAAAGAATTGGATCATTATTTATTTTTCACATCACATTATAAATAAAAACTAAAATAATTACATTGGAATCGCTCTAGACCTCGCATCGGGTACTCGCTGACTACGGCAGCTCTTTCTCTGCCCGCACTATATCGGGAGCAGGTTCCCACTGCCTGCAGAAATCTCTTTCCTATATATTTCAATATGGGTATTTATTGACGATAGGTGGGTCTGCCATTATTTAAGAACTACGATTTTAAAGATAAGTGTATCTCAGCGTCTATTAAATATTTTAGTTTTTGAACCAAGGATTTTATTGCTCATGCTATTTAAACTGTATTACAATTTGATTCCGACCAATGTAATGAAATAAAATAAAAAGTAGATTTTCTTTTAGAAGGAATTAAATACATAAAAAACAAATAAATCCCAATCAGTTTAATCCTTTCTACTATATACTACCATTATTTCCTGACAAATACTATAAATTAGAAAAAAAAAAAAACTTTTAAAGAAATTAAATTAACAAATGAAAAATAATTGTTGTTATACTACAAAAATTATGCATAAACATAACTGTTACAAATACGTTTTTAAATTTTAAATTTAATATATTTAATTTTTTCTACTGCATTACCATTTTATTTTCAATAAATATAATAAATTAAAAAGAGAAAAAAGATTCGCCCTCAAATAAATGTATTAAATAAAAAATAAATTGCATAATATAGCCGTTGCTAAGATACGCAGACGATTACAATCGAAGAATAAATTCATGAAAAATGAAACATAAAAGCCAATGTTTAAAATCAAAAAAACATTAATTTAAAAAATTCAAATTCGAAATTCGAAAAAATCTCGATGAGGTGCACATCTGCAGGGTCCCAGGTACCTATATGCCAAATCTGGAAGCTCTGCTATCAGTAGTGTGTAGTATTGTTCATGTTTAGATAAATGTATTTATTTTCCTGTTAGAAAAAAAAAATAAACTCGTATTTTTTTTTTTTTTTTGGCAACAATTAAATTATGGATTAAATTTAAATGGCTAATTTTTTGCTATTATTAGCTTATTATTTTCATATTTTTATTAATTAAAAGAAAACTAAACATAAATTCGAAATTCTGACTTCGATGTGCACAATGATCCTTCGGGGGGCACCTTTGTGTTAAAACTCGTGACTGTCCGAGCTACCGTTTTCGAGAACAGTGAAATATATATACAAATATTGCTCACTTAATAGTATACGATACTTATATATAGAAATTTAATACCTATAATTAATAAATAATTTATTTATTAAGAATATAAAGTTGTTTTTGGTTTATGATTAGTAACTGTATTTTATTATTTAAGTGTAATAATACAAATTAATTCAACGCAATTCATAAATTTTATTTTTCTACGAACAAAAAAAAAAAAAAAAAAAAAAAAAAAAAGAAAGAAAGAAAAATCCGTGACATTTTTTAAAAGTTAGCCATCCTCTTTTTTTTTTTTTTTTTTTTTTTTTTTTTTTACTTTCTGAAACGGAAGATATTTATAAATTAATAATTATAAATAATTGACAGTTTATTAATGTTCTGTATAAATAAATAAATATATATATTTACATGCTTATATTATTTTATACTCCATTAATGATAAAATGTATAATTATTTAATATCTTAAATTAACATATTTTAAAATACATACAAAAATGTCGATCAGAAAATTTAAGAAAATAAAAAATTAATTTATTAATTATAATTTTTCATTATAATAAAAATTACTTTTAATAGCTCATTGATTACGTATTTTTATTTAGTGCAGTTTATAATATTTATAAATAGAAATTTATTACCTATAATTAATAAAAAAAATTATTTTTTAAGAATATAAAATAGTTTTTAGTTTATCATTTATAACTTTATTTTATTATTTAAGTGTAATAATGTAAACTAATTCAACACAGTTCATAAATTAAATTATTTAAAAGAAATTATTAATAATTTTATTTATTTATTTATTCTAAAACTTATTTTATTTACTTCTAATTAATAAATCTAAATATGGTATGAACTTGGCGACTTTAGTTTATTAATTTGTAATAATGATTGTGAAAATTACTATGCACAATCAATAAAATTGTATAATTATTAATAGAATTTTAATTATGTTATTATATTAACTTGTATTTGAAATTTTTTTGATTTTTAGATACTTAATATTTTATGAGGAGTAAAATTCAATACAAAATAAAAATTTATTCATTCAATTTAATAAAATTTAAGTTGCACCACTAAGTCTAGCAAGGTGTGTTTATATTTAAGCGATAAATCTTTCAGAATAGCTTCGCTTCATTCCTGCTTCGGTAGAGATAGGACGTATCTTTGAATATCTCCCAAGGCCGCCATCTGGCGGAACAAATCCAACGCACAAATTCAGGTCCACTGGATCCTAGAGGCTCTTTTCAGAGCCATTTTTCGAAGACCAGTAAGGATCTTGAATTAAATAACTCCTCAATGGATTTTGAGAATTGTAATGAGAAAGATCCACTTACCCCTAGAGGCACTTTTCAGAGCCAATATTCGAAGGATAGTGAAGATCACTCATGCAATTCCTCGATAATCTCAAACATTTCAACTCCCAGAGATGAAGATGGTGCCAGACACCGTTTTAAGATGTATAATTACACCAACCTCGAGCTCCTAACTATGCTCTTCAAATGTGGAAAATTCGATGAGGTTACTCCAATAATGATTGAAAGAATGTCCGATAACGACTACGAGAAATTCTTGGAATTCAAAATCCGTGTCCACCCCCCCGGAACTCTTAACTCCATCACTGGACAAATTAAAGATTTCACTGTGTCTGAAATTAGAACTACTATAAAGGATTTTCCCGAGTTCCGAATTGGTTTCGGAAAAATTGAATCAACTGATTGGACTAGAGATCAAGATCTCGATGAAATAACTGATGTCAATCAGGTATCAGAAAATCTTCCACTAACAATTACTAATTTTCCTTCCCCAACTTCTAACCATACTAATGTTAGAACTAACAAACGTAAAATAGAAGATGATAGCCAATCCCAAAATTCTAGCAAAATTGAAAATACTTACAACATCCCCATTGCTAACAAATTCGTCTCTCTTAATGAAAATGAACTTTTAGATGACCCTGCGCCACTAGATGGCGACAGCAGTGAGATCACTAAACCTAGCTTAAGCAATGGAATTAATTCTAAAAATAAAAAACTCTCCTTACCTAAAGGTCGATTCATTACTGTCATGTGCGGAAATAAAAAACAACTCCTAAAAAACCTTGAAAAAGCTATTGGTTATTGCAATTTTATTGCAGCAGCTGCCGGTGATTTCTTAAAAATCTTTCCTCAGTCCAATGACGAACATGACTTCATAGCTGAAAAACTCACTGAAATGAAGGTTCAATTTTATCTAAAAAATGATCGAACTAATCCACCCTTAAAAGTTGTAATCCGAGGGCTTCCCTCCGAAACTACCCATTTAGGCATCGAAGATGAGCTAACTAACAGAAAATTTAATGTTCTCAAAATAAATCAATTGACCAGCTTCAAAACGAAACAGCCCATGCCTTTATTTCAAATTCAGCTCGAAAAGAACGAGTATAGCAAAACCATTTTTGAAATTACTTCCCTCTTATATTACCGTGTTCAAATTGAACATTACAAAAATCCAACTAAAACCCTTCAATGCCATCGCTGTCAATTATTTTTTCATTCCGCCAAGAATTGTCATATGAAACTAAAATGTCTCCGTTGTACTGGTGATCATCTTACAAAAGACTGTAATTTAGAAAAAGAAGCTCGTATTCCTCCGAAATGTTGTAATTGTGGTGGTGATCACCTCGCTAATTACCGTGGTTGTCCTAAATTTCCAGAAAACCGCAATAAATCTGTTTTTACCAAAAATATTCGTCCTATCAATCAATATCCCACCGTCCAATCCGAAATTTCCTTCGCGGCTATAGCCACGCCCTCTCATCTAAAACGAGGTACATCAAGTCCCTTAGCCGAACTCAATGAAATTTTAAACGCTATCGCTTCGGAATTCCAAGTTAATTCCTTTGTCGAACTTCTCAATAAACTCAAATTAGCCAAAAGTAAAATGCAAAACACAAATAATTTACTAGAAAAACTAAATATTCTCCAGGAAACCTTCGGTGAACAGAACACTTCTCTCCCCTAGGGAGTCGGGTGCTCTTTAAACTTGCAATGACCTACTCTCTTCTCCTGTATCACTTTTCTACTTCCCGTCCGAATGGCGTCTATGAACAGTTTTTTTTTTTTTTTTTTTTTTTTTTTTTTTTATGTCAGGTAAATTAATTTATTCTGTTACCATTTCTCTGGTCCGCTGAGGTGTGGGGTCACATTGGACCCCGGGTACTCAGCACTCATCCTCCCCTCGAAGGTCAATAGCTTCGCTATGGTCACGGCTACCAAATTTCGTGGAACGCTATATGAAACACTTGGCAACCCTACCCTTCCTCTCTTCTTTTCTTTGCAAAAGGATGCATGAAGCACTTAAAGTTTCGCCTAACAGTCAGTGTGATAGTGGCTTTACACACATCACATACAATATCTTCAAAATATCTTTCATTATGCTACCTAGTTTTATTCGCAAGAGAGATATACAAGTATCAATAAAACAAACACACTAGCGTCTGTGGATGCACTGTGGTAGTATGGAGCCGAACCAATCAAAATCTTCCTTGCATTTCTCCTATATATTCTTTTATGACAGCATCTTTGATTGGTTAAGACAAATGATTACCATCATGTTAGCGAAAATGGGCTTCTTGGCGTTGGCGATATATTTTTTCTATGTTTATGACCACATTAAGCGATTTTTTCCTTATGCCTTTTGTTTTTTGTATTTACTTATTATCATTATCATTTTCTCTATTGTAATCTGTGCCTTTTTTTTTTTTTTTTTTTTTTTTTTGTAAGATAGATCTATCCAATATTAAGCGTAGCTGTTGTATATTTATATATTAATGTTTGGTAAACAGTAAAAAAAGGAATACTTTTTATTTGAACGTTATAACATTAGTAAATATGCCATCTCCTGATAAATTAAACTTTATGTTGAATTTTTACCTTTGAGTAAGAAAAAGGTAAATTTAAAACATACTAGATATTGTAAAACGTTTAATAATAATAATAATATGTTGTTTGTTACTTGTACATGTTTAATTCTAAATATTTAACTGTTTAATTTTGTATATATCTTTTGTTAATTAAAAAAGAAAGAAAGATTAGTTTTATAATTGATTTTATTAAAGCTTTTTTTATTTTGAAAAAGGCAAAAACAATAATGATGTAACAATTTTGTCAAATGTCTTTAATAATATTCTTGTAATATAAATTTTACATATCTGCGTAGCATAGCTGAAGCTGGATGCGGTTAAATAAAATAAATAATAATAATTAAAAAAACAAAAAAAAACCTAGGTTTAGATTATGAATTCTCATTGTTTTATTAAAATACAGTATACGAACAAATAAAAGTAAGCTTAATGACAAATTTATTATCTACCACTTGTATTTTATTCATTTAATTTTTAATGCAATATCTATAAATGTTAAATTGCAGAAAATTATGCATTAAAAAGTTAAAGTACTGTGCAAAGTCCTGTTAATAATATAATTTATAATATGTATTGAATTAGTTAAAGGTTAATGGTAGACTATTTTATGCCACACATGCTTTAAAAAGTTATATATTTGTAAAATCAACAAAAAATTTTTTAATTTTTTAACCTATCAGCTTTAGATTTCAATTAAACATTTGGTAATCATTCTTCCTTTTGAAATAAATGATAAAATACTCTTAAAAATGTTTTATTTCATTTGATTTTTTGAAAAATCAGCATTTTTTAAACACATTCTTATGTTTTATGAGATAGAAAAGTTTCTGACCCTCATTTTAAAGAGAATTTCATGAAATTTAATTTGATTTTATTTGGTAAAAATATATTTTTATTTATTTATAAGGATAGTTTTTTTTTTTTTTTTTTTTTTTTTTGTAATACTATCAGCTATTATAACTTAATAAGGATTTATGACAAGTTACTGTACATGTAAGGATATCATTATCATACATTTTGCTTACATGATATAAGACCTCATTTTTAAATTCAATAATCTATAAAAGATGAATAACCTATCCATTTTATTATGGTCGAACAATTCATAGCCTAGTGTAAGAAAGGGGCCAGCACCTGGAAAACAACTAAACCCCTATACAATAAAGCTATGAATGAGACTCCAGGTGTCAGGTTGAAAATCAACCGTCAAAGGTCTAATTATGTTCTTTATAATCTTTTATTGATATTGTTCTTAAACTTTAAAGAAAATTATCCGTTGAGTGTACAACAAACAATAACTGTTAAGCTTATGTTTTAATTAAGTTCTGACTGAAAGCTAATAATACCTAATGTAACCCAATCTTTACGAAATCTTAAATTTGGCATTGGTTCGGTGTTAGTATGACAAAGACTGCACTGTTGGAAGGGGTGGTCTGACCCTTATGTCAAAAGGTTAGGGTTCGAAATTTTTGAAATTTTAAATATAAGGTTGGTTGGGTGTTAGTATGACAAAGAATACACTGTTAAAAGAAGGGAGGGTCGTACCTCCCCATGGTGCCTGATCTCGAAAAAGTTATGGTCAGAACTAAAATTTTTTTTTTAATTTGGGGTTGGTTGGGATGATAAACACTGCACTCTTAAAAGGAGGGATAGTCTTATCCCCCCCCCCACACACACAAACACGCACGCACACTGTGCCTTATCTCGAAAACTTATGGTCCAAACTTAAAGAAATTTTAATTCGGGGTTGGTTACAGCGGCGGATTTAAGGGGAGGGGCTAGGGGGCTGGACAAAAGTACTGACATTCACAACTGACTATTACAGTTGTAAACTTTTCTGGAATAACACTTTGAAAATTCTTAGCCCCCCCCCTCCAAAAAAAAAAAAAAAAAAAGTTAAGTTCTAGACCCGCCACTGGTTGGTTTGGTATTAGTATGACAAAGAAAGCACTGTTGGAAGGGTGAGGGTCTTAACCCCCCCCCCCTCCTTATGGTGTCTATCACGAAAAGTTACAGTCCTATCTTTAAGAAATTTTTAATTTGGCATTGGCTGGGTGTTAGTATGACAAAGACTGCATTTTTGGAAGGGGTGGTCTAACCCCCCCCTTCCCCCTTGATGCCTTATGTTGAAAAGTTATAGTTTGAAATTTACAAAATTGTAATAAATAATCTAAGATTTTCTTTCTTATCTGTACAGAATATAAAATGTATACAAAGAAAAAAACATATAAATTTGTTTTGAATTATTTTTTTCTGCTATATTAAATAGGACATAATGGATATGTAAAATTTTTTTACTTCCAATTTTCAGTCTATTTACACATTTTCAGGGTATTAGAACACAATTTGACCATTTTTAGAAAATGTCTGTCTGGTAAAAATTTTGTGTAGCAGCTCTAATTCAAGAACTAATGCACAGAATTTCATATAAATTTATACGTAGAAAAAAAAAAAGCGCACATCAGTTTTTGATGCAAATCACTCAACAGGTGGCACTGCTATACTGTGATTTCTCTCATTTAATTGAAGACTATATCTCAGCTTCTATTGTGTATAATTTAAATAAAAAAGTATGCCATAGGGCTATCATGAAACATGTTTGTTTGATTTCTGTGCACATCGGCCAATAGGTGATGCTGCTATACTTCAAATTTTCCTGCGAATAGGGAAGTTCATTCAGATTTATCTGTGTATAATTACACAACATTTTGTATGTGAGAGGGCCATTTTTAGAAAACATCATGTTGATTCAATTTTGGTGCATAATGGGCGATAGATGGCAATATTATGCTGCAATTTACTCTGTCTATAGGAAGACTAAGTCTCAATATCTATAACATTTAACTGCACTTAACTTGATATGCAAGATAAATAATATGAGAATGAAAGCTGGCTGAATTTGGGTGTATATTGACCTACAGGTGGCGCTGTTCCTCACCTTTTGTGATTCTCCACATGGCTACATCTCAACCTTTTGATTAAAATTGCAATAAACTCTTTATTGAGAGAAGCTATGATTAATTTTCTTCTGTGCATGTTAAACAGCATGTAGCATTGTTATGTAGAGTGATATAGAAGAAAGTTTTGTGATGGCCATAACACACTAGTTTGAAGCTTTTAGTTTTTTTTTCTTCTTCTTTCTTTTATGTTTTCTTATGAATGTCTCAAAAGAAAGTATTGTATTCATAAAAATTTTCAACTTCTGGTTTTCGATGGATTTACACATTTTAAGAGATCCAGAACCTGTCTTGATCACTTAAAAATGTCTGTTTGTGTGTGTGAGAGAAAAATTCTGTTCAACTATATCTCCATAACTACGCAGTAGTTCTGGAATAAAAATAAAAAATTAAATTACATATAAATTTATATGTAATTTCACCATGACATAAATTAGTGTCTATCAACTTTTGGTGCAAATGGCTCAACAGGTTCAGGTGCACTGCGATTTCTGCAACCTATAAGAAGGCTATATCTCAGGAACTACTGCACAGAATTTCATATAAATTTATATGTACATGCACCTTGGCATATATTACTGTCTATCAAGTTTTGGTGCCAATCACTCAACAGATGGTGCTGTTATACAATACTTTCTGCAATTTTAGGGAAGGCTATAACTTGTGTTCTAATGCGCATAATTACACGAAACTTTATGTTGGAAGGGTATTATGAGAAGTTATGCTGATTCAGTTTTGGTGCATGTTGGCTGATAGGTAGCGCTGCTATACTTGAATTTCCCCCAATACGGGAAAGCTTTATCTCATATTCTATCGTGTATAATTGCACAAAACTTCGTATGTGAGAGAGTCGGCCATTATGAAGCACTATCGTGTTTTTGTTTTGAGTGTATATCAGCTAACAGGTAGAATTACTGCACTGCAATTTACCCCATGATTTTTCATAAGCCTATATCTCAGCATCTGTTGATTAAAACTGCACAAAACTCCATACGTGAAATATTTATTGTGAGAAGCTATGGGCAAATTTTTGTACAATTTAAACTGTAAGTGATGCTGTTATACAGAATAATATAGAAAAAAGATTTATGATGGCCACAATATATTAGTTTTCCTATAAAAATAATCCTTTAACTATGATTTCATTAGTAAAATACAGTACCCGCCACTTATTAAAATCACATTCGTTCTGAGCAAAAGTGATTTTACTAAGCGGCTGATTTTTATATCCGGCTAACGTTCCTGTACACAATAGAAAGGTGTTACTTCCCTGAATTTGAAAAGAAATTTTAAAAGATACCGAATAAAGAAATTAATTAATGCTAATTAATTTTTAACAGATAATTATTTAAGTGTTCCTTCAAAATAAAAGAATTAAACACATCCCAAGCTCCGATGCGCTTTCCTTTGAGGAAAATCCTCATTACTTTGCTGAAAGTTCACGCCTTTCTTTAAAATTTAAAATATTTTCGTTTAAACATCTTACTTCTTAGTTATTTCAGAATATGAATTAGAAATTGTCTTTAAATAATTAAAAATAAAATAAAATAATCACTGGTGAATTAAATCAAATTTGTAACTTATTACAAATTAACTTGTTACACCTTGAAGAATCCTTGAAATTGTTCCTAAGTTAAGTGATGGGGCGTGTTTAATTGCTGCAAATGTAAAATTTAATGTTGTAAATTTTCGACAAAGAGAGATAACAGAGGGATTTCTGTATTTAATTTATTTTTTATTTAAAAAATAAAAATTCGGAGTGTAAATAAGAATTTACTCAGCATGCATAAATGGTATTTTTGCTTCTGATGAGAATTTTTTAGCGTATTAACCGGCAATACTGATTTTATTGAGAGGCAGTTTTAAAGTTAGTTTGCATTGATTTGATTCCGATCCTGGCAATTTGATCAGATTAAACAGATGATTTTATTAATCAGTGATTTTTATTAAGCGGCGGTTACTATCCCTAAAAATAACAGACATGCCATAGTATAATAATACTTTAAGTACTTAATTTCTTTCCATGTACTGTTTAAGTTTAAAAACACATGACAAAATGATATATGTAGACATTTACCATGATCTTGTGTTCATTAACAGAAAGCAAAAAAGCAAATATAAAATATAATATCTTAGAAAGAATAAGTAAATATTTAAAGTTTACTTTTAAAAATTTTTCTGAATTTTACAATTTATAAGCGATATTAAATGTTTTTATATGGTCATTTACAAAATAATACTAAGTGCATACATTCTACTTTTAAACTAGATAAAATCTAAATTATTTTCACAATGGCTACATAAAAAACTTTGTAAACATTTTTCCGCAGGTTTTAAGGATTTTTACAAAGGGAAATATTTATCGCCACAAATGTGCTTTTGTCTTTTAAAATCGAACTGAGAATTCCAACTAAAAATGTTAAAAACAATGAGTCAAAGTAACATTTTACAATTTATTGAGTAGCCTACCGTAATGTGTAGATTATGTATTTTTTTTCTTCGCTCAACAATTTTAAATATTAAGTACTTTCATTTTCATCATTAAAAAGAAGTTAAAAAAATAGCGTTAAGATAATAATAATAACTTTAACATCTCTAGAGACAGACTTGTTAAAGGACTAAATAAAGTTACATATTTAAACACAAATATTTAAAAGCACTCAATTCAATCATGAAAGAACAACAATCCAAAATCGCATTAGTATTTTATTTTAGATGCGAATGTAATTGATTAGTATTCAACACATTTTAATGATAAAAATATGATTATTATTTAACATATGCAAAACTAATTATATTTTCTAAGTTGCTCTAAAATGATACCAAAATGTTGCAAGAAAAGTAAATAATTATACTTCTAATGAAGATAAATGAATTCAACTTTTTTTTTTCTTATTTGATTGTTATAAATGAAACGATATTAATTAACAGAATACGTTAAAAAAATAAATGTTTTTTTTTTTTTATTTTTGCACGTTTTCCATATTCAAGCCAAGTAAACAAAGTGTGCAAAAGATATGTCAGGAGGAATGTGTAACGTAAATATTCCATGAAGTAAACTGTAAACAAATCGCTGGCGAGATGCACAGAATGAATATCAAAAAGATTGTGCAAAAGCAAGCCATTCAATTCATCGCCAATTCACTAGCAGTTTGCAAAGAACTTACAACCAATCAACAATGTTGTTATAAATTTTCAGTGTAAGTTCACGGATTAAAAGAGTAGGATGTATTACGAATGTTACGGAAAGGTAGTAATTTTCATCTTACAGATAGAGGGCGATCAAATCTCGAAAATACACCAATCAGCACGTCTTTACATTTCTGGCTGTTCGTTCATAGGTCGTTCTCGGATATCGTGTGATGACTGAAGACGAAGGGGCGAGCTTCCCTTTCTTCCGATAAGTTTCAAAGATACTACACCTGGTGGCGATCGAATCGCTTTCCTGCACTCGGCTGAATTAATGCGGTAAAGGAAGCTTCTGTTCCGCGCTTGCTGCCCTATCTCGTTTTAATTCCTATACTCTTCTTCCGTGGTAAGTTGAATTCTGATTAATTCAGCTCCATACTACAACATTGTATCCGCAGACACTAGTGTAAACACTGCATCTGCTTTGTTAAACTGTGTATACCTCAGAAGGACTACAACGACCCCTGTAGCACGGCTAGATAACGCATTTACATTTTGCAATGCACTATTTCTGGTGTAAAAGTGTATGAATTATTTTACCTATTGCAAATACAAAAGCATAGTGTTACTCACAAAGATGTAAGCTCTATCAATAAACAGGAATTTGTTTCAACATAGAAAATCTTAATATAGTTTTCAAGTTAACTACAGGATTAAGTGGAAAAAAAAAAAAAAAAAGGCAATTTTTATAAAAGTTTTAGAATTTAAAATATGGAGAGCTTGAAATTGCATGGAGCTTGTGTAAATTTCCGTAAAACTTTGTTAAGTTATAGACGATTATAGTTTGAGAACGCTAATGTGAAATCAAAGTACTATCACTTGATTGATTTTTTTTTTTAAATTACCTGCAACAAAATAGTGTTAATGCATTCCTATCATTATATTTATTTAAACATGCATTTTCATTTAAGTTATTAATAAATTCCTCTGCATTATAACCTACAATACCATTCACATTTCAGTTTTATGAACAATATGACTAATTCATATGAATATTTGAAGAAAAACAAGATTTTTCACGTATTTATTTTAATTATAATTATATACTTGCCAACATACTAATTAATATAACCGTAGTATTTTAAGCCCCGCCTTTTGTTTCGCACCAGTATCTTTTTAGAGTATTTTTTTTCTTATTGAATCATAATTGCATACTTGCCAACCATCTCATTAATAACAGTACAATTGTTAACGCCCCTTGAAAAAACGCCCCTTTTCTCACACCAGTATATTTTTTTAAGTAATTCTCTCCAAATGTTGTTACGATTAAATAAGACTAAAATTACTCTAAAATGTTATTGGTGTGTAAAAAAAGGCGGGTACTAAAAATTGTACGGTTCATAATGAGATGGATAGCAAGTATGTAATTGCATTTGCAGAATATTACTCTAAAACTTTACTGGTGTGGATAAAAGGGCGGGACTAACAACACTATTTTATTTTTTAACACTTTCACGTCTGCGTGCTTTTCTCTGTTTGACAATAACGTCTGTGGGCGTTCTTTTCCCAAAATACAATATTTTAGAAGATTTTTTTTTTTTTTTATTCACATTCATATTACAAATGAATACACGTGATAATTATACTCTTTCAAATCAAAGTATTTGTATCCATAGTATATTAATTGTACAAATACTAATATTGGGTATATTCTTAACACTTTCGCGACCGCATATTTTTGTCTTTTTTACAGTAAGGTCCGCCTGTTAGCGTTATTCTCCTTTGTTACAATATTTCAGAACAAAATTCTCCGTATTCACATTTATATTACAAATGGACATACTGCATTACAGTTATACTCTTTCTAATCACAGTATTTATATCCATAGGGTATTGATAGCACAAATATGTGGTATATTTTTAAGAGATAAATAACATACAAATTCCGAAAAAACCGCCCACTGGTGGAGTTACAGATTTTCGAATGATGTGAATCCACATCAGCGGTCGCGAAAGTGTTAATAAATAAATAACATACAGTGGGCAAAAGAAACCTGGCGGAGTTACTAATTTTCAAATGACGGGAACCTACCTCAGAAGTCTAGAAAGTGTTAATAAAAAAAACGAAGAAAATAGTTCTATGTCACAAAGAACTGTTACAAAATATATTTAAAACTTTAGATATTATCGCATTTTTACGGTTGTGGCATGCGTTTTTTAATCTGAAAACAGAATAGTGAATACTTACTAATGAATATAGAAAATTTTCGTCGTTTTCCCTACTCATTATTCAGGACACTTTCAGAGATAAGAAATTTCTGGTTTTTCACCACCACTAATTTAATTTAATGCATAAATACTTTTGGTATATTTAAAGCAATGTGTCACGATTACACAAGATAGAAATTATTTTATAAAAAATAGAGGTAGCAATACATTTGGAAGTTCCTGAGTGTCCTGATAAAAGGGCGGAGAGTACGACCCCTGCTGTCAACAATTTGTTAAAGTAGGTGAGGCTCGTTAAAAGAAAAAAAAAAAAAAAAAAAAAAGGTTATACGTTACTTGCGTTCTTACAAGAAACAGCAAAAAACGTAAAACAGGTTTCTTGTATACATGATTAATTACCGAAACGTCAGTGGAAGCCCTCTGTTGAGACTCAAAAAGATTTTGGGTTCCGCCTGTTTGTCTATCTGTCGCGTGACAGAGGCCGCAAACATCACGCTATTAACTTGAAATTTGGTACACATGTTCATGATCCCGACGAAATCAGCTGCATAGTATTGGGTGGTGCATTCCATTTGTGGTTCGTGTATAGGGACACGCCAAAATTTTTCTTATCATTACGGCAGAATTTGTATGTACCGCGATAGCGGCCGCAAAAATAATACTATCCACTTGAAATTTGGTACACATGTTCATGAGCTCAACAGAAATAGCTGTATAGTGTCAGATGTGTATTCCATTTGTCGTTCGTGTACAGAACACGCCAAAGTGTATTTCATCATTACGGACTATGGGAAAAATTTGTATGTACCGCAATAGCGACCGCAAAGACTTGCAAATTGGCACACACGTTGAAGCTTTGCTTAGAAATAGCTGTATATTTTTTTATGGCTATATTGTTTACTAGCCGCCTTCGACAACCATCTGGTTCGCGACCCTTGAAAAATCCGACCTTACGAAACTCCCACTCGGTGGCACCTGCGGCGCCTTTATCCCTTTTCAGGTCTTACAACAGCTTATTGACATATAGTGAAAATAGCTTTATTGAAAAATATAATCGCAGTAAATTCCCGCTCGGTAGCGGCTGCGGCGCCCTCTTCCCGTTTCAATTTCTGAAACAGCTTGTTCGCTCACCATGTTATGATCTTTCAAATTTCTGACTTTAGCAAAGTCCCTCTCGGGGGCGCCTGCAGTGCCTTATCCCCGTTTCATAACTTACAACACCATCCTCGCTCATTAGAAATTGAAATATTGACATTTTAAAACAGTAAAGCGCCATCTGGCGGTAGAAATTTCTGTTATCTGCTTTTCAATTCAAAATCAACAAAACTTTCAAATGATGTATCACTCATGGAATTATTTTAATTAGTAGCTGAATTACAAAAGAAAACCTAATCAGGACACCTTAAAACGTGTAAATCAGGTGAAATCTCGAATTCCCCTTTCGATAATATAAAAGTACTTTAATATATCTTTCGAATGATGTATTAAAAATAATTCAATCATAATTAGAAATTTAAATATTGAAATTTTAAATTATTCCAGCGCTATCTGTTGGTAGAAATTTCTGTAATCTACTGTTCAATTCCAAATCAACAGTGCTTTCCAATGATGTATTACTTATGAAATTATTTTAATTAGTAGCTGAAATACAAAAGAAAACCTAATCTGGAGACCTTAAAACATGTAAATCAGGTGAAATCTGGAATTCCACTTTCGATAGTACTTTAAAATATCTTTCGAATGTTGTATTAAAAATAATTTAATCATAATTAGAATTTGAAATACGTGTATTAGAATAAAATTAATTTGCAATTAAAATGTAAAATAAAATGTAAATTTTTTGTTTCTTGATTCTCCGAAATCGATGAAATTTGAACTGCAACTTTATTTTGTGATGTTAGAACTGTATAGTAAGTTTTGTGTGAGACAAAGAAAAATTGAAGAATTATGAAATTTGCAATTTTTAATCCCACTTCAAGAACATGTGACATTAATGATTTCCAGATGTTTTGTTTCCGTTCCAGACAGCGGAGAAAATAGTCTGCTGTTAGAATGTTTCTTTTTAAGCAATTAGACATAGATTCTTGGTCATTTTTCGATCGACATGGGTCGACATTTTAATTAATGTCTCCGCTACTGATTAAAATTTTTAATTTCTGTTTTCACTACCCCCTCGGGAAGGTTTCTAAGCACCCGTATGTCAAATTTTAGGGTCAATCAGTAGGGGCTTAAGGTATAAATGCGCAGACAAAGAAGCAGACAGACATTTTCCTTTACTATTATAGATAAACTGCGTACAGGATTTCGTTTAAACGCATTTGAACATTACATTGATATTAAACAAAATGAAATTAGCGTACGTGAATAAGGTGCTAAAATTGGTGTTGTTTGAAGAAAACGTGTGCTCTTAAGCTTTCTAATTAATGTACAGGACTTTATAAAAGTGTCCCGACAATGTCACATAATCATCGAAACTATGTTAAATTTGGAACAATTATGAATTAAAAACGAAAAATAAGCTGAATAGTTTTTACTGGTGTATACAATGTTTTCGGTTCGTTTACAGGGACATAAAAAAGAATTTCGTGACATTAGAGCCTATGGACAATTTTTTATTTAAGCAGATGTTAATGTATTTATGCTCCATTGAAAAGAATGGAATTAACATACATTGTAAAGATGTTTAAAAACATGTTTTCTCTTTAAAAAAATGTATAGACTAAATAATTTATTTATGGGATCACACAAAAGAGTTCCGATGACGTACTTTTATCATCCAAATGACGTCAAATTAGTCTGAAAAATTAATAAGTTATACTTAATTAGGTGCATTCTTATTATTACAGTATATAATAATTGTGGCTACATTTCCGGGATACATAAAAAATTTTCGTACTATTGCGGTCTATCGTTGGTATTTCTTAAAAGCGTATTTTAATATCATTACACCCCCATTAACTATAATGGAATTTTACTGGAATTGTAAAAATATGTTTTTCGGTGGAAAAGTGTGGAAATAGAATTGATAATTAGTTTAAAGGGTCACACAAAATAATTGCGATATGCTA
Source organism: Salticus scenicus (assembly GCA_963930645.1). NCBI lineage: Eukaryota > Metazoa > Arthropoda > Arachnida > Araneae > Salticidae > Salticus > Salticus scenicus. The sequence continues at coordinate 241,944,074 of OZ005653.1, read as the reverse complement.
TGTAATCTTCTTGCCTGAAATTTGATGCAAATATTTATAAATTTCAGGGAAATAATAATAGACTGTCAATTACTATGAATACATATATATATACATATATATATATATGATAGTATAGAAAGAGAGATACAGAGGGGGTTAAGGGGGTGTCAGCCCCCCCCCCCCCTCAGGAACGAATCTGTTTATGTAGCAAGTCAATCGAATTATTATACACATTATATAATAAGGAATAAATAAAAATGACCAGTTGAATAATGTACCCTGTGTGATGCGAATAGGATTTTGAGGTTCCTGATCTGCACATCCACTAGTTTAAGCCGATTTGCATTTAAAGATACTTATGAGTTAAAATTATGATTTATAATTATTGAAATCTTTACCTTTAAATGAACATTTTAAATTAAAACGTACCTTTTTCAAATTACTGCTTCCTTGCAGATTTGCCCCCTTGTAATTATACCTCTTATAGATATATAGTTTATGTAAGTGTTTTAAGAAATATTATATTGCACATTTTGGATGAATAAAAATCTAAAATGTAAAAGGTTTAAAAATGACTTAAAAATTTTGAATATAAAACCTTGTACACTTTAGACACCACGGATACAGTACCTATGACATGTTTCGAAGCAATAGAGTTTTAAAAAAATACAAAATAAATAAATAAATAAAGTAATCGAAAACTTACTTATAACAAGGCTATACAGCATAAAAAAAAACTCATCTGCGTAAATCGAAAATTATAAAAAAAAAAAACATTTCTGTTGTCGTCAGAAACGAAAGCCTATGTGTTTCTATGGGCAAATAATTCTCATATTAATGCATTACGTTCATTATAACTCATTGTTAATACATATTGTTAAAATCCATTTTCACATTTAAAAAATTTACAAATGTTAAATTCATTGTTTTCTGATAATTATTATCATTCTAATTTTTAATTTTTGATATTTAATTTCTTAACCTTTGACTACAGAAGTCGTCAGTAAGCGATTAAGTAAATCTTTGTCGCATTCCGGAAAACAAAAAGAGGCGATTCGTACTATTTAACATTTTAAATCCGCTTATTTTCCGTATTCAAACAGCAAGTTCCGCCTTTTGACACTCTTCTAAAATATATTACAGTTCATTATACCTTCCAACAATATAATTAATATTCCCAGAACTGCCAGCATTCTAATTAATAATCCGGAAATTTCCTAACATACACCTTTTTTAGTACGAGCCTTTTTTAGAGTACTTTTCTTCTTATTTCATTGAAAATATATTTAAAGAGAATCTCCTTATATTATTAAAATCTGTACGCGTGTGTGTTTTTGTCTGTGTGTGTGTGTGTCTGTGAGAAATGGCTTGAAACGGATAAGGCTCCGCCGCTAATGGTCGCACGGACTTCGAACAGGTACCGTCGGACAGAAAATTTATCGCAGATGTACGATATGTAATTTGCTAAACGATGCAGCCCTCATTAGCGGAGATATTAATTAAAATGCCGACCATTGTCTAACGAAAAAACGATTCGAAATCGCGGGCGACGGCCATTTTGTTACGGAACAGCCTACCTCGAAAGAAAAAGCAAAGAGAAAAAATTTCGGGGGTTTTTGTAAAGCGATCCTGTTTGAACGGTTAGACGTATCGAAATGCACCAATACCGATTCTTACGGTACAATTTTTTTTTTTTTTTTTTTTTTTTAAATACGGATTTTTTATATTTTTAAAAAAAGTTTTAAAAAGGGTCGAAAATTTTTCTTTTTCGCGATTGTCTTTTTCGAAACGCCCTGTATGACCGAGTAAAAGTTCCATTTCTTAACAACTGGTATACAAAGAAAGGCCATTTAATCCTCTTTCGAACCATATAAACATTTTTACAAAATACGGATTAGCGATCCATATTTTTAGATTTTACGAAACATCGATTTTTTCGCAAAACATTTTATAACTCAAAAGCGTTTAGAGATAAATCATTTCTTTCTTTTTTTTTTTTTTTTTTTGTATATGGATCTAGCTTTCATAATTAATTTCCCAAAAGATTGAGCGAAAATTTCAAAAACTGAATAAGTTATAAATTTTTTAATTTTACACTTGAAACCTATTGAAATAGAATACCCGACCTTCCTTCGATGAGATTCTATTACGTGTTCATTGCCGCTTTTCGTTACCATGGGAACCAGTTCAACGAAGAGAGATTTCTGCTTTCTCGACGAAAGCAAAGAAAAAAAAAAAAAAAAAAAAAAAAAGCAGCGATAAATGACGTCACGTGTTTTGGTTCTGCGATTAAAAATCGCAATACGCGTATTTCAATTTCTCAGCTACTAATTAAAATAATTTCATAAGTAATACATCATTAGAAAGCTTTTTTGAATTGGAATCGAACAGTGGAATACAGAACTTTGTACCGCCAGATGGCTCAGTAATATTTTCAAATTTCAATATTTCAATTTCTAATTATGATTAAATTATTTTTAATACATCATTCGAAAGATATTTTAAAGTTCTTTTATATTATCGAAAGTTTTCACCAGATTTACACGTTTTGAGGTGTCCTGAATCAATTTTCTTTTATGCCGCTGTAATATTTTCAAATTTCAATACTTCAATTTCTAATTATGATTAAATTATTTTTAATGCATCATTCGAAAGATATTTTAAAGTTCTTTTAAATTATCGAAAGTTTTGAACAGATTTTCACGTTTTGAGATGTCCTGAATACGTTTTCTTTTGTATCTCAGCTACTAATTAAAATAATTTCATAAGTAATACATCATTGGAAAGCTTTATTGAATTAGAATTGAACAGTGGAATACAGAAATTTGTACCGCCAGATGGCGCTGTAATATTTTCAAATTTCAATATTTCAATTTCTAATTATGATTAAATTATTTTTAATACATCATTCGAAAGATATTTTAAAGTTCTTTTAAATTATCGAATGTTTTCACCTGATTTACACGTTTTGAGGTGTCCCGAATCAGTTTTCTTTTATGGCGCTGTAATATGCGCAGAGCGCACGGGGCTGCGCTGCCAAAGGCAGTGGGGACCCGGTGCGAGTTTTTACCCGATGAGAAATGATTTTTTTTTAGGGGGCACGAAGGCTCAGGGAAGGAATACGCGCGCAGCGCGCACGGGACTGCGCTGCCGAAGGCAGGGGGGACCCGGTGTGAGTTTTTACCCGATCAGAAATGATTTTTTTAGGGGGCACGAAGGGTCAGGGAAAGAATAAGCGCGCGCAGCGCGTGTATCCCTTAAGTTGTGCGCTTTTTTTTTGTTAGGGGTACAAAGGGTCAGGGAAGGAATACGCGCGAGCAGTGCGTGTATCTCTTAAGTTGTGCGCGCGCACGGGACTGCGCTGCCGAAGACAGTGGGGACCCGGCCGACTTTTTACCCAATCACAAATGATTTTTTTTAATTTCTTTTCTTAACACTAAAAGTTACTGTTAGTGATTCATTTGAAAATACTGACCCGCTAGCGGGCGAAGCCCGCTAGTTATTATAAAAATGTGTGGTGTGGAAATATGGTCAGGTACTAACAATATTCCGGTGTATGGTGTCAGCTTGTATTCCGTAAATTGTTAGTATCCGTATCTTTTTTTCGCGCCACATTTAACCCTTATCTCTCGTATGTCCCTTCTGAGGGAACATTAAAAAATCGGGCCACGCCTTAAGTTGTTTCTCTGGAAGTGAAATGTTATTTTTCTAAAACGTGTAACTGTAGGCTACCTTTTGGCTACCGGAAAATTTTAACAGACAGATTTATTTTATTTAATGATGAAATAAAATAAAACAAATTATTATAATTTTTCGGTAGCCAAAAGGTAGTAAGTTGGAAACTTTACGTGTGACGTTTTAAAGGAACGCCAAAAGGCGTGTCTTACGGAAAATATGCCAAGCGCAAAGGGTTAATTCTGTACTAAGTATAAAGGATTTAAGTCCAAAAATGCCGATTTTAAGTTAAGTACATAGTCAGACTCAGAAAAAAAATTCTCTATCGACTGGTATAAAGGATTTAAATCCATGTCATTTAGCCTTTGAGTAAATCCATTGGTAAAAAAAGATTCAAGTCGGAAATTTAGCATTAATCTTTGGTATAAAATATTTAATTCAAATTTTTCGACTCAGAAAAAAAATTCTCTATCGACTGGTATAATGGATTTAAATCCATGTCATTTAGCCTTTGAGTAAATCCATTGGTAAAAAAAGATTCAAGTCGGAAATTTAGCATTAATCTTTGGTATAAAATATTTAATTCAAATTTTTCCCTTTATTAAATGAAGATTGACAATCACTGAATGGTATGACTAGTTTTTAGTTAGTTTAACTTTATTTTTCATCTCCTGAAAAATCAAGAATATGGACTTAAATCCTTTATACTTATCAGTTATCAGTACAGAATTTAGAGTAATTTTCTTTAAATGCATACATGCCAATCTAACCCAGAAGGTTTTTAGCTTCCGCCTCTTTTTATACAACACTTAAGAGTAATTCTATTCAGACAGATTTTCGATTAAGTAAGAAGAAAAGCACTCTAAGAAAGGACTGGTGTGAAAAGATAGGCGGAATGGGGCGGGACTTGCAATCTTCCGGGTTAAGCTGGCAAGTATGTAAATGTAATTACGATTAAGTATGAAGAAATATACTCTAAATAATGACTGTGTGAAAGTAAAGGCGGGTACTAACATTTTTACGGAGTATTAATTAGAACTGTGAGGTATGCAGTACATAGTAGAAATTAGAGCAGATATCGTAATGTTTGTCCACATTTTAACACTTACATAAACTATACATCTGCAAGAGGTTTAACCACGAGGGAGCAAATCTGCAAGGAAGCAGTTATAAAAAAAAAAAGTACGTTTTGATTTACAATTGTCATTAAAAGGTAAAGATTTCAGTAATTAAAAGTAATAATTTTAAAGCCTAAGTATCTTTAAATGCAAATCGGCTTAAATTTATCATGTATGCTGAAAACCTGCTTTTACGTTTTATGCTGTTTCATGTGAGAACGCAGATAACATAGAACTATGTTTTTTTTTTTTTCTTTGCAACGAGCCACACCTATTTTAGCACATTGTTGTTAGGGTAATTTCTCTCCTCATCAGTAAGCCCCTCCCCGTCTTTTCGTTTTCCCGATTAAAAAACACCTCCTGCAAACATAAGAAGGTGACGATATCCAAAGTTTTAAATAAATTTTGTGAAAGTTTTTTTGCATCATGTAACTATTTTCTTCGTTTTTTGATTAAAATATGAAAACGTTCTATTTAGAAGCCTGGGAAAAGAAAAGAAAAATAATAATGATAATAAATACATGAAAAATCTTAATTGTTGTTTAGAAAATTAATGTTTGGTGCGAAAAGTAAATGTATTATTCATATTTTTGATAAAATTGGAATGTGAATCGTATTATAGGTTATAATTTAAATGAATTTCTCAATAACCATTTATAATTTAACAAAGTTTTACATAAATTTACACAAGCTCCATGTTTTTTCGTGCTGTCCTGATTCTAAAATTCTAAAACTTTTGTGAAATGTACCTGTTTTTTTTAAAAAAAGAGAAAAATTCTCTAATTAACTTAAAAACAACCTTCAAATTTGAAATGTAGACACAAATTCATGTTAACTGATATAGACTACATCTTTGTAGGTTAACACATGATGCTACTGTAATTGCAATAGACATAGCAATTTATAAACTTTAACACCAGAAATTATACATTACAAAATATAAATGAGTCATGTAGCCGTGTAAAAAGCATCAAGAGAATCACAGACTAAGACTAGCGTCTCGCCGCAGCGCCGGCTCCCTACAAAAATGCTAACTGAGCATGCGTACAGATTTGGATTTTTGGAAGTTGTTTCTGATACAGTTTATTATTTTTACTTAGCTTAAAAAAAACCTTGAATTACAATACAAATTTAAAATATTTATTTTTATGTTTAAATAGTAAACAAAAATTATTTTATTTAAATTTTAATTATTATATATACTTGTTTAAATTTGTTAAATATGTTATTTAAATTACTTCTTTTTAAAATTCCTTTAATGCAAAAATGTTTCAAATGACAAAAACATCCCCCCCCCTAAATATTTCTTTCCATATTTTATTACAACAATTGCAATTTATGAATTAATAGACTACAAAGAGAATTTGAAAAATAGACCAGGTAAAATGTTTTATTAAAAAATAACAACTTTTTTTTTTTAAGGAAAATTAATAGATAGTTAAAAAAATTCTTTAAAAACGAAACTGCCATTTTCTTGAAATAACTTCAGTACAAATTTAAATTTATTGCATTTTTATCTATTAAACAGTTTATTTTATTTTACTTAGCTTGAAAAAAAAAAAAAAAAAAAAAAAAAAAAAGAAAGAAAGAAAGAAAAACGTGGATTGCAATAAAAATTTATAATAGAATTTTTAAATATGTAAAATATTTATTCTTATTTTTACGTTTAAATAGTAAACAAAAATTATTTTATTTAAATTTTAATTATTATTTAAACTCATTTAAATTTATTAAATATGTTATTTAAATTACTTCTTTTTAAAATTCCTTTAATGCAAAGATGTTTCAAATAATAAAAACTCTCCCCCTTTCCTAAATATTTCTTTCCATATTTTATTACAATAACTGCAATTTATGAATTTATAGACTACAAAGAGAATTTAAAAAACTGACCAGGTAAAAAGTTTTATTAAAAAACAGCAACCATTTTTTTTTTTTTTTGTGTGTGTGTGTGTGTGTGTGTTAGGAAAATTAATAAATAATTAAAAAAAAAAAAAAAAAGGTAAAAGAGTTCTTTAAAAACTTAAGAAAAGAGTTCTTTTTTTTATTTAAAAGAGTTCTTTTTTTTATTTAAATTACTTCTCAAAAAAAAAAAAAAAAAGGCTCAACAAACATTTATGAATACATTTTTAAGGAGTTTAGTGCTTTATCTTGGTGCTCAGGGCAGGAGCCCCAGGTTCCCGTGCTATAGTCAGGCTTTGACTACAGACGAAAACTTGTTGTCAAAACCTTTTTAATATTTTTTATTTATATGGAAAAATAAAATAAATAAATAAATAAAAATACTACCAAAATATCAGTTTAAAAAAATTTCTTTTCGAATTTGAAATCTGTATTTCAAACAAATTTCTTATCCTAAATTTATTGCACCGGCAAAGAGATTCTATCATCTAAGGTGATAGATGGTAGGAGCTAGCTTTGAATCAGGTACACGCTTGTTAACCTAGTTGTGCGACTTTTCCATGGTCTTCTTAGGAACTCGCATTAGAATGTGCTAGGTCACCTTAAAAAGACTGCCCAGAGAACATCTCACTCAGGCCTAATCCCATATTCAGAAACACACTTTTAAAGATTCTGTAGAAAAATTGCTGCCTTGTGCTGGTGCATTCATGTTGCACATTTGCCTGTTTTTTTTTTTTTTTTTTTTTTTTTTTTGTCTGATGGTGAGTCATGCTTTATTAAATTGAAATAATTGCTGAATGCTTTTACAATTTGAGAAGTTTTCTTATTTTCTTCACATTAATTAACTTAAATAACTCTCATAAAAATATTCTTTTAAAATCTTCGCAGGAATTAGTATTAAATAAAAAAGCAAGTCTCTATGTAGTCTATAATTTCATAAATTGCAGTTATTATAATAAAATATGGAAAGAAATATTTAGGGGGGGCGGGGGGAGTGTTTCTGTCATTTGAAACATATTTGCATTAAAGGAAATTTAAAAAGAAGTAATTTAAGTAACACATTTAACAAATTCAAACAAGTTTATAAAATAATTAAAATTTAAATAAAATAATTTTTCTTTATTATTTGAACTTAAAAATAAATATTTTACATATTTTAAATTTGTAATGAAATCCAAGTTTTTTTTTTTTTTTTTTTTTTTTTAAGCTAAGCAAAAAAAAAACAATAAATTTAAATCTGTATTGAAGATATTTCAAGGATATGGCAGTTTCGTTTTTTTTTTTTTTTTTTTTTTTTTTTTTTTTTTTTTTTCTTAGTTAATTTTTTTAAATTATCTATTAATTTTTCCTAAAAATAAAGTTACTATTAAAAAAAAAAAAAAATAGAAATGTTTAGCGGTGGGGATGTTTTTCTCATTTGAAACATTTTTTGTAATAAAGACTAAAGTAATACACATAAATTAGGAAAATGTGCTAAAAGGGTGATGCCTCGCCAAACTCTGTTTAACTTGCTCGAATCCAACAACTTCCAAAAATCCAAGTCTGTACGCATGCTCAGTTAGCATTTTTGTAGGGAGCCGGCGCTGCGGCGAGACGCTAGTCAGACTAAGGAAGTTTCCTTAGTCTGTGAAGAGATTAAAGCTCAGTCTTTTAATGGTGTAAGTTCGACTTTCACGAGTTGGCCCCTGTCAATCAAGCGTGACGTAGGCAGTGACGATTCTATTACCTTGAAATCGGTTGAGGGTGAAAAGGGAGGTGGTTTACTATCTTTACGAGTTTTGTGACATCTTGGCGAAAATACTGTTTATTATCTATTTACTTATTTTCAAATTTGGAGAACTTTTTGGCTTTCTAATACGTTATATCATTAAAAAATATTTGTTACATTATAACTAATTATTAATACGATGAGGAATGTTATGATTGTCTAAACGATATTTCAAAATTTCGGTTTGCAGTCTTTTTTTTCTCTTCTTCTTTATTTTTCTTTCTTTCTTTCCTTAAGTCCTAATTTGGACCTAGCACCATAAAAAAAAAATACCAATCTACCAAACTTTTTTTCTTTTTGCTTTCTTTCTCTAAAAAATAAAAAATAAATAAATAAAATTGTAAAAAAAAAAAAAAAAAAAAAAAAAAAAAACTTAAATAAAGACTCTGCACTTCTGAAATTAATTTTTTTTTTTTTTTCTTTTCTTTTCTGTCTTTCTCTCTCTCTCTTTTTTTTAATTTTTTTTTTTTTTTTTTTGACAAAATACATAGAAATGAAAAGCCATTATAAGAATAATATAAGAGATTATCTTTCTTTTTCTTATCTGATGTGTATGCAAATATTCTGAGAGCTATTGCGCATAATACTGTAAATTATGTGTACAGCTCAATTTATTTTAATAAAATTCCCCATTTATTTATTCAGTATTTTTTAAAATGTTTTTCTTTTCTTTAAAAAAGAAAAAAAAAAAAAAAGTATAGCGTAAAACCTTTTTCTCATTTTTATTTTTTAAATGTTTTCAAAGAAAATTATTTATTTCCTGAAATACAAAATAAAATGCGTGGACAATAATTTATAATCCATAAAAGCAGCACGATTTTTTTTTCTTGTTTAAATTTATTGCTCAAAACTTCTTTATACAAATAAGGCATTAGTGTCTGTTGAAATTTCAGACATGATTGAAAAGTGTTTTTTTTTTTTTTCCTTTTAGTTTATGTGTCATTGATTTTTAAATATTAACACATGCTCCTTTTAATAGCAAAAGATTTCAGCTGGCGAAAAGTAAAAAGTATTGGATTGATGTGTTATTTTCATGGCAACCTTCTTTTTTCCCCACCCATTCATTCTTTTCACTTTGTGCACCCCTTCCTTAAAGTAAACTCTTCTAAAAGAAGGAGGGACGAAATGCCAACTCGTGAAAGTTGAACATAGATGCGGTGGCTGTTGATAGCTTAAAGGATGATCGTCTGATCTAAATTGATACTAGCGTCTTGCCGGCGACAGGTAATTCACACGCTTTCCTGCAGATTTTGCGCATGCGTCGTATGTCGGCGCTGAATTTTAATCATGTGTTTATTTCCTATTTTATTTTCATCCAAGACCTTCTTTGGTAGTGCTGCCATCTGATGGTCAATATAACAATTTGAATTAGTTTCCATGTCAAATCAAACAAAATTTTCAACCTTTAAGATTTCAACGAGTATATTTTCTAATTTTTGTATCTCGTTGGGTTTTCCTATAATTAATAATAATAATAATAAAAAAAGAATAACATTATTGTTTAGTTTGTGCAAACTTAAATTTCCCAAGTTCTACAGGCATAGAGGGCTGTTTCAAACCTCATTTTAAAGAGAATTTCATGAGGTTTATTTTAATACGAAGCTTACCTATGGTTGCTAACTTTTTTTATTATTTATTTATTTATTAATTTTTTTTTTTTTTTTAACTTGTATAATAATAAGTTGGCGTTTTAAAAAGAAGTTTCAAAACAGTCTTTTATTATATCATTAGCTACAAATCTTAAAATTTCTAGAGCGGAATAAAATGGATTGTGGGAAAAATTCCATTATTTTTTAATAGTTACAATAAGTTTTTTAATATAACACCTGATCTCACTGTTATCCTTTTTACTTCCTTATACAAAGTTTAAGGAAATATTGTAATGGTATTATAATAGTTATGATATTATTTAAATATATATATATATAAAACTTTTAAAACACGAAACTTTTTTTTTTTTTTTTTTAATGGAATGATATTTGGATCACTCCATGTCAACCAAACTAATCATTCATCCTGACCATTTTAGATTTCAACAAGAATTACAGTATTTATTTTCCTTAAAAATAAAAAAATAATTATAAAAACATTGTTATTTATATCTGTTTGAGGTTTCAGGTAATAACTTTTTTAAATTTGAAAATGTATTTTTTTTTTTATATATATATATAAAATTTTTATAACGTTCACATCACTGAATTATTTTCAATTTGAAAATTGGTTGTCTAATTAACACTAAACTCACCATGTCCATGATGCACAATCTATAGAAAACATGCAGCATTTAGAATATTAGCCATAGGGAAAATATATTTTGTTATTTATATATTAAATTACACGTCAATTAAACAAGTTATATATTGCAGAATAGGAGATATTTTGTAATAGAATAAATATCTTACAAAAAACTTTTAACATATAATTTTAACTGGGGCATTTAAAATCAACAAAGCATTTTCTAAACATAGAATGTTTTCTGTCAAGCACACATATGGAGGAGCAAAGAGGAAGGGGGGGGGTATTTTCTCATTTTTTATGTTATTAATGACATTAGTTTCTTTAGTACTCCTCCTTGGGAAAAATTCAAAAGTGACAGCCAATATTTTCTGATAAAGATAAAATATTAAAGGAAGATTTTTTTAATTTTGCCATATTATTATTTAACGGAGGGGGAGGGGGGGGGGGGAATTAGAATAGAAAAACTAATTCTTATGCAATAAGTGAAAACGTTTGCAGTAATAATAATAAGAATAATAGGAAGACAATTTATTTCACACAAATTAATGTAAAGTATTAATTGTTTAAATGTAAAAGTTGCTTTCATTTTTTCGTTTTTTTCAAAACTGAATTAAGTGATCTTTAAAAACTGCGTATGTGCTATCAGTTTATTAAATTTATTGTATTGCTCATTTACAAAATTCTTTGAAACGACTACATCTAGAAGAACATCTTTTATTCCTGTAAATATTTAGTAATTTCTTAAGCTCTTTTATTTGGCATAATCATAGGTTTTTAATTTTAACCCCTTAACTGTGGCATATTTTTCAAAAACACGTCTACAGGATCCCCATTTTTCTCTAATTAAAAAAAAAAAAAAAAAAAAAAAAAAAAAGTTAATAATAAATATACGAATAATATATATATTTATTTTGTACATATTTCCAAATGCGTTATATATATTTTAATAATGGCTGATACTTTCATGTACCCTAAAATATTAAAGGACCCACGTGGGGCGTGGTCACTGCCCGAACTAGATTCCAGCGACACAGGCAAGGGGTTAAACTACATTTGTAAACGGACAATAACAACTAAATGCAGAGTTTCCAACTTTTATCATTTATTCACGAGAATTTTTAGCCCCACCTTTTTCTTCGCACCAGAAATTTTGTAGATTATTTCTCTCGAATACCTGACAACGATTAAATAACAAGAAAATAATTTTTCATTCTTTCCGGTAAGAAAAAGAGGCGGGGCTAATAATGCTCGTGAATAAATTATAAAAGTTGGGAACTCTGACTAAATGTTCGAAAAGTCCAGTACAGTACTTCCATATTTCTTTTTTTTTCTTTTTTTTTTTTTTTTTTTTTTTAACAACTGTAATTTTATCAATCTAATTTACCAAACAAATTCTTTGAGAAAGAACTGTATCTAGAAGAACATATTTTAGGCCTGTAAATATTTAGAAATTTCTTAAGCTCTTTTAATTGGCATAACCATGGTTTTTTAATTTTTAATCTACATTCACATCAAACAACTGCAGTATTATTGTGATTAAACGTAGGTGAAGATAAATATAATATGATACACAATTATTATTAACATTTTTTAAAGTAATTTAAAAATAGTTTAATATTTTTTTTTAAGATAACTTTTTAATTACAATAAAATCGAGAAAATTACTATATGTACTTGAAACATGTAAAATATTAAGATATTATATACACTAGTGGATCTGCAGATCAGGAGCCTCAACGTCCTATTTGCATCAGACATTTTTCAATAGGTCATTTTTATTTATTTCATATTATATAATAGTATATATTGATTCGATCGACTTATTACCATAATGAGATACATTCCTGAGGGGTGCTGCCGCCCCCCTCAACCCCCGCTGTATCTCTCTTTCTATACCTATTTGTATATCATATAAAGTGTTACGGAATTGTAAATAATTGCATTTATTTTTGTATAAATTTTTTCAAAGAGGCTTACTAAGTCGATAATATGCTAATTTTGTGCATTTCTAGTCGTTTTAGAGTTAAAATAGCCTAATTTTCCTTTAAAAACGAATTGAAAAGCTCCAATAAGGGAAGAAATGGATTTGGCGCCAAATTTGGCGACTGTTTCCCTCCTTGGCGATTTTTTTGGCGACCGTGGCGAGAAAATCCTTATTAGGGATATACCAAATATGGAAGCTCTAATCTCATTGGCTGATGAGATACGATAATTTTCCAGAACAGTCTGTGTTCGATAGAATAGTATAAAAGGAGCATTTTTTAGCCAAGGCTTCCAATCTCAGATCTGTGTCGGTTTCGTCAAATGCTTGCTTTTCTTTGAGCCTCTTTGAATGTGACTTGCTTTATGTGTTATTGCTAAACAGTTTGTACTGTTGTTTTGCTGTTAACGGCTGTTGTTTAAGCTATGTTTACTGGTTGAATTGAAGCTGATACTTGGTTTATAGACCTGTATTCTTCTGGAACTTTCTGTGAATAAATCACTGAATTTTTGCAAGTTTCGCCTTTCATTCTCGGACAACTTACAAAACCCCAAGTACGCAACAATATGCATTCTTATTAAACGACGGTCTTGTATTATTTCCCGGAAATTCATAAATACCGAATTTCATACAAACAAAATTACATAGCATATCGGAAATATTTTGCGTAACCTTTAAACTAATTATCAATTCTATGCCCACAATTTTCAACATGAAAACAGGCTTTTAAAATTCTAATAAAATTTCATTATATTTGATGGGCTGTAACCATGTTAAAATACACTTGTAAGAAATACCGACTATACACCATAAAAGTACGAAATTCCTTTATGTATCCCGGAAAAGTAGCCACAGTCATTATAAACGCCAATAATAAGAATAAATCTAATTAATTATAACTCATTAATCTTTCAAACTAATTTGACATCATTTGGATGATTACAGTACATACTCGGAATTATTTTGTGTGGTCCCATAAATTATTTAGTCTATACATAACCTTTTTTTTAGAGTAAACATGATTTTAAGCATCTTTATAATGTATGTTAACTTTATTAAGTTCAATTCAGCATAAACGCATTAAAGTGCGCGCTTAAATTAAAAATTCGTCCATAGGCTCTAATGTTACGAAATTCTTTCGTGTGTCTTTGTAAACGAACCATAAACATTGTATACACCAGTAAAAACTATTCAGCTTATTTTGCGTTTAAAATTAATAATTGTTCCAAATTTAACATCGTTTGGATGACTAAGTGACATTGTCAGAACACTTTTGTAAGGTCCTGTACATTAATTAGAAAGCTTAAGAGCACATATTTTCTTCAAGCAACATAAGTTTAAGCATCTTACTCACGTACTCTAGTTTCATTTTCTTCATTGCAAAGTAATGATATTAGAATGCGTTTAAACGAAATTCATCCCATACGCCGTAATGTTAAGAATTTTGGCGTGTCCCTGTACACAGTTTATAAAAAATATAGCAATGAAAATTATACAGCTACTTATATGGAAAGCTGGAATGTGTGCGCCATTTTGCAAGTCAATCGAAGGATTTTTGCGGCCGCTATTGCGGTACATACAAATTCTTCCCATAGGCCGTGAGGATAAGAAAAATTTTGGCGTGTCCCTGTACACGAACAACAAAGGGAATACACACCTAACACTATACAGCTAATTCCGTTGGGCTCGTGAATATGTGTACCAAATCGCAAGTCTATAGCGTTATTTTTGGGGCCGCTATCGCGGTACATACAAATTCTTCACATAGGCCGTAATGATAAAAAAAACTTTGGCGTGTCCCTGTACACGAACTACAAATGGAATGCACACCCAAAACTATACAGCTAATTTCGTGTGGATCATAACCATGTGTACAAAGTTTCAAGTCAATAGCGTGGTTCTTACGGCCGCTGTCGCACGACAGACAGACAGACAGACGGACGGACCGACGGAACCCAAAATCCTTTTGAGTCTCTACAGAGGGCCTCCACTGACGTTTCGGCAAAAATTGAAGTCAATAGCTTGATTTTTGCGGCGGCTATCGCGGTTAATACAGATTCTTCCCATAGGCCGTAATGATAGAAAATCTTTGGCGTGTCCCTGTACACGAACAACAAATGGAATACACACCTAAAACTATACAGCTAATTCCGTTGGGCTTATGAACATGTGTACCAAATTGCAAGTCAATAGCGTGATTTTTGTGGCAGCTATCGTGATACATACAAATTCCTCCCATAGGCCGTAATGATAAGAAAAACTTTGGCGTTATCCCTGTACACGAATTACAAATGGAATACACACCCAAAACTATACAGCTGATTTCGTGGGGCACATGAACACGTGTACCAAATTGCAAGTCAATAGCGTGATTTTTGTGGCAGCTATCGTGATACATACAAATTCCTCCCATAGGCCGTAATGATAAGAAAATTTGGCGTGTCCCTGTATACGAACTACAAATGGAGTACATACCAAAAACTATACAGCTAATTTCGTGGGGCTCATGAAAACGTGTGCCAAATTTCAAGTCAATAGCGCTATTTTTGCGGCCGCTATCGCGATACATACAAATTCCTCCCATAGGCCGTAATGATAAGAAAAACTTTGGCGTGTCCTTGTATACGAACTACAAATGGAGTACATACCAAAAACTATACAGCTGATTTCGTGGGGCTCATGAACACGTGTACCAAATTTCAAGTCAATAGCACTATTTTTGCGGCCGCTATCGCGATACATACAAATTCCTCCCATAGGCCGTAATGATAAGAAAAACTTTGGCGTGTCCCTGTATACGAACTACAAATGTAGTACATACCAAAAACTATACAGCTGATTTCGTGGGGCTCTTGAAGACGTGTACCAAATTTGAAGTCAATAGCGCTATTTTTGCGGCCGCTATCGCGATACATACAAATTCCTCCCATAGGCCGTAATGATAAGAAAAACTTTGGCGTGTCCTGTATACGAACTACAAATAGAGTACATACCAAAAACTATACAGCTGATTTCGTGGGGCTCATGAACACGTGTACCAAATTTCAAGTCAATAGCGCTATTTTTGCGGCCGATATCGCAATACATACAAATTCCTCCCATAGGCCGTAATGATAAGAAAAACTTTGGCGTGTCCCTGTATACGAACTACAAATGGAGTACATACCAAAAACTATACAGCTGATTTCGTGGGGCTCGTGAACACGTGTACCAAATTTCAAGTCAATAGCGCTATTTTTGCGGCCGCTATCGTGATACATACAAATTCCTCCCATAGGCCGTAATGATAAGAAAAACTTTGGCGTGTTCCTGTATACGAACTACAAATGGAGTACATACCAGAAACTATACAGCTGATTTCGTTGGGCTCATGAACACGTGTACCAAATTTCAAGTCAATAGCGCTATTTTTGCGGCCGCTATCGCGCGACAGACAAACAGACAGACACAGCCCAAAACCGTTTTGAGTCTCAACAGAGGGCCTCCACTGACGTTTCGGCAACAACATAAAATCATACGTTTCGAGAGTTTTTAGGGCCCTCATCAGCGATGATATGAAAAAGCAAACGTTCAACCAAACAGAAAAAATTCCTCTACAAAAGCGCGGTGTATTCACTTTTTTTTTTTTTTTTTTTTTTTTTTTTTTAACAATCATTAAATTTATTGTATTGCGAAATACAAGTGAATGTTATAGATGAAAATTTTGTGATGTCCGCAGCATACTAGCCATTTTTGGTTTTTAGAAACATAATACATCGTAATCAATGCACTTTAGAAAGTTTATTATTATTATTATTATTATTATTATAGTAAAGTATCGGTACACTGTAAAGAGGAAAAAATAAAAGTTGAATAAATCACCATAACAAATATATATATATGAAAGACATCTTTGAAATTCAAATTTAAAAGAATGTATTTTTGTTTCTATGTTAAAGTTTCCTTAAATTGTCTTTTCTTCATAATAAACCTATAAGAAGTACATACAGTATTTGAAAATATCCCCTTAAAGGTTTTCTCTGTATGCAGCAAATGATCAAAGTTTCGGAAAATAAATGGAAATCATGCTTTTATAAAACAGTACTTCTTATGTTTGTGATAACGAGAGTTTCAAAGTATTGTAATGTTTAAAAAGTATTTTCAACAAAAGCATTCTTAAAAAGTAAACTTTTATGTCTTATTAATGCATTGCATTCTCGTAGAAAGTGAAAACTATGTATTTTTCTATCATGTTTTTCAATAGAATAAATATTTCTATTTTTCAGTTAAAACAAATTTTGTTAAGAAAAATTGTACACGATTTTCTTGATATCAAATATAATATTGTTTTAATGAATAAACCTTAAATATATTTATTTAAAAATAAAAATTTTTAGACATGCAATGTTAAAAGTATCATTTATATTTACAAATACATCGATAATGTTTACACATCTGTCTTATTACATATATTTTTTAAATAGCTTTCTCTCTCTCTCTCACTTTTTTTTATTAATACATACACACACGTACACTATTGTATAAGAGTATTGCAAAATTTAAAATTCTAACTTTTTTTAGTTAATATTTTTTAAATGATTTTTTTTTTTTTAATCAGTAAGCTAAATAGTTTAAAGACAAAGTTTAAGTAAGTTGTTGAACAAATATAACTATTTATTTTTCTAAAAAACAGCATACATAAAGATTACAGGTTACTAGAAATCAGAATGCCTTTTGGTATCCCGAAATGAAATGCTAGTTCATCTCAGTGCCTTTGAACGATCTGCTAATTTGATTATCGAATTATGCAAAAAAAAAAAGAGAAAAAAAAAAGTTTTTTTTTTTTTTTTTTTTTTTTTTTTTAATTATTGTTCGCACATGCGCAGTTAAAACACCTCTCATAAAAATGCTCCGATTTCTTGAGATATTTCATATATTTGTATTCCAATTGCATTATATTATTTAAATATGTTTTCTCAATTTATCTAAAAGCACCGAAAATTTTCGTTGAAAACACTGCATATTCTAAATAAAAAACTGTTTTTTTTTTTTTCAAACTTTTAAATAAATGTTTATATATTTTTTTTTTATTTACCCGGCTATTGTTACACAAATACATCAGAATGTCGTACAGGGTTTATATTAACACTTTCGCGACCGCTGACGTAAATTCACGTCATTTGAAAATTTGTAGCTGCGCCAGTGGGCGGTTCTTTAGTTTACATAGGTTACATTATTTCTGGACTTTATGAGGGTTGCCAAATTTGGTGTTTTTTTTTAATTAACAGTCACCAATAATTTTTATTTGTAACGTTTGACTAATTACTTCGAAGATTGATAGTGCATTATGTATATCAAATGTCACTTCTCAAAAGTATTGGTGACTATTGAATAAAAAAAAGGCATAATTTGCCAACCTGGACAATATACCCAATATTCACATTTGTGCTTTCAATGCACTACGGATACAAATACTTTGATTAGAAAGAATCTAATTGTAACGAATGTTCATTTATATTATTTACAGAAAATATTCATTTAAACTAATGTAATGTAAAAGAATAACGCCCACAGG
Source organism: Salticus scenicus (assembly GCA_963930645.1). Lineage (NCBI taxonomy): Eukaryota > Metazoa > Arthropoda > Arachnida > Araneae > Salticidae > Salticus > Salticus scenicus. The sequence goes on along the minus strand of OZ005653.1, from coordinate 241,925,856 downwards.
CGGAGCTTACTCTCAAAAAGACAAAACCATGCGGTCGCGAAAGTGTTAACATAGGCTACAGCATAGCTGCCGACATTTTAATTCATTCCGTGGTTCTTTTAGCCTCGCCATTATTTCATACTACTTAAAAAAATATATACATATATATTTTGTTATATCGAAGTTATATATCAAAGAAATGTTTTCTAAAATTATAATGGTGCGAAATAAAGGCGGGGCAAAATAATGCTTCGGAATAAATTAAAATGTTGGAGGTTCTGGTTGCAGTTACAGATCATTTCGTTCTTTTAATGATAAAAGGTGATCGAATAAAATACTGATTTTGCTCAATTTGTTTCTTCCCCTAGTTATTGTCGTAACCTAATCTTCACTGATAAACATGAATAAGATCTTTCATTCTTTACAAATCCAGTGTTTTTGAGCAATTCATCAAAAAAAATAAATTTTTTAATTGAACATACATATAATTTTTCTTGAGAATAATGAAAAGAATGAGAACGAAACCCAAACAATTGAATAATTCACCATAAAAACCCACAAAGACGAATTAGGTAACTAATTAAATTGAATAGGTTTAATAATTTTAATTTATTTGAATAGTTATATATATGTATAACATACAGGGTGTCCAATAATCGGTCCCTGATTTTAAAATTAATTTACTCCTAAACAAAGACAGATAGAAGAATGAAACAAATGGCATGTTTATTTTGAAAGCTGTAAAAGTCTTTTACAGGAGAATCAAAATTACTTAAAAATATTTCCAACAGGTGGCGTTGTAATCAAAGAGCAGAACTTTAGACATTTAAGCACGTATCAGACACTATGACTTTACAGGCTATTTTAGGGCCACTCACTCATTAGCGCCGATTTTTCGGAAAAAATCATCTTTACTCCCAGTGTAATAGCGCACACCGGAGTTGCCCAACTTTTTCAGATATGTCTTGATTAAATTATCTCTATACTCAATTTTTCCTCAGATACATCCAATCAGAATGCGCTATTTTGATACGTCATATTTCCAAGATGGTGAAACAAGGAAATCGTTTAAAGGGAACTTTGAATTGAAATATTAGCGTTAAGCACATTTATTTCAATGTTTAATAATAAGAATTTTGAATTGATCGTTTTTATTTTCGTATGGCGATGTGACAATAGTTGTAACAAAGATTAACTCTCGCGTTCCTAAGATGGGGTCATTTTGACCCCATTTTGAAATTGAAATTTTGTTAACTCCGCCCCATTCAAAAAGTGCGCTAATTCGCCAGAGATAGCAAACGTAACCAGTGGAATGTTGCAACTTCTGAACGATACAAAAAGGCGCGCTGCTGGTGATTTTCGCCAAACGTGCCAAGCGGCACCTGAAAAGCAGTTTTTCTGCAGTAATGCCTTGATCTTGGGAAATCGAGGGTTAAAGTAGAAATAATAGTGCGATATTTTACACAAACGAAAGCGAAATTTAACGCTAATCATTGCGTGTTTTATTCTCGCCAAGAAAAGTGATAAGCGTCAAATGTAGCCTTCTTTCATCCAACTTTCAGGGATGGAACACGGGCGCAGAATTCATACCGGAATCTGTTTAAGAAATTTCCCTACCTCTAATATCGTTGATTTAAGAAGTAGAAAATGTTCTTACATTGATAGTGGTATGAATTCTGCGCCCGTGTTCCATCCCTGAACTTTTCACCTGTCTGTTATAACCTCTACGGTGTTTTCGTCGAGGGAAAATCGGCGCTAAAGTCCACTCAAAAATTGGTTGTTTCAAGAGTTGCCGTGTCTGATAAGCGCTTATTTACGGGTTCGCCCGTTGTGAAGAGTTATTGCCTCATATCACAATTCTTTTCAAAATGCCCATATTTCGCTGTACAAAGGTGGTGCAAGCGAAAAATGAAATTTCAAGACATCTTCCATAGTGTGTCGATAAAATGTTCGCACATGCCTCACAGGTTAATTGTTTCAGTTTCTCTGATATTGTAGGACTCTTCTGGAAGACAGTGTCCTTCGATGCGCCCCACAAATGTAGTTACAAGGCATAATATCGGGGGAATATGGCGAGCATTGCATGCGTTTTCCAGTAAATTTGGGATAATCTAAAGCAATTACTCTGTTATCGAAATATCCCAGAAGAAAGTCAAAAACCTGAACAATGCGGTGTGCAGGGGCCCCATCTGGCATGAACCATGCAGTTTTTAATCGATCCTCTAACAATTGTAGTGTAGCGACAAATTGTTCCAAAATCTCAACGTAACATCGACTTATGACTGTTTGTAACATGATTTTGGGACTACAACATCATCTATTGATGGCATTCGAAACTAAATGTTAAATTTGTGATTAAGATTTTCACAGGCTTCAAAATAAACATGCCGTATGTTTCATTCTTCTACCTAATTTTGTTTTCTAGTAATTTAAATTGCGGGCCGATTATTGGACAATAATTACAAAACTTTGAATAAACACCATAAAATACAATAAACTCGTAACAATTGTTTCGGATCGAAAGAACACAGGCCCCTTCGTCAGGCGAACAAAGTAAGCACGAGTGCTGCAGTCAAAGCGGCAACGTAAAACACCCTGTAAATCTTGCAGTACTTTCGGTTAATAGTGTGAGTATAAGTATGTGTGTTGCTAGTTAACTGGAGTGTTCAAAATTTAATGAATAAGACTATCAAATTACTATAAAAAAATCAATAAACTTAATTTATTAAACATAACAATAACGATGATAAGAACAATGTAATGATAACAATAATGATAATTTTAAGATAAATCATATTAACTAGTTGGCATGGGCAGTCCCTATTCAATTCGCCATCATATATGTGGTCTCATAAATATTTACTACAGGGCTTACTGTAGTCATGTAAAGAGAAATGAACTCGGTTGATTACATAGCAAGGTTCAGACTAAAATGTCACATTCAATAGGCTACCCTCTCTCCAATTTGATTTATTTACTTTATATTAATTTACTGATTTTATTTACTAGGGTTAGTTTCGTATTATTCGTCCATGTTATGAAAATCTTTCATTTCGTGAATGACTTATCAAGTTTTCAAATTCGTTGTCAATGATTTTCATGCCAGTATAACAAATGATATTTTATAAGATGTCCGAGACCTTGAAGAATAAAATATTTCCTATAATAGTACAGTTACCACTTAGCACCCTTTGGCTACCAGGAAATTTTAATATATATATATTACAGTTCACTGATTAAATAAAATAAATATTTCTATTAAATTTTTCCGGTAGCCAAAAAGTGCTAAGTTGGTATCTATGCAGAATAGTCATTTATGAAATTTTTTGCCCCATTCTGATCCGGTAATAAAGTCGTTAATTTCGAATAACGAAGTTCTCAATTTAAAATGTTGTATATCAACAAGGTTCTTGCCAATATCGTAAGTGATATTATAAAAATTTGCTCTACCATTTGATAATCATTTGTTCTTCAGAAACTATGTGCACAAACTAAGATGTTATTAATATAATTCGCATAAGCGTATAAGCTAATAACTTACGCCAACTTTTATGCTTTTTTGGCACCGGAAAATTTTAACAATAATTTTTTATTTATAAAGTGAAAATTTGCATTTGGAAAAATTCTATTAAAAATTTCCGGCTGGTAACGTGTTACTTGCATTTGTAAAAGCTAAAATGAAAATTTAATTTATTAAATAATCATAGTTATTTATATATTTTAACTCAATATATTTAAATGTGTATTAGAATGTGTATAAAATATTTAAATAAGCTTTAGACAAAACTTGTTTTCTATTAAATATTAAATTCACTTTATCGTTAAATGCTAATAAATTATCATATTAACTTTGCAGCTTTCTCATATAATATATCTTTTATGCAGTTATTTTTAGTTTTATTATTAAAACATAAATATTCGTAAATGGAATTCAGGGTAGTCGTAGATGGAATTCAGAGCTCTTTTTCATTTATTTATTCAATATCTCTTTTTGGGTATTTATCATTAAGCCCAAATACAAGCTGATAATGGTAATCGATATGCTTCATACAAATAACAGTAACAATAATGTGAAATGTAAATCATGAAAATTTTGTGTGTTTATGAGTGTTTGGGTATGTAATGCAAATTATAATCGATAATCTAATATTATTTATTGAATAAATAATAATAATAATAATAAGCAATTCTCGTTTAAAATGTAAAGAAATAAATTTTATTTGATTCGAATATTAATAAAAACTACTGTTTCATTGAAAATTGTTCAATTTAATATTCTTCCTCCAAAATTAAAATTAACAAAAAAGCTTTTTTTTTTCCCCTAAAGAAATTTCTACATATTAATATGTCACTGCTATTCGATTAATTGTATTGGAAACTCATTAAATTGACGATGCGACCAAATCGTGATGAAATTGATTAATGACGCAAGAAGCTAAAGGTTTCGGATGTATGAAGGGACAAGATAAGAGAGCAAGTTAAATTTTCAATAACATGTATTTCACAAATTACTTTCATGGAGTTCGAATAAAACTGATGAGACATAATAGTTCTGCTTTAAACAGAAAATTAATCGTAATAAATCTTAATTCTATAAATTTGAAAGATTTATATTTATACACAAAATAGCTTTTGTTAGTACAATACTGTATTTTTAAACCTTTTTGTTTATAGAAAAAGCAAGTGAATTCCCCATTGGAAAAGCGGAGGAAACGATTTCTCAATGCACCAACATTTTTGAAATTTTGCACACGTCTTCAAAATAGGATTGGCAAGTGCTTAAACAAAAATACTCCCCCCCCGTCCTTTTTTTTTTTCTCAATTAATTTTGCAAGGCTATACGTAAGGTGAAATGTACCGAAAATTTTACTGTTTTAGTAGCATACAGCTCTATCAAAAATTCAAAACTGAAATTGTTTTGAATCCTTTGTTGCTGGCAGTGTTATGTTGACAGTAGTTTATGCTGACAGTTCGGCTTTATCGAATTTTATAAATATCGATTCCTTTGAAACCCCACCAAACAGATAACCTCCCTTGGTGAGAATATCGGGCTTCGAAATGCTTTCAGCTGGTTCATCTTATATTCTCCACGATTTCTTGCGATTAACGTTGTTTTAGACAATTTCTCCTCCCCAGTAATAATTCGATTCAAAAATGGATTTTTTTTTTTTTTAATGTTGCTTGCTGTAAGAACATGTGGGTCCCATATACAGTATGTTTTAACCCTTATCGCTCGTATGTCCCTTCTGAGGAGACATTAAAAAATCGAGCCACGCCTTAAGGTGTTCCTCTGGAAATGAAATGTTATTTTTCTAAAACATGTAACTATAGGCTACCTTTCGGCTACAGGAAAATTTTAACAGAATGATTTATTTTATTTATTGATGAAGTTAAATAAAACAAATTATTGCAATTTTTCGGTTGCCGAAAGGTAGTAAGTTGGAAACTATACGTGTGACGTTTTAAAGGAACGCCAAAAAGCGTGTCTTACGGAAAATATGCCGAGCGCAAAGGGTTAAAAATGTTTTAAAAAATGTTACACGATGTAGTGCAAGAATAAAAAGAGGAACGGGGAGAAATGTAGATTAGTCGGGTAAAAGGAGATGTCATTATAAGTCACCTGCAGGGTGTTGCATAATTTCAAAAGTCTATCGGTCTTTCGGTCTTAATTTGGCTTCAAATATGAACGGTAGTTCACATTGCGTGAGCGAGAAGAGTAGTTATTGTATCATATAACTTCTTTGGTTTATCAAGATTAAGATTTTTTTGGAGTTAAATATTACGAATTCTGAAATTTATTTACGAAGCAGTAAAATGAGTGAAAAACTAGTGTCATTATCGGTAGGATAATTGAGTTAGTAGTCTGTTTCCCATGAACTTTTTTCTACCAACAAGTGGTTGGGGTTGATATTTATTCTCCAAGACGGCAATTCGGGTGATATGAAACACCAATTATTCCACATTATTTGCGATTTTTGTGAAAATGAGTGAAAAACTATTGTCACTATTGGTAGGGGAGTTGCGTTAGTTAGTAGTCTGTTTCCCATGAACTTATTTCTACCAACAACTGGTTGAGGTTCATATTTCTTCTCCAAGATAGCAATTCGGTAATATGAAATACCAATTATGCCACAGTTTTTGTGATTTTTGTAAAATTTGAATCTTGATATTCTTTTTTCAACACTGTTTATTTTCAACAATACTTTCAAAATAAAGTGTGTATTTTGCAATCATTGGCGTTTTACTTATTTATTTATTTAACACTGACTTATTTCATATTATCCCTTAAAGAATGGGATATTCCATATTTCCCTTCATAACTATTCTGTACTTCCTGGTTGGTCCATTTGAACCAGCATTAACTTTTACCCATTTCTATTATCCTTAACTAAAAATTTTGAATGTAAACTCTATTTTTTTATAACTCAGGACCATCAAAACACATTAACACCACTTGAATGTTTGCAATAATCGAACCACAATAATCCAAAGTACTTCAATTTATTATGTTGAGTTTAAGCAGAAATGGCATAGATGCCAAGTGTCCCGTTTTTCAAGGGGGACTTCACACCGGAAAATTTTTATAGCTGTTTTCAATAATATCAATAGTCGAAAAAATATATAACATATTCCACTTAAAAATACTGGTGTCAATTCTGATTTAAAAGCTAAAAATGTTGGCAGCTATGAAATGGTATTCCATATTCATCTACTTTCCATAATAATATTTCATGGCTAAGAAAAAAATACAAATATATATACTTACTAATTATTAATAATAAAAGAAAAATAATTTCAATTTTTTTAATAGAATTATTATTATTATTATTATTATTATTATTATTATTATTATTTTTTTTTTTTTTTTTTTTTGTCACTCCAGGTTTTTTAGCAGTCACTCTTTTGAATAGCAATTTTTATTTTATTTTTTCATTATTATGTTTTTTTAAGAGTAACCGAACAATCAATTGTAGTACAGGTACATATCTTTGAAAAAATAGTACAAAGATTGTTTTATATAAAAAAATGGCTTTCCAAATATTGACTTTTGAAAACCCTGGTCAATTCTTATTTTAATGAACTTATTTGGATGCGACAAAACAATTCGTCAATTTAAATATCAAATTGAAAATCACGCGGATTTGCTTTTTTTAATTTTAATTTTCCTCCTCTTTTTTTTTTTTTTTTTTTTTTTTAATTTTTAAATTTTTGTTTTTTTTATAAGGTAAAGCTAGGAAAGATAGCGCACATAGGAGATAGATGGGAAAGATTAGAGTGTGCGAGTTGCGACTTCGGGTGGTTGTGCAACATCAATGGTGAAATTCCGACTTGTAAGTGCATGTTGATTGCTTCAAGAATCTAAGATAAAATGTGGTTATTTTGTCTCGTTTTCAACTATAAATGCTTGAATTTTTATAGCCCATCCTAGGAATTTCTATAGAATGGTAGTAATACAAAATAATTTTTTATTAAACACTTTTTCATAATCTACTAACCTAGACTAACAGTAAAAGCACCATGATTTTCTCCAAAGTCAAATAATTATTTAATAAAACACTGTGCTATCTCTCCTAGCGAAATGCGAGAATTTGCGCTTTTGCTATTTAGGAGAGATTGCGCATTTAAAATTTTTATACTAACAGAGATTTCGCAGCTTATTTGTAATAACAAGACAATGAGGATGAGTTTATTCAATGCCTCGAACTCTAACAGGAAAAATCTTCCACATGCGACTGAACTAGTTTAACCTTTACCTTACGGGAGGGACAACGGCAATCCCAAGTAAAAAAGTGTTCAAGAATACGGGGCTGGTACTGCCGTTTTCCCAGGCATTTTCTCCCCTAAAGCATGAGGTGTAGTAATCGGTTTTCTCCGTGGGTGTCTTATTAATTACCGGCGAAGGGAAGATGTGTAGGGATGATAGTATTTCATATACGGATAAAAAGAGGGAAAATCATGTCGGGTGACGACATTTGATATGATTCTCGGTCTTGATTGCGCTAGCAATATTTTAGTTTCTTTATTTCTTCTCTTTTAATATTTCATACTATAAATTTTGATATTTTTAGTATGCGTGCCTTTTAAGGTTTTTGTTATTGGTATAAATTCTGTGATTAAAATACTAATCGAAGTTTTTTTTAACATACAGTAAAGTAATGTTTATACTTCTTTCATTTATATAACACATTTTTTATAGTTAAACGCCAATTTAAAATATTCTCAGATTCTTTTTATTTATTTTATACAACAAAAGTATTTCGTTTATACAACAATACAACGTATTTATTGGTTATATACTCCGTTTTGCAATTTTTAAATTTTACAAACTGTCCGAGTCCGTTATTAAATGTTTTTTATTTTATTATTATTATTTTGTTAGAAACTTTATTTTATTTTTTATTGCATGAAAAAAAGAAAGAAAAGGAAAGAAAAAAGGAAAAGGAAATCCATCTAGTTTAATTAGCACATCAGAAGATCATTAAAGTTTTTTGTAATGAAATTCTTACCAGCATGAATATAAATAATTCGTTTAATGATTGTTGCCTAACATGACCAACGCATATTACAGTATTATATGAAATTATCTATATATTTGTACTTAAGATAATCAGTTATATATTTTGCTGTGATTTTTCACATGTTTCTGAAATAATATTCAATTTTGCCGCATTAGTATGTAATAAAAATTTATTTGAAAAATTTAAAAAAATATCTTGTATATTTTGTAATGCTAGTTTTTATTTATATTTTAAGAACATTATCAGAATTCGTATATGAAGCGATAGTTTATTTTACTAATTATATGTTATTTTCTGTAATTTTTTCACTGTTGTAAACATGTTGATTTCGCTATATTATGCATCGGTAGCTACATTTTTATTTATGAATTAAACAAAAGTAAAATTTCTATTTAAATCAAAAATTTTTTTTTCTTAAAGTAATTTACATCTTTAAATATAATAACAATATTATTTATGGAAGCTGCAAAGTTAAATATATAGTGATTTATTATCCGGGTAAAACAGTTTGGCATTAATTAAAAATTTAATTAGCTAAATAAATAAATAAAAGAAAATATTGTACATTTTCTCATTTATTTTTTTTTTTCTTTTGAGTTTTGATATTCTGTATATATTTTTAGACATGTACTTTACTTGTATTTTTAACGAAATAGCATTGTTTAATCACGTTTAAAATAATTCCGTTTGTTTTTATTTATCTAATTTCACATATTTTGCTTTAAAAGTCAAATTTGTATAATATATCAATTTCGCCAAATTTTAGCCTTTTTAAATAACACTATTTATTCATTCATTTATTTCACTTTTTATTTATTTATTTATTTTTTGCCTAATTTAAAAATTTTATTCTGCAAATAAAGCAAGGCTTTTTTTTTTTTTATGGTACTCAAAATGCATAAAAGTTGGTAACTATGATAATAAATCTATAAAATACTGATTTAAAATCCATGCAAAGCAGTTTGGCCACTTTTATTTATGCTATGTGCTTATATAATAAAAAAACATTTTTTTTCATAAAATTTGTATTAAATGTAAAAAAAAAGGACTAAAAATTTTTTTTTTTTAATTATACGTATGATACTAAAAGAAAAAAAAAAAAAGAAAAAAAAGGCTTTTTTTTTTTTTTTTTTAGTTATCATAATAACTTTAAAAGAAAAATGAAGGAAAATTCATTTTAAAATTTACACTGTTTGCTCATTTAAAACAGCCATTTTTCAGTAGAATTCAAAACAGTAAAGAAAGAACATTTTACATTAACTACATTAAAATGTGTGAGTTAAGGAGAAAACCACAGAAAACCCTGAGTGTCTGAGCTGACAAATACATCCTGGTCTCATACCCGACACCTTCCGCTCACCTAAAGGTACTGGGGAATTGAATGTCGGACATTTTGGACACTGGCGAAAATTTAATCATGCATGTCGATTCTTGCGTTTAAAAAATGTAGTTAATTTTATACGTATAGAATTAACTATTAAAAAATATTTTAGAACTATTTTAGAACTGACTATAATTAACCCCCAAATAAACTTTAAAAAAATAATAATAATAATAATAAAAAAATTAAAAAAGAAAAAAAAAAAAAAAAAAAAAAAGATAGGTTTAATAACTAAAAGTCGCTGTATTTCTATTCGACAATACATGGATGTAATATATTAAATATCAATACTAATTACACGTATAGTATTATCTTATTACAAAAGTAAAGCTAATGGTGTTGCGTGTTTTCAAGGATACAGATTTTATTCGTGATATATGACAGCGTTTATCATAAGAATATTTTCTTAATAGTTATAATATTATTTTAAAAATGATTTTTATATTATTATAGTAATTTGATGAATTATTTTGTAAGCACTGAAAGAGGCCCACCAAAATTTACATTTGGGTTTATCAACGATATTACATGACGCAAAAGTCAAAATAATGCACATATTTCTCTGCAAAACGATTACCATAGAAGGGAGAATTAATAAATCAGATATAAACCTTGACAGTATTTAAAAATATTTCTTTACAAAAGTAACAAACAAGCCACAATAAAAGGGATAATTAATAAATAAAATATGCATTTTAACATTATTTAAAGATTATTCTTTCCTAAAATAGTATTTTCAAAAAATCTACTTTTTTGTGCGTGTAGTGTTAAAAAAAAAAAAAAAAAAAACTCTTAAATGTTAAGTGTCAATGTTATTTCTGCAATATGAACTTTATGAATTTTTTTTGTTGTTCGACTATGTTAAAATAGTAATGACATTAATGATGATAATAGTATACAAAATTTTCAAATTGGTATGTTAAAATTCAAAAGAGATTTGTCAATATCAAAAATATTTTAAAACTGGTCCGAGGTTTTTAGGATAATTTATTCTTTAGATAATTTCTACGAAGTTTAACAAATTAAGAAATTAACAAACAAATTAAATAAAAAAATAACGTACAAACTAACATGCTGTAAACTAACTACAACTAACGTAGAAACTAACACGTCCTATAAATGGACACTTCAACTATTTAGTGATTTTCGTATTCCTCAAGCCTAAAATGTGTGTAAAAGTCAAAAACTGAAATAGAAATTTTTTTCGAATACCTAAATTATTCGTTCTTTATGACAAGATCAGAACTAAAATTATAAACTGTAAAAGTTAATACAATGGAAATAATCATCAGGAAAGCAAAAGGTTTTTGGGAGCAAGCCTATTGACTGAACTAGGGTCCTAGTCATGAGAGGAAGTGTCCTCCATGGCAGTCTTTCTAAGAGGTCTTATCCCGTATTTACGCAAGCTTCGGAGAAAACCACGGAAAACTCCGGACGGCTAGGTCGACGAACGCGAGATTGGATCGAACCCGGCGTCTCACGTCTATCAGTTTTGAGCGCAGAACCGCTCGGATATTGATGGGCCCTATAAAGCAAATGGCAAAGTTATGACGAAAATGATATCAATGAAAGCGTATTTCCATGTGTTATGAAAGTTACACTTTCGTTTTTTCACTCCTTATGTTAAATTTTGTTTAACTCTCTATTGAGCAAACAAGAAATATTACAAAGCTTCATTCTTGTGTCTTTTATTACTTGGATAAAATTATGAAATTTTTATTCGAAGGACTTTAAATATAATTATAATTATCTTGTCTACATCTCTTAGTTTCAGAAGTTATGTGTCTCGACGGAATCAAGCATTATTTTTGAAACCAATTAAACATATTTCTTAAGAATAAATAAATAAATAAATAAAATAACTAATAAAATAAATTCTTTTTTCTTGGCCTGTTGATAGCTTAAGAAATTTCTAATTGTTAAAAACTGCGATGCATTTGTAAATACTACTAATAATAGTAATAATAAATTATTTATTTATTTTTTTCGCTTGTTGATAGCTTAAGAAATTTCTAATTGTTAAAATCTGCGATGCATTTGTAAATAATAATAACAATAAATTATTTATTATTATTCTTTTTTTCGCTTGTTGATAGCTTAAGAAATTTCTAATTGTTAAAAACTGCGATGCCTTTGTAAATAATAATAATAATCATAATAATAATAATAAATTAAATTGAATCTTTTTTCAATATTTAAATGATATAATATATAAAAATGTATAAATGAAACTTGAATAATAAAAATAATAATTTTCAACATATCTGAAACAAAAAAAAAAAAAAAAAAAAAAAAAAAAAAAAATCTGAAAACGTACGTATAAAAAGTGCGTACAAAATGAACGTATAAATAATTTTAGTTTTAATTCCTTTTTTTCCTTTTCTTTCTTTCTTTTTTTGGTCATTTTTATAGATTGTTTAGTTACATATCTACATATATTCAATTTATATTCAATAATTTAAGGAATGAATAAAACATTTTATAAATAAAACTTTTATCTAGTTCCATTCCTTTTAAATTTCAACATGCGGATTTTTCATCTAATATTTCTTTTATATAAAATTTGAATCCCGCTCATTAAAAGAAAATATACATTTTTAATATTATTTTTGAATTATTTAATTTATCATAACTTTTGATATTCAAAAGCAATAATAAATATTTTTTCTTCATCTGGCTCAGGTAATTAACACTACATTTATTTGTAATTATGAGTTTATTTATGTCATTCTGTATTTTATGTAAAATTAATTGCTATACTAATGAAAAGAAATATCCAATTATTTTCAAAAAAGACAACTTGATTACTGATAAACGTTATCATTTAATTTTAACGAGAGTAAATTTGTTCAAGAATGTATTTATCTCCATCAGCTATAAGTGAAAGATTATTTATAAACAAGAAATGTGTTGCTACTGATATGTGAATTCTTTTCCTTTCCTTTCTACACGGGGAAAATAAATTCCCTCTTTTGGACATCACTATTCGAAAATGAGTTTCACGTGCGCCACCCACAGCGACTACTCATTAAGTAAGGGGGTGAAAAACGCTTGGATTTTCCCGTATAGAGAGATGTTTGTTAGGAATTCACACCCCGTTTTCTAAAGGTTAACCCATTTGAGATTGTGTATGTTTTTTGAGACTGTCCTCAGAATCTGATATTGAACATTACTCAGGAGTGGCACGATCGACAAAAGCCACACCTCTGATGCGATTTAGCTCTTGAATGCTAATGTTAGTCTATAGGAAATTTATCGTAAATATTTAAATGTCATAGTATATGTGTTTAATTTTGCAATATTTTTAAGTATGATGCTCAAGTTTTGTGCAGCTGTCGTCTACTTAAATAGAAGCGATAAAACTGAATGCAACCAAAAAATATCAGCCTACTCAAAAATTATTTTGAAAACAGTAATCGTCTAAATTTCAAAGAAATAAAATTAATTAAACAAACATAAAAAATTTTACAGTCGAAACAAGATGTCAAAGCGAGTGAAATTTATGTTTTATGTTTTGAACATTTTTGTGCGAAAGATTTCGAGAAAAAATAATTAATGAATAAAAAACAATGGGCGGATTCTGGGCTTAAAAGTGGGCAGAACTAGCCGTACATCATTGTACACACTGTGTGCTACCCATCTTTTTTGACTCGGAAATGTATTGCACCATAGCCTCCTAAACTAAATTCCTTCCACGTGGCTCGGAAACTTGACGGTAGAGAGCGCCACTTGGTACAGATTGCGCACCTTTTTTATTCAACAGCCACCAAATGCTTTTAAAAGTGGGATTTGATAAAAGGCGAGTAGAATCGAAGAAACATCGATTATATATATTATATATCACTTCTTAAAATTATTCGTAACAGTTAAAAAAAAAGGCACGCAATCTGTACCAGGTGGCGCTGTCTACCGCTTGAACTGTTGCCAAGTTTCCGAGCCACGCGGAAGGCATCTACTTTAGGAGGCTATGATTGCACATTCGATGTTCAGTTTATCTCAAACAGGTTAGTTTGTGGCAGGCAGCTGGAAGACAGCTTCAATATTTACAACAATAAGTGCAACGATTGTGGACAACGAAAGATTCGGTTCGCAAACAAGAAATCATTTTAGCTGAAGAGGATATGTATTAATTTTAAACTTAGCTGCCAGAATTTTAATTTATTCTGTAGTATTTTTAGCTTCGCTTTTATTTCATACCCTTTATTTTTTTAAGAGTAAATTTTTTTTATTTTATGGAAGTTACATTTTCGAAAAATTTTTCTTTACATAAAGCAGGGATGGAACACGGGCGCAGAATTCATACCGGAATCCGTTTAAGAAATTTCTCTACTTATAATATCGTTGATTTAAGAAGTAGAAAAATTTCTTACATCGATAGTGGTATGAATTCTGCGCCCGTGTTCCATCCCTGCATAAAGTGGTGCGAAATAAAGGCGTGGCTAAAAATACGTAATAAATTAAAATTTTGGCAGCTATGATTTTAAGTTAAACGTGTTATCAAATAACTGAATGTTATTTTGCAATCTTCCTCTGGTCTTGTTCTTTTTTCTGTTTCTCTAATATTTTTTTCTATGTATACATTTTTGTAGTCCTTTGAAATTTAATTTTAATTTTTCTATTTTTTTTTTTTTTTTAATTGAATTGAAATATCCACTCTCAATATTTGTTTACTAACACCTTACAACAATGTTATTTAAGTGCAATTATTATTATTAACAACGTAACTAGCGAGCTTCGCCCGCTAGCGAGTCAGTATTTTCAAATGAATCACTAAAATTAATGAATCACTAACAGAAACTTTTAGTGTTAAGAAAAGAAATTAAAAAAAAAAATCATTTCTGATTGGGTAAAAAGTCGGGCCGGGTCCCCACTGCCTTCGGCAGCGCAGTCGCGTGCGTATTCTTTCCCTGACCCTACGTGCCCCCTAAAAAAATCATTTCTGATCGGGTAAAAACTCACACCGGGTCCCCACTGCCTTCGGCAGCGCAGTCCAGTGCGCGCTGCGCGCGCACAACTTCAAGGATACACGCGATGCGCGCGCGTATTCCTTCCCTGAGCCTTCGTGTCCTCTAAAAAAAATCATTTCTGATCGGGAAAAAACTCGCACCGGGTCCCCACTGCCTTCGGCAGCGCAATCCCGTGCGCGCACAACTTCATGGATACACGAGCTGCGCGAGCGTATTCCTTCCCTGACCCTCCGTGCCCCCTAAAAAAATCATTTCTGATCGGGTAAAAACTCGCTCCGGGTCCCTACTTCCTTCGGCAGCGCAGTCCCGTGCGCTCTGCGCGCGCACAAGTTAAGGGATACGCGCGCGGTGCACGCCTATTTCTTCTCCACCCTTTCAGGCCCTCTTAATTAACCCACATATACCAATTTTGAATGATCTAACTCATTTGGCTGAGATGCAAAAGAAAACTAATTCAGGACACGTCAAAACGTGTAAATCTGGTGAAAACTTTCGATAATATAAAAGAACTTTAAAATATCTTTCGACTGATGTATTAAAAAAATTAATCATAATTAGAAATTGAAATATTGAAATTTCAAAATATTACAGCGCCATAAAAGAAAACTGATTCAGGAAACCTCGAAACGTGTAAATCTGGTGAAAACTTTCGATAATATAAAAGAACTTTAAAATATCTTTCGAATGATGTATTACAAATAATTAAATCATAATTAGAAATTGAAATATTGAAATTCGAAAATAATACAGCGCCATCTGGCGGTAGAAATTTCTGTATTCCACTGTTCGATTCCATTTAAAAAAAGCTTTCTAATGATGTATTACTTATGAAATTATTTTAATTAGTAGCTGAGATGCAAAAGAAAACTAATTCAGGACACCTCAAAACGTGTAAATCTGGTGAAAACTTTCGATAATATAAAAGAACTTTAAAATATCTTTAGAATGATGTACTAAAAATAATTTAATCATATTTAGAAATTGAAATATTGAAATTTCAAAATATTACAGCGCCATAAAAGAAAATTGATTCAGGACACCTCAAAACGTGTAAATCTGGTGAGAATTTTCGATAATTTAAAAGAACTTTAAAATATCTTTCGAATGATGTATTAAAAATAATTTAATCATAATTAGAAATTGAAATATTAAAATTTGAAAATATTACAGCGCCATCTGGCGGTACAAATTTCTGTATTCCACTGTTCGATTCCAATTCAAAAAAGCTTTCTAATGATGTATTACTTATGAAATTATTTTAATTAGTAGCTGAGATACAAAAGAAAATTAATTCAGGAAACCTCAAAACGTGTAAATCTGTTGAAAACTTTGAATAATATAAAAGAAATTTAAAATATCTTTCGAATGATACATAAAAAATAAATTAATCGTAATTAGAAATTGAAATACGCGTATTAGAATATTGCAATTTTTTAATCGCAGAACCAAAACACGCGACCTTTTTTTTTTTTTTTTTTCTTCGCTTCAGTCGAGAGAGAAATGAACCTCTTCTCTTCCTTGAAGTGGTTCCCATGGTAACGAAAAGCGGCGATGAATACGTAATACGATCTCATCGAATTAAGGTCGCGTATTCTATTTCAATTGGTTTAAAGCGTGAAATTAAAAAATTTATAACTCATTCAGTTTTTGAAATTTTCTCTCAATCTTTTGAGAATTAAATTATGAAAGCGATATCTATATACAAAAAAAAAAAAAAAAAAAAAAAAAAAAAAAAGAAATGATTTATCTCTAAAGCTTTTGAGTTATAAAATGTTTTGCGAAAAAATCGATGTTTCGTAAAATCTAAAAATATGGATCGCTAATCCGTATTTTGTAAAAATGTTTATATGGTTCGAAAGAGGATTAAATGGCGTTTCTTTGTATACCAGTTTTTAAGAAATGGAAGAGTTACTCGGTCGTACAGGGCGTTTCGAAAAAGACGATCGCGAAAAAGAAAATTTTTCGACCCTTTTTAAAACTTTTTTTTAAAATATAAAAAATCCGTATTTAAAAAAAAGAATTGTACCGTAAGAATCGGTAATGTATGCTCTTTCTCGTGGTACAGGTGTATTTTCGATATCTCCAACAGATCGGCAGCGATGGGTTTAGAAAATCCCACGAAATTTCCTCTTTCTAGTTCTTTTTTCGAGGTAAGCGGTCCTGGGGGCGTACAACGAACACTTCGTAAAGCTCACGACGTGAGAACTTCACGATGCCGAGTTTGGAAGATCTCACCAAAATGTTTACGACAATCACTTTTGGCCCTACAATGAACTGATCGTGAGCGCTTATCGAGAGCTAAACGGTGAGTTTGAGATTCATTCGAAATCGGATAGCATTAACCAATCACAGTGAAGTAAAATCTCACCTCCATACTCGAAAACTTTTCGCGAGTTTCAGCTTCGTATACTATCTGACCAATCACAGTGCGTGAATGGTCGAAAATGAATACGCTCAGATATTGTCAGCCATGTTTTAATAAAAACTGGTGATTTAAAAAACAAAAATGATGAACATAAGTTATACTTTTTTGAAAAGAACTTTCAAAATTATAAATTTTTTGTGTGAACACTATACAAGTTTAATAATTTGCTTTAAAGATATTTGATTAGGAAGTTTACGAGTGACGATAGGTCTGTTGCTATCACCTTAAAATAATAAAACAAAAATAACCCTAAAATTAAAGACTAAAGAATAACTTTCTGAAAATAATCAATTTTGACGTCCTCAGAGCTATAAATTCTAAGTTAAATCATGTGAATTCATTATTCATAATAAAATAATTGTAAAAATGCTCATTTAAGGACTCTGTTATAAATAACATAAGTAGAACACTATACGTCTCCTAGTGGCTTGGACGCAGAGCATCTCATTTCAGATCAGCGGTACCCAGGTTCAAACCCCGTTATGTCCTTTTTAGGTTTTTTTTTTTTTTTTTTTTTTTTTTAATTTTTTATTTATAAGTCTGGAAAAAAGAAGTTTAAAATAAATAATATGCCAGTTGTAGGTTTTAATTCAGCAATTAATTTCTACTTCATTATTAGTTGAATTTAACTTTTATTTCAGTATAAATTCAAGTAAATATTTCAAAAGTAAGCATTTTAGTTTTAAAATTTAATTGATTTTTTTTTAAATATTTTTTTAATTTAATTAAAACAAAAAAGTTAAATTTAATGAATAATTAAGTAGAAAAAAATTAGTAAGTTAAATAATACATATATACACAATAACAAGAGATTAAATTAAGAATAAAGAAATAAATAATAAAAAAATATATATATCAGTTTAAAGTTTAATTTCTGTTTAATAACTTTTCAAAAGCAGAAAAATGATCAAACATTTTATTTTTTAATTATTTTATTTAAACTAACAGAAAGAAGAGGAAAAAAAAAATAAATAAATAAAAGAGAGAGAGAAGTAGAAGAAAGTTCCATTTTTGTTAAATTAAATTAATAACAACAACAATAATAATAATAATAATAAATTATACATTATCAAATTAACTTAAACATTTTTATTTATTTATTTTATTATTGGTGTACGTGCTCTTACTCTAGCGAAATATTTGAAGGGATAATAATAATTTATGGACGGAAAATTAAATTAGTTACAAATTGTAGCTTCTGGTATATAATAACTATAATTAAATTTAAATGTAATATATATATATATATATATATATATATATATATATATACATACATATATATTATTTTATTTCATTTAGAAAAGGGGGGGGGGTTTCAACATTTAAATTAAATATTCATATTTTCCTTGTTAGTAATAAGAGATATTAGGGAATTGCTAATACATGCAACATTGCGTATAATATATATATATATATATATATATATATATATATATATAACTGTGGTGCTTTTATCACAAAAACCAAGAGCATTAATTAAGAAAAAATAGTCTATTAAAGACTGAAGAATAAATTTCTAAAAATAATCACTTTTGTAGTTCTCAGACCTTTAAATTTATGCTAAATCATGTGAATTAATCGTTCGTAATGCTAGTTTCATAGCAATCCTATCTTAAAGAGAATATAATTATGATAACTAAGGTGGCTCCTTTGCTGTATCTTTTGTGAGTTCTTTTTCCTTTTCATCCCGTGCTTTTACTATGGATTTTTAGCTTCCCTTCCCTCCCCCCCCCCCCCATGAATTTTACATATTAAAGTGCGTTGATTAAAGAACTTGCTTATTGCCTTAAAAAAATTTAACCGAGGGTTCCCAAATTGAATCCCTGGCAAGGGATAATAGTTTATATACATGCGTATATTTTATTGCATTAAAAAAATAAAAAGTTTTATTTATATATGTATGTATTTTATGCACAATATTCCACATATTAGCAATTCCTTAATTTATTCTATTACTAATAAGAAATATACTAATATTTAATTTAATGGTTAGGGGAGAGAAAAAATAAAGAAAGAAAGAAAATCTTTCTTTCTTTCTTTCTTTCTTTTTTTTTTTTTTTTTTTTTTTTGTTTCTTTCTCATCGAAGTAAAATAATTTAAAAAAATGCTTATATTTCGACTTTTTTTTTTTTTTTTTTTTTTTTTTTTTTCTACATTTAATTTTATTTATTACTAGCAGGCTTTGCCCGCTTCGCTGGTCACTATATTTAAAGGAAACTCTTTTCTATATAGTTTTATGAAATAAAGAGAAAATAATAATACTGAAATCGCTCAAAAGTTCGCTTTGGGTTTCCGCTACCTTCGGCAGCGCCTTGTTCGTCCTCGCATTCTGCGATATCTGTCCCTATTGCCTGCGACAATGACTTACCCGTGGGCTTCCATTTAGGTGCTTATCATATATGACAATGTCGATACGGACAGTATCGAAAATTTTGAAGTAGCCCTTTATATTTGAATCCTAGTTATATATGAGCAACATTATACGTGATGTACATAATATTTGCTTTCAAGTTATTCTCTGTATTTATTTGATTTAATCGATCAACCATAGAATGACAGCAATTTCAAGCCAAATATAATATTACAATATGCTATGATCGGCTACTTCTATCGCATGAGACAATTATTATTATTTTGTGGTTATATATACTTCATGCTTAGTTAATAGTAGTTGGTATATAGAAAAATAAATAAATCAGTATGTAAACTTGATCATGGTACAGCCTTAATGCCCTTGGCGACTTTTAAATTTTTGTTGCCGTTTTAGACCAAAATATAATTTATGCGATTATTGTTCCTATACGCAAGCGAAGTGTGACGTCACTGAACATCCGTGGATGCAAGAAAATGTTAATCGTCCTATGTTAATCGCCCATTGGATTTTTTGTAAAAAATGATTAAAAATCGAAGAAAATTATTTCCCGATTTTAATCCCCATATTTGGGTATGTATTAGTTATCATGTGCATGTGTTAGATTGAGTTATTTTGCTGTCAAATTGACAAAATTTTAATTTTAAATTTCAAAACTCTGT
The DNA here is from genome assembly GCA_963930645.1 of Salticus scenicus. NCBI lineage: Eukaryota > Metazoa > Arthropoda > Arachnida > Araneae > Salticidae > Salticus > Salticus scenicus. Next base: position 241,905,549 of record OZ005653.1, on the reverse strand, counting down.
CGTTCTTGACGCTTATTGTATTTGGTGATCAAAAATGTAATACGAAAATATACATGCCAGATGTATATTTTCGTAATATGCATTGTATGAAATATTGTTTCATATTATTCATTACTGTCTTAAAATAAGTTGTTAAAATAACCATGATTTTTGAAAGGAATTAAATTATGTTCGCCAAATAATTTGGCGATATTTTATTTTTCTACCAAGGATCACCGATATCAAATCTATTACGCTACAGCATATTAGTATCTTATATTAGATACTTTATTTAGACATTTGAAAACAAATTTGACTTCAAATTATGATAGAATATTTATCATTTCCCTTTTAATCAGTATATTAGTTGGATATTGTGTAAATATCATCCTTTGAAATGAAATGTTTGTGTTTTCAATCGAATATGGAAGTTTGGCTTTTTTTTTTCTAGAGTTTTGAAATTAAAAATTCAAATTTTGCCAATTTTACAACCAAAATAACTAAATCTAATGCATGGACATGATAACTAATACATATCTATACCTAAATACGGGGATTAAAATCGGGAAATATTTTTCCTTGATTTTTAATAATTTTTTACAAAAAATCCAATGGGCGTTTAACATAGGAAATATTTTTCTTGCATCCACGAACGGCCAGTGACGTCATCACTTCGCTTGCGTATTTCTTTCTATCTTTTCCTTGGCGAAAAATGTCCGATCTACTTCAGCATCAAAATTATAAAAAATTGTCAAGAATTATCAATAAGAAAATACCTTTAATATATTGCTGAATTAGCGTTTATGCCAAGCGTGTTTCATCCGCCATACTAAAAAAAAAAAAAAAAAAAAAAATCTGAAGTTGAGGCATATAAAAAAAATGCTGTGAAATAAAATTCAGAAGAAATATGTTAGATTTGTAATATTACTATTTTATTTTAAAATTATAAAGTGTCATTTTCTCATCGACCAATTTAACATTTAGTAATTTCTTATTTTTCGCGTGAAAGCATATTTCATTTTATGCTGAAAACAATAAATAAATACATCTCGTAAACTTTTTTTGGCAACAATTAAAAATTTAAATGGCTTATATTAATTCAATATAAGAGTCAATAAGTTTATTATTTTCATATTTTAATTAATTTTAAAGATTTTTTCAATTTTTTTTTCCTAAACCATCCCTGACCTATAAGGAAAAAAACAAAAAAAGAATGATCGAAATCGGTCAAGCCGTTTACGATTTTATAAATAACATACAGACAAACATTCATTTTTATATATATAGATTTGCCAGAAGTTAAAATTGTAACTAATATAATTTTCCCCCATAAGTTATCCTTTCAAATATTTTGTTAGAGTATGTATACAAGCAACAAAATAAATATATAATAAAACTTAAGTTAATTTGAAAATATATAATTTTTTTTAATTATTAATTTAATTTAACAAAAATGAAATCCCCCCTCCTTTTTTTTTACTTTATTACTAATAAGAAATATACGAATATTTAATTTAATAGTTAGAAAAGAGAAAGAAAGAAAGAAAGAAAATCTTTCTTTCTTTCTTTTTTCTTTCTTTATCTTTTTTTTATCTTTCTCATTGAAATAAAATAATTTAAAAAATGCTTATATTTCGACTTCTTCTTTTTTTTTTCTACATTTAATTTTATTTATTATTTACCAGAAGTTAAAATTGTAACTAATATAATTTTCCCCCATAAGTTATCCTCTCAAATATTTTGTTAGAGTATGTATACAAGTAACAAAATAAATAAATAAAAATGCTTAAGTTAATTTGATAATATATATATATATATTTTTTTTAATTATTAATTTAATTTAACAAAAATAAAAATCCTCCCCCCTCCTTTTTTTTCGTTTTTTTAGTTCAAATTAAATAGTTTAAAAGTAAAATGTTTGATCTCTTTTCTGCTTTTGAAAAGTCATTAAACAAAAATTAAACTTTAAACAGAAATATTTTTTCTTTAAAATTATTTATTTAATTTCTTGTTATTGAATGGATTACTTTTAATGGTTACTTTTGAAATATTTATTTGAATTTATACTGAAACAAAAGTTAAATTCAATTCATAATGAAGTAGAAAATAATTGCTAAATTAAAACTTACATCTGGCAAATTACTCATTTTAAATTAATTTATTTTTATTCATATATATAATAATTGAAAAAAAAAAAAATCTGAAACAGAGTTAATGGGGTTTGAACCCGGGTACTGCCGGTTTGAAACGAAATGCTCTGTGTCCAAGCCACTAGGAGACGTATGACGATCTCCTTATGTTCTTTATGATTTTTTTCCTTAAATGAGCATTTTTACAATTATTATATTATGAACGATGAATTCATATGATTTAAATTAGAATTTATAGTTCTGAGGATGTCAAAAATGATTATTTTCAGAAATTTATTCTTTATTCTTTAATTTTTAGGGTTATTTTTGTTTTATTGTTTCAAGGTAAAAGCAACAGACTTATTGTCACTCGTAATCTTAATAATCAAATATCTTTAAATCTAATCATTAAATGTATACAGACTTCACACAAAAAATTAATAGTTTTGAAAGTTCTTTTCAAAAAGTATAACATACGTACATATTTTTTATTTTTTAATTCATCGGTTTTTTGTACTAAAAATGGCTGACTAAGTTCTCACTTCGTAATCGCGATTTCACTAGCTTTCAGTGGGTGAGATTTCAAAGGTAGATAACGAAGATAGATACCGGCAGTGAGAAGCTTACGATGAGTTCGTTGTAGCACTTTTTGGTGATTGTCGAAAAATGACGTCACAGCACAGAATTCTCGGCTAGAACTCGGCAGTGAAAAGATTACGAAGTGCTCATTGTAGGGCCCCTGGTCGAAAATGATGAACGCGTGCCATTTTGAATGGTTTTTTCGTTAGACAATGGTCGACATTTTAATTAATATCTCCGCTAATTAGGGTCGCATCGTTTAGCAAATTAGGTATCGTACATCTGCGATAAATTCTCTGTCCGACGGTACCTGTTCGAAGTCCGTGCGACCGTTAGTGGCGGAGTCTTTTCCGTTTCAAGCCGTTTCTCACACACACACACACACACACAGACAGACAGAAACACACACGCGTACAGATTTTAATAATATAAGGAGATTGTAGTTATAATTAAGCGCAATCTCTCCTACTCATGTGAACATCCATTCCTTCCCTATAAGGAGAGATTGCGCAAAATAGCTATCTTGGTTTTATTACAGCTGTTGTTTTAACTTACAGCAGAACAACAAAATAGCAGTGGAAATGCATGGAAGAAGGACCAATACAAAATTATGCATTAATAGTTTAACAAAAAATAAATATTTAGATTTTTTATATTATTTTTTTGGATTGGGCTTAACTCTCCGAGCTTTACCTTAGTAAGTTTGAATAGATAAAGGTAATATGTAAAAGCAAAGCTTTCATTACATTTAATGCTTTAATAAGGAGTTAAAGACAGTATTCCGTTTTCGAGATGCCATGCATTGAAGGGTTAAATCTGTCCAATATATATAGACCCCCACGGAGGGCATTCCCCCTCTAGGCCTAGGACACATCCGGAGTCAATCGGCCTTAAAATCCTACAACCAACCTGTCCAATATATATATATATATTTTGTTAATATTCTTTAAAATAATATAGCTGTCAATTTGTACGTTTTGCTGCTACCGGAAATGTTTAATTGTTGATTTAGTAGATTTCTGTATATATTATATTTTTATGTTATTTATTTTCTAAATATTTTCTGTATAATATATATATATATATATATTTAATGTTTGATAGATTTTAATTAAAAGGATTGAGAGCGGATTTTGAAATGTTTTAATTAGATTTTTAGAAAAAAAAAAATAATAAAAAGTAGATGTCTATCTACAAATTTGTAAAAACACATAATCTATATAAGATTTTGCAAAATCCATCCCTATTTTTTTAAATAAGTTCTATTAAATATCAAAAAAAAAAAAGTTTTTTCTTTTCTTAAATATTTGTAGAATTTTTGTGAGTTTGAAGATCATCATATTCATGAAAAAATGCAATTTAAAGGTTTCATACCTGTAAAAAGTATATGAAAAACAATTCTCGCTTGAATATGTATTTTATTGAACAAACCTATTACAGCTCAGTTTATAAATATTAAATGGGAGTATAAGCTTTTATATGAAACCATCCAAGTCTCTAAGTGACAGTCCCCTTAAAACAAAAATTATAGAAAATAGAAGCAAATACTTGGTATTTAAAAGAACAGTTTTTCATTATGCAACAGCTAGGTACTATTATATACTATTTTGAAGATAGCTATCGCATCGCTGTAACTATTTTCAGTCTTTATAAAAACTCATTATTTTGTTTGAAAACTAATCACTACAAACTCGCTCAAATATTAATTTTCCTGAAATGGAAATTGTGCTCTCCAAACAATAACGAACACGACTATATTTATTTATATCTTCATTTTTTGCTTTGTTGATTTAAAAGGAAATGATAATTAATGGCATTTACTTGATTAGTGACTAATTATAAGCCTGAGAAAACATTAGTAGTCTTTATATGATGAAAAGTACACTATTTTCTTCTTTGCTTACTTTTTCTTCATGCTTATGATCTTTAATAATCATAAATAAGCAGTAAGACTTGACGTAATGAAAAGCGGCATAAGTAAATAATTTATTTTGCTTTGCGATGGAAAAAAAAAAAAAAAAACACCTGTGTTTCTAATTAACAAAATTAAAGCCTAAAATTAGAATGCCTAGTACTGGAATAATGTTCATTATTTTGTTATACTCTTGGTTAAACAAACGTATTAAAGCATTAATCATAAAAAAATTTCTATTTATAAAATCTATACCAATTACATCGGCGAAAACTAGTATGTACTATTTTTGTTTCAAATTAATTTCATTTTGTGTATTCTATGCATCTTACAATGTTTCCATACACACACATGTTATCTTTACTTAAATGCCCACATATATTCACATAAGTTTCATACAACTTATAGCTTAAATGACAATTAGCTTAAAAAAGTAAATCAAACTCACATAAAATTACACATAGAGTTAGAATAATAAAAATATATAGGAACGGGAAGAGCGGGGAATTAGCAGCATGGAGTGCAGTACGGGTTTTAGTATTCTGGCGCTTTTGATTGATTAGCTCTTTTTTTTTTTTTCTTAATTCCAACCTGTTTAACATTTACACTATTTTCCTGTCGCATACAAACTCATTATTTGTTCACAATCAGTTATTTTTGTTTCGAACCACATAGCCATTATACTATAACAAAATTGTAATAATTTCTTTTAACTAATCAAAAATCCTGTTTCAATTCCACAATCTAAGATATCATATGATAGAGTTGTCTTCCAACGAGCATATTGTGTAAACAGGTACTAGAAGAGCAGAGGATGCGATAATTAATGGGTATTTGAGCTATTGAACGCCGTCTGTTTTTTTGCTTATTTTGTATATAAGAAATACCTAAATCAATAACAGTGTTAACGCTCTATGGATGTTTTCGAGTAGCTCATCTCTTCTCGTAAATAAAAATACAGACCATAATATCTTCGATTACCCTACTACCGTAGGTAATGGAAGTATTGTATTCAGCCCAAAAATTCGATATCGAGATTCCACCTGATTTACACGTTTAAAGATCCCCTGAGTCAAAAGAAGTGGTTTTTAAATTGGCTAGTGTGTGTGTATGTATGCATGTATGTGTGTATGTATGGTATCTTCTGGCTATCATATCTCCGAAACCAATAAAGATAGAACTACAGAACTTCGGAATTGAAACAGATCTGGTGTACAGATGAATCTTCAAATTTTGGTGAATATTAAAAAACCGGAAGTAGGACATCGGAAACTGGAACTGGGACTTTAAATCCATGTCTCAAAAAAAAAACGGTTCTAACATTTTTTTTTTCAAATTTGCTGTATAAACACTCTATTAGATGTCCTTTAGAATGATATAGTTGGTTAGTTCAGGAAAATTCATAGGCGTCCTGTATAAATAGCTTAATTTCAGGTCTCGGAAGCGCGTTCCTTTAAAAATGGCTGTACGGATATTTTTTAAAAACTCGCCAAATTAACTCACTTTTAAATATCCTTTTGTATGTAATTATTGTTTTCCGGTCAATAATTGAGTTTTAGTAAAAGTTGGTATCGCAAGAGTTAGAATGCAATTACACATAGAGTTAGAATAATAAAAATATATAGGAACGGGAAGAGCGGGGAATTAGCAGCATGGAGTGCAGTACGGGTTTTAGGATTCTGGCGCTTTTGATTGATTAGCTCTTTTTCTTTTTTTTTTTTTTTTTCTTCTTAATTCCAACCTGTGTAACATTTACACTATTTTCCTGTCGCATACAAACTGATTATTTGTTCACTATCAGTTATTTTTGTTTCGAACCACATAGCCATTATACTATAACAAAATTGTAATAATTTCTTTTAACTAATCAAAAATCCTGTTTCAATTCCACAATCTAAGATATCATATGATAGAGTTGTCTTCCAACGAGCATATTGTGTAAACAGGTACTAGAAGAGCGGAGGATGCGATAGTTAATGGGTATTTGAGCTATTGAACGCCGTATGTTTTTTTGCTTATTTTGTATATAAGAAATACCTAAATCAATAACAGTGTTAACGCTCTAAGGATGTTTTCGAGTAGCTCATCTCTTCTCGTAAATAAAAATACAGACCATAATATCTTCGATTACCCTACTACCGTAGGTAATGGAAGTATTGTATTCAGCCCAAAAATTCGATATCGAGATTCCACCTGATTTACACTGTTAAAGATCCCCTGAGTCAAAAGAAGTGGTTTTTAAATTGGCTAATGTGTGTGTATGTATGCATGTATGTGTGTATGTATAGTATCTTCTGGCTATCATATCTCCGAAACTAATAAAGATAGAACTACAGAACTTCGGAATTGAAACAGATCTGGTGTACAGATGAATCTTCAAATTTTGGTGAAAATTAAAAAACCGGAAGTAGGACATCGGAAACTGGAACTGGGACTTTAAATCCATGTCTCAAAAAAAAAAAAAAAACCCGGTTCTAACATTTTTTTTTTCAAAATTGCTGTATAAACACTCTATTAGATGTCCTTTAGAATGATATAGTTGGTTAGTTCAGGAAAATTCATAGGCGTTCTGTATAAATAGCTCAATTTCAGGTCTCGGAAGCGCGTTCCTTTAAAAATGGCTGTACGGATATTTTTTAAAAACTCGCCAAATTAACTCACTTTTAAATATCCTTTTGTATGTAATTATTGTTTTCCGGTCAATAATTGAGTTTTAGTAAAAGTTGGTATCGCAAGAGTTAGAATGCAATTACACATAGAGTTAGAATAATAAAAATATATAGGAACGGGAAGAGCGGGGAATTAGCACCATGGAGTGCAGTACGGGTTTTAGGATTCTGGCGCTTTTGATTGATTAGCTCTATTTTTTTTTTTTTTTTTCTTAATTCCAACCTGTTTAATATTTACACTATTTTCCTGTCGCATACAAACTGATTATTTGTTCACTATCAGTTATTTTTGTTTCGAACCACATAGCCATTTTACTATAACAAAATTGTAATAATTTCTTTTAACTAATCAAAAATCCTGTTTCAATTCCACAATCTAAGATATCATATGATAGAGTTGTCTTCCAACGAGCATATTGTGTAAACAGGTACTAGAAGAGCGGAGGATGCGATAGTTAATGGGTATTTGAGCTATTGAACGCCGTCTGTTTTTTTTGCTTATTTTGTATATAAGAAATACCTAAATCAATAACAGTGTTAACGCTCTATGGATGTTTTCGAGTAGCTCATCTCTTCTCGTAAATAAAAATACAGACCATAATATCTTCGATTACCCTACTACCGTAGGTAATGGAAGTATTGTATTCAGCCCAAAAATTCGATATCGAGATTCCACCTGATTTACACGTTTAAAGATCCCCTGAGTCAAAAGAAGTGGTTTTTAAATTGGCTAGTGTGTGTGTATGTATGCATGTATGTGTGTATGTATGGTATGTTCTGGCTATCATATCTCCGAAACTAATAAAGATAGAACTACAGAACTTCGGAATTGAAACAGATCTGGTGTACAGATGAATCTTCAAATTTTGGTGAAAATTAAAAAACCGGAAGTAGGACATCGGAAACTGGAACTGGGACTTTAAATCCATGTCTCAAAAAAAAAAACGGTTCTAACATTTTTTTTTTCAAATTTGCTGTACAAACACTCTATTAGATGTCCTTTAGAATGATATAGTTGGTTAGTTCAGGAAAATTCATAGGCGTCCTGTATAAATAGCTCAATTTCAGGTCTCGGAAGCGCGTTCCTTTAACCCTTTGCGGCGCAAGACAATTTGAAACATTTAAATTATACTGCCACCGGAATTCATCAACTAAATTAAACTAAAAGAAATTTTAAATTTTAAGGTTAAAAAAAACGGCCTTTTCTGATATGTTATAAACGTAAATTTTTGCTAAAAATTTTCCGGGATGAATTTTTTCATCTGGATTTTAAATTTGCCGTCCTCGCAGCGAGGACACCGCGCGTTAAGGGGTTAAAAGTGGCTGTACGGATATTTTTTAAAAACTCGCCAAATTAACTCACTTTTAAATATCCTTTTGTATGTAATTATTGTTTTCCGGTCAATAATTGAGTTTTAGTAAAAGTTGGTATCGCAAAAAAAGGCTCTAATGATTTTCTTGAAAATTGTTATATAAACCCATTCCTTTCTCATGTATTACGTGGTTATTAGAGGAAAATTAACAATCATCCTGCTTAGGTAGATCAGTTTCAGATCTGGGAAATTGGTGTTTCAAAAAAATAACTCTACCATTTGTTTTCTTATTTTTCACTTCGCTATATGTAAGCTTCGTTTTTTATGTCTTTACGTGTGTATAAAGTTCCTTTTACTGGGAAAAAAAAAAAAAAAAAAGTTGCTACTTTTTTAAGTCCCTTTTATGTCTTCTGATCACATTATTTCTAAAAAATGTATATAATACGTGTAATAGTGGGTAATGTAAGTCAAGTCGTGTGGTTGTTTCACACCAGATTTTTTTTAGATGTACTCATGAAGCACGATGGGTGAATCACGATAACAGTTTAAAGCTATTTTAAAAACAATTTTATTTGTTACAGGTTTCTATGCGAGGTACTCCTCAAGGTCCAGCGGAAATATTGCAACTATCTTTATGAAAAGTTTAAGGCAGATAGTAAATTTAAAAATTTATTTCATTTGAAAAATGTCATCCGCGCCACTTCCTGAAACATTTTGCGCTAATTTTGAGTAACCTTGTTTATACTTATATACCCCGTTTTAAAATTGTGTACCCTTATTCTATACTTATACACATATCAGTACTTAAACTTTTCATAGCATTTAAAAATTATGATGCATACTTGAAATACTCTTCGAACTATTTCCAAACATAACACTAATACATCGGAATTATTTATATGACCCTGTAAACAAATGATAAACAATTTTCATACCATATTTTATGTAAACAAGCTTTGGTGTCTATAAACAAAGTATTTCAATTTCATTTTCTTTAGTGCAGTCTAAATAAGTTATACAGAAAAGGAAGTAAATATGGAATACCATTTCCATTTGAATTCGCCCTAATAAACTAAAGTATTTTGGATAATTGTGGATACGATTAGTGCAAACTTTATTAATTCGACTAATGCAAAGTGTTATAAATGTGTTTTCATAGTTTTATGTTACAAAATATGTTACATGCAAAATTTCCAGTTATGTAAGAAAAGGCATTTTCGTGTAATATGGACCAAGCGCGTAATATGGAACAGTTATGAAAGAAAATATGGAACATCGATATCTTTAAATGATAATATGAAATAAGACAGCATTTTAAAGAAAATCTTGAATAATTACAATATAATTATTTTATTTTGAAATTGTATTATTTAAATAAACAATATTAAAAAATAATAAACGTTCAAGTTTTACAAAAAGGGCAAATGATATATAAGGAATAGTTGGTATTCCATATTACCCGAATCGCCATCTTGGAGAATAAATCAATCTGAACCATCTGTTGGTAAAAATACATTCATGGGAATCAGACTACTAAATTTCCTTACTAGAAATAACACTAGGATTTCACCCATTTCATTGCTTCGTAAAAAAATTGCAGAATTCGTAATACTTACCTCCAAAAATGTTTGAATTTGGATAAACCAATCACGTTGTATGTATGACTCAAAAACAACTCTTCTCACTCACGAAAGGTGAACTACTGTTTATATTTGAGGCCCAGTGAAGACATTTCACGTTGTGCTTCCGATAGGTTAAAGCACTATACAAGTGAAATATAATAATAGTCCATTTTACCCGATTACTCCATAATCCTACTGTTTCTCTAAATTATACTTACCAGAAATTTCATTCATAGACATAGTGTACTTGTAAATTCTTGTGTGTCCCTGTGCACGAATCATTTGTCCAGTTTCAATAAAGTGTTTTAAGAAACATCCCTACATCCCATAGAATTTTCTTCCTATTTAACCGTAATTACCCAAGTTGAAATTCTTGCTGGTATTTGTTTGCTAGTCTAGCATTAAATGCTGTATCCCAGCAAGTAAAATAGCGTAAAATACCACAAATATTTGCTGGTTCAACAAAATTACCAGCAAGTCATGGTGTGTATTGGCCCCCATTATTGCCTGTACAGCATACATAATTCAGCTTACTGTTGCTTGAATAGTATGTTGTTGGTCTAGCAGTAATCAAGACTATTTTCTTATACTTTCTGCTATTCTAGCAGCAATTCACAATCAACAGATCCTTTTTTCTCACTTCTTACTGGCATATAGCATACCATGCTATTTTTACTTAAACTGCCTACATAGCATAATACGCTGTCAAGAATATAATAGCCAGAGCCTGATTAAGGGAGAAGCACACATTATTTATACTTACACCGTTATTTTTTAACAAATACTTTCCTCCTATAATAAACAGAAAATTCTCTTTAAAAATTATTTTAAAAGAATTCTGGTGTCTAATAACGGTGAGTAAATTGGATTGTTTTACACCGTTCATTTTTTATAAAAAATATTTTCTCGTCAAAGCGTGGCATTTCTATGACATGAAGTAAAAAATAACTGTAAAAATATTCCGGTGAGAGCGGAGATAATGTGTGCTTCCCCCTTAATCAGGCTCTGATAATAGCTTGAGTTCTCCTCTCCGTGCTTTGGAGAAGCTTAAACAACAAATAAGCATAAAATGCTAGTATATAGCTTGTCATGCTATTGCTATGTAAGCTAGCTATATAGTATTTGACGCTGGCTAGCATTATAAAGCATATAATAGCATGACAATCTAGCAGACAAAGCCAAACATAGCAATAACTAGCCTTTTTTTTTTTTCTGGTACTAGCATGTATTTTGACTTCGGTATATATTGGGGAAAATTTCATTACAAATGGAGTGGTGTGAAAAAAGGGCAGGTATTATCAGTGTTCCGGAATAAATGAAAATATTGGCATATCTGTATCGATGAAAGGAAGTAAAAATTGTTTCAATTGCCAAGTTTTATTTTCCTTTAATAACTATCTACAACAATAAGTCTGAAAGACGTTTGAGAGCATTGTTGTCATATTTTGTTACCTTTTATTCAATATTTCCCAATAATTTTGAAAAGTGATATTTCATGTACATGAAATATCAAGCGATTATTCTTCCAAGTTATTTAGGCAACCGTTACCTCTAAAATTTAGCGATGGATACTGAATAAAAAAATTGCAAAATCTGGCAACACTGTTTGGAAATCACATTTAGATATTAATTATTGAAAAAAAGTTCTTTTTCTCTCAGACGTGATTTCATTTTTAAAAACATAAAAGCTAGTTTCTAAGTTATAAAATAGATCTTGCATGGTAATTAAAATTTTTATACAACATAATTATTTCTTTTCATTAGACCTCAATTTTTAATAATTATTAATGTCTTCTAATTATTATACAAATTCGTGATACAACAAATCCCGAGGAAATTAATTAATTCTGTATAACTTAATTACCCGAAGTTACATTAATTTCGATTCGCTTAATTAAGTAATGAAAATATTTGAAATACTTACGAGAAATAATGAGCTATACAAGTCTAATATTGTTGATGTAAATGTGATCATTGTGTAATTACTGCATCTTAAAAGCCTGTAAAAATATTATTAATTATTAACTTATATAATTATCTTATATGAAAATAAAAGTATAAATAATTTGTTATCATTTAATTATAATGTAAGACACTTGAAACTTAATATAGTCTTTGATAATACCAGCATATGCGTTTATAGTATATCATAATTAATTTCACTTTGTTTGTAGATCTAGTATTTTCTATTCAATAATTCCGTAAATTAATTTTTTTTATCACATTACTGCGTACATATGAATAGTCATTTGTAAACATGTTTAACAACCCTTAAAAAAAAAAAAAAAAAACTTTTACTTTGAGAAAAAAACATTCCTTGAGATTGCATTACTTTCCCTCCTTCAAAATGTAATATTTAAATTTAAGTACTTTTATTCGTTTTAAAAGTTATTTATTGTTTGCAAAAAAGTATCTAGGTCGCGCAGATATTTTCATTAAATATAAAAATCAAAATTTTTATATTCTCCAGTGCATGTTGTGGAAGTACTGTCAGGTGTGAAAAAGTTCCTTGTTTTCGGCCACGCTATTTTTATTTAGAAATATGTATTGTAATTTTTACTTTATTTTCTTGTAATTAATTACTGACAAGGAAACATTCAAAAGGTGTCGTTTTCAAAAAATATTGAAAAAAATAAAAATGTTATTCTACTCTTCATAAAACACCAGAAAGTAAAAACATTATGGGTTCTCGAACTTATCGCCTAACAGCGCTAAATCGCCAAAAATGCTTAATTTTGATAATTTTTTGAGGTCGCTGTATTACATTTCAGCCGATATTTTTTTCACATTCTGGTGTTTTATGAAGAGTAGAATCACATATATATTTTTTTCAATATTTTTTGAAGACAACACCTTTTGAATGTTTCCTTGTGAGATTAATGTTTAAAAATATTGGTAAAGAGTTACTTTAAAGATCGAACATTCCCCCCCCCCCCCCCCCCTGCTATTGTGTCATTGAATGGATGTCAACTGCTCTAATATATTACCAAATAGGACAAAGGAGTGTTTTATCATAATACTATGTTTATGCTGAACAGAGGAAAAATAGCAAACAACTATACATGCTGCTAATTTTTCACACTGGATTTCTGTATTTTGAGGATTTGTAACTTTTTTTTTTCTTAACATCAAATGTTTTTTTTTTTTTTTTTTTTTTTTTTTTTTTTTTATGTTAAAAGAAATAAATAAAAGGATAGCTGCTAAGTATTACGACAGACGTATTTTCCCTAACAAATTTTGGTTTATATAGTTATAGAAATCTGTTACAAAAGCATGAAAAATACAGTAGGGAACAAAAAAATTGGGATTTTCAAAAAGTGCTTCGTATAAGTACCGAAAAATTGAAATCTGAAATTAAAATGCATTTTGAAAGGTTTTAAATTTATACAACATTGTACAAAAAAAAAAAAAAAAAAAAAAATCAGCTGTTAATTCTTTCTTATTTAGCATCAATAGCCATTTGAAGCTGTACTGGTATTTCCATGAAAGACTTGAAAGTGTCAAAAGTTGTTTCGTCCCATATTTTCACGAAATCTTCCTTCCAGTCTTTAACTGATTTGTTTCCTGCTTTTTCAACTTTATTTTTCCTGATTTCCGACAAATTATCTATGCGACTGAGATCAGAGGATGAAGCAGGCCACTTTAAACTGTTTATTCCATTATCATCCAGCCATCTTTTGCTTTGTCTTGAAGTGTGAGGCCAAACATTGTCTTGTTGCAGCAAAATGCCCTCAGGATAAAGCGTTTTCACAGTCGGAAGATTTTCATTAATGATATACATGTGGACGAATTAACAGTTCCAGGGTTGCCAACATTTTAATTTATTCCGGAGCATTTTTAGCCCCGCCTTTATTTCGCACCACTTTTATTTTAAGAGTAGTTTTTTTTCTTACTTTATCGTAATTATGTATTGGAGAAAGTTTTCTATAAATAAAGTGGTGTAAAATAAAGGCGGAGCTAAAAACGCTCCGGAATAAATTAAAATGTTGGCAACCAGGTCGTACTCTCCGCCCTTTTTTCAGGACACTCTCAAGGATGAGAATTTTTTTAATTTATTGCTACCACAATTTTTATACAATAATATATATCCTGTACAATCATGACACTTTGTTCTAAGCATGTCAAAAGTATTTCAGGATAAAATTAATGGTTGCAATAAAGACGGTAATTTCTTGCCACTGAGAGTGTCCTGAAAAAAGGGCGGAGAGTACGACCCCTAGTTGGAAACCCAGCAGTTCCTTCAGTGACAGATCCAGGGCCTAATTAAGGGGGAAGCTCGCTCATACCGGAATATTTTTACAATTATTTTTTACTTCATGTCATAGAAATTCCACGCTTTGATGAGGAAATATTTTTTATAAAAAATGAACGGTGTAAAACAATCCAATTTACTCACCGGTATTAGACACCAGAATTCTTTTAAAATAATTTTTAATGAAAATTTTCTGTTTATTATAGCAGGAAAGTATTTGTTAAAAAATAACGGTGTAAGTATAAATAATGTGTGAAGAGCGAGCTTCCCCCTTAATCAGGCCCTGGACAGATCACCACGTTGCACCTCTGGCACTTATTGCTCCCCAGACCATAAACTTAGGAGAACGTTTAGGTACAGGTCTAGTGCTTCTATCTTTGCACCAAATTGCTAATTTGTTGCTATAAAATTGAAAAGTGTTTTCAACAGAAATCCAACTGTTTTCATGAGCCCATTTAACTCGATCAGCCTTTTGTTTAGACGTTAAAAGAGGCACTGAACTCGTTTTAACCAGCCTGCTTTTTTCAGATATCGTAAAACAATCCATTTAGACACAACGGGTGACTTCTTTTAATGTGCAACTCCTGTTAGTTGTGCACAACTCCAATGATTACTTTTTCATGTTAAACATGATATTCTACGCCTATAATTTGATGATAAAATGTTAGGTCTTTCAGATTTTGGTCTTCTTTGAGCTCCTTTGTTATTTTTAGACGTTTTCTCATACAAAAATCTGTAGCTCTGCTCTTTCCAGTCGCAATTCCATCAGTTTTCGGACATCATGAATACCCCCGATCATTAAAGTTTCAAGTATATTTCTATCTCTTTCTTGCCTCTTCTTCAATGAAATAAATTAAAATAATTTTTTTAAACAAAAAAAGCTGATTTGTGCATAATAATTATGTTCAGCGGTTTATATCCCTTATGACAATTTTTAAATAAAAAATAAATTGGGGAACAGAATCACCGAAAAGGCAAAACTTTAAAAGCCTCATTTTTTTTGCTCCGTGCTGTATTTTTATAAGCAAATGCTGATGCCCAAATTTCGTAGCACTTGACAACTATGCATTTGAATTGGAGAGAATTATATATACTAGGTATGAGATCAACATAAAATAAGTTCAAAAATATACCTTCGTTTACCTTTAAGCTGGATTTAAGGAGTTTTTTTTTTTTCGAGCTTTAGAAATATGAAAAAATAAAACCTAATATTATATTTGCAGTATCAAAATGTGTATCAAAAAGCTTGGGTTAAAAAATAATCATTAAATACATTGTAAGCAAATACCACAAACTGCAAAAAATAAGCAACAATTCTTCCGTAAAGAAATTATTAAACATGACACTTCATCAGAAGAAAAATTAATATTTTCTAGTGTACAGCATAGTACGGTTTTTATGCTGTACTTTTGTCTATGATATTTCAACTGCATACACACACATTTTCAATACACCATTAAGGAACTGAATATGGAATTTACACTTGCTCTCGCATGTGTTCATGTAAATTGGCTTTTTGAAAAGATGAAGTTACCAAAATATTAAAAAGCTCGTCATACAAATTAAAGAACGAAAAAATAGTATGGGTAAGATAGTTGACATTGGAAAAATTTAAACAATCGCACATGTTGCATTTTGTATACAGACATTTGGGTATGAAAGAACTATCTGTATAACTGTCAACTTTTCCGTTTTTTCTTAAAGGTTAACAACCATTACTTTTTAATAAAACCATTTTAGTAATAGCTTTCCACTAATTATATTGTAATTGTATTGGAAAATACTATTAGAAAATAGTGGTGGTTATTCTTTAAAAAGAAACCTAAAAGATTGCAACTATATATCTGTGCAATGTGTGTCACATTCTCTAATTATCATTTAGATGCAGTTAGAATGTTGATAATTCGGAGCGGGATCTCGCATTATTTCAGTGTAATCCAACGAAATTTTCGCTTTAGTTTGCAACAAATGAAGAAACTTTGAAGCATAATTTCACACTAATGTTCAGTAGACACTCTGCCAGAGCTACAACCAAATCCGGCAAATTGTTAGTATCGCCCTTTTTTCTACACCACTTAATTTTTAGAGTAATTCTCTTCAAATAAATTTACGATGAATGAAGAAAACAAATACTCTAAAAATTAAGTGGTGTAGAAAAAGGGGCGGTTCTAACAATTTGCCGGATTAGGCTGGTAGCTCTGCTCTGCGTATAGGATGTTAGTAGATAGACGTCGACTGGAGCTCATAAAATCATGTTCAGCTGTTAAGATCATGTGAAATTTGACAAATCCTTTAAACATAAATGCATCAAAATGTTGTAGGACTGTTATAAAAAGCTAATTTTATTTCGAGTAGAATTTGTTAAAATGTAACAATGATTTCATATGCAAAAATAACTTTTTATTTTAATTTTTTTATTTAACTAAATTTTCATGTTAGAAAATTATATTAAAAATTATCAACACAGTCATCGATTTTTAATATATTTTTACTTAGCTATAACACTTTTGTTCGCGGCAATTTTTCTGAAAAAAAAAAAAAGAAGAATGTTTTATTAATAGATATTAATTCTTCAGTTAAATAAATCAATAAATAAATGAAATAGCGTTATTGAAAATGTATAAAATTTTACAGCTATGTTTTTAAAAATATATTATTACATGAAAAGCGGCTTTATGCTTCGTTCATGAAATAAAAATTGGTATTATTTAATATTTATATTAAATTTCAACCTTAAACACACAGCTAAAAATATAAGAAATATAAGAAAATAAAATATAAGAAAAATACCCCTCTGTGTGTTTTTGATGCTTGCTTGAGAGCTATCGATGAAATATATCGGGCCAAAATTTTAGATATTGAGCGATATTTTACAGTGTGAAATACAAAGCCAGGCAAGTTCTTTTACGTTAATTTTCTAAACTGAAGATCAAAATACTCTTTTCAGAGTCGTAGAAATTTTATTTTATTTATTTATTATTATCATTATTTTTTCTAAAATGATAACAATGATTAAATAAAATGATAAAATAAAATAAAATAATTATTATTATTAATTTTTTGCTACGTTAGTGGATATTATTTACGTCAAAAACAAATTTCAATAAAAATTTCATTATTTGCTTCAAAAATTTTTCAAACTATGCAGAAAAATTTTACATGTTCAACATACATCTTAAAAATCAGTTTTAAAAATTCTTGTTAACATAAAAATATACTTAGGATTGCTTAATTTTAAGAAAGTCAAAGAAAATTTCTTTGTGTTATTCAATTTGTCACAGCGAAGTATTTTGTTCTCTGAATACGTTTCAGGCAAATTGCTGTTGTCACCTAAGTTACAGCGAGCGAAAACTCGTGTAATAGGACTAAATGTGCTTTTAAGAAAACCATGCAACGCATTTCCTTTGCCAAAATATATCTGAAGCGCATTCTCGTGAGAGTTATTAGAAAAGAAGCTTTCTTTATAGGGGACATGCTTATTTGATATAAAGAGGACGAACATTTATCATTTATGACTGGCAAGACTAATTGGAATGATTGAAAATGATTTCTATAGAGATTCACGTTTATTATATATTTATATAAAAGTGCTCTTAAAAATAAGCAAGAGATTTTAAAATGAAGTCTTAAGTAAAGAGTATATTTTGAATATTTTCTTTTACTTACTTTCAGGACGTAATCTCTTTCATCTATTTAAAATGGACTATATGAAAAGAATTTTTATTTGGCGTTAAGTTAAAATAAAGAATTGACGGCTAATTAAATTCTGTCTAAGACAGAATTTTTCTTAATATAATGTATATAATTTTTAAGTTGTAAGTTACCTTTCACACACGAAATCAAGATTCTCTACATTCGATTTCAGCAATCGAAGAAAAGTACCACAAAGCTTTTACTGAAGTTTAATATACGGAAAATGTGGTATTCAATTAAGAGATCCCTAACAATCCTGGTAGAAATTGAGTGGAAATTAATTTTATCAGAACTTTTAAATAAAGGTTTTATCTCGTTGCGGTTGTGGTTGTGAAGGTTAACTCTGATTGACTATTCTACGTGGAATACTCTTCATGGGGTTTCGGAAAAATCCACAGAAAACCCAGAACAACTTGGGTAACGAGTATTGCCTGTAATTGAAAATAGCACCCCCCACTCTTCTAGCTTTCAGAGCCAGTTTTATGCAGTCAAATATAAGAAAAGACAGTCTCTTCTAAGAAAATTAAGTATTTAAAATTTAAAAAAAAAAAAAAAAAAACTCGATTGTAGGTTTTTTAGTTTATTTTATGTTTCTAAAAGTAATATATATATATATATATATCTGTATATATATATAAATTACGTGTCACGATGTTTGTCCGGGGTAAACTCCTAAACTAAGGAACCGATTTTAATGAAATTTTGCACACTGTGTGCAGTTTGGTCCAACTTGAGAGATAGGATAGTTTTTATCTCAATTTATTGTCACAATATTGTTTTATTGCAATTATTTGTTAATTATAGACCTTTATTAAAGTTGCTCCAAAATATCTGTGAGTTCCATTAATTTAATTGTTGCCAAAAAAAAAAAAAAAAAAAAAAAACGAGTTCATTTTTTTTCGACATAAAAATAAATACATTTATTCAAACGTGAACGTTAAAAAATTATAAACAGTTAAATTATGCATCTCACGAAAATTGACGTCATAATCAATTTAAAGATTTTATACACATTGATAAAGTGCTAATGTAGTTCTATCATAGATATAGTAATATATATAGATCTCTCATCCCCATGTTATCGTACAAAGATTTTTGATGCCGAAAAAAAAAAATAAATAAATAAAAGCTTTGGAAACAGCCATTAAGTGGTATTGAAAGAAAAGAAAGAAAGAAATATGAATTTGAAACTGTATCTGGAGTCTTCCATTCCCCTTTAGCAAATAAATTATTCATAAATTTTATTTGCTAAAATATTAGTATGTATTCCCGTGTGTATTCACTTGGGGAAAGACGGCCATATTTTGGTAAAAACGTCGTCTTTTCCCAAATGAAAAGGAATAACTTTTTTCTCCCCAATGATCACTCTATTCTATATATGCTATACTATATCTATGAGTTCTATACGCAAACGAAGTGTGACTCACTGACCGTCTGTGCAGCCAAGAAAAAGATTTCCTATGTTAATTGCCCACTGGATTTTTTGTAAGAAATTATTAAAAATCGAGGAAATTTATTTCCCGATTTTAATCCTTATATTTGGGTATAGATATGTATTAGTTATCGCGGGTGTTAGATTGAATTATTTTGCTGTCAAATTGACAAAATTTTAATTTTAAATTTCAAAACTCTGTCGCCCTTGGCTTTTATTATTATTATTATTATTATTTGGCGATCAAAAGCGTAACACGAAAATATACATGCCAGATGTATGCATTGTACGAAATGTAATATGTATTATTCATTGTACGTATGTATGTCATGTAATATGTATTGTACGAAATATTGTTTCATATTATTCATTACTCTTTTAATATAAGTTGTTAAAATAACCATGATTTTTGAAAGGAATTAAATATTTTCGCCAGATAATTTGGCGATATTCTTTTTTTTTCGCCAAGGATGACAGAAATGAAATCTATTCCGCTGCAAAATATTAGTATCTTACATCAGATATTTTATTTAGACATTTGAAAACAAATTTGACTTCAAACTATGATAGAATATTTATCATTTTCCTTTTAATTAGTATATTATTAGTATATTAAAATTTAAAAGCATGGTATATAAAAAGTTTTTTTTTTTTTTTTTTTAAATCTTATAATTATTCTTATCCACGGAGTAAAAAGACAGGAGAAGAAGGTAACGCTGAAATTTTGTGATGTTGTTTTCTAATGTTTACAGATGGCGCCAGCGTGCAATCCTTCCTTCTCTCCAGCTTCCGCAATGTTATTCAATGGGGAAATGTCTCGTTTTAATTATTTTTTTTTTAAATAATATCAAGCTGAAAAAATTTCGATTGAAAGCAAATTTCATTAAATAGAGTATTCTAACCAACATGTTTTTTTAAGAGCCATTTTATACTAATTTTACTTTGAAAGAAAGCCTTTAAAAAATGACGATCTTTATGAACCGAAGCTAGCTAAAACAGACAATTGGGAGGATGGAGAATGGATGAAATTTTGTAAAGAAAAAAAATAAACTTACTTTAGGTGCAGAAAACACGAACTCGCACTTTATTTTTCTCCTAGGCCTTTTTTTTGTTTTTCTTATCACTATCATAGCCTGTTTTACAGCTAGGAACGAAGCATTTATTTGAAACATCTGAATTATGCAGTTTTAAGAACTTACAAAGAAATTAAATTGCTTAAAATAAAAAATTTTAAATGTACTCCAGCAAAATTCTATTGAAAACAACAGTATATCCGCGCCGAAGTAGGGAGGAATGACAAGTGGCGCCCTCAATATTTACCAAAAATTTAGATCACAGTTTCGTAGCTTTCTCCCATTGGACCTTCAACTCCTATTAATATTACTCCGTGTTCTTATCTTAATCCTCAATGTTTCCCATCTTTATTAACTTGAATTTACTATTAAAATTTTAACATACTCAAAAACTTCTCATCACTTCGTTAAAATACACTAAACTTTTCCAAAATCTTTTTCTATTTAAAATGATACATGTATTTACTTTAAATGTCCAATATTTCATAAGATTTCCAATTTTAAAGTTTTAAAATATTTATCAAATTTACTTATTTTTCTGGTTTAGCCTTATTGTTTTCCTTTTTATAACTACAGCTGTTGCCCTCTTTAAAATATTTAAAATGATGAGGTCATTTTATAGTAAAATTATCCATTATAGCATATATTATATTTCACTCTTGCATAAAAATTGATTTTAAAATCGTCTGTTTCTTTTATACTTTTATTTTAATAGAATTTTAATAGAATTTATTTATATATTAGTCATTTTAGCAATTTTATCCAAAGTAGCATTAGAAATAATATCTATCACTTCTCCATTAAAATTTATAGGACCCTATAATAAAATTAATTTGTGCTTAATATCAATACTACGAAAATTTTTATCAATCGCTTCCAAATTTTGATCTAAGTTTCAAATCTCAACCCTGTGGGTTTTTACATCGGCTACAACGTTTTCGTTTTTGTTCGTAAATAATAATTTGAGTGTACTAAATAGTTTACAGCCGTATAATTCAGCGTATAACTTAGTCACAGCAACGCGTGGCCGGGTCTGCTAGTATATATATATATCGGAAATTGTATTTCTCAGTTATTACCTTTACCTCCTTTGTGTGACGCCACTGCTACGTAGTTTTGACGAGATTACTTCGTCACTGTATGCGCGCGCACCTGTTTTAGTCAGTTAGAAATATAGCTGTTCTAGGGAAAGACGTTCCCGCTTATATGTAAACTAATGTTTCGTTTTAATATTTAATAGTCATGTATTGTCCCTTGCGTTTTTTAATAAATGTTGGTAATGTCATCATGGTCTGTAGCCGTTTCCCTATATTTATTGGGGCTCGACCTATCCGGAAATTTATACCCCTAACACGTATAGACGTTACTTCTGTTTTCTAAAACAGTAGCGTGAAAATGTTATTCTTCAAGACGTTCTAAAGTGCACTGTGATTTTTTTTTTTTCTGCGGGCGATATTTCATTTATTATTTTATTGAAATACATTCTGACGTTTTCAAAAGTTTTCAACATTGGATAATTTTTGTTCTTCGTATCTACTGAATACTTCTTTTGTATTCGACGAAGCTAATTTTTTTTTTCTGCATTTCAAGTAATTTTGAATTACGATTCTTTTCATCTACTGGACGTTAAAGATGATTTCAATATAAATGTGCTTGCTCATCATAATATTTTGCTTTTCCGATGGATAGTTTGATGGAATAATGTAATCATCGCTGCATGGGACTGCCCTTAATGTCAAGTAGGCGCGTGCATTTTTTTTTCTCTTTGCATAATAGTATTAAAAAAAAAAAAAAAAAAAAAAAAAAAGTAAATGAAAAAAGGGAATTTTTTTTTCATTTGCAGTTCAATTTTAATTGAAACTCATTTATTGCCGTTTTATGCCAATTTTAAAATTATTTATTTGTTTATTTTTGTATAAATAAAGATTTTTCTTCCCCCCATATTTAATTACTTTCCCTCAATAAAGAAATATTCTGTTCCCCAATATTTATTTATTGTTCCTAAAAATATATATATTCTGGTTTTAAACCATTTTTTTTTTCAATATTTACTTTAAAAAAAAAAAAAATTATTTACTTCGGTTTCTTTATTTTATTTTTCTTGCATCCTAAAAATGGCCCTTAAATTAGGCGATCTCCCGCTAGTTGCAAATTCTCTTAAATATTGTAAAACAAATACTAGAAAATTACTTAACACGCTGTTAGGATACCCAACTTTTGATCATCAATCGCGTAAACGTATGCGAAATTTTAGCGGTTTTACCGCCGATTTCGACATCAACAAACATCAAGAAAACATTTAAAACATTTACTTTGTCCGATTTTATATCAATTGCTAACGCCCTACACTTAGAACCAGTCGGCAGTAAGGAAAATTTGTGTAAAGAAATTTTTAATGCACTTACTAATTTATCTGAGTTTCAGAAAACATTAGACACTAGTTTTTTGTCAGACGAAGACGATCTCAGTGTAAATACACATTCTGTTGAAACCCCTTCTTCGATTGTTCCCACTACTTCGGTTTTCGAATCTCAAACCGAAACTGTTCCTTCGGAAGTTTGAAATCGTTTTCCGAATGAAGCTACAGACGCGATGTCGGATTTGAGTAATCACTTCTGGTTTTTTCTCCGAGACCTAGCTAGTACGTGTAGAACTTTTTCTGGAAATGATTCCTATTCTATACGTAATTTCTTTAATGACATTGAAGAACAATTCTGTTTATTTCCCGGTCTTACCGATCAACAAAAACTTATTTTTGCTAAACGATTAATTAATGATTCTGCTAAAACATTTTTATTTTCGCAACGAAATCTTATGAGTCATTTAAAGCCGTATTAATTTCTGAATTTTTGGATACCATACCATCCATTGAGATACATAAACAACTAGAAAACAGAAAAATGCGTCCTAACGAAACTGCTATGCAATATTTTTTAGCGATGCGCGAAATTGCGAACCGCGGTAATGCCGTTATTGACGATTCTTCAGTTATTCAGTACACCATTCAAGGTATACAGGGCAACCACTCTGAAAAAATTCTTCTTTGTGGAGCAAAATCGTTTGCAGAATTTAAAGAAAAATTGCGTATTTATGAAACTGCTCTTAATACAATAAACTTAAATCAACGAAATTCATTCAATTATAAACAAACATATGACAGTCGAAAACGCAGTACTGGTCACACACAACCAGCTTTCACTCGCGAATCCAAATTTAATATTGGTCCGGCATCTCAAAATAAATTACGTTGTTTCAATTGTAACGATATCGGTCACTTATCTAAATTTTCTCCTAACCGTTCTCGTGGCCCTAGGTGCCTTGCATGTGGTCTTTTTGGACACAAATCTACCGATTGCCACCGAACCGCTGCAAATGAAGGACCTTCTTCCAGAGATAAAATTAACACTGTACATGAATCGCATGCTTCCCATACGTGTAAACAAGTTACAATTAGTGGTAATGAATTAACTGGTTTGGTTGATACTGGTAGTCAGTTAACCCTTTTGAAACATTCCGCATGGATAAAAATAGGTTCCCCACAGTTGTCAAAAATTAATAAATCCTTAATTGTTTTTGGCTTTGTGCATATACATGTTATCGGTACTTTTAATTCTTTTATTACTATATAGACGATCAATTCAGCAACGATTTCAGTTGTACCCGACGTGTCCACATTTTATGACCTTATAATTGGATATGACGTCATCCAACAAGCCAACATTAGCATTTCACCCACCGGTGTTACTTTTTCTAGTTTTTCACAACAAAATGAGTGTACCGCAGATCCAAATTTTTTCATGACGATCACTGACGATAATCCCAAATTTGATATTGGTCCTAAAGTTTCACGGCATATTCGTAACGACATTAACAAACTGTTGTCGGCTATAAACCTAATAAAATCAAAACTGCGAACATTGAACTTAACATCACTTTAACTGACGATACACCTATTTTTCACACACCCCGACGTCTACCCTTTACCGAACGAGACATTGTAGACGCACAAGTTTCTGAATGGCTTAAAAATGGTATTATCGAATCAGTGTCCTCCCCATATGCCAGCCAAGTGGTAGTCGTTCGAAAAAAAGATGGTAACCACAGAGTTTGCATCGATTACAGGAAGCTCAATCGTAAGTTAGTTAAAGATCACTACCCCCTCCCTCTAATTGATGATATTTTAAATCGACTTCAACATGCCATAATTTCTAGTACGATAGACCTACGTAATGGATTTTTTCATGTACCCGTAAACAAACAGAGCCGCCCTTTCACTAGTTTTGTAACCCATAACGGTCAATTTCAATTCCGCTACATGCCTTTCGGACTTAGCTCCTGCCCTTCAGTGTTCATGAGATATATAAACGCTGTTTTTAGAGACTTGATTGCTGCCGGCATAGTACTCCCTTATGTGGATGACCTTGTAATTCCCACGAGTAACGAACTTGAGGTCGTAGAACGTCTAAAAACTGTTCTCCAAACAGCTAGCGAGTACGGACTCGACATAAATTTTAACAAATGCCAATTTTTACATACCAAAATAGGTTTCCTCGGTCACAT
Source organism: Salticus scenicus (assembly GCA_963930645.1). Classification (NCBI taxonomy): domain Eukaryota; kingdom Metazoa; phylum Arthropoda; class Arachnida; order Araneae; family Salticidae; genus Salticus; species Salticus scenicus. Next base: position 241,880,336 of record OZ005653.1, on the reverse strand, counting down.
AATAGAAAATGGTAAAATTTTGCCATCCCCTTCCAAAACTAAAGCTGTTTTAAATTACCCAGACCTTAAAAATGTTAAGGACGTACGTAGATTTCTTGGCCTTACTGGATATTTTAGGAAATTTATCCCTCATTTTTCTACCATTGCAAAACCTTTAAGCGATCTTCTGCGTAAAGACACCCCTTTTCAATTTCAAAATGAACAAAAAGCCGCATTTCAAAAATTAAAATATTTACTTTCCCAAGAACCAGTTCTCAATATTTTTAATCAAAATTCCCCTATGGAGGTACATACAGACGCGTCTATAAATGGCTTGGGGGCAGTCCTGTTGCAGAAAAACATCGACGATAATCAATTACACCCTGTCTTTTATTTTTCGAAGAAAACATCTGATAACTAAAGAAAATATACCAGCTTTGAACTTGAAGTTCTGGCTGTGGTAGAAGCCCCCAAAAAGTTTAGAATCTACCTCCTGGGAACAAACTTCAAAATAATTACAGACTGTGACGCGTTCGTTAAGGCACTTAATAAAAAAGAAATAAATTCCCGCATTGCACAATGGGCTCTGTACCTTCAAGAATTCCACTACAGTATTGAGCATCGAACAGCTTCCCGCATGGCGCATGTGGACGCTCTAAGTCGAGCTCCACAATGTTTCATCATCCAAGATAGCCTTCATGTAAAGCTTTTGAAAGCTCAGCAAACTGATGAAGAAGTTCAGGCATTAAAAACGCTTCTGCAATCCCCACCTCATGATAATTACACTATAAAAAACAACCTCCTCTATAAAACAGTGAACGCTGTCGATTTACTCGTCGTCCCTGAAGACTTGCAGAACAGCATAATTAAAGAAGCACACGAGCGTGTACATTTTGCAGCACTCCGTACCCAAGAGTTAATGATGTTGCACTGTCAATGATTTAAGTACCAAAAATAACAGTATTTAACATGTTCTCTATGAACATCAATAACAAATATAAACTAAATGATGATTGTAAATGTATACAGTAAACAGATTATGATGAATAATGATATAAAATTGATTGAAAATGATGATGTATAAAAAACAATAACGCAGATTAAATACGATTGATCAAAAGTAAGAATAGAAAATATGTTATATCTGAAATCGCTATAGATATAGAACATTTCGTCTGCTGTTTGTTTTTCACCTATCATGTGACCTCTGACGTCATGTGGGAAGAGTCCATTATGGGGAAAATGCAAGAGCCGGGAATCTAACCCCAGCCGATTTCACTTTAGGAATTTTTTTCATTAATTCATCAACTTCGAAAATTCATTTTAGAATTTAAATTGAATTTTCAAGGATGATGAATAAAATTTCAAAATCGAAATTTCGTGGTCTGTTGGATCGTACTACGAATAATATTCTCGCTTGTTATATCTGCCTTTGCAAACACGGTGACCTTACCAACGGATATTATGTGAGAAATGCCGTGCTGTTCATCAGGCAGGGTCGATCAGTGGTCGAGTATCCTGACGTTAAGCAGAAGGTCGGGGTTCGTATCCCGGCTCTGGCATTTTTCACATAGTTGGTTTAAAAATCCTTCTTACACTCAGAGCTTTCTAAAACATACTTAAATTTTTCAATATTTTCGGTGAATTATTTTTTACAAAAATTAATAAAAAAATAAATAAATAAACTATTACGACAAGAATAGTTTTTAGACTGGTGTATTTGGAATGTTCAATTTAATAAGCAAAATATTACTCGATATTCAGTTACGCTTTTCACGATTTACAAATTAATTTTTTCATAGCAAAACATTATCAGAGTATATGCAAAAAAGTAATCCTCTATTAACTTTGTATGGAAAAGTTCTTTTAACAATTTATTGTTAAAAGATCGTCTTTTTCATTTTCGCAAAATTTCTTAAATACTATAGTATTTAATTTTTTAACGCCTCAAAAGTTATAAGTCCAGAGAATGCCATTTTCATAAAACGTAATTCAACGGATTATTTATCAATGAATTTTTTACACAGCTAATTTCTAATTAAATAGAAGAAAAATAATATTTTATATATATTTTTTATTTTTATTTTTATTTATTTATTTATTTATTTTTGTTTGAACATAAAGAACAATTCTTTTCAAAATAAATGAAATTTTAATCCTTTAATAGATTAAAGTAATACTTTTTCTTAATTCTATTACAACTTTTATTTCCAGAATAGAAAATAATAATAATAATAAATAAATAAATAAAAATTGTTCAGAATAAAAATAATTGAAGAGAATAAATTGCTTTATGAAAATTCTACGTGAATTTAAATATCGAAATGAATTGAAAACTGTTGAAAGGAATTGAAACGGATATATATATATGTATATATATATAAAGAAGAAGAAGAAAGAAAGAAAGAAAAAAGAACGCATGTTCTCAAATAACAAATTTGTGCATTTGTACTAAATATTTTGTTGATGAAAAATTTATTTTGAGGCAGTAGGCAGTAATTTTATTATGTTCTTAAAAAAAATATATATATATGTGTATATATATCAATACAAAAAACCCTTAACGGGTTAAAAGTTTGTGACGCAGCATTGTACTTTATGGCTATAAGTATTAGAAATACGGGTCTTAAAAATAATGATATCAAATTTTCAGTGACGCTTTGATATTAATTAAATTATACATAGATTTTCTTATTTGAATTTGCTTTTTCCTTTTATTTATATTTACAGTGTAAACGTTATTTTCAACATAAAATAATATATAGCATTTACTCATTGATACCTTTCCATTCACATCTCTTATACTATGAAAGCATGTGTTTTAAAAGAAATTATATGAAATTCCAGTAACGCAGTGGTGTTACATTAAGTGATTTGTTTATAAATTTCTCTGCAATTATTTTGTTTTGCATATTAAAGTATATGTGCACATTGAAATATTGCTTTTAATTTTCAAATACGCTGTCAAATATATCACTTTCATTAAGCTTATATTATGTACTGAAATATATTTATTTCAATGAATTATTCTATCTTTTGCGTCACGCCATCCAAAACTGAAAAAAATTTCACAGTTTTTTTCTTTGCATCACGATATCTATTTGCATGCATTTTCAATTTATTTGGATGTAATGACACAAAGTAAACATTTCCATATATTTTACTTACAGTTTTGGATGGCGTGACGCAAAAGATAGAATAATTCATTGAAATAAATATATTTCAGTACATAATATAAGCTTAATGAAAGTGATATATTTGACAGCGTATTTGAAAATTAAAAGCAATATTTCAATGTGCACATATACTTTAATATGCAAAACAAAATAATTGCAGAGAAATTTAAAAACAAATCACTTAATGTAACACCACTGCGTTACTGGAATTTCATATAATTTCTTTTAAAACACATGCTTTCATAGTATAAGAGATGTGAATGGAAAGGTATCAATGAGTAAATGCTATATATTATTTTATGTTGAAAATAACGTTTACACTGTAAATATAAATAAAAGGAAAAAGCAAATTCAAATAAGAAAATCTATGTATAATTTAATTAATATCAAAGCGTCACTGAAAATTTTATATCATTATTTTTAAGACCCGTATTTCTAATTCTTATAGCCATAAAGTACAATGCTGCGTCACAAACTTTTAACCCGTTAAGGGTTTTTTGTATTGATATCATTACTTTTTAGGGGTTAATGATCAAAACGCAAAATTAAAGGAGCATGGTAATAACACTGTATTAAAAGTGTTGTTTTATAGGTCACACTCGAACAAAATAACAAACTAAATAAAATTTCAAAATTTTATAAAAAGTGATAAAAAAGATGGACACATGCAACATTACAAAAGCATAATATAGTACATTTTAAAAATGACAAAAATTTCTTATTTATATTTATTTCTTATTATAATGTTTTAGGTATAGATTTGATTTAAAAGAGAAAAATAAATAATAATAGAAAAATCTTTAAAAAGTGAAAATTTTATACTGGTAAATATTTAAGTAGTATAGTTTGTTATGAATTTAATTTAAAAAAAAATCTTAATCTATTCAAAATTTTATTATAGCTTAACATTTTGTAATTTATATATTATATATACAGGGATGGAACACGGGCGCAGAATTCATACCGGAATCTGTTTAAGAAATTTTACTACCTATAATATCGTTGATTTAAGAAGTAGAAAATTTTCTTACATTGATAGTGGTATGAATACTGCGCCCGTGTTCCATCCCTGTATATATACTAGAAACTTAATGAGCAAATTAATTATTTTCAAATTCTGTTTTAAGAATTTTTTCAATCCGTAGTTTAAGTGATTTATCACCTAATTTTGAAAAAAATTACAAATATTTGCATATGATTATCATATTATTTGTCATTTTTATGAAAATAAAGGAAAAATTTTTTGTTGTTGCAATCACCTTTTAAAATAGAACCAATTTTGAAAGTTAACAACGTATCAGCATGAAAACAATGTAAATACAAAGAATATTTTTGATAAACAAATGTCATATAAAATACAAGTACCTAAATAAATAACTCATTTAATATATATATTAAAAAAAGAAAAATATTTTTTATTTTATTTTTTGTGTTTATTTTTGACGCTCCCCGATAGATGGAGCCAAAACGATTATTTGATATTCAGTATTTCAGATGGAAGAGAAGAAATTCGTCCGCGAAACTGCCGCATCACGGTATTTTCGGAGTAAAAAATAGTTCGATTTTTAAACTGAGTTATAAAAAAAAACAAGAGTTTTCCTAGGGAAAAGGGAGATGTCAGGCACATCAGATAAAAGCGATTAATATCATATATCAATTAAACTAAATTCGCTCGAGCCATATTCGAGAAAAATTTGTTCCTTACATACGCCGTCCATTTACAACTTAAATGAGCCAATTCATATCTCGAAATATATTGCACGCAGAAATGTAGGGATTTCAGGGTAGGATCAGACAGAAGGTGAAAGTCTATTTTGAAAATATCAGAACATAACCTCCCATATTTCCTGAGATATTAAGTGTCGGCTTTCAGCGGTTACTTTGATCTTAAAATTCCTGTATATATAAGTGTCGCAGTTTTCGTTCGTTTTTCCGTTTCCGCTGAGTGTCGTGGCGTTCGTTTGTTTTTGCGCTTGCGTCACTAGAAAAACTGCCGTTTTTCATGATATATATACATTGACATTTTTTTGGTTTGTATGATTTTACTTATTATCTGATATCCTTTATCGTAGTCCCCTAAACTAGATGCCTTCCACATTGCTCGGAAACTTGGGGGTAGACAGCGCCACCTAGTACGGATTGAGCGAATTTTTTATTCAAAAGCCACCAAAAATTTTAGTAGGATTTGATATACATAAAAAAGTGAATAGATTCGAAGAAACGTTAATTATATATATCATATATCACTTCTTAAAATTTTTGGTTGGAGTTGAATAAAAATGAGCGCAATCTGTACTAGGTGGTGCTGTATATCGCTTGTACTGTTGCCAAGTTTCCGAACCACGCGACAGGCATCTTGTTTAGGAAGCTATACCTTTATATGGTTAGATTATTATTAGACCGATGTCTGTCTCTGTGTCGGTATGTTTGACAATTTTATGAGAGAAATTATCAAGATTTTATATGTAGGAGAGCTATTGAAATATGGAGTAAGGAATTAATTAATTATTTTTTTTTCACGTGGTTAAATGTTTTTCTTTTATGACTGTGTTATCCATATCTACGGAATTACACTTTATTTATGTATAGCATTTGCTAGAATAACACTGGGTAGTTTCATGACTAAACTTCAATGAAGGCATACTTGGTAATATTTATGATTTATTCTGGAGCACTTCTAGCCCCGCCCCCTTCTTTTTTCACATCCCTTTGCTCTCGTGTAGAGAAATTTTCCCCGATATGTAATTACGATGATATAGGAAGTAAAATCCTCCTAAAAAATGATATGAAAAAAAATGTCAGATACTAAAGATTCAAAAATAAATGATAAGTGTTAATAGGGTTGCTGAAAGTGGCGAAAAGTCGACAACATTTCTATTTTATTCTGTAGAATTTTTAGTACCTACCTTTATTCAAACAACATTTTTTAAGAGTAATTTTCTTAATTCATCGTCGTCGTATACAGTAGAAAAAGTTGTATGAAAGACGGGCGTGTACTAACATTACTATCGAATAAATAAGAAATATTGGTAACGCATGTAGTGTCAGTCATTCAGCAGGATCAGTTTTTTTTTTCTTTTTCACAACATTGCCATACTATTTATTGTATTTTGGCAGCTTCTTTATCTTCTTTCTTTCTTTTTTTTTTATTTATTAATATTATTAAGTAGGATAGTGATTATTGTTCGAACATATTAACGGTAGCAGAAATATTCATGCGTGTGACTGATGCTACGTTCACATTGAATTATACCCTCCCCAACACATTTAATATGTATATATATATATATATGTGTGTGTATTTGTGTGTGTATGTATAAAAGAATAATATAAAAAATGTTTTTTAATAGATAGAAATGCTAATGTTTTTTCCTTCTAAAATTAATATTAAATGTTCAACTACTTTTAGGATCGATGGGCTATGTTTTCAGATAGACTCAATACGAACTTTTTTTCTCTTGGCAGTAAACTAAAATAAACAGTTTATGATTCATTACAAAAAGAAAAGCTTGTGTAATGTGATCCATATTTTTCCTCCAAGATTAATTTCTGTTTTCGAAAAATTTAGTTATTATTATTATTATTACTATTCGTCTATGCTCTCTAGTCGTACATAACAATGTTCACAATAATACCATATAATAAAATTAAGCTATTTGATTTCTCTAACAGTTTTTTATATATTTTTTATTAATATATTAGAATGATACAGAATATTATTTGTGAAAGTTAGAACAAGCTATATATTTTTTTTTTCCATTTAAAAATAATAATTACATTTTCACTAACTCAGTTGCAGAAAATTTACTGATGATCTGCGATAAAAACTTTCAAGAATACTAGAAGCTGCTTCAATTTTTAAAGATTTAAAAGTCTAATATTTATCGAAAAATTTTAAAAGTTTTTATTGTTACTATTATTATTATTACTACATATATATTTGAAGATCCATATTTATTAATAATTTAAAGATGAAGTATGAACCTTTAAAAACTTCTCTCTACATTTATAAATTTTGGGTACAATAAAACCTCAAGTATAGGAAACGTAATTTACCAACGGGCTTAGTTAAAAAAAAAAAATAATAATAAATAAAAGCTTTTGACATGAACTTATTCTGAATTAGCTTTATTTTATAATTTAAAATAGCTTTCTTTACGAATTTTATATATTTAATCACAAGGCTAGATCTATAGTGACCAAAAGTCGGTCATTTGAGCATGCGAAGAAGTCTCCAATCGGAAACAATCATTTTATACGCTCTAGCATAAAAAATAAATAAATAAATAAATAAATAAATAATAATAAAAAAAACGGTGCTTCCGTATGTCGCGATTATATATTTTTAATATTGCAATTGTTACTGAGGGATAGCAGATTAAAAATGACTGTATTTTTCCCAATTCGTTTCTTCGGAACTGCTTGGGACGGAAAAAACCCAATTAAAATACCGTTTTAATTAATATCTCTTCTAATTAGAATAGCATCGCTAAGCTAACTAGATCAAGTTCTTAAAAAAAGAGAAAAAAATCGTTCATTCGACAATGCAGTTTTGGCGTACACCAAACCGTTAATACTAGAGTAGTGCTTGTTTGTTTGTTTTTTAATAACATATACATCAGATTTGCATTCTAGACTCGTAGTCCGCCTGTAAATCTTCGTCAGATAATTACAGATAGCACATAACAGCATTACAATGCGAAGAAATCGAAAAACACCCTAGGCCAGCAGGGAATCGAACCCGCTCTCCTACGCTCGAGGGCGATTAGCAGTGTAGTGACATAACCACGCGGCCACGGAGAGCCCGAGCAGTGCTTGGAACATTGGTGTTGTATATACAAAGAGACAAAAAGATATAGGTCAATCATACACAGAGATATTTCTGCTTCCACCAGTAATTTCTAACAAGAATCACTGTCCTATTTAATCATAATAGTTACAAAATACGTGTTATTACTATTTCTGCGTGGGAATACTGGTGGCTAAAAAAGAGGAAATTTTATTCGTTTGTGTGACTGATGTTACCTTCACAAAGCAGGGTTGCCAAATTTGGCCTTTTTTTTATTCAATAGTCACCAATAATTTTTATTTGTAACGTTTGACTAATGACTTCGAAGATTAATAGTATATTATGTATATCAAATGTCACTTCTCAAAATTACTGGTAACTATTGAATAAAAAAAGGCCAAATTTGGCAACCCTGTCACATAGCTGCCAAGTTTTTTAATTTATTCCGGAATGCTGTTAGTCCCGCCCCTTTTTCACACCGTAATCGTTATAGAGTAATTTTCTTCATATTTAATCGTAATTATATATTAAAGAATATTTTCCTACAAAGTTTACGGTGTGAGAAAAGGGCGGGGCTAACAGCATTCCGGAATAAATTAAAAAAATTTGCAACTATGCCTTCATTAATGGAATCATTTCATACAGGTTGATTCAAAATTAGTGTGACCAATTTTAATAGCACGTAACTATTTATGGTAAACGTTAATCGCTTTACCACCGGTTTTATTTTAAAAGTGAGACGTTTAAATTACTAGTCTAGCTATTTTTGTTAGTGGGAGTAAATTATGGCTCCGAAATTAGATCCTCAAACCCGAAACGGAATTTTAAAGCTTTTGAAGGATGGTTGCTCAAATTCTGTTATAAATAAAGCATTTAAAAATCAAAAAAGATATTTTTCTAATGAATTACTATCTAAACTTTGAAAAGAAATAAAATTTGGCTGGCAATAAAAAGCTTCAGGGAAAAAATGTCGACGAGAGCAAGTGCTTGGTGAAAAAGGAAAAAAGAAGCTGAAAAGACTTGTCGCTGTAGAAAATCCTCTGCCTCAAAGAACTTTAGCAAAGGAACTACAGGTGTCGCAATCGATAATTTTTCGTCAGATAAAGAAAATTGGCTATAAAAATGTGAATAAACCAGTCTGTCATCAAATGTCTGCAAAGACCGCAGAAAAACGAAGAAAACGTTCTTGGCCTCTGTATTTAATGTTACTCAAAGGTAGATACAAAACAGGGATAACTTCGGATGAAGCACTTTTTCATCTGTCATTTACAACTGGCATCCACAAAGATACAATATATTTCAAGCGAAAAGCGTCGCAAAGACGCAGCTGTTTTGCAAAAGGCAAGCTGGCCGTCAGGTGTTATGGTGTGGATGGGAATGTCCTCTCAAGGCTTAACAAAACCATTTTTTGTAGAACCAAAGGCTAAAATTGATGCTAAATACTATCAGAATAAAGTTCTGAAGCACATGATCAAAGAAAGTAAACGTCTTTAACCTCAAGGAAACTTTGTTTTTCGCCAAGATTCTGCACCAAGTCATGCTGCAAAATCAGCTATAAAACGGCTGAAAATAAATAAATAAATAAATAAATAAATTTTCTTCCTCCCGAGAAATGTCTACCATCATCCCCTGACTGTGCTCCTTGCGATTATTTTTTATGGGGATACTTAAAAAACAATTAATTAGACGTAAAGTAAGAACACTTCAAGGGCTTCAAAAAGCAATCAAAGAGGAAGTTGAAAAAATACCCCCAAAAATGATCGAAAAAGCTCTTTTGGCTTGGCCTAAACGTTTACGTAAAGTGTACTATGCTAAAGGAAACCACACTGAAAATTTCATGTAAATAACTTAATTCAATAAAAAATTCTGATGCTGTGAAATTGGTCACACTTATTTTGAATCAACCTGTACAAATACATGTTTAAGGATTTTAATAGAATTAATTACAAAAGTATTTATTTGTAGATAGATATCTCAAATAATATTTTTTCCTTAATACTAAATTTACTATACGAATGTATACCTGCCAGCATTCTATTTAATATTCCGCAAAACTGATAGTACCCTCCTCTTTTTTCACACGAATTTATTTTTAGAGTAATTTTCTCCAAATTTAATTACGAAATAAGAAAAATACCCTTGAAAAAAGTAAAAAAAGAGTGAAAAAAAAAAAAAAAAAAAAAAAGCCGGATACTTACAATTTCACGCATTATTAGTTAGATTGTTGGCAGTTATGTGAACGTGATAATGTAAAATAAGAATGGCCAAATTTTATGCATTTTCAATGCTCGCATTTTATTAGAAATTAATTAAATTATTTATTTTCGGATTAAAATTATTTAATTAAATAGGATAAATATAACTGAATTAAGATAGCCGTATTTAAAATGCATAAATGTTGGCAGCTATGTAGAAGTAAAAAGTATTTAAAGATTAACACATTGCTTGCGTACCACGTAAAGGTATATATTTAAAATAAATGAGTTCTTGCTTTATTTGTAAAGTAAAAACCAAACGTTATTTAAAAGAAAAAGGACTTTTCATATTCGTATTTTGCACGTTATGTGTTGGCGGCATACAGATATGCCAGTGGTGTATTTAATGCATCGATTACTGAGGAAACGTAAAATTATTTTGTCCAATAATATTCTTCAGAGGAACGTCAAAAGGTAGTACTATCAATTTAAAATAGGAAAATACTCGGACGGCAAAGGGTTAAAAAAAAAATAATAAAGAAATAAGTAGTGATTAAACAAACATAAAAATATGTCTATTATTAAGAAAGATGTCTCTATATTTTAATGGAAATTTCACTTTAATTTCATATTATTATTATTATAATATTTTTTTCGGCCTAAGAAGTCTAAACTGATTCTCTTTAGTCTTGTAAGAACTTAATATTGTATTGTAAATTAGAAAAAAAAAAAAAAAAAAAAAAAAAACCTTAAGAAATGTGTAATTCTATCAACAGAATATTTTGTCAAATTTTCAAGACTAAATTTATTGTTATGGTTCTCCGATCTTTAATTTTATATTTTAAGGAATCCTGAATTATCGAGTTAATAACAAATCAAAAAGTCAAGCAGTGTTTAGTTATAGATGATTACCAGCACATAGTTGCTAACATTTTGATTTATTCTGGAGCACTTTTAGCCCCGCTTTTATTTCGCACCAGGTAATTTATAGGATAATATTCTACAGTAAAAAGAAAACTTTCTCTTGAAATAAAAGTAGTATGAAATTAACGTGAGGCTTAAACTGCCCAGAGCCTGATTAAGGGGGAAGCACACATTATCTCCGCTGTCACCGGAATATTTTTACAATTATTTTTTACTTCATGTCATAGAAATTCCACGCTTTGATGAGGAAATATTTTTTATAAAAAATGAACGGTGTAAAACAATCCAATTTACTCACAGTTATTATACACCAGAATTCTTTTAAAATAATTTTTAATGAGAATTTTCTGTTTATTATAGGAGGAAAGTATTTGTTAAAAAATAACGTGTAAGCATAAATAATGTGTGCTTCCCCCTTAATCAGGCTCTGAAACTGCCCCAGAATAAATTAAAATGTTGACAACTCTGACAGCACTCTTTATACAGAAAATAAATAATAAAATAAAATAATGAGATCATAACTTGGGTGCGTCAGGGTAAAAGTGTTCAGAATCTTCGGCACTGCTATTTATATTTAGAAAAATTTAGTGTATTTTTACATTAATATTCTATTATTAATTAGGATGAAGATTATTTAAGATTATTGAAGATCATTTAAGAATTCAATTTTTCAATGAATTATGCAATATTTATCATACTTTTATATATTTTCCTGTGGCCTGGGTGCCTAAAGCTGTATTCTTGCTTTTCCAGGGTATCAACAGTCGAAATTTTTCCCTGATTTTTCCACTAATATTTTTCTTTCGGAAATTTTAGTAGTAAGTTCGCGCGATCAATTAAGTAAAAAATTATTTTTTAACCCCTTAACGCGAGGTGTCCTCGCTGCGAGGACGCAAAATTTAAGATCCAGCTGCAAAAATTCATCCCGGAAATTCTTTAGCAAAAATTCACGTTTATAACATATCAGAAAAGGCCGGTTTTTTAAACCATAAAATTTAAAATTTCTCTTAGTTTAATTTAGTTCATGAATTCCGGTGGCAGTATAATTTAAATGTTTCAAATTGTCTTGCGTCGCAAAGGGTTAAATATCAGGGGTCGAACTCTCCGTCCTTTTGTCAGGACAATATTGCGAATGAGAAAATTTTAAATTTATTGTTAACACTATTTTATAAAATAAACTCTACCTTGTATAATAACGGGACATTACTATGGATACACCAGAAATATTTCTGCGTGAAATTAGTGGTGGAGAATAAGGCGGAAATTTCTTGTCTTTGAGAATGTCCTGAAAAAAGCGTGGAGAGTACGATCCCTGAAATACACTGGTGGCAGAATAAGAGGAAAATATTCGACCGTTGACTCCCTGATTTCGGAAAGTTATACGGTTTCTGGCTTACCGCTTTCCATACGATTATTTCCAGGCGTTTGAGCTCTTTTTACACGATTTGAGCTCTGACAGCCTTTGGCACAAAAGTTGGGGCACATAATTTTTAAAATATGCATGCAAATAGATATATATTTTGTAAAATACATTTTCAAGAAATTGTGCAATTGCTTTTATAATTTGATGCAAGAAAAAAATATACAAAACAAGCGTATAGAACTTAAAATGTGATTCAAACTTAGTATCTTCTTCTTCTTCTTCTTCTTCTTTTTTTTTTTTTTTGTAATTTTTTCCACTGTTGCCAACCGTGTGATAGTTGTCTATACTTTTAAGCAATGTTGCCAAACTTTGCGACTTTTTTTATTCAACAGTCTTCAACAATCTAAAAAATTAATATTGTATATACATAATAGATGTTTCTTCGATATGATTTGTCTATTTTACATAAAATATTACTTTTCAAAATTATTATCTCATAGAGCACGGAATGTTTCAGTTATGTTGCAAAAATCTTACAATCTTTCAAAACGTAACAAATTTGAGTTTGCTCTCTGATACTTATCTGAAACATTAGCACTTTTCGATATTCCATCTGTTAAGTAATTGAAACAGTTCTGTTACGAGTGCAATTTTTTGTTACGTTCGTGGACATTTCTACGTTTTTGAAACTATCGGAAAAGAAACTGAATGTTTCGAAGCGTTTCTGATATATTTCTAACATTTCGATGTTATATGACTGTTATATTTCTGGAACATTTTGTGCTGTTATGGTTGTGGCGTTTGAATAAAAAAGTTGCAAAGTCTGGCAACCTCTTTTTGAGATTAACAAATCTGACCTAGATTTAAAAAAAATATTTTAACATAAACATGTAAAACGACTAAATCAAAGTTGAATTAAAAAATAAAATAAAAAAGTCGTTTGTGTATTAATTTTTTAGGACCCCCCCCCCCCTATTTTTAAGTGAATTGGAAAATAGATTACCTATATCCATACACTTGTTTTTCATTCTGATTTTTTTTCTTTGAAATGTTACAAGTCTTGGAGAAATTTCGTTTTACATTCAATAGAACGCCTCTAGGCGTGACTCGATCGTTATTAATGTCACCGTAGAAGCATAGCCTCCTAAACTAGATGCCTTCCGCGTGGCTCGGAAACTTAGCGGTAGACAGTGCCACCTGGTACAGATTGCACGACTTTTTTATTCAACAGCCACCAAAAACTTTTTAAAGTAGGATTTGATATATGCAAAATACGAATAGAATCAAAGAAACGTCGATTTTATATATCATATATATCACTTCTTAAAATTATTGGTGACAGTTGCATAAAAAAGAGCGCAATATGTACCAGGTGGCGCTGTCTACCGCTTGAACTGTTGACAAGTTTTCGAGCCTCACGGAAGGCATCCAGTTTAGGAGACTATGGTAGAAGAGGCATTGCTCTGCTAAAGATTAATGTAAAAGTGGTTTCAAATGTGTTACTAATCGATTTCGAATGCGTTCGAAAATCTACCACAGCATAAAAATTGTTTTAATGTAAAGATTTATCGCATACTTTTTTTTTTTTTTTTTTTTTTTAAAGATGCATTATATATATATTATAATTTACAAATTTTTATTTAAATTTTGGTTTCTTTGTTTATCGTTCAAATTTCGATTAATTATAACTCTCTCAATGTCAAATATACAGTTACGTGGAATTTTTTAAAATGATGTTTTTGTATCAAAAATAATAGTTTTCTAATACATCAATTTTTTTCTAGAAGATACACATAAATATTTAATAAAAGTAATATTTTTTTTATTAAAAGGATGAGTTTTTATTAACATTATTTTATTTCGCACTTTATTTTGAACATATTTGTAATTTACATTGCCCACTTAATTCTTATAGGCAAAAAATAAAACTCCGTTTCAATTCGTTGGGACACCCTGTGCATATATAATTAAAACTTAAATATTCCTTTCCATGAATGTTTTTAAATTACTTGAATTAAGAAAAGATTAAAATTTAAATAATTCATAATACAATTACACAGTGAATTTTATCGTTATTGTAAATCTCAGTTGTTAATTTTTTATCGATTAATAGATGTTTGCAAGGAATTAATTTATTTTTAATTTCTTTGATTTGATGACAACAGTTTTTTCTCCGCGTTGTTTGATAGCTTTACATGTGGTTATTCTGATTTTTTCCATTTTTCTCTCTGATTTCATTGATCGTTTGATTTAATATTTTATTTCATTTCTCATTCAAAAGGGTTTTGCTGCTCGATTGAAGCATGAATAATATGAATGTTAGCTATATTGTTTTAAGAAATCTTGCAGCTCCATCTGCTTTAAAGAAGTACATGCTTCCTGATGGTTAACACTTCTATTTTTAAGTATTTTTTAATTCCAATTAGTATTCCTGTGGTCCTTTATTGTTTCTTACTTTTTAACTGGATTCTTAATTCCTGAATCACTTTTAACACAGTTAATGAGTTCCTTCATCAATTTCCTCCGTCAACTGGTATAACGGTCCTTTTTAATCATGTGGGCGTAAGTAATTTAAATTGGTTTTGTCTCTTATTGGATCCAAATATGATTCGCAACATTTCTGTGATAGTTTTTGTGCTGTGTTAAAATCAGTTTTATTTTTGTTGTGTTGGTATTTGCATGTATCTATTAACTGCTAGAATTTTAATGTTAAAATTTATTTATTATATCTATCATTTATATATCTATATTAATAAAATCAGAGTTTTGTCTGTAAATTTGTCAGAATTGAAAATTTTGCGATATCTTCACGTTTCACACACCATGAAAGCCGAAAACGACTTCAGAAAATTTTGCCTATGTGTGTGTGTCATCGTGTCTGTATGTCGCTTTTTTTGTCCGGACATCACTTGAGAACGGCTGGACGAAATTCAACGGCGCTTAGCAGAAACTTAGAACTTTACCCAACTTAAAATTATATCTATCAACTTTTCAGAAATTCCCCCCCCCCGTTCCCCCCCTAGAGGGCAACAGACAAAAACACGTTTGTCCGGGCATCACATGAAAACGGCTTAACTGAATTCAACAGCACTTGGCAGAAACTTATGTCTTTAACCAACTTAAAATTATATTTATCAACTTTTCAGAAATCCCCCCCCCCTGTTCCCCACTGGAGGGAAAAAGACAAAAACACGTTTGTCCGGGCATCACTTGAGAACAGTTTGACTGAATTCAACAGCGCTTGGCAGAAACTTAGATCTTTATCCAACTTAAAAATTATACCTATGAACTTTTCAGAAATCCCCCCCCCCCGTTCCCCATGCGGTAGAAAAAGACAAAAACACGTTTGTAAGCATAATTCGGCTCCTAATTACTTCACAATAAAGAAATTCCACATGGGGAGACTAGACATGAGTACAAATAAAACGTTACCTGCGATTTAGGAATTTTCGATTTTTAAAGGAAGGAAGGGAGAAAATCGATTTTTGGCTGGAAATTTTAAAATTACTGATTTGAGTCGAACTCTACCAAACAAAAAAATAAAGATGATGAAAAATGGCTATGCGACTTTCTTAGGACATTTCCTAAAACACATTTTTGATTTTTTGTGATCTGCTATTTTTTTTTCTTGGGGGGGGGGAGGGGTATGTATTACAAAGGGCAAATTCGAGACCCTTTTTAGCGCTAAATTTGTCCTGGACAATTTATGAGAGCTGTGGTCACGAAGTTTGGTGCGTGGATTTTTTATATGCAACCGGCACCTAAATAAACGGGATTTATCGAAATACCCCCTTCCCCCCAGCGGGACAGGAAGCAAAAAAACGTTTGTAAGCATAACTCGGCCCCAAATTACATCATGGTGAAGAAATTTCACATGATGAGACTAGACTTGAATGTAAATAAAACATTATGTACGATTTTAAAATTCTTGATTCTTAAAGGAGGGGGGAAAATCGTTTTTCGAGGGGGAAATTTAAGAAATTCCAGATTTTTTACTAGAGCTCTACTAAAGATATTACAAAGGTATTGAAAATAGCCACGTGTCTTCCTTAGAATATTTTCAAAAACACATTTTCGTTTTTTTGTGATTTATTTATTTATTTTATTTTATTTTTTGAGGGGGGGAGAGTTTCAAATTCAAGACCCCCCCCCCCCCCCCCTTCCGCTTTAGCCCAATATTTGTCTTGGGAAAGCTATGGGATCTGTGGTCACGAAATTCGGTGCGCAAATTGTTTATATGTATCTGACACTTATTGTAACGAGATTTTACGAAATTCACCCACTTACCCCCTTGGGGTCGGGGGGGGGCAATAAACACGCGTAAAAATACGTTATTCTGTTTGAATTCGCTTTACATTATTTTAGAATGATTCGTTTTGGTGTGTGGATGTTGATTAGGTGTACGCATTATGTACTTTGGTGAGATTTCGCAAAACTTCTAACTTAGCCGCTGGGGAAGGGGGAGTAAGAAGCGGGTAAGTTGCTTCCGAAGTCAGTGTATATATATATATATATATATATATATATATACTTTTACTTCATATAAGAATGAAAAAGTTGTTGAAGTAAATAGTCGGAACAGTTTTGATTTTTAAAAATATGTCTGATTAAGTTCGATAGTTACAGGCCTTGAAGTGTTCTTAAAATTTTACGCGCATTTTTGCTGTACTGCCACCATTTTGATCAACAAGAAATATATATTTAAATACTTTAAAATTAAATTATTAAATCTTTACACAAAATGTATTGTTGCGTGTTTTTATAATTGACAATTTAATAAATCTAGCGTGAAATTTTAGGAGCGTTCGAAGGTCGGTAGTTACAACGGATCATTTCTGCAACGAAAATTTATTGCTTCAATTGAGTTGAAAAGTACATAATCTATATAATATTTCTCTAACGTGGACCAGTTTCAATTATTTTTTGTCGAAACGATACGATACGCGAGGATAAAAAAAATAATATTTATACATGAACACTATTTAAGCACGCAGATTTAGCTCAATGGACTAATAAGAAAAAATGATACGTTTGTCTGATGAGATCATTTTATGAAAAAAATGTATTTTTAACAGTTGTTTCTTCAGAATCTTTGTAATCGTCATTTTAAACTTAGCAATATTTTAAAAATATATACAGAATATGAATTTTGTGTCATAAATTGACTAAAAAACACAATCATAAAAAATATAATCAAAATAGGAATTATTTTATTTTATTTATTTATTAAAAAAAAAAAAAAAACCAAAATTAATAAAAAGCCATCGCCAACATCACGACAAAAATTTAAAAGGAGTCGTGGGAGTCCTATATTAAAATTATACTGCCTGTGTGGAAGTATGAAAATTGGGTCGTGAACCATGAGTTTTATTTGGAAACCTTTCTTTGGATGATTTTGGTTTCACTATTGTACAATATTAATTTGGTTTTATTAATAATTTGACTTCTGGTAAATTAAAATTTTAATTAGGTGGCGAAATTGGTATAACATTTATAAGTTTAAAATTTTAAAGGTAAACAAAAAAAGAAGCACGGGTTTACTAGTATTAAAATATATTTTAAAATATAATTTCCCACATTACATACAGCCAGATATGTTCACTTGGTTTCCCTGATAAAACTCATTTTATTTAAAAACGTACTGAACGGCACACTAACATTAAAATTGCATCAATTTATGACATTTTTCTTCTTTCTCTATTTTCTCTTTTCTTCTAGGGTAGTGTAAGTTTAATAATAAAAATTGCTTAGTTTTAATTATGCACTTTCATAGTAAATAAAATGCTGCTCAACTTATAATGTTGCTGTGATTAAACAAATAAATAAAAAAAAATGAAAAAAGAAAAGAAAAAAGAAATGTTCTGTAACAGCTGAATAGAAACCAATACAAAAATTTTGTAACGGCCTTAATAAAGATGCTTGTTAATTTTTAAAAAGATATTTAAAGTTAATTCTAAAAAAATAAGCGTCTTTTATCTGTATTGTTTGTAATTTAATCTGTTTTTTAAAAACTTTATGAAGAACTTTTGCTATTGAAAACTCCAAATTTGCAAATATAATAGAAAAAAAAAAAAGAACGTAATCTTAGTTGATTAAAACTTGTAAAATGTGTCGGCTATTTAATTAAAATGTTACAGGAATAAAACTGAAGGATTTTTTCTGACGCAATGTTAAGTAATAATAAATTGTTTAATATTTACTTATTTAAAATGCAGAAAACTATCTCGCTCTATCGCTCTTTTTTGGGAGCTGATCTGTTTAATTGACAGAATTCCTTCAATGAAAAGATTATGTTAATAATTAACTTTTTCTTTTAATTACTTTTCTTGTATTATTTGCTTTAAACTCTAAAAATTTAAAATTTTGACGTCGAAGTGGTTTAATGTTAATTTTGTATGTTAATTAGTGTATTTTATTTTGTAAATTGTATAAAACAAATTTTAACTCTGGTATATTTTATATTCATATTCGAAATACATGTTGAATGATAAAGCATTTTACAGGGTTTCCTCTACCTGAAATTTTATGAATACTTTTCCACCACTATAATGTTAAAATAATTTTTTTCTTAATTGCACTTGCCCATTTAAGAAGAAAGTCGTTTTAAAATATCAGTGGTGGAAAAGTGTTTTTAACAAGATTTGACTCTGAGAATCCTGTTTTATTTCTGATATATATTTAGCACGTTCATTCTGGCGCATTTTTTATAAACTGCCTTCAGGGTTGGTTCCATAAACAACGATTCCGGATATATCTGACGAAATTTCTTAGCCAAAGTTGCCAATTTTTTCAATCATATTTTTTACATGTTTACATGGGTTGCACTCCGCCTCTTTTTAGCGAACTTTCGAGCATGAGAAATTTCCACATGTATTATTACTACCATTTTTATAAAAAAAATTTCTAACTTGTTTAATCCTGCCACTATTTCTATGAAAATCCTATAAAAATTTCTTTCCAGAGCATTGTTAACTCGCCTTTTTTTCATACCAGTAATTTCGAAGAGTGGTTTTCTTGTTATCGAATCGAACAAAGGAACGCTGGGAAGCATCTGAATCTCCAAGATCCGCATTTTTCCAAACGTGATAACTGCAGACTGAAAGGAATAAGTTCATTGACGGTTCAGAGAAAGAAAAGTTTCTTCTTATTTAATCGTTGTCGTATATTGAAGACAATTATTCTGCGAAAATTCTGATGCAAGAAAAAAAAAAAAAAAAAAAAAGGTATATATATCGGCGCAGCACTCGTGCTTACTTTATTCGCCTGATGAAGGGTCGTGTGTTTTTTCGACCCGAAACAATTGTTGCGAGTTTATTGCATTTTATGGTGTTTAATCAAAGTTTGTAGGTAATAATTTTTACAACGCCAGTTTTGTGGTCCTTCTTTATTAAAAATGTAGTGGATCAAGATACTTCGCTTTGTGTTTGGCTTTGGGCCTCCGTCTAAACGAACTCTCCAAGCTTTTCAATCTGAATCGGTTAAATGATTTTGTTGAGACATCACACACATAGAAATAACGCATTTATTAAATATCGTTTTTTTTTTTCTTTAGTCTTTCATTAATAAGTTGAAAGCCAAATTTCATTCCCGGCCGCTAAAGCGCCGTTTTTGTCATCAAACACAAAATTTCCATACTTCGAAGTTTGAAAATAAGAAAAATTTGCTTGTGTGACTATCTTTTTCCATTTTCTGAAAAAAAAGGGGGGGGGGGTGTAAGATTGTTTTAAGCAACTCGTATGTCTCCAATCCATCTTATCTTTAATGGTAGTTATGAAAGAACACCGACATTCCTGATAGTTATTTGATAAAAGAGTACGACAAAGTAAACTTTTCTTTTTAATAATATGTTTATTAAATGATGCCAATATTGCTGATAAATATTTAATACAGGGTATGGCACTCTTAAAAACAGCATGAGGTATATAATTTTACATTAGTCAAATACCATTATAAAGTTACATAAAAGATGATCAGGATAAATTTCCAGTGTTATTTTTTTGTTTGAAACTTACAGAACTTTCAGATACACCTAATACATGCATGCAGAACTGCCTGCCACAGGCGAATATATATTTATTTTTTATTTTTTTCGTATCACAATTCCAAAAAATAAAATTTATAATATATTTTCGTAGCTAAATCTAATCTACACTTTGCCTGCATAAATTTATTATAAATTTTACGTTTCGGAAATAATGGTACAAAGAGAACTAAAAAAAAAAAAAAAAAAAAAAAAAAAATCGTCTTTGGCAGCCTGTTTACGTAGTATCTATCTATATATATATTTCCATTTTTCTGCTGCAATTTTTTTTTTTTCTTTTTTTTTTTTTTTTTTTTTTTTCGTGTCATTTCTTATTCTCCACTGGAAAAGTTTTAACACCTGTTTTAACTTTTGGTGTATAATAACATGTTCGTAGTATATTAAGCTTGCATAATTACTGCATAATTGATTATTTTCAATACTTTATCAGCCATAATTTTGTTGAACTGAAATTATTATATTATAATAACTCTATATGTTATTAGTTTAGTTTAGGTTAATTCTATTTGCTAAGTTAAAATGCAAATTAATTCTTAGATCTACAATTCTCTGCCTTTAAATTTTAAACTAAAAAATAAAATAAATTTTATAGACTAGACTCTTAATAAAGGCAAATTAAATGAATTGAATTTACTTCCTTAATGGAAAAATATTTAATTTAAGTCTTTAAAATTTTTAGATCGTATAGCGAAAACAAATAAGATAAGACTGGCGTTGTGAACAGTCAGAAAACAAAAGAAAATTAAATTAAAATTAACTTTCAGACACATTACTGATTAGATCAAATTTAATAACCCTACGCTCAAAATAAAATTATTAGCATAAAGCTAATGGTAGAAATTAGTTTCAGCTAAATCTAAAATAGCAACAACATGTATACTTTAAACTTCAAGAATAATAAAACAGAGTCAAAAAACAGAAATTAAAATTTTAATTTAGTTCAAAACTTATTTTACATTAGACACATTTATCTAATCAATTTCAATATCTACTTTCCAACATAGCTATCGTACAATGATAAAATTTTTGAGCTTCAATTTTTTTATATCTATATATAAGCTATACTATGAATACAATAAAGTATTTCTTGATGTATAATTTTGAGAAAAGTTGTCACATCAAACGTTGAAACAATTCACAGACTACAAAGAAACAAGCACGTGCATATCTTTAAATAAATAAGAGCAAGTTTGATATAGGATTCACTTAAGCATACTTGAAATTAACTGACACCAATCAATCTGGGCTATGAAGGGTCGGCAATATCTGGGAGGCAACACACTCCATAAGAAACATTCACTCAGCGAACTCGGGACGTTCGTCAGGATATAGACACCACGCAGAGGTCATAGGCATCTGAATCAAGCATCGGTCATGGGCATCTGGACAAAGCATCCTTCTTATATAAAGTAAGTATTGTGATTTCAGACAGGAAGCCACATCTGAGGGCATATTTTTATTTGCAAACTTTCAGAGAGACAGCTTCTACACCCCTCAAACTGCTTAGCGTGCAACCAAGCAACTACCCAGACAGCACATCGCCTCCCCAGGATATCTTCAAGATGTCTTCTGGATGAAAAGGCATCCCAGAAACGTCCTTAAGATGTACTGTGGATAAGTTAAGCCTAACTGTGCTGTTAGGGTACTAACACGACAGGCCTCCCGAGCACTCCCGAAGATAGCCGAACAATCCCGACTGACTACCGACGAATTCTACTGCCTCGGAATCATCAAGAAAAACTCACTCCATAACATGCTTCACAGTATTAGCAATGCCAGCGTAACTTTGTTCACAAGGGGGGGGGGAGCAAGAGCCCAGACCAAGAATCAAAGTCCTAATCATGTCGAGCGCAAATCAACCTTTCAATATATCAAGCCGGGGGGGAAACGCACTCCACCCTTTTTTCGCTTCCCATCTCATGACAAGAAAACGCGCCCAGCCAATGACCATTTCCTGATACCACGTGGGACAAAAACTTACTACTCACTCAACAGATGCCCACACACCAATTACCTAAAAACGTCACAGGGAGGAGAGAAAGAGGACACACCATCAGCCGATCCACTGATAACCCCTTTGCATGCCAGCAGCCTTGGATTTTAACAAATAAAAGAAAAATTAATCCGTCCAAGAAAGATTCCAAAGAACATACCTTTGTGGATTTAGAATTCCAGAAAACCATTGAGAATTCACCTCACAGTTCACAATAGGATTAAAATTTGTTAATCGTTAAGGGACAGAATATTATAAGACTGTAAGAGTAATGAATGCTTCAAAAATGGGATACAACGATATCAGACTATATTTAAAATATGGTATTCAACCCACGTTAATGCTTGTCAAACAGACTATATTTAAAATATGGTATTCAACCCACGTTAATGCTTGTCAAACATGAAATCACAAGAGAAATATTTTTATACCTTACAGAATAGTACGAATTTAAATCCGATTTACCGATATTTACATGCACAAAAATACAGAATTTGATTGCAAAAGGCCTTTCACCAACGAGAGATTACCTTTTAGAAAGAAATATTTTTTAGCATTCATTCCCGAATTTAAACATTCCATTCATTAAACTTGTACACACTTAACTATTTATTTCTTTACTTATCTATTTGCTTACTTGACAAAAGTAAGAATTTTATTAACCTTACACTATTTTCTCATTCAAAATTCTAATTAATTAAAAGAAAACCGTTAATCACGGCACACAAAATTACAAAAGCATAATAAACTCCGTTCTAATATACTAGAAGTGTAATTAAACAGGATGAATATATTTAGAAGAACACTCAAACAAAAACTTGAAAAACGGAATAAAAGTCTATCAAAAGGATAAATTAAATTTAAAAAAAAATGTTTTTTAGTATGACTATCTTTTAGCATCAAGCTTGAAAAATCCTCGAAATATTCTATAAAACGGCTTTAAGAATTTTAATTGAAATCTCACAAACCACTTTAAAAAAGCATTCACCTATTCTATAAAAGTACTAAATAACGCATTTTTTAATAATATACACGTAATATATATTTATAAAATTGCAACTTAAACAATAAAGTAGTATTTTGCAGTAAAGTAGTATTTTGATATAATCTACTTTACATTTAGTCCATTCTGAAGCATTTTAAAATTTCTGTGACTTCAAGAAGATACTCATAAAATGCCCGATTCTAATTATTTCTATATTTATGCCTACTTTAGCAACAAAATCAAGTTTGTGTTTTAAAACACTTTACTAAAAATAACGTTCTTATTGGCCGGTAAAAATTTATTAAGTGGTACATAATGCTTGTGTTACTGTTTACATCAAGAAGTTTTCTTCAACTTTAAATTCATCATTATTTGAAAAACGAATACGAAATGTTTTCGCTTTTTAAGCAAGAGAAATTCATGTTCATTAAAGTAATTTTCATGTTATAAGTGGATTAAAGTTCCTTTTGACTTAAATCATTTTTCATTTCATTTCTTAAATATTGGAAACAAAGTAGGCGTTCTTCATTTCAAATACTCTTAACTGCTATTATTTATCACAAAATATTAAAAGTATTTTGATGCTTATGATTTTAATAACATCAAAGAAGTACTTTAAAGTTTACTTAAGCAAGGTAAACGTAAAATTGGAATTGGCTGCATATGTCTACAATTTACTGCTTAGTATTTCTCGCATTATAGTATAAACACTGCCGTGGTATTTTACTTTATATTATTATACATTTAAAATTCAATTCAGTATAAAGTTAATATCTTACTTTTGTATTTTTAAAGTACATTTAGAATATAAATGCCCTCTCAAGGTACTTAAATAATCTTTTATTTTTAAAACAGGCAAACGATTTTTCGTAAGATATCTTTTGAAGTTTTATCATTACTCTATTCGGAAATATATTCACTTTGAAGTTTTGTACATTGAGAATTCCTAAAAAAAAAAAAAAAAAAATGTTTTTAGTCCTTATAATTTTTTTAAGTATTTAGTTGAGTATTTACGCACTAATTGAAAGATTTTCTTGGTTCTAAAACATTCTGCTAATCGGCATTTTTAATTTAAAAGTATAAATGGATAAACAAGAAAATTGATATTGAAATTTTTTACAGAGTAAATAAGAAAAGCAAAATTTGTTAATAAAGTAAATCCTGTGTAATATATATACGAATAAAATTTAAAATAATAATTTAATTAAAAAAGGAAGAAACAAATTAACCGTTGCAAGAAGATAAAAAAAAAAAAAAAAAAAAAAAAAAATTAGTGAAGATATGACACAAAATAAGTTTTCTGAAATAAAATTTAATTTGAAATATGAATTACGTACGATAATTTTTATCTTATAGAGTAGAACCCCGCTTAACCGTGGTAATATGGACCGAGGGTACCACGCATAATCGAAAACTGGATAACACGGACTTTGTCGTTATTCGAGGGAGAAACATATCTAAATAACACATCTAATACATAAAATAACACATCTTATACATAATTAAACCCAGTTAACACTTTCGCGACCACTGACGTAGATTCACGTCATTTGAAAATCTGTAACTCCACCGGTGGGCGTTTCTTTCGCGATTTGTATGTTACTTATTTCTTAAGAGTATACCCAGTATTCAAACTTGTACAGTCAAATATTACATGGATTCAAATATTTTGATTAGGAAGAATATAATTATAATGTATATCATTTGTAATATAAATGTGAATATAGAACATTTTGTTCAGAAATTTTGTAACTTGGGAGAATAACGCCCGCAGGCGAACCTAACTGCAGAGCTGCCAATCTAATCCGGCAAAGTGTTAGTATCGCCCCTTTTTCTACACCACTTAATTTTTATTGTATTTGTTTTCTTCATTCATCGTAAATATATTTGAAGAGAATTATTCTAAAAATTAAGTGGTGTAAGAAAAGGGGCGGTACTAACAATTTGCCGGATTTGGTTGGCAGCTCTGTTACTGTCAAAAAGACAAAAGCATGCGGTCGTGAAAGCGTTTTAAATATGCAATAAAATGCATACATACATAAATTACAGGGATGGCAACTTGGCTCAGAACTCATACCGGTAATTCTGAAACGAAATTTTCATTTTCTTAAACCAACGATTTTATAAGTAGAGAAAATTTTTACACAAATACCAGTATGAGTTCTACGCCAAGTTCTCATCCTTGAAATGATAAAAAACAGTACTGTAAACATAGATGCTAACATTTTAACACCTTCGTGGTCGATGTCGTAGATTCACGTCATTTGGAATTATGTAACTACGCCAGTGAGCGCTTCTTCCGCAATTTGCATGGCACAATAT
Organism: Salticus scenicus; assembly: GCA_963930645.1. Lineage (NCBI taxonomy): Eukaryota > Metazoa > Arthropoda > Arachnida > Araneae > Salticidae > Salticus > Salticus scenicus. The sequence goes on along the minus strand of OZ005653.1, from coordinate 241,854,569 downwards.
TCCTTAAGAATATTCCCAATATTCATATTTATACAACAAAATAATATGGGTATGATTACTTTACATAGAAAAAGTATAATTATAATGTATATTTATTTGTAACATAAATATAGATGCACAAAATCTTGTTCTAAAATAATGTCATAGCTGCCAAGTAGCTCATTAATAAGCGTGATATTGTTGAAAAAACACCCCTTTTTTCACACCACTTTAATTTTAGAGTAATTCTCTCCAACTAGTGTTACGATTAAATAAGAATAAAATTACTCTAAAAAATTACTGGGTCTGAAAAAGAAAAGAGGTGGGTACTAAAAATTTTACGCTTCATAATGAGATGGTTGGTAAGCAAGGTTGCCAAATGTGGCCTTTTTTGATTCAATTGTCACCAAAAAATTTTATTTGTAACATTTGACTAATCACTTCGAAGACTGATAGTCTATTATGTGTATCAAATGTCACTTCTCAAAATTAATAGTGATATTGAATAATAATAAAAAGAAAAGCCTCATCTGGCAACTCTGTTGGTATGTGTGTAATGTAATAACTTAAAAGAATAACGCTCTCAGGTAGAGCTGACTATAAGAGAAACAAAAACATGCAAGCGTTACTTTATTCCGGAGTATTTTTAACCCGCCTTTATTTCGCAACACTTTATTTATAGACCAATTCTTTCCAACATACAACTAACAAGGAAACATTCAAAAGATGTCATCTTCAAAACGTATTGAAAAAAATATATGTGATTCTACTCTTCATAAAACACCAGAAAATGAAAAAAATATCGGCTGAAATTAATGACAGCGACCACAAAAAATTATCAAAATTAATCATATTTGGCGATTTCACACTGCTAGGCGATTGATTTTGAGTACTTGGCGGAAAAGCAAAACACGGTTCTGTTCGTACCCGGCAATCTCTGTGCTAGCAAACGTATCGCCTAACAGAGCTAAATCGCCAAATATGCTTAATTTTGATAATTTTTTGTGGTCGCTGTAATTAATTTCAGCCGATACTTTTTTTCATTTTCTGGTGTTTTATGAAGAGTAGAATCACATACATTTTTTTTTCAATACTTTTTGAAGATGACACCTTTTGAATGTTTCCTTGTAAGATAAAATAAGAAAAAAAAAAAAAAAAGTGGTACGAAATAAAGACGGGGCTAAAATGATATCGGAACAAATTAAATGTTGGTCATTATGTTGTTTAGTAAAATATGCCAAAGTTATCCCCGCTATTCGTCAAAGGCTACGCCTGCACTGGGATGTAGCACTTTCGGAACCACCATTGTTAACCCGAAACTCGGATTGTCGGGGCTCGGATAACCACGGCTCTACTGAACTTCTCATTTTTCTAATATTTTCTCTATGTAGAAGCAGTTTTCAGAAAATAAATAAATAAATAAATAACAATAAAATGAAATAAAAAACTTTTTTTTTTATATTAACACTTTCACGACCATATGTTTTTGTCTTTTTCACAGTAAGCTTCAGCAGCGGGCGTTATTCTTTTACAGTACTTTATTTTAATCAATGTTTTCTGTATTCATATTGAAAATATAAATTAATATACATTACGATTATAATCTTTCTAATCAAAGTGTTTGTATCCATAATGCATTGATTGCACAAATGTGAATATTGGGTATAATGTTGATAAATAATGTAACCTAAAGAAACGCCCACAGGCGGAGTTACAGATTTTCAAATAACGTGAATTCACGTCAGCGGTCGCAAAAGTGTTAATTTGTTTCACCATTAAAACATTAAAATAGACTGTTTTCTAAATAAAATTTTGCTAATTTATTTTTAAGAACTTTTTTATGATTTAGTAGCGGAACATTTAAAATTTACCAAAGTACATTTTGCTATCATGTAGCGGCTATAGAAAAAGCAAATTAGGGAATAAAACTTCCATAGGGGTCATGCAGTGATCTGTTTGTTTCAGGACACTTTCAGGGAGGAAAAATCTCAACTATTTTTCACCACCACACTATACATACATAAATCTTTATCATATTTTTTATATAAACGTGTCGGGATTACAAAGGATAATTATTATTGTATAAAAATAATGGCAGGTAAAAAGCAGAAATTCCTCTTCCTGAAATTGTCCTGAAAAAAGGGCGGAAAGTAAGACCCTTGTGTGGACATTTATATTAATAAAACCATTTATAATGACACTTTGCCGGTCCAATTTAATTACACTCCTCTGTTCAGTGTTGCCAATTTCAGAAACTTTTTATTCAGTATCCATCGATAAATTTTAAATATAACAATTGTCCAATAATTATTATTCATTCATTATATATAAAAGATATTACTCCTCAAAATTACTGACGGTAGTTGAATAAAAGAATCCGTAAATTTGAAAACATAGTTTAGAGCATTTTCGCGTGTTAGGCATATCTGCCAATATTTTAATTTATTCTGGAGTAATTTTATCCTGATTTTAATTTATTCCGGAATAATTTAACTCCTCTGTTCAGTGTTGCCAATTTTAGAAACTTTTTATTCAATATCCAACGATAAATTTTAAATATAACAATTGACTAATAATCTTGAAGGTTATTCATTATATATATAAAATATTACTCCTCAAAATTATTGCCTGTAGTTGAATAAAAGAAACCCTAAATTTGAAAAAATAGTTTAGAGCATTTGAGGGCGTTAGGCATAACTGCCAATATTTTAATTTATTCTGGAGTAATTTTATCCCTGTCTCTATTTCATACCACTTATTTATTTATTTATTTTTTTAATCGAAGTTATGTATTGTAGAATTTTTTTTATAAATAAATAAAGTGGTATGAAATAAAGGCGGAGCTAAAAGTACTCCGGAATAAATTAAAATATTGGCAGCTATGGCGTTGGGACAGGCAAAGGGTTAGAGATGTTTCATAGGCTGGCCGAATAAATCTTTACAAGAGCGATCCTGACGTGGTCACTTAGCTCTCTTGCAAAAATGACAATATTTCTGATGAATGACAATATATGAAATGACAATACTTCTAATTATTATGAGCGGACCTCTATAAACTCTGTTAGTACTTTATGTAAGCATCTCAAAATTTAATTTAGTTGAAAAATAAACAAAAAAAAAAAAAAAAAAAAAAAAATGAATGTCGTTAATTATTAGTATTTTCGAAAATTCTTTTGTGCAAACTTACTTATCATTTAATATTCCTTATACACTTTGCATAGTATTAAATCTTTCTTGCACAACTTCGTACGGAATCATATCTGTATCCTAGCCTTCAGGTCTTCGTTACAGCAACTGGTGTGGCAAAGACTCTGTCTTAGATGTAGCCACAAAAGAAAAAATCAAGAGGAGTTATACTTGGAGAGCCCGGAGGCCAGGGTATTAGTCCATCCCTTGCAATCCACCGTTTTGGAAATGTTTTGTTTAGGAAATTCTGAAGAATTCTTACCAAACTTGTTTGCGGTATTTGAAGTTCACGTGATGCTTGACGAGTTGATTTAGTAGGAGACCTTTGAAACGATTGACGAACGTAATCAACATTTGTTTCACTCACGCGAGGTCAGCTTCCTCAGGGAAGATCCTTAACTTTGCTGTTTTATTAAACCTTTCACATCATCGGTTTACTGATTTTGCATTTGGAGGGTTGCGTCCATAACAATGTCGAAATTTACTCTGAAACTTAATGGCGGATTTCTTTTCGTGAAACCAAAGCACATATTTGGCTTTCTCTTGAATCGCCGCCATTTCGCCCGAAAATGATGCCTTCCTTAAAAATATTATCCTGGGTCACTTTTGAAGGAGCACGCGCGCTATCAGTTGCAAAAGTTTCATTATTATTATATTGAACGGTTATTTTGTAACGAATTTTTATAATCAAGGCAAAACTTTTCGTTCAACCTGTATATCTACATTTCAGTTTCTACCACAGATGGCAACATTTTAATCTATTACGGAGCATATTTAGCCTCGCTTTTATTTCGCACCACATTATTTATAGAATAATTTTCTCCAACATATAACTACGATAAAAGAAAAAAAAATCTTAACACTTCCACGATCGCAGACGTAGATTCACGTTATTTGAAAATCTGTAACTCCGCCAATTGGCGTTTTTTTTTTTTTTTTTTTTAATTTGTATGTCATTTATTACTTTAAAATATATACAATATTCATATTTGTACAGTCAATATGCTATGTATATAAATATTTTGATTAGGAAAAGTATAATTATAATGTATATCCATTAGTTATATATGAATCTGAATATTTTGTTCAGAAATATTGTAACTTAGGAGAATAACGAAAAGACGAAAACATGCGGTCATGAAAACAAAGGTGGAATGATTTAAAGGCGTTGTTAAAACTGCTCCGGCATAAAATAAAATGTTGGCAATTTTGTTCTACAATTATTTATCTGGATTTCGTTTTAATTAAAATAAATATTTTGAAATCTATATTACGTTAGTAATATTGTATAAAAATAATAGATGCAAAAAAAGGTGAAAATTTCTCATTATAGAAAGTAACATAAAATAAGGGCAAGAAAAACGACATCTGCTTCGGCAATTATATTCACACTATATCCATTTATTTAAAGCTGTTTCTTATAGGCTGGCCGAATCAATCTTTAGAAGAGCAGTCCTTGCGTGGTAACTTTTTTTTCTCTAGCAAAGATTGATTTTGGATGATAGCGCTTTTAATTGTTATTAGCGACCTTGTATAAGTTCTATTCATCCTGTAAGCACATCAAAAACTTTAATTTAGTACATAAATAAACCAAAAAACAATAAATGTCGCTAAATATCAGAATTTCAGAAAATTCTTTTGTGCATCTTTAAACTAGAGGTGAGTTCGGGTTCTATTTTGGCAATCCGAGCCCGCCCGGGCCCGAAAAATTTTTTGAACTGAGCTCGCCCGCGCCCGAAAAATTTTCTGTGATCAGAGCCCGAGCCCGATATTGAAAGTGGTACGCTATGCAACGCATACACAATAGTAAAATAAATACCGTTTTCATTTTAAAATTAATTTTTTTATTATCAATCCTCAATTTAAATAACTATAAATGTTATTATGATAATTTATAATGTCTGTGTCTCTGTATACATGTATATATTTTTATAATATATATTTATAGTGCAGACCATTGTTTATAACGCGCCTATCGGGGGACAAAAAATTTATCCGAATGAGTGATATAATGAGGCCCAATATAACGAAGGAGGAAGGATCACTGTATAACTCTATGGCATGATATGCATCCCGTTGAAAAAAAAAGTTCTATTTAGAAGAAGGAAAGTCAAAGCTACTAAGGTTTGCAAGATTATTTTGTGATTTATAACCTATCATGACTATTATGGCATTACTAAAAGTGCTCTCAAAATGAATAAAAATTCTTTTTTTTTTTTTTTTTTTTTTTACATTTTCCAGTTAGTGAAGAATAAAATAAACGGAACTTTTAGCTTGAATCCGAGCCCACCCGGAGCCCGAAGACTTGCGTAAGATTTGAGCCCGATCGGGCTCGGGCTCGGGCTTACGGGCTCGGGCTGAGCCCGTCTTATCTCTACTTTAAACCTGCATATCATTTTATATTTCCTGTACCATTTCATATTTCTTTTGAATAGTATAAAAACTTTCTTGCAATCCTTCGATTGGAATTGTATAACATTATCAGAGCTGCCAACCTAATCCGGCAAATTGATAGTACCGCCTCTTTTTCCACACCACTTAATTTTTAGAGCAATTCTCTTCAAATGTATATACGATGTATTAAGAAGAAAAATACTCTAAAAATTAAGTGGTGAAGAAAAAGAGGCAACTCACATTTTGCTGGATTAGGCTGGCAGCTCTGCATTATTAAACATGCATTTCATGAAATTACTAATTATAGATTATAAAGTACCCAGATTCTTTGATGAATGCTGAATATGATCTATTTATTCTTTACACTTATTTGACATGAAGAATAATGTATCTATATTTCAGTTTCTACGATTCTTCATCAAGTTTTCTATTTAATTAAAGTAAATATTCTGAAATCGATATTGCGCTAGTATTACCAGCTAAAAATGTTATATTTTTGTATGAAAATTCAGTGTACTTAAGAAGTACTTCAATAAAAATAAACAAATGTAAGTATCATAAAAGAATTTATTTGAAATATACAACTCTAATTAACATTATATGTATATATATATATATATATATATATATATATATATATATACATATGTATCACTTTCCTTAGAATGTTTCTGAAAGGTAAGTTATTGGATCCAAGAATATATAAAACGAATTTATTTACTTAAAGAAAAAAGAAAAAAAAAAACTGTATGAATACGTTTTGAGAAATATAAATAAAATTAAAAAGCCCTTTAAATTTAAATTAGCTTTTTTTGAAAAAGTTTAGGAGTAAAATTATTATATGCTTAGTGTTTTATAAAATTTTGAAATGATTTATAAAATGGATTAAAAATAAGATGCTTTGAAAGTAAATAAATGCAGTGCCGAATTTAAATTTTAATAACAAAGACGATAAAAGGCATATTGTAACTAAAAGAAATTTCAAAGCATTTTTATTATATATTTATAAAGGTAAGCGAATAATGTATCGTTTAATATATTTAATATTTGTTGTTCTGATTTAAAGCTTAAAGAGAAATGCTGAGTTATTAATTTTTAAATTGTTGAACTTTTATGCATATTTTTACAAATATAGTAGAGTTATAATTAGTGCTGTTTTAAATGAAGTAAGATGAACTTATTAGAATTAATTAATTTGTTTGTTTCTTTGAATACTTCTGAAAGATAACTAATTTTATCTAAGACTGAATAAAAATCATTTATTTACTTCAAATATTTTTAGAATCTGCCGTATATTTTTATTTTTTAAGAGATATGAGAAAATTTAAAAAGCATTTTCGAACTTAAATTAAATTTTAACGAAAAAAGTTAAATAGAAATATGTATGCTTTCTTAATATTTTATAAAACTATGAAATGATATTAAAAATTGATTTTAAAAAGTTCGATTTTAAAATGTAAATAAGTGTTCTACCGCCTTTGAAATTTCGTCAACAACAACAACAACAATAAAATTTTATTTAACTGAAAGAGGTTCAAAAGTATTTAAATAATCTCATAAAAGTAAGCCGGTAATGTATCCTTTCATGTACTTATTATTTACTTGTTTACATTTATGCCTTTATGAAAAATACACATATATTATTCTTTTGAAACTTTTACTATCCTACAAATTTTTATAATTTTATTAAAGGTACAAAGAGCGAGCGCTCTTTAAAATGATGTAAGAGAAACAGATATCAATTAAAATATGTGAAATAAAATAAAAAATAATACGAAAGATGTATCAGTATTTAAAAAAAAAAAAAAAAAAAAAAAAAAAAAAAAATGCATGTAAAATAATTTTTATTGAGTTAGAAAGTCTTTTAAAGAGTCATTTGAAAAAATAATTTTGATTTCGTATTCTTAGAACATTCATGTAATTTAATATTAAAAATTATTATTATTATTATTATTAATATTATTCTGAAAGTCAGTCATGAAAGTTTTAGCTTACTGTCAGATTTTTATTTTTTTTTAATTTATTATTATTTTGTGTATACATTTTTTTTAACCCTTTGAGGGGCAAGTAATTTTTCTTATTTAAAACTGGATCTTTAAATTAATTACGTGGCATGTGAAAAACCCCTGAAGAAATTTCAACTCTTGGAAAATATCTAAAATCTAGCTCGTTCTTTTTCGCATAATTTGCTTAATTTTTACTCTTCAAATGCACTTTTGATAAAAGTTGTCCAGTATATTTAGCTTTCAACCTATGCAATAATCATAATCATAATAATAATAATAAAATTATCTTTCGCACATGCGCAGTGAGTTTTTCATAAAAATGTGTTCATATTTCATGAGATATTTGAGATATTTGTATTCCGATTGCAGTAAAAAAAAAAAAAAAAAACATGCTGATTTTTTTTTTTTTTTTTTTTTTTTAAGTTTTAAAATAAATGCTTATATCTCCGTCATTTAGTAAGCTATCGTCACATAAATTCATCCACAAATTAAACTGGGTCTGTATTAACATATCCTGATGTTACAGTTCATTTCGTTCACTTAACGATACAGGGTGATCACAAACATTATTGATTTTACTTAATTTATTACCGGCCCCCTAAATGTTGTCTTAAATCAATCGTCACTGAAAAACAAGAGTAAGACCCAGTTTTTTAAATACCAAAAAGTTTTTAAATTGAAAAAAAAAAAAAAAAAAAAAAAACCTGTACGTTAGTAAATTTTTCTAAACTTTTGAGCAGGAGTGTATATAGAAGAAAGTAAAATATAGTGTACAAAATGTCAGCATGTGTAATGTTTTGATTTAAACATTTATATTGAAATTATTCTCTGAATTTCCTTCTCCAGTAATTGCATAGAAAGTATATTTTAAAAATATACGGTCATAATAAATTAGTTTTAATAAACAACTCATTTTTCAAATAAATTACTCTTGGCAAAGATTATTACTAAAGTAGACCTTCTACAAATATTTCGTTGTTAGTTATTTATGATAGAATATTTTAAGGAATTACATATTAAAGATTAGAATTTGAAGATTTAGTTTCTTAATCAGAAGAAAAGTTTTACTCTATAATAGATGCCTACTCCGAAAGTAGTGAAATTAGTCTATTTAGTAATTTACAAAAGGTTATGGTATGTAAGTTGTACTTAACTTTTATCATTTTTATTTGTTTATTACTATTTTATAAGAAAACTTACCTTGCATGAAAATAACGAATAAATAGCTAGAAAGTGAGGGAGAAATGCAAACCGTTTATAAAAACTAATGCAGAAACTATGTAGCATTATTATTAATATTATTATTACCTTAATCATTTTTGTGTACAGAAATTTCTCATTATTTTTAACGTTTTCGCCATAGCTGCTAATATTCTAGTTAGTATTCCGTAAAATTGTTAGTATCCACAGCTTTTTCCACACAACTTTATTTTTGGAGCAATATTATACAAATGTAATTACGATTAAATAGCGGTAGCCTGGTCGGTAAGAGCAGCGAGTTCGTGATCGAAAGATTGCGGGTTCGGTCCTCGAGACGGCCGAAGACCGTCGTGTACGCTAATGGCGACTGGTGCACGTTAAATTCCGTCGTGGTCGCAAAGTCCTTCAAGTTCCCATAAAAAATTATACCTCTGGGGGTACCGGAACATGGGTTTAACTCGCTCTGATCCGGATCAAAATTCGAGTTCCTGTTGTTTGGCTGGTGCTGCCATCTTTCACCAGTTTCTGGAGCTAAAGTCGTACTTCCTCCCTATGAGGCGCTCCTAAATAACGGAAGACGCACCTCCAATGCCTTAAAAATCCGGTTAGTTCCACTACCGGGGCTCGGAATTTCCGAGTGGCACACGACAACAACAACATTAAATAAGAATTACACTAAATGTAGACTAGTGTGTGAAAAACGCGGGTACTATCACTTTCACGGAATACTAATTAGAGTGTTGGCAGGTATGGTTTTCACGTTTAGGCTTCTGAAGAAAAATTAAATGTGAAGGGTTTCTCAGATAGGATTTATATACATAAAACTGTCTCTCTCTCTCTAGGATACTTTACAGTCACTATTTTGAAAACCATTATTCTTAGAGTAATCTTCATCAATCTGTTGTAGTGCGTATCTCCGAAAAAGCAATGCAAAGATTGCTTTATGTAAAAAGCGGTATTCAAAATAGTGACTGCTGAAACCCTGCTCTCTCTCTCTCCCCCCCCCCTCTCTCTCGTTTTTATCTACCACATTGTGAAACACATTGTATTTGAAGCCTATATTTTTAGTTACTTAACATTTTCGCGACCGCTGACGTAGATTCACGTGATTTGAAAATCTGTAACTCCGCCAGTGCGCGTTTCTTTTGCAATTTGTAAGTCATTTATTTCTTAAAAATATACACAATATTCACATTTGTACAATCAATATACTATGGTTATAAATACTTTGATTAGAAAGAGTATAATTATAATATATATCCATTTGTAATATGAATCTGAATATAGAAAATGTTTTTTTGAAATATTGTTAACTTGGGGAAATAACGCCCACAGGCGGACCTTACTGTCAAAAAGACAAAAACATGCAGTCGTGAAAGTGTTAACAGCATTACTTAAAGATTTGTGTATTAAAAATTATGCATATCGCATCACCATATAAATTTATGGGGATGTTGTGCTTGTGATGTAACATTTTAGTGTACCACTGGTAAATAGAGGTCGCAAAACATATTTCGACCTTTAAAAAGTGTTAAAAAGAAATTTACTTTTTGTTTTCGTTATATATATATATATTAAAGATTGGTTGGCGATTTTTGAACTAATACAAAATTTAATTATAACGTACACGAATATCTTGATAAATGCTTAGTAAAAATAGTTAAAGCACATTATAAAATGATCTTTGAAACAAAAATGGCTACATGTACCACATACCTGCCAACCACACTTCAACACTTATTTAACACTTTCGTGACCGCATGTTTTTGTCGTTTTGACATTAAGGTCCAACCGTGGGCGTTATTCTACCCAGTTACAATATTTCAGGAAAAAATTTTCTATATTCACATTCATGTTACAAAAGTATATACATTATAATTAAACTCTTTCTAATCAAAATATTTGTATCCATAGTATATTCATTGTACAAATATGAATATTGTGTATATTCTTCAGTAATAAATGACATATAAATTGCAAGAGAAACGTCCACTGGCGGAGTTACAGATTTTCAAAAGACGTGAATCTACGTCAGCGGTCGCGAAAGTGTTAATAAGCGTAAAATTGTTAACGCCCCTTGAAAAAAGGGCTCCTTTTCCCACACCACTTTATTTTTAGAGTAATTTTCTGGAAATGTTGTTACGATTAAATAAGAATAAAGTTACACTAAAAAGTGACTGGTGTGAAAAATACAAAGGTGGATACTGAAGATTTTACGCTTCATAATGAGATGGTTGACAGGTATGGTATCGTCTAGTACCTTTGTAGCGAGATTAAAGTGATATATATATATATATATATATGCATTCTATTCTTATAAATATATTTAACATTTCTTCATAACTGCCAAGATTTTTTTTTTATTATTTATTTATTCCAGAATGTTGTTAGCTCCGCTCTTTTTTCACACCGTAAACCTTTTAGAGTAATTTTCTTCGCATTTAATTATATATTGAAGAAAATTTTTCTACAAATATTACGGTGTGAAAAAAAGGCGGGGCTAACAACATTCCGGAATAAATTAAAAAACTTGTCAGCTATGTTTCTTCCATAAATTCGATCTTATAAGCTTTTTAAACAAGCGTACTTTAAAGTATCATCGGTACATAAAGGTTTAAATAAAACAAAAACAAGCAACTCTCACTTAAATAACTAAAAATATTAGTTATACTAAAATATTAAAATATATACTACAAATAATAGTTTTTTAAAGCTTTTCACTGTTGATAATATTTTTATAGAACTTATTTGTGTCAGATAATTAGATATTTTATAAAATGTACAAGGTATATTTATGTTTGAAGAATAATTGTTTCATATCTGTTTAAACAAAGAGAGGTGTCAGTGTGACTGTGTTCGTTCTGGAGCTATTAAGCTACTGATCATATAGAGCCAAATCGAAATGTTCAATAGATGCTGAGATATAGATATTTGTAAAATCGTAATTCAAGAATAATAGTAATGTTACCTGTCGACCGATAAAACTCAAAATTAGAGCATAAATAGTTGCCACCTACAGTGGAAATCCGGATTCGATATTAGAGCGCGCAAGCAGTCGGAGCAAATGTTTAATCGACTTCAATGATTTGGTTAACTTCAATGATTTTACTTATTTTTAAATAAATAAAAAACAATGATTCAATATATGTATATATTTTACCTTTTGTTTTCGAAGCCTTTTCTGCACGGGTAAACAAACAACTCGTACCTATTTTCCAGATATTTTGTGATCCGCATATGAAACTTCCTAATTTTTCCGGTACTAATGGAAAAATGTTTCGTACTAGAAAATGCTTCTTAAAAAGAAGTGGCTTGAGAACAGAATTAGAATTGCGTAACAGAAGTATAGAAGTACAGCAGGGGTCGTAGTTTCTGTCTTTTAGCTAGTCTAGCTAAATCTAATCTAGTTAATCTTGCTTAATATAAGATCTGGCTGTCCTTATGTTATGCTAGCCGTGTATTGAAAGGCTAGCATAATGCAAGTTTATACCCCTTTTACGAAAGCCGCACCTTCTTTTTTGTCAGTGGCCTCTTTTATGTCAACCACTTTGTATTTTCCAAATGTGCAGGCCTGAAGTGTGATGGATAATTAACCTTTTACATTCGAACATTATTTTAGTAAGCGTAATGAGTTACACGACAATAGTTTTAATAAAAAAATGCAAAATATAAAACATAAGAATTTTAAATATAAACATTTTATTTCTATATTTGATGTATATTTACATATTGCGAACATTATATATAAATATTATGGTTTATAATTTTCCATTGTGGGATATTTTGCAAAGCATTCTTGGCCATTTACCAATGGCCAAGGCAAGCAACGCCCAAAGACACTTAATAAAAAGTGTAGGTGGAGTCTTTTTCTTAACGAAGTATTACACCTGTTATAGCACTTTTAGTTGTAGAACATTATTGGTAGATATAAGATATATGGTAACTTAATTAGCCATGGCGCCTCTCGAGCTGTGTTGCCAGATTGGGGACTTTTTTATTCAATGTCCACCACTACATATTAATTGTGACGGTTGTCTAACCACTTCGAAGACTAATCATCGATTACATATGTCAAATATCACTTCTCAAATTTATTGGTAACTATAGAATAAAAAAAATCCCCAATCTGGCAACACTGCTCTCGAGCGACATTCCAGTTGAAGTAATGAATAGAATGTCGCCTGAGAGGTGACGTTCGAGAGCAAACGGTTAATAGCAAGTAGTAAAGTTGACAAAGACTGCTAGGTCGTGAACAAATGAGGCATCCTTTCTTAATACAAGAATGAGCGGATTTTTTTTTTTTTTTTAAATAAATGCCACTTAATGAAGAAGCTATTAATAAAATATTTCTCCATTATTATCTTTTTCGCATCTAATCTATAATTTCAGCCAATTTAAACAATTTCTTATGTAATTCATATTGTTAAAGGAAATCCCTTTTATAATATGGTTTCATTTTTTATTTAACAATGAGTATAGAAAACATTCCTGCTTGAGAAAAACCATAAGCTAGAGCAAGCATCAATAATCATCAAAAGCATTTTATAAATCAGCAATTTCGACCAACAGAGTAAATATTTTATGTAAAAAATGAATCAGTGTGTATGATTAGCAGTATATTATGCATTCACTTTTATATTAAATGACTTTAAAAAAGATTTACTAGTGGGAAGTTCCATTTGCAAGGGCTGCCAACATTTAAATTTATTCCGGAGCATATTTAGACCTGCCTTTATTTCGCACCAGTTTTATTTTGAGAGTATTTTTTTTCCCTTATTTTATTGTAATTATATATTGGAGAATCTTTTTTTTATAAATAAAGTGGTGCGAAATAAAGGCGGGTCTAAAAATGTTCCGGAATAAATTTAAATGTTGGCAACCCTGCATTTGCTACCGAAAGCTTCACTAACCACTTTTGTCTATTGGCATAGATGTTAATATCTACGCTTTTTTAACCCAGATTCTGCGTTCATTTCGAATATACACACATTGTGTACGTGTCCAAATGGACCCAAAATGTTTGTTAATTCAAATACTAAAAATACTTTCACTTTAAACTTTTTAACAAAATTAATGAAACAATTCCTTTTTGTCTTAAGGAAAGTATTCGACTTGAAACATAATATTTTTTATGCACATTTAACCCTTTGCCAGTCTTATTTAATTTCACTCTCCTAATCCGTATTGCCAAATCTAGAGACTTTTTTATTCAATACTTTCCACCAAATTTTACCTTTAAAACCAATTCAGGGGCGGTGGTTGCATGGTGCAACCACAAATTTCAGTTCAAAATTGCAAAAACTGTCCCCGGATTTTTTTTTTTTTTTTTTTTTTTACTTTTCTTTTACAACTCAGACGAATTACTTCATTTAATTCCTGTGTTTAAATAATGTTGGTCATTTGTGGTGGCTGTTGATTTTAAACAAAGAATATTTGCTTGCCCTTGAAGGGATTAACGGTTGCCTAATCACGTCAAAGGTTATTCGTCCATGACGTATATCAAATATCATTTATCAAAATTATTGGTGGTATCTGAACAAAAAAAGTCTATATTTAGCAACACTGTTAAGAGCGCTTTAGAATGTTAGGGTCGACATAGGGTTAATTACAGTGGGTCGCAAAAATAAATGTAGAGTAATTAGAAACTTCCACTTTTTTTACATAAAAGAAGTCCAAGCGGAAATTATATTGAACAAATTTTTATTACATTTATCTGATGTCTTCAGTGTTAAAAAATAATACTAGTAATTACAATGGAATAAAAAGTAAAAATATTTTCTATGTTTATATCATGTTTATGGAAAAGTTTCCTGCTTACGATTGTACAACCAAAACTTCAAAATGTTCCTCAGTGAGCAACTGTAGAAACCCATTTTGTCCTTCTTGTTTCAAGTGCAACTGACACGTGTACTTACCATATTCATGCACACATTTTAAAATTTATTGTCTGATCAGAGCCTCCTTAACTAAATGCCTGACGAGTGGCTCGAAATCTTGGCAACAGTACAAGAAGAACATAGCCGTTAGATGGCGCTTGCTACCAAGCATAAAGTTCTGTTTATATCCCACTATTCCATTGAGTTTCAATTGAGTTTTTATAGCTTGTATTTTATTAATTTAACATATGTGAGCGGGTTTTATTATGTATCATGTTTAAACATGGTTTATTGCGTTGTTCCATTTTGTAATTCGGACAGTCGCCGTAACAATATAAGTTTTTATGAAATACCTAGTAATGCAATTCAACGTAAAAAAAAGTGGCTTGCTAATATTTCAAGACAAGGTATGTAAACTATATAAATAATTAGTACAGAATTACCAACCCTCTGGATTTTTGAATACCAATATTTTTTCACAGAAACATTCTTTTATTTATTGTCGTAAATTCTGCGATTAAGACGAAGATAAATTTAAAAGAAATTATGATATAAAAATTCGGAGGGTTGACAACTCTGTTAGTAAGTTCCAAATAAAATAGTTATGCTTATTACAAAACGCAATGAAATTTTTATTTATTTATATTGATGTAGGAATACAAAGAAATAACTTGTTAGTTACTTTGAAGTAGCTAAGAACTTTTTGAAATGAGTTTACTTATAAACTTTAGTAATTTATGAATAAAACTATAAAATACCCCAATATATGAACAAGATTGATTTATAATTTTTTAAAACCACTGTTTTTTTAAGACGTGTGTAAATGCGTATATAAAAATTTTATTATCTCAGTGAAATAAAAAAAAAAAATGTTGGGAATATTTAAAAGAAAAAATAGATAACTTTTATTTCATATTTTGTTCTTTTTTTTAAAAATTAAGTTTTAAGATTCAGAACATTTCTTTTATTAATAATAATAAAATGTTTATATATGTTAAAATCCTGTTTTATAAAAGTATTTAATATTTTCTTGACCAACCTCTATTTTAAGTAGTAATTTTCCTTTTGTTAAACCGAAGGCGGGGCGCAGAATATTAATAATAATATGTGACGAGTCCCACCGGACACGCAGTATTAATTCATTATATATATATATATATATGTGTGTGTGTGTGTGTGTAAATTCGTAATATTCAATATATATACATAATATACATTGTTTCATTTAATTCAAGGTTTGCGGAATAAATGTTAGGTAAAATCGTTTAAATGCATTTAAATACGGCTTCTGATCATTTATAATTATAAATCCTTTATATTTATTCCATATTATTTGAATTAACATATGTGATTAACTCGATATCGAATTTTTGGACCGAATACAATACTTCCATTACCTACGGTAGTAGGGTAATGGAAGTAAAAAAAATTCAAGGTTGTTATTAACTTGTCCTTGAATTTGCCAATCTTGATCAAATTTTTCAAATTGAAACTTAATACGAATTTTGAAATACAAATGTGAATTTCCTGCATTTGTTTGTTTTTAAGTTATTCTGATAGCAAATATGCATAGAGATCAATCGCTAAAAACTGAAATAATTGGTTTTTGTATTCAGGAAACCACAAAACGTGACATTCAAAAACCCGAGTTGAAAATAGAACTTCAAAAAATACTTTTTTATATTATGGGTATGATAAATTAATTTTCCTTCCTCAGCAGTATTCGTCGACATAGTAAAGTGTAGCAAAGCACTTTCGTCAATTGCATTCTATAGAAAAAAACGTTTAGCTTAATTTTGGGTAGCCCTGTATGTCTTCAATAAACTATGTGCACATCAGATTGTGCACTTAAATTTAGTCTTATATAAAAAACACTTAACACAAAATGAAATACACTTTCAGCATTTTCCGAGTATATCCGAGTTAGACAAACCGACGCGCACAGACCAACCGCTAAAAACATTATTTTTCGATTAAGGAGACCTCAAAACGTGTAACTATAACACAACTTTATTTCGAAAATGTCTTTTAGTTCCGAAAGCATACCCTCTCGGAACTGGTGTAGCTAATGAAAATCTTGAATAAAATAAAATAAAATAAAAATGGTGAGAGAGAAAACTTACTCAAGAAATCCTTAATTAAAAAAAAATTAAATGTTAATGGTTATTTTTTATTTATTTATTTATTTATTTTGTGATGGATTGTTTTCTTGTCCAATTTTTATTACTAAATGTTAATTTATCTCTTTAATGTGCTGGTCTATCTTTCTCATAAATAATATAAAATTTTTAATTTAAGAAAAATAATCCACTTTAATAAGGTAAAAATGTAGCGTGAAGGACACGACCAAAAAAAAAAAGGACATGATTTTAATAATATTATTCTAAACTGAAACTCATTTAAAGTTCAGAGATTTTAATTTATATAAACGAGACTTTCATTTGATATCTAAATTTCAAAAAAGTTTGATATTTTTATTAAATAAATATATATAATGTAATTTAATGACGTGATAGACCTGCAATGTTTTTGCTTATTTAATTTTAAATTTTGTTTTTTAATTAATATAAAAAAGGTGTTATTTATTTGATACGTTTCATGTATTTCTTATCAATAAAATTTAAAGTAATTGCATTAGTTGAAAAGCTAATGGTCCTATCCGCTTTCGAAGGAAATTAAACCCAATATTTTTTAAATATTTGAATACTTCATTGAAAATATTTACGATAAAGACCTTTCACTTTATTTTTTCAAAAAAAAAAAAAAAAAAAAAAAAAAGCAATTTTGGGCTTAAAATTGAAATTAATAGCTAAATTTTTAGATGAAAAATATAATGTATCTATGAAACAGAAGAAAATTGTTGCTCTGCGTAGGTGCTGTCACCTAGCGGAAGTTTTGTTTTCTAAATGTTGCCTGGTTTAACATTAGAATTCGCCGCGCTCGTCAGGCATTTAGTTAAGGAGGCTCTGGTCTGATATACAGCAATAGTAGCAACCGCTATTTCAGCTTGTGCTCGCCCATCTCTGTAGAATTCCCAAAGTCTTTTTGGACTGCCCTCTGTTTAGTGTTTTTTAACAATTTAAAGCAGAGATCTCTAGTTAAACGTTGGTGAATAATTTATTACCAATCACTATCATTTAACAGAAACTATAGCATACAAGCTTAAAAAGAAATACAGAAAGACATAATGGTAAAATAGATTGCAAAAATATAAAATAAAATTATTTTAATGATTTTAATAGTGTATGTAAGGAATAAATATCTTATTCCAAAACTGATATTATATGGAATAATTTATATAATGATAATAACTATTTTTTTCAATATCTGCTGATTTGATGTTTTTTCTTCTTATTACTTATGTCAAAATATGTACTAGTAAAGAAATTCTATTTTACAAATTTTTAGGACACTCTCTACGAAGTGTATACATAAAAAGATTATATTTTGAAACTAAAATTATTAAAGACAATAAATTAAAAAAATTACTAATTATTAAGATCTTTATAAGCCTTTTTGCTAATCTCATATTTAAAGAAAAAAATTTTATAAAGAAAAAAGAAATCTATTACTATCGCCATCCTGCTTCACAAATTTTATTTTTATGTACCTCTTTATTGATACTTTGAAGAATTTTTTTTTCCCTGATCCCATTGTGTTAGTTCTTAAACAATTCTTTGTTTTCCGGAAGAAAGTACTTTTTCTTTGTTGACACAAAACAACCTAAATATTTCAGTCTGCTGAGATTTGTTATTTTTTATTTTCTCCTACGATATAAAGTAACAGGAAGTCAATGATAGAAAGTTATTTAAAATTTGTGAGAGTGTATTATTTTTATAGTCGTAACATGGATCATATTTGCGAGGTGTAAAATATTTGTATAAAACATAGCTGAAACGTGTCATGAATTTTGGATACTCGTATCTATTGTTGGTTTGTACGCCTAAAATTAAATGTAAAACTTTATGGTAACACATTCATGCGGGGCTTACTGTATAAAATAAAAATACACCCTATAAGAAGTAGATAATTTTTTTTCTTAAATATTAAACACTTTTTTTTTTTCTTTTATCCGCAATTAATATTATTATCATTATTACTATTATTCTTTTACCTTGGTACCTAGATTTTTGTAATTCGACATTGTATTGTAGGGTTCATATGATTTAAGCTATTTAATTTTCTTCGTCTGAAGTGATGTATTTTACTATTCAATGTTTAATAAATAGAAACCAATAAAAATCTTTTAATTCATAAACTAACACAGAAAGTTTTGTGATTTAGAATCGTGTTTTATTTTATAATAAACATTTCTGAACGTTGTTTCCGGTGTGAAATTTAATAAATAATGTATATTGCGTGGTAGATCAATATTTATTTCTTTTAAATGTATAAACGGTCCCCTAACACATTTTCACGTGTAACTCTGTTTAGAACTGATTTAAAGTATATAAATAGGTAGGTTTTCCTAACTGTCTTGATCTCAAAAATCGGAATATGAGGTCAAACATCGGGGTCGTCATTGAAAAAAATTAAGTTTAAACCTGTTTTAATATGTAGATGACCCCTTAACTAAAATCGAACTACACCATTTAAAACTAGACGTTGATGCAGATCGATAGGTACCAGCCGCATGCTTCTACGATAATGTACGGCGAAATGAGGTAGTGGTGGGGGGGTGGCGTTTTAATTTTGGCTGACTGTACCTATCTTTTTGTCGCGGGGTGTACATAAAATATGAATAGAATCGAAGAAAAGTCGATTATGCATATCATATATCACTTTTTAAAATTTTTTGTGACAGTTGAATAAAAAAGAACGCAGTCTGTACCAGGTGGCGTTGTCTACCGCTTGAACTGTTGTCAAGTTTCCGAGTCACGCGACAGGCATCTAGTTTAGGAGGCTATGATAGAACAATGCGCAACATATCTATATTGACAAAAATTGGCGCCACTTGATTAACGACAAAAACCTCAAAAAAGAAGAAAAGGAAGAAACATAGCCAGAAAATCTTTAGGTCAATCTAAAAATGTTTAGGATAGGGGAGAGTTGTCTAAAACGGGGACGGCGGGTCAAATGGTGACGTTCAGTTTCTCATTGATTAGTGCTGTCCTCTTTGAATCCAATAGTCTACGATGATTCTAATTCGGCTATAAGCAAGTTTGAATCTAGTTGTTGACATATTTTACCGGATCTGTTATTTTCTACAAAGTTTTCAAATTTTCGCGATTTTCATTTCGATTGTGGCCGTACACTGTATTGTATCTTATCAAGTGACTTTTGAACGTTCGATTTTGGTAAGTACGTCATGGATTCGTCTAGATTTAATATACATTTTCACACATTGCTTTATAGATTTGTCTGACACGTGTGCGAAGAGACGCCACGTTTTTAGCACGCGTCATGGTCGGCTCAAACGGGGACATTGACGGTAGTCCAAAACGGGGACGCCGAACCCCAGATATGTTCATCTTTTAACTCTTCGCCTAAAATAATAATGCATCTACCACAAGAAACTGAACGTTTGCAAAAAAGAGTGTATGACAAGAGGAGAGGTAAAACTGTCATACTCACTTCATCACCTTACAAAGCAGAATTGGAAGCTGTGGAACAGAAGAAAAATGCAAAGCAGAATAAACAGAAAAGGAAATTGGTCAAGAAACCCACCGAACCTAATCCAAGCTATCCAAAAGCTAAAAAATAGAAGAAAATTTAAAAAAAAATTCAAGACCCAATGTTATCATCTGATGAAGAACAGAATAGGGAGGACGCTTGCATTTTTTGTAATGAACTTTACATTGACTCGAAAGACAAGAGGTGTGGATTCAATGTAGCAGCTGTCGAGGTTGGGCACATGAAGCCTATTCAAGTTTTGAAGAAAGCGATACCAATTTCACATGTGACTTTTGTGTTTGATTATTTTTTGTGTCATGCTAGTAACTGTTGAAAAAGATAACAAAATACTTTATCTGCATTTTGATTTTGCATTATCTTCCCTTTTTCTTTGTAATCCAAATTTTTCTAATAAGGAGGTTTATTAAGTCCTAATTCGCATTAAGACTTGAATTTACGCTATTTCTTAAGAGTACCCCATTTTACCCAACCGGTTGTCCAAAACGGGGACATTGCACATTTTTCAGAAAAAAGTTTTTTCTGCCTATACAAATGATATATTTTAAAAAATAGCTTTGCCATCTGATAGTCTAAGACATGCTCTAATCAGGAAGTGCTTTGCCGAATTTTCTTTATTTATAGATTTTCTTTTGCGGACAGAGATATCTTAGCGTCCCCGTTTTGGACAACTTTCCCCTACTAAATATTGTTTTTAGTAAAATACGTCAGAAGTCATTAAACGAATTTTATTTGCCCCACGACAACTACAGGCCGCTCTTACATTGTCAGTCAACCAATTTTCAGCAGAAAGAAAAAGGGTCAATCATGCTATATTCTCAGTATTCTTACAAAAACGCCGACTTACTTGTATGAAAACAGTCATTCGTAAAGAAACAGGCAGAATATTTGTGAATGCACTTTATTCAATGTATATTCATAAATCAGTCCAATAAAACTGTTAATTCAATGAATATTTTCAAAATGGTCCAATGAAGCTGTCACTCGTATCACATATGTCACTATTTAACGAGTATTCTGGAAACATTCCCAAAGAACAGCCACTTGTCACTCAAGGGTAAAGTAAACAGCGTTAAATATTCCACATAGCTTGAATTTGATTGATTCACAAACAAACATTAACTGTTTGAAATACATTCTGTCAAAGGTAATAAATCAGAACAGTTCTCTGAACATAACTGACTACAGAATCAACCTACACTGTAAAATAATAACTATTACCAGCTGCAAGAAGCTCTCTCTCATTCACAGAGACTTTCTTGCAGCTGGTAATAGTTATTTTTTTACAGTGTACATTTACTTCAGGGGGGCAAGAGCTTCCGCCTCAAAACGGAAGACTGACATCAGTACTGTTTATCAATAATTAATTTGTATCATATTTGTGCAATAATTTATTGCGATTGAATATGTTAGAAATTATTGATAAGAAATACTGGTTTAAGAATTCCGTCTTCAGACGGAAACTCTTGCACCCTTGACTTAGTTATATGTTTTAGTGGTGAAGTTTTACGATAGTGTTTCTGGGTTAGAATCCGATGAAAACGTCCATATGTCAGATTCTATTAAATATATAGCTTCAAAACTTTAGGAATCCTAAACTACACATTTCGCCAAACTTGGTCATCAAGTCATCTAATTCGTCGTCAAATTTATCGCCAAATCGACCTAAATTGAAAAAATTAGAATGCCATTTATTTCCACTGCAAATCTACTTTGCAACAGTACATTTAGCCTTTTGCGGCGCTAGGTAATTGGGATCATTTAAATTACACTTCCACCAAAATTCACGAACAAAATTAAACTAAAAGGAATTGGCAACCTTTTTTTTTTTCTTTTTTAATCTTTTTTTACTATGTTATAAAAGTAAAATTTTGCTAAAAAGATTCCGGGATGAGTTTTTGCAGGGGGGTGCCATTTCATAGATGCGCGAATTTTTAGCTATTTGAGATTTCTCGCGCACTACGTCATAAAGCGGATCGATCAAATCTTGTTTACATTTGAAATAACTGTGTTTAAATTGCTTTTTTTTATTATTTATTTATTTATTTTTTCTTTTAATCGAATTTGTTTAAATGTACCGTGTGATAATCTTAATCTACGTCTTTTGTTGCTTCTTTGACATGCTCCGCATTAGAGCACATATATTTTTTAAAGAATACATTATTGAAAGTGATAGAACATTGCTGAAAAACTGTGATGTATAATAGCAATACATAGATTGCTCATAAAATCAAATCATGTAAGTAATATCATCGTGTATATTACATCATACATTTTCCAGATCAGAAGTAATAAATCAAAGGGATATTAAATTAGCAATAATCATGTATTAAGTATGTTTGTTAAATGTTTATGCTACTTCCCTTCGATTTTCAAGTATACTCTTTTGAAAGCAGGCAGTAGCCAATGCCTGTTGTCTGCTGTTTAAAGTGACCTTTTTTTAAAATTCAAATAGGAACATAATTAATATTTTGTTAAAATTTATTATCTTTATAAAACATGAAACAAATTGTGGTATCTCATTAAGTTATGTAGTGGATAAAAATGAGTACACACAAAAATATTTCTGCAGTTTAAAATTAAAATGAAATAAACTTGTGTGTAAAAAAAAAAAAAAATCTTAGTACTTTTTTTTATTTTAACTTTTTCTTTCTTTAATCCTCTGTATAAAGTATCTGGATAATTGAAAATTTTATGAAATTGTTTTTATGTAGTAACACATTTCAATGTAACTTTTGTAATAACATGTTAAAAGTGTCAGTAGTAGCACATGTTTTCCAATGAAAATAGTTTTAAAAATACCAACAAGCCAACATGAGCAAAATGTTTTGAAACTATTTCTGTCATACCCCATATTTAAACAATGAATATAATTTTTCTTTTGTAAAAAAATGTTGATCATTGCTTAAACATTTTGGAGTATTATATATATATATATATTAAAAAAATAAATAAATAAACACCACAGAACTGAGGTTTAAAAGTAATAAGTACAAAACTTTGAATAAACACCATAAAATGCAAGAGTTCACAATAATTGTTTCAGGTGAAAAGAAAACATGACCCTTCGGCAGCACTCTTGCCTACTTTATTCGCCTTGATGAAGTGTTGTGTTTTCTTTTAACCTGAAACAAATGTTGCAAGTTCTTGCATTTTATGATGTTTATTCAAAGTTTCGTATTTATTAATTTGGAGTATATTTACTGACAGGGTTTAACCTGGCAAAAAAATTACTTTAGCATTTTAGCGAAAATAGGCAAGCACTATTTTAGCTTTTTCGAAAGTTCATTAATTCTTTGGATACCAGTGATTTCTTTTACTTACAAGGAACATCATCCAACTGTCTGTCTCGGATTTCAATGAGAGAGAGGCGTTTCTTTTCTAGAGGCGTTTCTTTCATATTTGATATGCTATCAAATTTTACTCAAAAATATGCGAAAAATTTGTATTTATACAGCAAGTGAATACTCAAATGAATAATTCAGTTGAAATAATTTTCAGTACTACTATAAATTTTCATTTGTAGCTTAAACATGAAAGCGCAAAATCATTTTGCTTTGTTTTTAAACTGTGCTATCATAATGTTAGACCCACCACCACGTATCATTTTTTTTTTTTTTTTTTCTGGATTGTGTTTTATCAACTGCCCTTCCCTCCTTTTCGGTGCAAGAATGAAAAAAGTGATCATGAGTCCATTCTTATATCAGACTTTTTTGTATATTCATATTACTTTCCGCTACAGTACAGATTTTCATGCAAGACAAGTTAGCTGTATCCGAAGATCTTTTTTTTTTCATGTACATTAAGCATATTACTGATTACATAAATACATATGATACATACATGCATATTATTGATTGCTGCAGTACAAAATTTCATACATTTCTTCTTTCATGCAAAGTGAAGTATAATCATCTCTCAAAAATCCACAATTCTCTTAAGTCCACATATCAATTGCAATGTAAACAAACACTGTCACAACTGATTTGTTGATTAGTGGATTGCGAAAATTTAGCTGTATTAGAAGATAAATCAATTATTAATTTGTGCTGATCAATTACCAATCACTCAGCATGTTACATGGGACGAAATAATAATTGTAATATAATTAAAATACACTTGGAGTTCAACAACCAAAAATTCAGTAAGTGATTTTAGTACCCTTCTAATTTCTGTTATTAAGGAACCTATTTTATTTGTAAACTGATACTAATAATTGTTTTGAAATATATTGTTATGCTGAAACTTTTTTTAAATGGGGAAATAATAAATTTAATATGAGTTTAAAGTCTGACATAAATATTAATTTCTCCTATTTCCAATATTTAGTTTACTTTTAATATTAAAATTCATAATATTGAAGTATTTAAAAGGTAAACAAACATATCATAATATTACAGATAACTGAATATATTATGTATTTCTTTTTAAATTGAAAATTATAAAGTGTTTTATTTTGAACAAACTATTTTAAAGAATGTATTTTTATTTCATTTTTACTCATAAAATTAAAATCCACAATTTTACTGAAATATCTGAAATGTAAACAAACAAATCACACTAGTACAGCAAAATTTATATATTTTAGATTTTTTTAAACAAATACGTGCGCTTTCTTTTGAGCGAAACATTTAAATAACTGCATTTTTATTTCATTTTGATGTAATTTAAATTCATCGTCTTACTGAAGTAATTCATGACAATATTGAAGTATTTAAAAGGTAAACAAACATATCAATATTACAAATAACTTCATATATTGTGTATTTCTTTTTAAATTGAAAAATATAAGTGTTTTATTTTGAACAAATATTTTAAAAAATGTACTTATATTTTATTTTTACTCATAAAATTAAAATTCATAATTTTACTGAAATATCTGAAATGTAAACAAACATATCGCGATCATATAGTAAAATGTATATATTTTACATTCTTTAAAAAAAATATATGTGCTTTCTTTTGAGCACAACAATTAAATAACTGCATTTTTATTTCATTTCATTTTAATATAATTGAAATTCATCGTTTTATTTAAGTATTATAAATGTAAACAAATGCATAGCAATGTTGCCGAAAACGCGAAAGCTTTATAATTTTTTATGAACTTATACGTATTTAAAATAAATATTTTAACGAATGTACTTTTATTTCATGTAATACCATACATGATTTTCGTTTTTGGGTAATATTTATATCAGATTATAAGATATATTTTTTAGTAAGTAATAGCTAGCTCTGGGCTAGTAACAGCTGTGTATTTGCATCGTAGTTTGTTTCTGTATTCCGCCATGTGACGTTTCACTTCTGCTTGCTTCTGATTGGCTACTCTTCAAATGGCCCAACCTTATAATAGAAGAACCTTGAGTTTTTGTAGTTAGACCTTAATAATTGCGTTTTCGCAGCGGAGGACAGAGCGCCGCAAAAGCTTAAAGCAGGAGATGTATTTAATCAGCTGCACCAATATTTATCAGGTTTCTGAGATTCTACTGTCTGAGATTTTTTTTTTCTCTAGTTAGATAGAGAGGGAACTTAAAGTAAAAATATTTTTAAATTTAGAAGAAATTAAAGCGGCTACTCTTTCCAAATTACATTCCGCCAACACCGAAAAATTCAATTTTTGTCTTTATTTAGTTAAAAGTAAAGAGTCTGTTTAAAAGGTAATATTAATTACTTTGAAGAAGAAATTTTGGGTTTTAAGACCAATATAAACATCTTAATAATTTTTTAGTGCTAATATGTGTGTTATTTTATCCATTGCTATTATATTCTAGACATACTTGCCAACATCCTAATTAATATTCCTTAGTGTTGTTAGTCCCGCTCTTTCTTTCACACCAGTAAATTTTTAGAGTAATATTCTCCAAATTCAATTGCAATTAAATAAGAAGACAAATACTCTAAAAAGATACTGGTGTGAAGAAGGCGGGGCTAACAATACTACGGAATATTAATTAGTTTGTTGGCAAGTATGATTTTAGATATACTTTATACAGAGATTTGAAAATATATAATGGAATATATTTACAATTGTACAGAACATAACAGAATAAGTGCATTAGGCATGCATATAGATTGATGAATAAATTTTCTCCTGGAAAATTTCAAATGTAAAATTGAAATCCTATTCTAAAGTGTTAAGTTAAAGTTCTGTTACATGTAGAAACCGAAGAAGTATCCATTTTATAAATGGTCTCGAAATTTCAAATCTATTGAGGAAAAAAAATCAAATTATTTTAAAATAATTCTTATAAAATCTTTTAAAATTCAATATACTTAATTACTACAAAACTTGCTCAAAATTTACTCGAATAATTTAGAACATATACACATCAAGTGGGGGCATTCTGAATGACATTCCGATTACTTTTTACCGGACCAACCTTAGGAGTGAATTCTAGACTCTCATCCACAGTCCACTGCAATGTTCTAGTGCGGCATTAAATCCATTCAGAGTTAATATAAACCAAAGAAATATGAAAAGAAATATTTCAGATTAGGTGATTTCACGTGTGATAAAGTCCAGCTTTACTTGTAGTACATTTTAATTATACTTCAATAATTTTCCATTTCCTCATATTAAAATGCCCCACCAGTGATCTAAAGATTCTGTTGTCTTAACTGGTAGACGGGAAATGCCGAATTCAAATCCAAATTGTGCTCGCCGGCCTAATCGCCGGATTTTCCTTTAGTTTTGTCGAAATTAATGTAGAAAAATTATAGAATGGAATCCCTTAGGTCATACTTGCCAACATCCTAATTAATACTCCGTAGTCTTGTTAGTCACACCCTTTTTCTTACACCAATAAATTTTTAGAGTAATATTCTACAAATGAAATTACGATTAAATAAGCAGAAAAATACTCTAAAAAGATACTGATGTGAAAAAGAAGGCGGGGCTAACAATACTACGGAATATTAATGAGTATGTTGGCAAGTACGCCTTAGAACGACACCACGGACGGCATTCATTCCATGTTTAGTTTCTTAGCGTAGACAAATAAACTTCTACTCTATATCCCTACTTCATATTCAAGTACGTGACATTGACAGTTTCGTTCTTTTTGAAAGAAACAAATAGAGTTTTTTAGAATATGTTATTTCTTAAATTGTACATACAGAGCTGCAAACCTAATCCAGCAAATTATTAGTAATGCCCCTTTTTCTACACCACTTAAATTTTAGAGCAATTCTCTTCAAATATATTTACGACGAATTAAGAAGACAAATACTCTAAAAATATATTGGTGTAGAAAAAAGGGCGGTACAAACAATTTGACGGATTAGGTTAACAGCTCTGTACATATTATCTTTTAATTACGGCATAAATTTTTTTTATAAATTCTTAAAGTTATATTTCTATGTTTAGTAATAAGATAATCTTTATAAACATGTCTATTTATTCTAATGTTTATTCAGTCTAATTTTCATAGGTGTGTTTGACTCACACATTTAAAATTTTATATTTTAAACTTAAAAAAAACAGTATTTTTTTTTATTCTTCCTCATATTTCCTGACAGAACAAATCAATTTTGCATTTAAAACTCTAAAATTTCAGCCTTGTTAATAATAATAATAATAATAATAATAATAATAATAAATAAGTAAATAAATAAATAAATAAATGATTAGAATCTGATTTAAAATGATCTTAAAAATAAACAAGTTTGTGAGATTTTGATTTCGGTTTTGTAATGTCGTACTGCCGGGCACAGTTGCCAACTTAGCACATTTTGGCTACCAGAAAAAATTTATTTTATTTAATCGGTGACCCGTAACGGATTTCACTGCTTAACTCTTTGCGGCGCAAGACAATTCGGATTATTTATATTATACTGCCACCGGAATTCATGAACTAAATTAAACTAAAAGAAATTTTAAATTTTAAGGTTAAAAAAACCTAGCCTTTTCTGATATGTTATAAAAGTAAATTTTTGCTAAAATATTTCCGGGATGAATTTTTGCAGGTGGATCTTAAATTATGCGTCCTCGCAGCGAGGACGCCGCGCGTTAAGGGGTTAAGTAAAATAAAATTTTTATTAAAATTTTCCAGTAGCGAAAAAGTGCTAAAGCTGGCAACTGTGAGAGCCAGTGGCGGCTCGTGAAACGAAAATAGGTGAAGAGCTAAAAAAATATATTTAAGTATTTTTAATCATAATTTTTATTAAGCATGGTTTTAACCAAAATTAACTAAAAAATACTTATTTAAATGTAAATTTATATTCTATAAATGAATACAGCGTAAAATACAGTGGGCCTCTTCATCAATTTTCGGTGCACGAGCCGCCACTGGTGACAGCGGGTATCTAGTGGGCTATTTCGAAATCTTGAAAAACTGCATAACAAAATGTTTAAAACTCAAATACTTTATATATATATATATATATATATGTGTGTGTGTGTGTTGTTATTAGTTTGTTCATACTTTTTATATTTTATATATACTTTAAGGAAAATACCTTTTATTCATATCATGTTATTTTGTTCTTCGAGTTGTTATTTATTGCTTTTTAAAAATATTTCTGCTTCTTTATATGTACAAAAAAATAATTTCCAAAAAATATTATCAACAACACTGTTATGTTAATCGATACTACATTTTTCTTATTTTAAAGAAACTTGCATGAAACATGCAGTTTAATTTCTTATATACATGCTATGTATATTTTTCGAACTTTATATTATACTATACGTAGCATATAATTTTAGACTGCATACCAGACAACATATTACTTTAGATAGCGTTATATTTCAGACTGCAAACATAAATTTTCAAAGTCTATTTATTTGTGAATAAATTTCTCTTTATCGATTTTTCTTCGAGCGACTAACCGAATTATATGAAAATTTTACAAGTACTTGAATAATTTCAGCTCATACTGTTAACGTTACAAAGTTTTACATTTTTTAGTATACAATATTTTGTATAAATTTTATGATAATATTTGAACTTTGTGTATCATAAATAATGGGAAATAAAAAATTATCATATCGAAGAAATTATTTTATATTTAAGAGATTCAGTGCAGTATATGACAATATAATAGAACGAAGAAAGTGATAAAATTACGTTATAAAATTTTACAGTGTTAGTTTAAAAAAAAATTTTCTTGTCAATAAACATTTTTAGTAAAATGTTGAACTCTCAAAAACTGTATCATAGAAAATGAAAAAGGATCTTTTATATTAAAAGATGTATGTAAGAATCGTAATGCAGAATAAAAATGGAAAAAAGGGGAGAAAGTGATACAAATATTTTGCATTGAAACACAATTTGTACAATTGAAATACAATCAGAGCCTGATTAAGGGGGAAGCACACATTATCTATACTTACACTGTTATTTTTTAACAACTACTTTCCTCCTATAATAACCAGAAAAATCTTATTAAAAATTATTTAAAAAGAATTCTGGTGTCTAATAACGGTGACTAAATTGGATTGTTTAACACCGTTCATTTTTTATAAAAAATATCTCCTCGTCAAAACGTGGAATTTCTATGACATGAAGTAAAAAATAATTGTAAAAATATTCCGGTGAGAGCGGAGATAACGTGTGCTTCCCCTTTAATCTGGCTCTGAGTACAATTTGTAATGTCCAAGGTTAAAAAAAGGAAGTATTTAAGCAATTATCTACTATTTAACCTAAAATTTTCAGTTAACGGCGATGCAACTGAGTATTTTCGATTTCGGTAGCAAGAATATCGTGTATTTCGGAAACCAGAAAAATGAAATAACATTCTATTTAACCAATTACCGTAGAAAAAAGATATATTTAAAAAATTATCTGTGATTAAACCAAATTTTTGTACTACAACGGCGAAATGAATCCGTATTTCGGCAACAAGGCAACAAACAAGCAATTGTTGTATTGATTTGGAGTAAAATATTTGCATATTTCGAAAATCAGCTTTGGAAAAAGTGTAAATTTTGTCGATTAACAAATTTTGAAGAATATATAAATGTAAGAATAATACTAAATATATATATATATATAGATATATATATATGTGTGTGTGTGTGTGTGTGTGTTGTGTAACAAAACAAGACTTCCATTACCCTCTATTACACGTCTTATCCGCACTTTTGAGAGCTAATGTGGTCAGACGAAATATAACTAACCTAAAAAATTATATACTTAATAACTTTTCTATAAGAGAAAACTGATACGTGTGTAAAGACATGCAAAACAGAGTTTACATAGCAAGTTTCAAAAAGAAAAGACAGAAGTCGGTAGAGTTTTTGAAACACCCATTTAAGAGATACATAACTGACCTTCCTAATCAGGATGATTGTTAATTTTTCTTTAATAACCACGTAATAAATACGAAAGGACAGCTGTTAAGAAGTTTATGTAGATATTTTCACGAAAATCGTGAGAGCAGTTTTTGAGATACTGACTTCCAGCAAAACTTGGCATACTCAATTGTTGGTGGAAAAACAACAATTAGGGGAAAGTTGTCCAAAACGGGGACGCTAACATATCTCTGTCCGCAAAAGAAAATCTATAAATAAAGAAAATTCGGCAAAGCACTTCCTGATTAGAGCATGTCTTAGACTATCAGATGGCAAAGCTATTTTTTTAAAAATATCATTTGTATAGGCAGAAAAAACTTTTTTCTGAAAAATGTGCAATGTCCCCGTTTTGGACAACCGGTTGGGTAAAATGGGGGTACTCTTAAGAAATAGCGTAAATTCAAGTCTTAATGCGAATTAGGACTTAATAAACCTCCTTATTAGAAAAACTTGGATTACAAAGAAAAAGGGAAGTTAATGCAAAATCAAAATGCAGATAAAGTATTTTGTTATCTTTTTCAACAGTTACTAGCATGACACAAAAAATAATCAAACACAAAAGTCACATGTGAAATTGGTATCGCTTTCTTCAAAACTTGAATAGGCTTCATGTGCCCAACCTCGACAGCTGCTACATTGAATCCACACCTCTTGTCTTTCGAGTCAATGTAAAGTTCATTACAAAAAATGCAAGCGTCCTCCATATTCTGTTCTTCATCAGATGATAACATTCGGTCTTGAATTTTTTTTAAAATTTTCTTCTCTTTTTTAGCTTTTGGATAGCTTGGATTAGGTTCGGTGGGTTTCTTGACCAATTTCCTTTTCTGTTTATTCTGCTTTGCATTTTTCTTCTGTTCCACAGCTTCCAATTCTGCTTTGTAAGGTGATGAAGTGAGTATGACAGTTTTACCTCTCCTCTTGTCATTCACTCTTTTTTGCAAACGTTCAGTTTCTTGTGGTAGATGCATTATTATTTTAGGCGAAGAGTTAAAAGATGAACATATCTGGGGTTCGGCGTCCCCGTTTTGGACTACCGTCAATGTCCCCGTTTGAGCCGACCATGACGTGTGCTAAAAACGTGGCGTCTCTTCGCACACGTGTCAGACAAATCTATAAAGTAATGTGTGAAAATGTATATTAAATCTAGACGAATCCATGACGTACTTACCAAAATCGAACGTTCAAAGGTCACTTGATAAGATACAATACAGTGTACGGCCACAATCGAAATGAAAATCGTGAAAATTTGAAAACTTTGTAGAAAATAACAGATCCGGTAAAATATGTCAACAACTAGATTCAAACTTGCTTATAGCCGAATTAGAATCATCGTAGACTATTGGATTCAAAGAGGACAGCACTAATCAATGAGAAACTGAACGTCCCCATTTGACCCGCCGTCCCCGTTTTAGACAACTCTCCCCTACATATAAAAGGATATCTAACAGGGAGTTAATATGGTGAATTTGAAAAAAAAAAAAAAAAAAAAAAAAAAAACCGTATAGCCGTTTTTAAAAGAATGCACTTGCGAGACCTCAAACTAGACTACTTACACAGAATGCCTATCAATTTTCATGAACTAACAATCCATTACATACGAAAGGACATCTAATGGGGTGTATATATAGCAACTTTGAAGAAAATCATTAGAGCCGTTTTTTAGATACTGACTTATAGGACTGGGCTTTATATCGATGTAAAATCAAATATCGATTTAACGCTAATATCGTTTATTCGATTTAAATATTTCATCTTCCGTGAAATATCGATGCAGAAACATAATAAAACGCGAACTTCTGATGCCACGCTAACCGATTCAGTAATGCTGGAATAATGCCAGATGGATATTCATTCAGTCGGATACCGGTTTAGCGTAAAGCACGTGCAGTCATAAACAGCTAAATCATGAAAATCTTAACTCAATCAAACCGCAAAGAATCAAGAATAGCCGTTTTGATTTAGTGTTGCGCAAGCGTACTGGGAAGAGAATATCGGTTTAAGACCCGACCCGAGGAAGCATTCTTTCGAATGGATTACGGTTTTAGGAACGCATGCGTAGTAACGAAATGAAAACCGAGAAATGAGATCTATTCATTCATTCATTCGAAATTCGTTTGATTACTGGAGATTTACTTTATCAATATCAGTATTTTCTTCGGCTATTTTTATTATAGTTCCTGTTCCTATAATTAAAAAATAAGATACTCCAGTTTCTGTTTATTAGATAAGTGAATAATTAACTATTCTTTATTAATATTTCCTGTAATTAATAATATTCTTTCATTAAATTTATTAATTTCAGTAAAGACTATGACATTGTCATATTGTCAAAAATAAATTAATTATAGTATGGGTATTAAAAAATAATTTTGAATACGGTAAAAGTTGATGCTTTTTTTTTTTTTTTTGGTCTTCAAGTGTACCAAACTGTTTTTCCTTCTATTACTAATTTTCTTTCTTACACTAAGCCAATTATTAGTCTTTTTGTAATTTTTTTTGATGTAATTTAATCTAACATAAGTAAAAATTTTAAACTTCAAAATAAAAAGAAAAATCTCGTGAATTTTGAAAGAAATTGTATTTTAGAAAATTTTAATTAAGATTTACATTTATTAGGAGATTCAAAGCACTATAAAAATTTAATATCTTGTGTGAAACCATTTTGTAATTCGTTTGCATGTAAGTGGAGAATGTAAATATTTTAATGCATTAAAAAGTAATAAGAAATAATAAAATTCTGAATTTATCAATTAGTTAAAAATTAATTAAATAAATTGGGGTGCTTCATATGTTCTAAAGGTTACTCACGAAATGTCACGTCACGAGTCAATGGGAAATATTTCTGTTATAAAAATAATAATTTTGAGGAAAAATTTAATTTTGTCAAACTAATATAATTTTTTGATAGTTCATTGTTGATTTTTGCGTTTTTGCATTCTTCTGTATGTATTCATTACAAGAAAGTACTTGTAAAAATTTTTATCTTCTGGTTTTCAATGAATTTACACGTTTCGAGAAGTCTAAAGCACGTTTTGACCATTTTTAGAAATTATCCATCTGCTTGAGTGTGAAAAAAAAAAAAAATTCCAACGAATTTAGCTCGAAAAATAACGCACAGAATTTCCTAAAAAGTTTTACATGCTTGCACCTTGATATTAGCGCTTATTCGTATTTTGTACACATCAGTATACAAATGGCACTGTCGTCCCGTTTTAAAACATAAGGATATAATAAATACTTTCCAGTATATGATAAATTTTTCTATAAATGTACGAAATAACAGTAAGGAATATTGTGAAACTAGAAAAATATTTTCTGTAATAGTAATAGTCAACTAGGATAAAATTCTTGAATGTTTGAGAAGATGGCTAGAAAAGGATTTATTTAACAAAGCAGTATAAAGAGTACTTATATATATAGGCATTATTGCTAGCGCTCGAATACTTTTGCAGCCAACTGTATATGGAGTAAAGTTATAAGCAATATCATAAAATGGTTCAACCTTTTTTTTTAAGTTTTCTACTTCTTGCGATTGAATTTAAGTTGCGCCAAACTTTGGAGGTACCATACATTCACTTACAAGGGAAGTATGAATCAGTAAAATTCCTATTGAAATTAAACTAAGATTAAATTAAAGAGTGTGGTCGAAAACATAGGATAAAGGGCAAATTTTGTGCAACAACTCACCCATAGGCCAAGAATCAGGGATGGAACACGGGCGCAGAATTCATACCACTATGAATGTAAGAAAATTTTCTACCTTTTAAATCAACGATATTATAGGTAAAGAAATTTCTTAAACGGATTCCGGTATGAATTCTGCGCCCGTGTTCCATCCCTGCAAGATAAAACCTTAGAAAATGTAATCCCTTTTATCAAAATGCTCGAAACTTAATTAGTGGGCAAAAAAGTGTAGTACAGTGCCAGATTGTTTGATTTGAGACAAGAAGGTTTTCACTTCAATCCTTGTCTTGGTCGATTTTTTTTTTTTTTTAGTCCTTACATGTAGGGACTAATCCCTACAGTTGGTAACGCTACATTAAATCGATATATCCTTATATCGGTATTTAAGATGAACGATATATCGATTTAAGAAATGTCAACATCGTCCAGCACTACTGACTTACGGTACCACTTCCGGTCTAGATGTCCTACTTCCGGTTTTTCAGTTTTCACCAAAAATTGGAAAAATCATCTGTACATCAGATTTAACTCAATTCTGAAGTTTAATCGGTCCATCTTTATTAGTTTCGGAGGTATGATAGCACTGCTCTTAAAAAAAAAAATATATATATATATTTTTTTTTTCGAGATCTGATACCATTCTTGCTGATTCTTATGTAAAATGACCTCCTGAATCTGAATATGACTCCTCTTTTGCCCAGTCACCACCGTTTTCTAGATACACCACACTCTCCCTCAATTTCTTTCCCTGTTTCCCTGTTCGATAATTTTATGACCATGGATTTGATTTGAAGAAGGAAAAATAATTAATTTAACACCTAAAAACAAAAATATATAAAGTTTTAAAAATGGCATCAATAACAGACTGAAAAAATATAAGATATGTAATGCATAATTTCAGTAGCAAATCCCCCCTCCCCTCCAAAAAAAAAAAAAAAAAAAAAAAAAAGATCCCTTTTCGCAGATATCCATGTTATCGATCTTTCCAACTCTGTAGCCCCTCAGAAAATATTTAACGGTTAAAATAATCCTTCTCCCTCCTAAAAATCAAATTTATAGTCATAAAATCATCGAAAATTGTTAAAAAATAGGGGGCCATTCCTAAAACACGGTGGGTGACACGGTAAAATGGGCGTCATATTCGGATTCAGGGGGTCATTTTGCATAAAAATATGCTGAAATGGTGTCAGAGGCAATTTTTATGACGAGCAGTGTAGTCAGAAGATTCTCTACAGGCTTACACACACACACAGACACACACTGGTCAATTGACAAAAACCACATTTTCGCATTCAGGCGACCCGAAAACATGGAAATTGGGTGAAAATTCGATATCGAATTTTTGGACCGAATACAATACTCCCATTACCTACGGTAGTAGGGTAATGGAAGTAATAATTTCAGAAGCTAATAAGAAATTGACGACTTACAAAATTTATTTATAGTCTCATTAAGACCGAGCATACTTCCATTACAATTTTTTGACAATAATTTTTTACTTATACTGATAATAAAAATTAAATTAAGAAATTATTTTATAAAACTTAATTAAATAATTATTTTTATAACAAAATAACAGTGTCGGTGAAACGAATTTATGCATCGCCAGTTAGACAACACTCTTAAAAAAAAAAAATAATTCTCCTCATTTTAACAAACACTTTCTGTTTATTATAAAGCAAAATTATTTGTTTAAAAAATAATGATGACAAAGTGCCCTTGCTTGATAAAACGCTGAATTTATTTGTAAGAAATTTGAATTAAACAAACTTGGAAAACATAATCCCGAAAGAGCTGCTTATCTGTAGGCGTTTCAGATGTAAGGCATTAGCCAGGTTAATGGCCATAAAATTACATACTTGCTAACCATCTCATTATGAACCGTACAATTTTTAGTACCCGCCTTTTTTTTTCATGCCAATAATTTTTTAGAGTAATTTTAGTCTTATTTAATCGTAACGTCATTTGGAGAGAATTACTCTAAAAATATAGCGGTGTGAGAAAAGGGGCGTTTTTTCAGGGGGCGTTAACAATTGTACGGTTATTAATGAAATGGTTGGCAAGTATGAAATTAGTGTATAAAATAATATGTGTAAAATTTAGTTTTTTTTTTTTACTTTTTTACAAAACATACATATGTTTCAAAGGATTTCTCAACATCTGCAACAATATCATTTACACTACTGTTACATTTAAACAAATATTATTTCATTTTAATTTAGAGATTTTTTTTTCACTTAAGCATAAATAATATTAATTTATTGTACAGTCAGGGGAAAAAAAAAAAAAAAACACTCGATGTAACTTCGTTGCTAATCAATGCGCAAAATTTAATATGTATCATACAACTGGGAATTGTTAGTACTTTTAGAAAATGAAGTGAAATTTTGTATTTGGGCTCGTCTACATATTAACACTTTCTCGAACGCAGACGTAGTTTCACCTCATTTGAAAATCTGTAACTTCGCCAGTGGGCGTTTCCTTCGCAATTTGTATGTTATTTACTTCCTAAGAATATACCCAATATTCGAATTTGTACAATCAATATACAATGACTTCAGATACTTCGATTAGAAAGACTGTAATTATAATGTGTATCTATTTGTATTATAAATGTGAATTTAAAAATAAATAAATAAATAAAATTGTCCTGAAATGTTGTAACTTGGGAGAATAACGAACACAGGCGGATCTTACTGTCAAAAAGACAAAAACACGCAGTCGCGAAAGTGTTAAAACGCGCATCGGCTTTGATTTTTTTTCAATGGTACTTATAGTTACCAACTTAGCACCTTTTGGAAAATTTCAATAATTTTTTTAATTTTACTTTCTCAATGGATATCGTTACAGTTCACGGATTAAATGATATAAATATTTCTATTAAATTTTTCCGGTAGTAAAAGTGTTAAGTCGCAACGTTGCAAAAAATATATTGGTTGTATACTTAACTTTTTTTTTTCTTTCTTTTTAACATATTTATAAGCGTTCAAAGTTTGAAGGTGTTAATGTTAAATTTATATAAAAAACTTTTATTAATATCTTCACAAAAAATAATTTGATCGATATATATATACAGGGTAATTCAACGATGATGGGACAAACTTTGAGGGTTGGTAGGACACATAATTAGGACTCAGAATTGCATAGGAACCCATATCCCCAAACGTCTTTTTAACCCTTTACAGATCATGTGTTTTCTGTGTTTTTTTACCACTAAGCTCCGCCTACTGCCGTTCCACTTGAATGGTGCATTAATTAACAGAGAGATTCTATTTGTAATTGTTTATCATGGAAAAGGTTAAACATAATAAAAATTTTGTTTCTGAATAATACACATTTCTTGAATAAATATTAATATTGTGAACATATTTTAGAACTACGGTAACACACAGAAATTAAAAGTTACAACGTTGGTGGAGTTTCAAATACGAATGTTTCTGCGATCATGGAACAAACATTAAAGGGTTGAACAGTTTACTAAAACATATATCTTTT
Source organism: Salticus scenicus (assembly GCA_963930645.1). NCBI lineage: Eukaryota > Metazoa > Arthropoda > Arachnida > Araneae > Salticidae > Salticus > Salticus scenicus. Next base: position 241,816,821 of record OZ005653.1, on the reverse strand, counting down.
GTATAGGAATAACACAAAAAATTAAATATGAAATAAAAAACATTGTGCAAAAAACGAAAGTAAAAGCGTATAAAAATAAATAGCAAAAACAAAGTGCTTCTTTGCATCAATTTTACAATAAATGTTCAAAACTGCGAAAACTAGCCTTAATGCATGCTTGACAGCTTCGAGGTGTGGATTGGTGAACAGCTCCAAAAATGGCAGGTGTTTCGCGCACTTGTGCAGCCGCAATGGACAGTTGAGCAAGGTCCTCTGGTGAAACGACAGGAGTCTCGTAAATGATGGCTTTCAGATACCGTCATAAGAAGAAATCGATGGTCGAAAAATCTGGGGATCGGGGTGATTACCGGACTGGCTTTCCCCTTCTAATGCATCGCTCTGCAAAAGTGGCATCCAGGTAATTGCGCACTTCCATATGCTGGAACACCCTCATGCTGAAAGCACTTTTTGTTGCGCACAACAACTGGAACATCTTGCAGCAATTCTGGCAAAACCTCTTTTAGAAAAATAGCATAACGGGAGCCATTGAGGGGCGTTAGTAAAAGATATTGGCTAATGACGTAATCGTTCACAATATCTACCCAAATATTAGCAGAGACACGTTTTTGGCATGAATGTGGGCGTATAGGGTGTGGATTTCCTGTTGCCCACAGATGAGTATTGTGCACATTAAAAGCCTTCCGGTGTAAAATTTGCCTCATCTGAGAACAGAAAAAAGTTGGAAAATCCTGCTGCAACACACACTGTTGCAAGAACCATTAGCAGAATTCTACGTGCAGAAGGTAATCACATACTTCCAATGCTTGGACTTTCTGAATATGGAATGGGTGCAGATGATCTTCATGTAAGACTTTCCAAACAGTGGACTGACTCGCATGTAAACGACTTGCAATATCTCTTGTACTTATGTCGGGTGTTTCATCCATAATGTTTAGAATGGTTTCTTCCATGTACACTAATTCCATGTACACTTTCTTCCATGTACCTAAGTACTAATTCGATCAGTGTGAAGTATTCGGAAACAACATTTTTATCATGTATTTTGTAAGATTAATAGTAAAAGACAGAAACTTTCTGTTAAATAGCGCACCATTTACAAGCAATGGCAGTACGCGGAGTTGTCTCATAAAATCCCCAGAAAGCACATGGTCTGTAAAGAGTGGAAATGACTTTTGGGGACATGGGTTTCTGTGCAATTCTGAGTCCTAATGATGTGTCCTACCTCCCCTCAAAGTTTGTCCAATCAACGTTGAATCACCCAATATATTTATGAGATACAGTGCAGAAACCTAAACATAATCCATTATCACTTTTCATTCTGAAAAATCTGTATATTAATTGGAAACGTGTTTTTGTCTGTCTCCACTAAATTGAAAGAACGGCTAGGTGTAAAAGTTTGGTTGAGGTGTCTAAAAAAAGGTCTTGGTCTGTAGATGTGTTATGAAAAGAGAAAAATAAAGAAAGTCAAACGGTCCTCCCCCCGGGGGGAACAAGGGTTAAAAACACGTTTGTGAGTTTAACTCAGCTCCAAATTACTTCACTGTGAAGAAACTGTACATCGGGAGACTAGACTCGAATACTAAAAAATCAATATCTGCGATTTTGGAATTTTCGATTTCAAAGGGGGGGAAAGGGGAAAAGTAGATTTGGAGGGGGGAGGGGGGTAAATTAGTTTGAGAGGAAAATCCGTTCTAGATCCACACATGTAGCACCTCATTTTAAAGGTCTTGAAATTTTCTGTTGATTGGGGATGTTTGTATACAATATAGGGCAACCCCTGGTGGTGACAAATGGAACTAGGTGATTTTGTAGTAGGCCCTATCATGTTACACCTTATTTTAAAGGTCTTGGTATTTCCTGACCGTTGGTGATGTTCGTACAGAACACACTATATCCCATGGTGGCGGAAAGTGCAACTAAAGGATTTTGCAGTTGACACCACACCACCATGTGGCACCTTATTTGAAAGGTCTTGGAAATTCAAGACGATTGGTGATAAAGGTGATAAAATTTCATGTTGATTGGGGATATTTGTATTCAATATAGTGCACCCCCTGGTTGTTAAAAATGGAAATAGGTGATTTTGCAGTAGACCCTATCATGTTACACCTTAGTTTAAAGGTCTTGGTATTTCCTGACCATTGGTGTTGTTCGTATAGAACACGCTGTGCCCCTGGCGGTTGAAAGTGCAACTAAAGGATTTTGCAGTTGACACCAGCATGTGACACCTTATTTGAAAAGTCTTGGAAATTCAAGGCGATTGGTGATGTTCGTATACAACATGCTGCACCCCCTGGTGGAGGAAATTGGATTTTGCAGCTCGTGCTTAGCATGCCTGCTATACAGTGCAGCAACCACAGGCAGAGGTAACACGAGTCAGAGGTTCGTTCGATTCAAGGTTAATTTTTGAGAATTTTTTCATGTTATTGCGTGCCTGCATATTTCGTGCTATATGCATGCCTGCATTTACACCGCCGCAGGCACCGGGTCACGAGCCCGAGTTCCGTTCTGTTTGAGGTAATTTTTTTTTTTTTGTTACAGATTATTATTATTATTATTATTATTATTATTATTTTGTGTGTTTGATGCTTACATTTAAAAATAGAAATTCAAACAAAATCGGTTTAAAGATATAAAACCATACAAATTTAAGCTTCATTTAAGGTTATTATCATGGGCCCGGGCATTACCGAGCGGGTTCGTTTGTTCCAGGTTATTTTTTTGGAATTTTTCTATGTTATTAGCGGTCCGCGTATGCGCTGCCGCAGGCACCGGGATCACAAGGCAGAGTTTCGTTCGGCTCAAGGTAATTTTTTTTTGTTACAGCTGATTATTTATCTTCGCAATGCTTTTCTTTAAAATAGAAATTCAAACAAAATCGAGTTAAAGATATAAAATCATACAAATTTAAGGTTCATTTAAGATTATTATCATGGGCCCGGGCATTGCCGGGCAGGTTCATTCGGTTCCAGGTTAACTTTTGGGGATTTTGTTTATATTATTAGCTCCCCGTGTACGCGCTGCTGAAGGCAGAGTTCACAAGGCAGAGTTTCGTTCGGTTCGAGGTAATTGTTTTGTTACAGCTGATTATTTTTTTTCGTGATGCTTTCATTTTAAAACAGAAATTCAAACTAAATCGAGTTAAAAGTATAAAATCATACAAATTTAAGGTTCATTTAAGGTATCATGGGCCCGAGCAACACCGGGCGGGCTCGTTCGGTTCCAGGTTAATTTTTGGGAATATTTTTATGTTATTATCGGCTAGCGTATGCGCTGCCGAAGGCACCGGGGTGACAAGGCAGAGTTTTGTTCGGTTCGAGGTAATTTTTTTTTGTTACAGCTGATTATTTTTTCACGATGCTTTTATTTAAAAATAGAAATTCAAACAAAATCGTGTTCAAGATGTAAAACCATACAAATTTAAGGTTCATTTAGGTTATTACCATGAGGCCGGGCAACGCCGGACGGGTCAGCTAACATGTAGTTTTAGCATTATACGAAATAGAAAATAAAAGATAGGAACTGTTTATTTGGAGTCAGTTTGACGTCACATTGACAATACTTTGTAGAAAGTGATGTCGTATATAGTATTTCTATTTATAAGCATTTTTCTGAATTTCTTTTTTTTTAAGTGAAATGTCGTAAATTATATTAGATGTTTTATCTTGAAATACATTTAAATAATGATGCGACGTTTTTTGAAACATTACGGTCAATAAAGTGATCGTCGAATTCGACGGGTTCCAGCTAGTATTTTTAATTATAAAAAATATTAATAAATTCATATTTAAAAAAAAAATTATGCATTATAAATTATATTAATTTTTACATGCTGAAAACTATGTGTATGCAAATTTGCAACTCATTGTAGTTATTTGTTTTCGAGACATAAATAAATCTTTTTTTATTGGAGAGACTTAGGGGGTCATCTTTCATAAAGTTTTGCATGAAATAACGAAGATAATCTTGAAAAATAACAGTGAAAATTAAATAAAATATTTTTAATTTTTATTTAAGCGTAACAACAACGTCAAACGCGAATAAATAAAACAAAAAAGATGATTTTTAAGCATTAATGTTAACAAACATCGTTCTTCTACAAAAAAAAAAAAAAAAAAGATATAGAAAAGAAAAAGAAAAGCGACTATGCGTTATCCTATTAAACCCCTTATTTTACGTCGTCAAAAATATAAACAAGTAGCATTTGCCTCATCGATTACTGGTGGTAAATTTTGAATCCTTTAAACAAACACTAGAGACTAGAAGAAAAAAAAATCAAGGAAATAGGCGGAACTTGCATAAAAAATTAACATTTAAAATGGTATAGAAAAATAGGTCGAACATAAAAATTGTGAAAAAAAAAAAAAAGAAAAAGAAAAAAAAAGAATGGTGTTGAAATGAAACGCAGATTTGTTAAATTGCTTCATAACCTACTGTCATAGTCAAAAGGTTAATCATTTAGTTTATGTATTGCTTTGTTTTTTCTATTTATTTATTTTTTGTGAGGGGGGCGGGATCATTATTTTAAGGATACACAAGACTTTAAAAATTACTTTCATAAATGTATTTTAATGAAGAAACTATATTTTCATAGAAATTATAAAGCAAATCGTACAGTTTGAAAGAGTTAGACTAACCAAAACTGATGAGCACAATTAAAATTGTTTAATGTTTACTTCATACCTTACAATAATTGATCAGATAATGTTTAGATTATGCATCGTTATGTGTTTATATATCTATATAAATTATTTCAGTTCGTATATTATGTCACACCTACAAAATAAAGTGAAGGACAATTTAAATTTCATTGGTGATCAGTATAACCCTTTTGAATTGAAAACGATTGCGCATTTTTCAAAGAACGCTGATTGACCAATTTAAAATGTATTCTCCAATAAAGTATTAAAGTATATACTTATTTTAAAAAAACGGAAAAGGGATAGTTGATATGCTTTAAAAATGTGAACGTTTTTTATTATTAATTTTTATAATATATAACCATAGCCTCCTAAACCAGATGCCTATCGCGTGGCTCGGAAACTTTGGCAACAATTCAAGCGGTAGACAGCGCCACCTGGTACAGATTGCGCGAAATTTTTATTCAACTGTCACCAATAATTTTAAGAAGTTATATATAATATATATTATCTACGTTTCTTCGATTCTATAAGACATTTATGTATACCAAATCCCACTTTTAAAAATTTTTGGTGGCTGTTGAATAAAAAAGTCACGCAATCTATACCAGGTGGCGCTGTCTACCGTTTGAACTGTTGCCAAGTTTCCGAGCCACTCGACAGGCATCTAATTTAGGAGGCTATGGTTATAAATCTATGAATGATAAATTAAAGTATACAAAATGTATAATTTTCTGCAGTACCAGACTCTCAGGAATTCAATTTTGAAGTAAAAATTGGGTGTTGCTATTAAAAAAATCGAAGTTAGCACTTATTTCAATTTGTAGATGACCCCTATTTCAAAATCTGTTACCATTTTCAAAAAGTGCACTTAATTTCCTGTTGAATGGTTTCTATTAGATTTTTCTGCGTCAATTAATAACGGAATTACAGCGAGTATTGCGTCCCCCCATCCCCGACTGTAAATTTATAGAATATGATGATTGTTTCCTGTATCATAAAAGTTCTTTTTTTATTGCGCATTATTTAATATTTTGTTAGATATTTACTGACAGACTTTATACTTATATTTATGTTTGAAACTTAAGAGTTTTCAAAGAACAGTTTTGTACTGAGTAAATAATAATAAATCATCAATATACTTTTCTCTCTTTAGATTTTTTTCCTCTTACTTTCGGAATGGCTTAAAATACACCTTTCCATTTCCACTATGTTATTTTATAGTACGTGCCATTAATTTTCAATTTCCTATCGGTTCACAAGATATTTTTAACCTGACATAAAAGTTTTTACCGTGAAAGTGAATCCAAAAATAATAAATGGTCAAAGTTTCCTAACTTTATACATGTTATATTTTGTTGGAAATGATAAACGGACCTCGTAAAACATTTAAAAACTTGGAAATATATATATATATATATATATGTATGTCACAAAAGTTTTTTAGATAAACAGTAACAGGAAATTTTGGAGAATATGCAGTTATATATGAATAGTACAGTCATAAATAATAATAATAATGATAAATATTTGCCTTAACCAAAGCCCACTGCTGCAATTATTTATCTTAATTAAATACAACCGAAAACAAAATTACACTTTGCATGCGTTAGTGCCGAAAATAGGTAAATTAGGTGATTGACAATGTGGTACGCAATGTACGCAATTTTCAATTCCGATCTGTGGTACGGTTTAAAATGAATGGATTATCTGAAATGGATCAGTATTCATAAATTTGTCTCAAAGTTGTGTCATCATTTAAGAAAGGGTCAAAAGTGGCTTTTAACAGGTAGAATCGAGGGAGGAAAGACACAAATGGAATTCACCCAAAACTGAGCTATTCCTCAAAATTTCACAACAAAAGTTTGGAACTGCTTCTTAAGCAATGGATCAGTCAATAGACATTGCCAAGAGAAACAACTGCATCTGAGGACTGTTTTCTGCCGTTGTTGACTCGAAAAAAAAAAATGAGAAGCAAGAACAAGAGGTTTGGTTTTAGACATTCAAGCTGCCACAAGAACTCGAATCAGCCATTCTACTACTACAAAAAGGCTTATCAAGGTGTGACTGTTTGTGAGAAAACCAACGATTGGTGTTCCGCTGATTTCAGCTTCTAGAGGGGCCATTTTAAACATTTGTCATCATTCTCTCTTTAAACATTTAACTGTGGCCGCAAAAACGGGATATTTCCCGTACAAAGGAAGGCAAGTTGCACATTTCTTCCTTTCTCCAGATTAAAACACGTCTAGAATCCGTGTTCAGACTATATCGGAACTCGGCAGTAAACAAAACTTGGGGCCAGTTTTCTTTGTTCCATTTAACATGACGACGAAACCAATTTAAAAGGAATCTGGAGTGACTGGAAGACAAACCATTGGTTTTCTCACAATCTGTCAAACCTCGTTAAGCCTTGCGTAGCAGCAGAATGACTAATTCGAGTTCCTGTGTCAGCCTGAATGCCTAAAACTAAATCTCTTGTTCTTGCTTCGCAATTTCGTCGAGCCAACAATGACAGAAAACGGGCTTCGGATGCAGTTGTTGCTCTTGAGTGTCCTTGACCAGGATGCCTGTTAACGGATCCAGCGCTTAAAAAAAGCAACTTCAGACTCTTGATGTGAAACTTTAAGAGATATCCCAATCTTTGGTGACCTTCATTTATGTTTAACCTTCCTCGATTCTACCAGTTATTCGCCCCTTTTGACCTTTAATTAAATGATGTCTTTGAGCCACAACTAATGAATACTGATCACTCTAAGAAATCCTATTTACTTTAAACAACACTACAGACCGGAATTCCAAAATAAATTCATTGCGCATCACATTGTGAGTCACCAAATTTTCATATCTTCGGCGCTAACGCATACGCGAAAGCGCAATTTTCTGTTCAATTGTATTTAATTAATATAAATAATTGCATCATTCATCATTGGTTTGGAACATTAATTTAGTTATCATGTTTTTAGATTTAATTGGATGTGTGGTTCGAGCTTGACAATAAATACTGGTAAATATTTAAGTTGCCATCGTCGTGCTCCATCGTATCCAGTTTTCACCACAGTATGCAAATTTTATAAGGACCACATCATTGAATTATTTTCAACTTTAAAAATTGCTTGGCTAATTAACACTTCAATGACCAGGATGCTCAGTCCTTAGAAAACATACACAATTTAGAATATTCTCCATATGAATATTTTAAAAAAAATTATATTAAATTACATGTTAATTAAATAATTTTTATACTGCAGAAATAGCTTTGTAAATCTTTGATCTTGTAAAAGAAAGTATATTATCGAGTTAATACCTTCAAGAATTGGTTGGTTGGTTTTTTAGGCAGCTTAAGGCCAATTGAATACATTAAGATCTTAGGCCTATAGGTGGAATGCCCTTCGTGGGTGTCTTTATGAACCTACAAGAATAGAAGATACTTTATGACAGAACAAATGCCTTATTTAAAACTACTAACATGTGATTTTTAAAGGGCACTTAAAATTACAAGAGGATTTTTCTAAATATAGATTATTTCCTAACGGGCAACCATATGGAGGGGCAAGGGAATTTCATTTTCCCGTGTTATCATATCATATGATATACTGTTTCCTATGTTTTCAATGGCTTTAGTTTGATTAGCCCTCCTCCCTGAAAAATGTCATATGGGTGCCCATGTTTCTTGATAATATTAATATTCAAATATTAAGAGTACATTTTCGTTAACTTGCAGTATGGTTATTTGCTAACAAAAATATTGATGATGAATGAAGAAAAAATAAATTCTGAGGTATTTCCCTTTTTGCCCTTCCCTGCCCCTCAAACACCATCTTTAGTCCTTGTGCCTCTTGGACAATTTTCACTTTATTAAATTTTAAATTTTATAATAGAATTTGAATTTATTTTCTTTTTCAAAGCATATAATTTTATATGTCGTTTTGTAATTTCCATGATTTAGTAAGCCACTACATTTAATATTATGTAAAACTGGGATTGAATTAGGGCCAATTACCACTACGACACAGTTAGAGCGGTTTGTATCAAATTGTGAAAGGAAACAAATTGATATTTAAATGTTTACATTCAGTAAAGCTTTGGGGCTTTACATTAAGAAAAAACAAACAAACAGTATTATAAATGATCATAAACAGTTTTAATCTAAAGTTATTGGAAAAAAACACATTTTTATTTCTCATTCAATAAATAAATAAATGAAACAGTTTTTAACATCATAAAGAGTTGTTGCAGGTATGAAAATAAAATTTGTGATTGCATTCACATATTTTGTCACAGTATATTTCGTATACTTGTAATATGTTGTACCAGATTTTTAAAAATATATTTATATATTTATTTATTTATTTAATTAATTTTATTTAATTATTTAATTTTTATTTATTTATTTATTTATTTATTTATTTATTATTATTATTATTATTATTATTATTATTATTATTATTATTTTTTTTTTTTGGTGGGGGGAGATAAATCAGAAAAAAGAAAACTATTTCTTATGCAATAAATGAAAAAGCTAAAAATCTTATACATTAAGAGATGTAGGAATGGGAAAAACAATAAAAAAAGAATGGTACGAGAAATTGAAGTCATAGTTTTAATTAAAATGATAATTTTTTACCTTAATAATCGTGCAAACTTATTATCTAAAATTCCGAAAGAGATGTCGACTGTTACCACCCTAAGGAATTTAAGTAAATCCAGCAGCTTTATTCCTAAAATGTGACGTCATGTCTTTATATTATATCTAGCATTTTCATTATTTATTGCATTTTTAACACTGTATAGATTTAAATATTGCAAATTAAGTTTCAGATTAATTTCTTTTTATTACATATGATAAACTTATTCGGCATTATTTCTTTTATATTTGATTTCATTTTATTAATCTTTATTTGATTACTTTTAAAGTTAACTACTTTCCAAATTAAAACCATATGCAAGAAACCATTTCTATCATTATTAGAATTTTCCAAAATCAAAAACTAGTATTAAAACCCCAACTTCGTTTATCATAAAATATTGATGTCTGCAAGACAAAACCAACAATAAAAATAAACATTTACTAGAAAAATTCAAGTAACATCAATTTAAAAATTAAAGTTTTCTTAAAATAAAAAATTAACTACGATAAGTTGAGATACGTTTACATCAGTTATAGGCAAGGAACAAAACGATATCACTAGAAACGGTGTAATTTTAAACAATAATCCGTATCCTATTTATTCGCATGATATTAGTATAAAAATAGACTCAAATTTTCTAAATAAAAATAGTGGTCCCGGTGACTATAACCACTTCCACCCCTTAATAAAGACAAAATTATATGTGATCATACTGCAGTGTGTCGCCAGTCGAAATTATGTTCATGCAAAAATTAATATAAATCAAAATTCATAACTTAAAAAAAATGAATTTATTAATAATTTTCATAAATAAAATTATGCTTTTTAATCTAAAATATGCATGGGATATGGCTGGGTAATTTCATTCTAACGCATTAAAAAAAAAAAAAAAAAAGAGAGAGAGAGAGAGAAATGAAAAAGTTTTTAGGAAGATATTAAATAAAATCTGTTAGATTCACTTAATATTATCACCCTCGTATGTTAATAGTTTATAACTATATGAAAAAAATAAGAGAAATATATATATATATATAAATTGTGACGGTTAACCCTTTCAGGGGCAAGCAAATTTTCCTTATTTAAAATCAACAGCCACTAGAAATCACCTTAATGTTAAAAGACAGGAAATAAATGAAGTTATTTGTCTAAGTTATAACAGAAACTTTTTACAAAACATTTCGAGGACAGTTTCTGCAATTTTGAATTAAGATTTGTGGTTGCACTATGTAATCACCGCCCCTGAAAGGGTTAAATAAAATAACGGCTAAAGTGAAAAAATGAGGGTTTCTATTGAAAGAGAAAAACTGATGCCAGTTTTAATATGTAGACGTCCCTTAAGCAAAATCTAAATATACCATTGCAAACTAAAATGATTACTAACCTATTGGTACAAGCCGCATTTTTACATAAAGATTTACAGTGAAATTAGTCAGGGGGTGTTGCTTTATTTTTTGATGTCTATATCAGAGCTCAAAGTCACTGCTCTTCTTTCAGAACATTTTAAGAGACAAGAAGTTTTCATATTTTTTGCTACCAGTATTTTTATAGAATAATTCTATCCTGTTTTATCCTGACACGTGACTGTCAACATAAAGTAAATATTCCTATATGAAAATAGTGGTAGCAATAAAGACTAAAATTACTTTTCATTAAATGTGTCCTGAAAAAAAAGGTGGAGACTTCGAGCTCTAACGTCATAGAAGTCAACAGCCTAATTAATGTTCCGCAGCTTTGACACTCCCCTTTTTCCACACCACTTAATTTTTAGAGCAATTCCCACCAAATGTAATTACAATTAAATAAGAAAGAAAATACATTAAAAAAAAAAAAAAAAAAAGACTGGTGCATACTTGCCATCTATCTCATTATGAAACGTACAATCTTTAGTACCCGCCTTTTTTTTTTTTTTTTTACCAATAATTTTTTAGACTAATTTTATTTTTATTTAATCGTAACAACATTTGGGGAGAATAACAAAGAATTTGTACTACGATAAGAAGGCCAGCTGCAGCTGAAGCATAACTAATGCGGACATTATAAGTATGCCTGTACAAGAAGCTAACTTACAGGCTGAACTAGCGAGGAGCGAGGAGCATGGAAAGAATTTCAAAATCAGATTCGTGTGTATGCGCATGCGTTACAGTGTCATGTGATCACACGATGCGTATTTGTAATTGTAAACAAGTTCGTTGTTGTTGACATGACATTTTTTGTCATGCTCAGCGATCATGCAGGATTTTGAATTTTTTTACGCTTTAATCATTAATTACATTTCATCATCAACTGTTCATCCCCCATTCGATATTTATCATTAATCATTTTTAACCATTATTAATCATAGTTAATACTTTAATTATTTATTTATTTTTAAGATCACTATTTTTTCCGTTGCGTAGAATTTAGAGCAGAAATTGTTGATTTATGTATTATATATTTAATTCCCGGAAACTTAAAAAATATCTGTAATTAATTGTAAGTAAGTGTAGGAAAAAATTAAAATATACATTTAAATATTGAAGCAGATTTTTTTTTTTTTTTTTTTTTTTTTAATAATAATTTATAATAAAAATGATGATTGTTCTATTAAGTGTTATCAAATAGTAACAATTGTAATAATGCTATTCATTTACCTGAAACATTTTTTTAAATATCTGTAATTTACATATTTTATGTATATATATAAAACCCCTCATAAATATGAAATAAGAATTATTTTATCAGTGCATATTAATCTATATACACATGTAAATGTCCGAAACAAATATTTATTTATATTTCCTATATATTCCTATAATACATTTTCTAAATATTCTACCTATTTAAAATATTTTTAAATAGAAATACAAATATAATACATGAAAAAGAAAATATATAAAGAAAAGAACAAAGAAAAGAAGAAGAAAATGAAGTCTTTTTAATGTACAATAAATAAAGCTAAGAGCTATAATCATTGGGAAAGTAATGCAAAGAACTTATACTACCGGACAGTATAAGATTTTTGTTCAATGCAAGCACGATAGTGAAAGAAAATCACCGCGATCGCACGCTATTCGACTGCGCTGATTTCCTGTAAAGTCACGTGATCAGATGCGTTTGCATTATCGCTACGGGAGCAAACCTTCTTTCCGATAGTATAAGTTCTTTGAGAATAACTCTAAAAATATAGTGGTGTGAGAAAAGGGGCGTTTTTTCAGGGGGCGTTAACAATTGTATGGTTATTAATGAGATGGTTGGCAAGTATGCTGGTGTGACTAAAGAGACGGATACTAACAGTAGTACGGAGTATTAATTAGGATGTTGACAACTATGCCTGCTGTATATGTAGGTACAGCAGAAAGTATGCTATCTTTTCAATAAAAAAAACCCCATAAGAATTAAATTATTAAAGATAGAGCCATATTTATTTATTTATTTATTTATTATATTATATTATTATTTTGTCTCTTACAGAAAAATCATTTAAAATTTTCTTGAAATTGTCTTTTAATAGATTTACCAAGACTGCAACACGAACATTTTTGAGCGTTTAGGCTGAAAGAGGACACTTACATTTTAATCAATAAAATGCTTGGATTAAGCGCGATGGCCGGCAAACAGTTAATGACTTTCTAATTATCAGAGTTTCCAACATTTGAATTTATCCCGGAGCATTTTTAGCCTCGTCTTTATTTGATTCCACTTTTATTTTTCGAGTAATTTTTTTTTTTTTTTTTGTTATTTAATCACAGTTATATATTGGAAAAAATTCGAAAATTCTTCTATAAATAAAAGAAAAGAAATAAAGGTGCGGCTAAAATTGTTTTGGAATAAATTAAAATGTTGGCAACAAGGAATTGTTATTATCATTTTCAACACATAGCTTCTTTTACAGACTGCAATCTTGTTCTTTATATATTTATAATCCCATCTATGACATAAATTTAAAAAGTATTCTGTGATATATTTTACCATAATATCATACACCATTTTTTAATTAACACATAATATTTTTATGAAAATTGATTGTTTATATAATTGAGTTCAAATTGCTATAATTTTGATTTTATTGAGATAGTTCATTTATTGAATTACTTTACTGCTTTCTTTTTATTTATTTATTTATTTTTCTTTCTCAAATTCAAAGGTTAAATATTTTGATAATAAATCTCAAGTCATATAAATAACTAAAACCTATATTTAGCATACCTGATAACATTAATAATTTATTTCTCAGTACTGTTAGTACACACCTCTTTTTAACAGCGTTTCGTTGGTGAAGAAAATTTCTGCAATGTTTGCAACTTTTTTCCAGGACACTTTCTGAAGTGAAACGTTTTTGTCATTTTTTCTACCACTTTTTTCATACAGAAATATCTACTGTATATTTAAAGTAATATGTCATGATTAAATAAGACAGAGAGTTGTAGCAATAAAGATATAAATTTATCATCGTTAAAAATGTGCTTAAGAAAAGGCAGAAACTTCGAGTTTTATTTAAAACTCGATAAAATAAGTAGAAAAATGATGCTTAAATATAGTTTTGTGGATTAAGACCTGGTACTAACAGTACTCGGAAATAAAGTAGGAATATTACCTTGTTTATGTCTAGTACCTGTATACAGGGTTTCTCAAAATTGCAGAGACAATGTTTAAGGGGATATAGGTCATATCACAAGGATTCAAATCTGCATAGGAACCCATCCATGTCCACAGACGTCCTCTTAACCTCTCAAGACCTAGGTGAATTTCTCTAATAAATAACTATTATAAAATAATAAAAATTTGCTCTTTTTAAAAAAGTTGTATGGAATAAAGGCAGGACAAAAATACACCGGAATAAATTAAAATGTTGCATCTGTTCCTAGGTGTTTTCAGGTAATTTTAACATATTTGGGTGTGGCTTTTAAATTTTGATTTTTTAACAAATATTTTTTTATTTATTTATTTATTTATTTATTTAATTTTTCTTTTCAGGCATATGATTGCATAAAGAAATATAGATAGCAACAGTACTGTTTCTAATAGATGTATTTAAAACACTGAATGTATTAACACTTTCGCGACCGCATGATTTTCACTTTTTGACAGTAAGGTCCGCCTGTGGGCGTTATTCTCCTAAGTTACAATATTTCAGAACATAATTTTCTGTATTCACATTTATATTACGAATGGATATCCATTATAACTATATTCTTTCTAATCAAAGTATTTGTATCCATAGTATAATTCATTGTAAAATTGTGAATATTGGGTATATATTTAAGAAATAAATAACATACAAATTGCGAAAGAAACGCCTACTGGTGGAGTTACAGATTTTCAAATGACGTGAATCTACGTAAGCGGCCGCGAAAGTGACAAATACTGTGTTTGATTTTGTGAAATGGTGGGTCGTACAAGGTTTTTAATTTTGTAGGGTAGGCGGAGTTACAACAAATAAGCACATATCCCCTCAAAGAAAATAAATAAATAAATAAAATAAAATAAAATAAATAAATTATAAATAAAAAAACTAGAGAAGTAAATTATACTAATATATTGCTAAATATGTTAAAAAAAACACCACAATATAATCGCTCCTTAAAGGGATAACATGGTTTGCGGTCATGGGTTGCTACGTTTTGTTCATTCCTTCAGCAGTTAACTATCTCCAATTAGGTAAATCTTCTAGTATCTCTAAGTTTATACCGCCACATCTGTTAAAAAATACCTCAAAACAGGCAATTCTTAAAGGGTTAAGATATGCAGATATGAATTTCTCATAGTTGTCAACATTTTAATTTATTCCAGACCATTTTTAGCCACACTTTTATTTAGTACCACTTAATTTTTAGTATCACGGAATAAAGATGGAGGGGGGGGGGGGAATGCTCCGGAATAAATTAAAATGTTGGGAATTCTGGTACCTATGCACTTCAGAATTCTTATTACTTGCCCTATCTCCTCTTAAATTTTGTCACTATAATTTTGGGACACCTGTGTATATGTACAAAATTACAGGTGTCCCTATGAAATATAGATGGTGGAATAGATATGTTCATATGTACAGTCGGTAACAAAAGTATCCGAGCAGTAGCAAAAATTCCTATATAAAAAAAGTAGAGTTAATACTGTTTTGTTAAATAATTCCTTGTAGAATCACGTTCTTTGACTGACTAAGAACATGATTCGACAAGAATTATTTAACAAAACAGTATTAACTCTATTTTTTTATATAGGAATTTTTGCTAGTGTTCGGATACTTTTGTTGCCGACTGTATGTACATGTAAACATTAAAGCTACCAAGAAATGTGTCTTTTTTTAAGTAAAAGCTTTTGCAACAACAACAACCAAAAAAAAAAAAAAAAAAAAAAAGAGAGAGAGAGAGAGAGAGAGAGAGAGAGAGCAACTATAAAGAACAAAATGTTTAAGTGCACCAGGTTAGATTATTTGAAGAAAACATTCAGGCAAGTGAGATGCTTTGCTAAGTGCCAAAGGACAGCTGATACAGAAGAAACTGACCTATAGAGATGAGATAGATATTGTGCTAATGTTCAGCTGACAGCGTTTAATAACTTATTCAAACAATAACATTTTATTTTCATAAACGTTTACACGAAAAATACTCAGCTTACATGCTTTTAGAATAGTCTTAATTTTAAAATGTTATAATAAAAGAAGTTCTTTAAGATATTAGAGATAATGTAGATAAAATAAAAAGTGCACTTTTAATCGAAAAGCAGATACAACTCTAAATCGATACAGTTTACACTCTTCTGTTTAAAAAGATAGTTAGCTTCTGTTCAACAATACCTAAAGTAATTTTAAGTTTAAAACCAGAAATATCAAGTAAGAAAACATAATTGTATAATCTAAACAAGCCGATTTTTGGTGTCAACTGATAGAACTTCTAAGTAAACTTAAATACAGTAGAAACGGTTTCTGTGCTGATTCTACTAGTGTGGCAACGTAGTATTCATTCGGAAACAGATGTACAGCAAGAAAAAAAAAAACGCTGTTTCCCTGTAACTATAGTTGCCAATTTAGGAAAAATTTAACAGAAATAATTATTTTATTTAAACTGTGAATCATAACAGTTTTCTCTGATTAAATAATAAAATAAAAAAAATTATTAAATTTTTTCGTTAGCCTAAAGGTGCTAAGTTGGCAACTACGCCCCTAACTAATTTTGTCGCAAATCATCTTATCAATATGCATCTGGTGACAATCGATTAGTAATGAAGAGTAGTGTATCAAGGTATAGTTATATTTTGCTCAGAGGGTCGTCTACATATTAAAGCTGGCATCAACTTCATTTTTTACAACGGCAACCCCTATTTTTGACCTCATATTCAAATTGCTGAGATCAAGGCGGTCCGGAAAAACGTCCTATTTAGATACTTAAAATAATTCTTGATAGAATTACAAGCGAAAATGTATTTAGAGTCCATTCATATATTTAGAAAAAATAAATTGTGCTCTCGCATGGAAAAATGCGGCAAAGAAATTGCGGCTAGTACTCATCCTGTGCGATAAACATTAGCATAACTCAACGAGATATATAAAGTAGAGTGATAAATGGTAACCCTTGAGAAGGTCTAAGATGAGTCACGTGACATGCTCTCCTTGCACCTGCGTATTCGGTGGTTCCCTTGGTAACAGCTTATTTTCAGTAAATTTCTATGGCAACGTTTTGGAGATTGTTCTTCGTATAAGTCAAAACCGCCAATGTTTTTGTTTACTTACGTAGTTTAATATTCCTTTGTTCTAAATCATTTTAATTTTGATTTTACTTCTTTTTTATTTCGTGTAGTTGAACTTTAACCGACAAAATGCTTAAAAATAGTTGAAAAATTATTATTTGTTGTTAAATTTAGCTCTTTAAAAGTTTAAATTTTCTTTTATAAACACTTTTAAACTTTGTTGCGAAACGATGAAAAAAAAGGTATTTTATTATTTCTTAAAATGTGAAATATGTGTAAAATTATTTTAAAAACAATTTATTTCGGTCATAGGACTGTCATGTTAACTAATAATAATGATAATTTATCGAACTGATATTTTAAATGCCAAAATAACGATAAGGGGCCAAACACAGCAACCTATTGGAGCATGTCACGTGTTTCATCTTGAACCACGGAAAGCTAATCCTTCATCCATTGAATCAGCACTCTAATTTATCTATCTCGTTGGCATAACGACGCGTAAGCTAAATTTAACATTTTCGCATAGTTAATGAAATCTCTGATTCCTCTAAGGCGTAGATGAATTATATTTTTATCCTTACAGTCAATGAATTAATATATATAGTTCATTTTTAATAAAAAATAAAATGGATTTATGCGTTAAAATTTAAATAGTTTAAAGCGTAAGAGCGCTACAATATTCAGTTACAAAGATGTGGATTGCAAGATAAAATAATAAGAATAATGTTGGTATTAATAATAATAACAGCGATAAAATCTAAGAAAAATGTTTAATACTTAAGAAAACACCATTTATCTATTTCTGTTGAGTATATTTTTATTTCTAACAGTAAGCCCCGCTTTAAAGTGTTTGTATAAAATGTTACATTTAATCTGAGGCGTACCCACCTACAACATTTAATATACAAAAATATAGATAAGAAGATTTAAAAGAAAAAATTAGTGGGGAAATATGTTTAATGTTTAATGAAAAAGAGATACTGTTCAAAAGCATTTTTATTTTGAACAGTAAGCCTCGTCATTATACAATACATTTCTCTAAATCACTAAATTATTTAACAATGTTGTGATTAAAGAACTGAAATTTTGTCGTCAACAGTCGAAATTAAAATGCCGTATGTTTATAAATATCAGCATCCTATAAAGTGTTAAACAAAATAAATAATTAAAAACTTTTAAAAGTAAGGTATTGTTTCAGAGGAAGCCAGAGCAGTGTTGCCAGATTGCATGACTTTTTAATTCAATAGCCACCTATAATTTTTAGAAATGGTAGTTGATATACATGAAAGGCGAATCGAATCGAAGAATCGTCGATTATATGTATCAAATATCATCTCTCAAAATTATTGGTTACTTTTGAATAAAAAAGTCGCGAAGTCTGGCAACACTGAGCCAGAGGGCAGAGCTTATTATTCTTTTGAAATGCCTTCAAAATTCCCCACCAGCAATGCGTTAATGTTACAAAAAAGAACAAAAAAAGTTAATTTGTACAGTAAACATCAAAATGTTAATTAAAAAACAGTAAAAATCACAACAAATAAATAAGTAAATGAAATAAAATAAAACTTTTTCCGGATTGTATTGAACTTGCATAAATTGGTTTCATAATGTACCTTCCGCATAATGCGATTTCCTATTGCTTAGATCGTATCCCTCGCGTTGTACGGGAGTTTACTGTACTTGAACTCCTAATTATGAAATGTGTAAGATCAGTATCGATATCTTCAAAAGTTCTAAGATATATTACTTTGTTTTAAATTATTTTTCCACAGTAAATGGGAATTTATTAGAATTAATTGAATATAAATAGTACTATGGTTTTGTTTCAATAATTAATTTGTTAAGCTTAAAAATAAATAAATAAATAAATAAATAAATATTTTATTATGCTACATCATGCGATAAAATTTAAAGAACTTAAAACTTACATACCATACAATAAACAAATATGGACAACAAGATTAAAACATAAAATTCTTTGTAAAAGTCTTATAAAAGTTATTAAAAATTAATAACCGATTATCGAATGTATATTGCTATTTCAAACAGTATGCCTCGCCTTACCGGTTTTTCTAAAACATCACATTTAACTTGAACTGTACGAACCCTACATTATTCAAATAAATTGTACAAAAAAAAGGACAACAGTGTTAAAATAAAAACTTAGCAGTGACAAACTAGAAAAAGTTATTTAATATACGAAAAAAAGACTCAACGTATCAAGATCGGATATGTTCCTGTCTTGCGAAGTAAACCCTGCCTTTACACCCTTTTCTAAAACTTTATATTATAAAACAAAATTATTTTACACACTCTCAATTAAATCATTTAAATTTTGTCTTCAGCAATCGGATGTAGTAAATGGAATTGACGGTTATAGATGCCAGAGTGTCTCATATACAGTCAAATACGATAACGTAAAACTTTTTTATTTTTTTTTAGAGATACAGAAGGCGAAGTTTGTTTCCTTTTGGAATTCTTACACTATCTGTAGCTTGCATTGCAGCATTTTTACAAAAATAAGTTTATTTGTATAATAAACACTAAAAAGTTGCTTATAATACAATCAGAATACCATAAAGCAAATTAAAATAGTATTTCGTCAGATTATATACAGATACTTATTTACAAATGATACAAAAGTTAACATATGATGGCCCCCTAACAGCAATAAGTAAGAACGCAAAATCATGCAGTGCGCATTGATTATTAACACTTTCCAAATGTACGTAATTGTTGTATTATATAACTTTCAATACTGTTTGCCTACGTAATCACACAACGGACAGACAGTAGATCTGAAAGGCATACAGATAGACTAATTGAATTCCTAATCATTCTTAAACATTGTTAGAAAGTGTTAAAAATGCTTAAAACAAAAGAAAACGTAACTCTTATATTCTAATTGCAGTTCATAATATGTCTGAATATTTTAGTGTAGCTCTGTAAATCTGAAGGGTAACAAAATCATAGTCCATAAATAATATTATTTTAGCACATTAAAAATCAATGCCAATTTCTTTATGATTTTTGCAATAGAAAGGGCTTTAAATGTAATTTATAAAAATGTCTGTCCTAAACTGCAATGCATTGGCATTTTTTTTTCATTGTTCCTGTACACAAACCAGTTTCACAGGACCTATTAATGTCATTTAAAATACGGAACATTCCATAGTGAATTTGTATAACATATATTAGGTCGTTGCAAAAGTTCGTGCGGACGCGGATATTGCCTCCAAAGACCAGAGCTTCTATCGCCGTGGTATACATTTGTTACCCGAAAATTGGGCAACGGTTGTAGAAAGTAACGGAGAGTATTTTGATTAAAAATTGTCATTTGATTTGATGTATTTTTATGAAATGAAGCAATAAAAAACCGCAGGAACTTTTGCAATAACCTGATATAATTTTGAAAAAATTCTGAAAATATTTACGGACGTATACTGGACAAATAGACAGAGAGACAGATGGACATTCGGACAGATACATACTTAAATTTACCTCATATTCTCACTTAAAAAATGTTAAAAAGCGTTATATAGCTTAATGTAAACGAAAATGCAATTTCACCAAATTTGCAGTAGATGCCTTCAATGTAACTGAATATTTTTGTGCGGCTCTGTAAAATCAATTGCTAATCAAACTACATTTTGTAGAAAGTGTTCTTTTGTGCACACAAATAACATACTTCAATTTTATTAAGAATTTGTTCGAAGTAAAGTTATTAAAATTTGGTTTATAGAAATACCTCTCATAGAACGAATGCTTTGCAGTACTTTGGGCGTCTCTGTACACAAACCAGACTTGGTATTTATTCCATTTTCTATAGCAAACATCCGATAATGAACTTAAAGAACATATTTTAATTTCATTGAAATTTTATAAAATAAAGGAAATAAATATAATTCATAAAAATACCTCTCATAGAGCAGAATTCTCTGGAATACTTTTGGGTGTCCCTGTACACAAGCTAGTAGAGATAATCACTCCAATTTCAATAGGGAACAACTGATATCGAACTTGAATATCATATATCAATTTCAAGAAATTCCATGAAATTTACATGAGTTAGAGCGCAGATAGACAGATGGACAGAGAGACAAACCGAAGTCATTAAACTTTTTTAACCTTATTGGAAAGTGTTAAACACATTTAGGGACATTTTAATTTAATCCGTAGTATTTTTAGTCCAGCCTTTTTTTCATACCACTTATTTTTCAAGGGTAAACTTTTCTTATTTTATCGAATTTATATATTGGAGAAAATGTTTCTATAAATAAAATGGTGCGAAATAAAGGCGGGGTTAAAAATAATCAGCAATAAATTAAAATATTGGCATCTATGGTTAAAAGTATGCCCAAAGTAACGTTCACATTATTGAATTACAGTGAAAAAATAACATTTCAAAGAAAGTCATTAGACTATTAAAATTTTTAAAGTCATTGTTGCATGAAATATTCCTTAAAGTATAATTTATATGAAGATATATAACATTTTTTTTAACTTGAAAGCATACTTAAAATACTTGTTCCTGCGTTTCGAAATAATGAAATATAAAATTAATCAAAATTAAAAATATGAAAGAAAAAATATTTAATGCTTCAATTTAAATAAGGTGAAATTAATCAATAAGTAAGTATAATGTAAAAAAGTATAAATGTATTTTCTATGCGTGTAAATGTTATTTTTTCTATAACTTTTCATAATTCGTGTTTTTTGTAATGTTTTAAATGATTTTTGTATATATAAGGTAGGGTAATTATATTTAAATATCTGTCATAAATAGCCCCTTGTAGTGATAACGGATTAGATGATTGCCACCAAAATTAGTATCGATACTTTTCAAGAGATATGCTCAAAAAACGAAAGAAAAAGAAAGTTTAACCCGTTAGTAGTCGCTAGTTGGTCGATTTGCCGCCCATCCTTCAGTGTTGCGAGATTTTTTTATTCAATTGCCACCAAAAATTTTTAGAAGTAGCATTTGATATACATAAAACGCGAATAAAATCAAAGGAACGTCGATCACATATCTTCTTAAAATTATTGGTGAGAGTTAAATAAAAAGTACGAAATCTGTAATAGGTGGCGCTGTCTATAGCGACTACTAACGGGTTAAATAAAACTTGAATAAATCATATATATATATTACATTTCAAAGTATGTTCAACTCTGTACAGCTATACTTAATGATGACCAAATCAAAACCATAATGTACTCTTATACTACTAAGATATTAGAAAAAATCTATACATAGCTGCCAACTTTTTCAATTTATTCCGGAATGTTGTTAATAACAAACCAAAAACAGATGTTAAAAATAATTATTTTTTGATAAACTAGAGGTATTGTTAAGGTGAAGTTTAGGTATCTGACGATATAAAAAACACCTTTGGCAAAAATAAATAAATAAATAAATATAATTGTAGTTAAAAAAAAAAAAAAAAAAAAAAAAAAAACTTTAGTATAGGACTCCTTTGGCGAAATTTGAAATATGACACCGAAGTAATTCGGACGTTTTTCACAAAGGTCTTTACTAGTGCAATTATAATATCCACATTTTAATTTATTAAAAGCAATTTACATAAAAAAAAGTTACTATATCAATGGCATCTTTAAATTACTAACTCAAATTCAAACTTAATAATCTTTTTTTTTTTTTTTTTTTTTTTTTTTTTTTTTCATTTTTTACGCGCGCTTTTTATTTCCTAATTCAAAATTATTAAAAAAAAAAAAAAACTTTTTTGATAGTGTTTGTTTTGATGTTGATTATTATTAATTTTCTTAAGCAGAATTTAGTTTAGGACGGAGAACTATTAGTTTTTTTTTTTTCAAATTATATCATTGCTTTCAAATTAGTCAATTATATTTTCGATAAATTTTAGATTTCGATAAATGTGCAACTGTCGTAAATCTGGTATCGTAGAAATCCGCAGATTGAGACTAATAGTCCTCAGTTCTAAAAAAAAAGATATTGCCCTCAAATATTTTTATAAAAATTCAGGAAATTGTTGATAAGAAATATGAATATCTATTCCATCCTACAAATTTATAAAACTACTTAAATATATACACAGAGCATTCACAAATTTTTGTAACGATTTTGATTTTCTCCTTGAACTTAAATTTAAATTTTAAAATGAAAATTACTGTGAAATTATTATTATTATTTTATGAAAATTCAGGAAATTGTTGAAAAGAAATATGAATATTTATTTTATCCTACAAATTAATAAAACTACTAAACTACTTAATATATATATATATATATATGTGTGTGTGTACAGAGAGTATTCACACATTTTTCTAACGATTTTGACTTTCTCCTTAAACTTAGATTTAAATTTTAAAATAAAAACATGACTGAAATGAAATTGGAATTAGGTTTAACTATCTTCTGCTGCATTAAAAATATTTTTAGATATAATATGTATGTCTCTGAAGATTAGCAATGGATTGAAAGCTATGTTTTTGAACTTTCCGAAGAGAAATAATATTATACGGTTATAAAATAAAGTCGTGAAAAGCATGTATTTAATATGTATGTAGGTGAAAAAAGGACATAATTAATAAAAAAGTAAATAACTGTCAAATTTTGCAGTACACAGCAAAAAAAAAAAAAAAAAAAAAAGGCAAAAATTGCATACCCACCAAAGATATGTGCATTTCTTATTAAATCTAAAATCGCACTTCATGTTAAAAAAATCCAATCCCCCAAAGAGCTATCGTAAAATCTTTATATATCTCTTTAGGAACTGTGAACAGTATTATAAAATCTGATTTAAAGCTAATCATAACAAAAAAAAAAAAAAAACACGATGTTCATCACATAACGCTGAAACATGTTTCTCAGCATAAGACTGCCTATGTCCATATAGTTGTATTAAAATTAATTGACAGGTATGGAAGTATATAGTTACAATTATACTTGCCAACATACGAATTCATGGCTGCCAAGTTTTTTTAATTTATTCCGGGATGTTTTTAGTCCCGCCCCTTTTTCACAACGTAATATTTTTAGAGTAATTGTCTTCATATTTAATCATAATTATATATTGAATAAATTTTTTCTACAAAGATTACGGTGTGAAAAAGGGCTGAGCTAACAACATTCCGGAACAAATTAAAAAACTTGGCAGCTATGCTAATTAACCCTTATCGCTCGTATGTCCCTTCTGAGGGGACAGTAAAAAATCGAGCCACGCCTTAAGGCGTTCCTCTGCAAATGAAATGTTATTTTTCTAAAACGTGTAACTATAGGCTACCTTTCGGCTACCGGAAAATTTTAACAGAAAGATTTATTTTATTTTATGATAAAGTAAAATAAAGAAATTATTACAATTTTTCGGTAGTCAAAAGGTAGTAAGTTGGAAATTATACGTGTGACGTTTTAAAGGAACGCCAAAAGACGTGTCTTACTGTTCAAAATAGGAAAATATGCCGAGCGTTAAGGGTTAATATTCCGTAGTATTGTTAACCTCGCCTTCTTTTTCACACCAGTATCTTATTAGAGCATTTTTCTTCTTATGTAATCGTAATTGGAGTTGGATAATATTACTCCAAATATTTATTGGTGTGTAGAAAACGGCGGGACTAATAACACTACGGAATATTAATTAGGATGTTGGCAAGTACGGTTACAATTGATGAGGCTTGGATATTATTATCTGATTTTAATAGAAAGAGATCGATTTGTTAGCGAAAAAGAAGAGAAAAATACTTAGAATGTGGGTTCAGAGTAAACAATTAAAGTTTTGTTAAGGATTTTAAGGGTGTTAACTGTTACTGAATTTTCTTATAACAGAAAACTTAAAATGAAGAAAAAAAAAAAAAAAACTTGAATTTGTATAACTGTCAATAATTTGGATAACTGTCATGAATTTGGGTAACTGAAATAGGTTTTAATATACATTTTCAAAGAATAAATTCCATCCATAACTCAAACAATCTTCAGTGTGTTGAGTTCCATCGAGATAAAGCTACAAACCATATTTCTAAATCTACTGCTTTTTTTTTTTTTTTTAATGCGAAATGAAACCGGAATTGAAGGCATTCTTTTTTAAACGCATCCCACTGAAGTCCCCTGATGTATTTCTTATGGATCCTGTGTATTTGGTTTTTTTTCAAAAAGCTCTTTTTAAGCGGTATCCCAAAACATTGGTTGAATTATGGAAAGTCTGGAGGAGGAACAAAACAAAATCAACCTTGATGTTTTAAGAAATTCTCTGTTATCTCTGAAATGAAGATGTAGTACAGGGTGTCTGCAATCAAAAAATTTTCCTTGATTCTTCCACCAATATATTTATATAATATTTTTTTACTTAATTAATCGTACAATCTTACTACTAAAAATTCCGAAATGTAAATACTGGTGTTATAATGAGGGAAAGTTTTCGACAGTCGACACCCTGTAATATAATAGTTCAGCATAAGGGCTATCGGACTGAATATATTAGCATAGTTGCCAAGTTTTTTAATTTATTCCGGAATGTTGTAAGTCCCGCCCCTTTTTCACACCGTAATTTTTTTAGAGTAATTTTACTCATATTTAATCGTAATTGTATATTGAAGAATACTTTCCTACAAAGTTTACGGTGTGAAAAAAGGGCGGGGCTAACAGCATTCCGAAATAAATTAAAAAACTTGGCTGCTATGTATTAGAAAATATAATTGTTATATTTGCTTTATATATCTCTGCACAATCGTTACAAATATGTGTGAATCCCTCAATATTTTCTTGATATTATATGAAAAAAATGTGATGGGGGCACCACATGACTTCCTTATACACTTTTAAAAATATACATAATGTTAAAAAACATTGACACTGGACCCGAAACAGTTGGCTAAAAATATTTAAAAAAAAAAAAAAAAAAAAAATGAATTATCACCGTGTTCTGAGCTTTTCTGAAAGTTAGTTAAAAACCGATTGCAAGATTTGTACTGGTAACGCTGACGAAGGCTACAGGGACCCGAAAAAATTGGATAAAAGTATTAAAAAAAGGCATTTTCACCGTGTTCTGAACTATTCTGAAAGTTTCAAATGTCTAGCTAGTCGGGAAGTTAGTTAAATAATTTTTCTGTTGAACCATATAAACGCTGCCGAAGGCAGCAGGGACCTGAAACAGTTGGCTAAAAGTATTAAAAAGATGCATATCCACCGTGTTCTGAACTATTCTGAAAGTTTCAAGTGTCTAGCTAGTCGGGAAGTTAGTTAAATAAATTTTCTGTTGAACCATATAAACGCTGCCGAAGGCAGCAGTGACCCGAAACAATTGGCTAAAAATATTTTAAAAATGCATTGTCACAGTGTTCTCATCTAGTCTGAAAGTTTCAAATGTCTAGCTAGTCGGGAAGTTAGTTAAATAAATTTTCTGTTGAATCGCATAAACGCTGCTGAAGGCAGCAGGTATCGGAAACAGTTGGCTAAAAATATTAAAAAAAATGCATTGTCAACGTGTTCTGAGCTTTTCTGAAAGTTTCAAATGTCTAGCTAGTCGGGAAGTCTCTTAAGTTGCAAGATTTGTCTAAACCGTTTTTGAGTTATTACCGTTTTTTGATACATTATGGCCAAAACCTATGTATTTTTGTCATTAGGAACCTAATTTTCCTAAATATCTCCAAAACGGAAAATCATACAAGTCCAAAAAGGGAGGTGCACAACTAGATGTTATAACAAACCTATGTACCAATTCGCAACTTTCTACGTCCAACCGTTTTTGAGTTATGCGACATACACTCACAGACACACACACACACATACAGACGTCACGAAAAATCGTGTAAAATCCCTTATATGTCTAAAACGAGAGCCCGTGTTAAGACGACACTTGCAGGTGTGTAACTAGACATCATGACAGTCACATGTATAAATTGGCAACATTCAGCGATCATTCGTTTTCGAGCAATGTGAAATACAAAATCCATTTTGCAAATCGGGATTACTATACTTCCTTATACTTTGTATAAGGAAGTAAAAATTGACTAGAAAGTACTTATAAAATGACAAATAAAGATATTCGTAGCTCTACCTTTAATTTTAGAGATAATTCAACTGTTGCGAACTATATTTCTTAAAAGAACAAGGATATAATTTTTATCAGTACAATATATTCTAATACATAATTTATTAATAGGCAAGATAATAGTTGAGAATTATCTTGATTTTTAAATTACGTGTATGACAATATTGCTCAAATAGCTAATAATAATAAAAAAAAAAGTATTATAACTCTTTTTTTGTTTTCTATTAAATGAACTTATATTTATTGCCTTTTATTTAAATACGTGAATTATTTTCAGTTAAAACATCTCTTCTTAATTAGTATTATCGTACATCAATATAATTTAAGTTTAATATTTCTTTTCATTTTATGTCTCTCGTTTCAAACAATTTGACAAGCTAATTAAAAAATTTCAATTCAAGCGAAATTATGGAGAAACTGCTGTGATTTGATTTTAATTTTGAATTTTCTCTTCCTGTTCTACTAGATTTGATGTCATGTTTGAGCAAGTAATTATCATGAATTTAAATCTTCCATTAGAATAATTGACGATAATAACATTAATTGCCGTTAATGCAAATTAAATTATAATCAATTTCCCTTCTCCTCTTACATTTTGAATGCTAAAAGTTGATAAGCCATTACTGTTATTTCCAAGTAATAACCAAAAGTCATTTAGTAATTAACAGAATGTGCGTAACGGAGGTTATTTCGGAATATCCTAATTAATGTGTTTTCATTTTCAATTATACATTAAAGATATGAGACCAAAATAGCGTTTACATTATTGAATTACGGTGAAAAAATAATTATTCGAAGAAATTCATAAGGTAATAAACATTTTTAAATCCACTGTTGCATTAAATATTCTTTTAAGTATAATATATAAAATCGTATATTAAAATATTTGAAACAAATATAATAATTATATAAAATTTATTTGTTTCTACGTTTAGAAATAATTATACAAAACGAAACAAAATTGAAGTCAAATAAAAGAATTGTTGTGTGCTTGGGGTTCATGAGTTCTCTCTGATTGAAAGGCGAAACTTGCAGAAGCTCAAAAGTTTATTTACAGAAAATTCTAGGCGATTACAGGTCTACAAACCATGTCCCTTTCATCGGTAAACACAGCTTAAACAACAAGAACATCAAACTCCTAGCATAAACTGTAGCATAGCATTATCACAAGGCAATCGGTTATAATCCGAAGTGGCTCAGAGCTCTTTTGAAACAATCAATGCCTTGGCGAAACTAACTCATTTGCCTCAATTCGATTCCTTAAATACCAGCGTAGAAAATAGAGAAAATTCCAGAAAATTCCCAGCTAGCCAAGTTAGAGCTTGGATATTTATTATAATAAGGGTATTTTCGTCAAGATCGCCAAAAATGTCGCCAAGGAGCAGGGGTCATAGCGCTCCTATATTTTTACGATTCTTTTAATGAAACACCACAACTCTAAAAGAGAAAATTTTTCCTAAAGTTTTTCATGCTAAAGTACCACAAAAATCTTTAAGAAAATTTTCATTATAAAAATTGTGGTGTGAGCTCAATAAAATAATTGTAAAAATATAGGCGCGTTATGACCCCTGAAAGAGCAAAAAAAAAAAAAAAAAAAAAAAGTCGCCGAATTCCTGCCAATACCTGCCTTAATGAAAGTTTTTAATGGGTTTGTATGGGAAAATAAGCTATTATAACGCAAAAACAAGTTAAAAATGCTGAAAATTAACCTTTTATAACCTGACTATGCCTCTTTGAATAAATTTACACAAAAAATAACTACTCTTATTTACTAATTCGTAACAGTACTTTGATACTTTAATCTAAATGGATTGAAATAAATAAGTGGAAATAGATTAATTAATAAGTAAAATGTAATGTATAAGTATAAATATATTTTTAAGTAGGGGAGACCGGGGCTAGTATTGACGTTTTCGTCATTTTTGATATTAGCTCTAAGATTTGAACTGAAGTGAAATATTTAATATATCGTACCATAGAGTAAACCTTGTGTAATACATTTATAAAACTATTATTAATATTATTAACGTTTTTCATACCATAAAATGATTTCTGCGTAACGTCGAAATTTGTCACAACTTGCCCGGGAGCGGGGCTATTAGTGACGTTTTCGTCATTTTTGATGTTAGCTCTAACATTTGAACTGAAGAGAAATATTTAATATATCATACCATAGAGTAAACCTTGTGTAATGCATTTATAAAACTACCATTAATATTATTAACGTTTTTCATACCATAAAATGAATTCTGCGTAACGTCGAAATTTGTCACAACTTGCCCAGGAGCGGGGCTGTTAGTGACATGTTTGGGGCACATCCTGACATACAAATTATAAATACAAACAAGATGTAACATATACAAAATATGCAAAAAAAGGTAATAAAATACGATATTTTAAATCAACAACGAAATTTTTTTTCACTTACATCGTTCTTAACACAATAAAAACATTTTAATTTTTTTAATAACTCTGTAAACCAAATGAAAAAAAAAAAAAAAAAAAAAAAAAAAAAGGTTTAACTACCTCACTTATAAACTCTTAGTCTTTTATAAAGCTACATTTAGAGACACTTAACAATAGAAATAAAGGAAAAGAACTGTGTTAATCAGTAAAGAATTTAAAAGTAGGCTAATAAAAATGTTTGGCCATACTGATCTTTGACTCGGTAGCTTACTACAACGTGGAGGTCTATATCCTATATGCCTACTTATATTTTTAATCATTCATTGTATAATCATTGTTTAATCATTGTTTAATTCATTGCTTAATCATTGCTTATAGCAGCGTCTGATTTGCAGTTTGCAGTTAATATAAATATAATAAGGTTCATTTTCGGTACATTTGGCATGAGCTTATCACCCAGTTTTCTCCGGATCTAAAAAATTTGTATTGCTCCTAGCAAACTAAACATAAGCAATTTTCGTCATTTTCAGAAGTATCCAATCCCTGCTACTTAATTTTATTTAATAACGTAGGTTTTTTTTTTTTTTTTTTTTTTTTTTTTTTTTTTTTTTGTGTGTGTGTGTGTGTGTGTGTGTGTGTGATGCACTGTTTGACCTTTTTCTATAGTGTGAATATGATATGTGGTTTTTTTATATCCTATTTCAATATTTTCTTCCATATTAGTACTCTTCTTTTTATTCATAAATTTAAGAAATGTCATTCTGTTTAAACGAAACAGTTCTTGGGTTTCCAGTTATTCTTGGGTTTCCAACAGTTCTTGGATTTCCAGCTTCTATTCCAGCTTACTCACAATCTTATAAAGTATCTTTAGCTCTTTCAATAAGCTTATAATTTAACATACTTTTTCTTGAAATATAAAAATCTGCATTAAAAATCATGCCTGGGCAAGTAGAGACACTGTCACAACATACCTCTGGCTTTTCGTCACAACTAGCCCCGCGTTACGCCGTTCTGAACTTTATTCATTAGTTTTCGAAAACTTGTTATCCTTAACAAATTGAAATACATAGAATAACAGCTCAAAATATAAATATTCAAAAAAATGTTTAGGAAGTTTATATGAATCACGATTCCTCGTGGCAATGACGATTCTAACGTGTGTCACAAAATTTACTTTTGCAATAGAAAACACGATAAATAATTTTATGTCGTAAACAACGCAACGCTATACTTCTAAACTTACACAGCACATTACAATAATCAACCCGCTCACTCACATGACGCGACAGGTTCTGCAACCTACTGGCTCATTCAGAAAGCCCTATGGCACTACTTGCCCCGTGGCACAACTAACCTCGGTCTTCCCTATGTGGATTTTTATTTTCGAATTATGTACTTCCGGTAGTTTTTGCAGTTTTTAAATATCTTTTCTATGTACTACAAGATAGCTATATTTAAGCACCAGCCATTTATGGATTCCTTTAGTTAAAACTGGTGAAAAAAATTGTTCCAAAAATTGGTATCTCCACGTTTCAGGCTATGCGCTAAAAGAATAAGAAATTGATTGTTAATATTATTTTCTAAGTGACGTTTTGAATTTAAAAAAAAGAATTTTTAATAAAAGTAAGGGCTCATATTGAATGCATAAATAATTTTAAAGCTTATCAATGAGTTTTGGAACCATTGTGGATAATTCCTTTCGTTAAAATCGCCATTTTTCCATGGAAAACGTTATTAGGTGAGCATTTTTTGAAATAAAAAATATTTTTTTAAATCTTAGATGCATCTTCTGAAACGTAAAAATATAATCTTTTCTGACAGTCTACCCACTTGTTTTAACTTGAAGGTGTTATTTATAAAAGAAAATTAATTTTAATTACAATAAAATATAAAAAAATCTGGTGTGAAACAACCACACGACTTCCATTGCCCATTATTGCACATATTATATGCATTTTTGAGAGATAATGCGATCAGAAAACATAAAAGTGAACTAAAGAGAAAATCGTTAAAGCCGTTTTTGAGATACCAACTTTTACAAAAAATCAATTATTGACCGGAAAACAATAATTACATACAAAAGGATATTTAAAAGTGAATTAATATGGCGAGTTTGAAAAAAATCCGGACAGCTGTTTTTAAAAGAACGCCCTTGGGAGACCTGAAATAGAGCTATTTATATAGGACGTCTATCAATTTTCCTGAACTAACCAACTATACCATTCGAAAGGACATCTAATAGAGTGTTTATATAGTAAGTTTGAAGAAAATCGTTAGAGCCGTTTTTAAGATACGGACTTGCGGTCCCACTTCCGGTTCCGATGTCCCACTTCCGGTTAAACTCAATTATTGACAGGAAAACAATAATTACATACAAAAGCATATTTAAAAGTGAGTTAAAATGGCGAGTTTGAAAAAATCCGTTCAACCGTTTTTAAAGGAACGCCTTTGCGATGCCTGAAATTGAGCTATTTATACAGAACGCCTATCAATTTTCCTGAACTAACCAACTATATCATTCGAAAGGACATCTAATAGAGTGTTTATATAGCAAGTTTGAAGAAAATCGTTAGAGCCGTTTTTGAGATACGGACTTACGGTCCCACTTCCGGTTTCCGATGTCCCACTTCCGGTTTTTCGATTTTCACCAAAATTTGGAAATTTCATCTGTACACCAGACGTATTTCAATTCTTAAGTTTCGTAGCTCTATCTTTATTAGTTTCTGAGCTATAATAGCCAGAAGATTCTCCACATACATACATACATACATACATACACACACACACATACATACACACTGACCAATTGCCAAAAACCACTTTTTTGGACTCAGGGGACCTTAAAACGTGTAAATCAGGTGAAAACCCGATATCGAATTTTCAGACCGAATACAATACTTCCATTACCTACGGTAGTAGGGTAATGGAAGTAAAAAGAGAAAAATAAAAAAAGAATATATGGCTCCTGATTTTGATTCGTGTAATGTTTGGGTCGAAGGTCATTCATTAGTGACGAATGACATATTATTTCAGCTACAACCAAAATGTTACGTAATTCTGATTAAACACGAAGAAAATTACTCTACGAAGAATACGGTGTGAAAAAAAACAGGCGGTACAAACAACATTCAGGATTTTATACAGTAATATTCTCCAGTATATTACAGTAGTATACTGCTGTGTGAAAAAAAAAAAAAAAAAAAAAAAAAGATGGGTCTAACAAAAATTACGGAATATTAATTAGAATGCTATTTATTTCTTAAGCAAAATTTTTATTTACTTTTGTACATTTGTAAATTAACGAGAAGAATCAATATGAATGCTAAAATTGCAGTTTGAATAAATTTTTGTAATCATAACATTTATCGTACACAAGTAAAGGAATTAAAATGGTATTAGTAAATTAATGCTAAATCTTGCCGCATAAAGAGCAAATTCTTCTATTAGACAGCAAAAATTTATGTTATAAATTTATTTAACACCATAAATGCTTTCGTCTTATATATATCCAGTGCATTTACAATATCGGTTTTTCTGAGAATAAAATTAAGTAATTTAAATATAATTCTGAATAATCTTTTGGTAAACCATAGCCTCCTAAACTGGATGTCTTCCGCGTGGCTCGGAAACTTGGCAACAGTTCAAGCGGTAGACAGCGCCACCTGGTACAAATTACGCGACTTTTTTATTCAACTGCCACCACTAATTTTTAGAAGTGATATATGATATATATAATCGACGTTTCTCCGATTCTATTCGCCTTTTATGTATATGAAATCCCACTTTTAAAATTTTGGTGGCTGTTGAATAAAAAAGTCACCAATCTGTACCAGGTGACACTGTCTACTGCTTGAACTGTTGCCAAGTTTCCGAGCCACGCGGAAGACATCTAGTTTAGGAGGCTATAGTTAAACACATTACAGTTTTAGAGACACGCCAAAAGTGGGTGGGGGTACTGTTCAAAATAGATTAAGTGGTTAAGTTGGTTTTTATGTCACATTCGTGTTATATTATGTGATATTATTGACGGCCTGGGATTCAATCTTAAACAATGGTCCGGAGACATCCCATCACAATTTTGAACCTCCTTAGAGAGATTGGCTCTCCCGCTACGGTGATCCACAGTGTAAAACTTGGATGAGATCATGGAGGACTATGCGGCCGTGATGGATTTTATGTGCACCAGCTACCATTAGAGTACACAATGGTCTTTTGCCATCTTGAGTATCGAACAGGCATTCTTCCAATTACTAATTGGCGCTCTACGACTATTCTACCGCGGCACTGTTCAAGAAGAAATCTGCATAGTATTAAAAGCAGACATACCAGCGTTACAGTTTATTCCCGAACACTGTTAGAACTCGCAGCTTTTCAACATCACTTTATTTACAGTGAAATTTCTCCAACATGTGATTACTATTATATATGACTTAATATACCCTTTAAGAAAAGTGGTATGAAAAGAAAAAGCCGGCACTGACAATTCTCCGGAATAAATTAAAATTTTGGCTTGGCTGTAGAAATAGTTACTTTTTCAGATATTGTAAATAATATTACTTACTTACATTTTTTGAGGATATTTTTCTCGTTTGAAGATACCTGTCCTCTGCAAAGATAGTTTAATATCAAAAGCTTTAAATGTAAAATTACAGCGCTTAGAAGAAAAATTTCAAGACGCGAGTGGGAAAATTGTCATTGGAGAGAAAAGAATTACATATACTAACTTTCAACTCTGCATGAATAGAAAAATTATCGTATATCATTCATTGTTCAGTTGTTTTTAAAAGTATTTCCGTTTTTGCTAAACATCAAAACATAACATTAAAAAAATCTGATGTGGGCACCACATGACTTCCTTATACACTTTTAAAAATATACATAATGTTAAAAAAACATTGACACTGGACCCGAAACAGTTGGCTAAAAATAAAAAAAAAAAAAAAAAAAAATGAATTATCACCGTGTTCTGAGCTTTTCTGAAAGTTAGTTAAAAACCGATTGCAAGATTTGTACTGGTAACGCTGACGAAGGCTGCAGGGACCCGAAAAAATTGGTTAAAATTATTAAAAAAAGGCATTTTCACCGTGTTCTGAACTATTCTGAAAGTTTCAAATGTCTAGCTAGTCGGAAGTTAGTTAAATAAATTTTCTGTTGAACCATATAAACGCAGCCGAAGGCAGCAGGGACCTGAAACAGTTGGCTAAAAGTATTAAAAAGATGCATATCCACCGTGTTCTGAACTATTCTGAAAGTTTCAAGTGTCTAGCTAGTCGGGAAGTTAGTTAAATAAATTTTCTGTTGAACCATATAAACGCTGCCGAAGGCAGCAGTGACCCGAAACAGTTGGCTAAAAATATTTAAAAAATGCATTGTCACAGTGTTCTGAGCTTTTCCGGAAGTTTTAAATGTCTAGCTACTCGGGAAGTTAGTTAAAAATCGATTCCAAGATTTTCACTGGTAACGCTGCCGAAGGCAGCAGGGACAATACACAGTTGGCTAAAAGTATTAAAAAAATTCATTTTCACCGTGTTCTGATCTAGTCTGAAAGTTTCAAATGTCTAGCTAGTCGGGAAGTTAGTTAAATAAATTTTCTGTTGAATCGCATAAACGCTGCTGAAGGCAGCAGGTATCGGAAACAGTTGGCTAAAAATATTAAAAAAATGCATTGTCAACGTGTTCTGAGCTTTTCTGAAAGTTTCAAATGTCTAGCTAGTCGGGAAGTCTCTTAAGTTGCAAGATTTGTCTAAACCGTTTTTGAGTTATTACCGTTTTTTGATACATATGGCCAAAACCTATGTATTTTTGTCATTAGGAACCTAATTTTCCTAAATATCTCCAAAACGGAAAATCATACAAAGTCCAAAAAGGGAGGTGCACAACTAGATGTTATAACAAACCTATGTACCAATTCGCAACTTTCTACGTCCAACCGTTTTTGAGTGATGCGACATACACACACACAGACACACACACACACATACAGACGTCACGAAAAATCGTGAAATTCCCTTATATCTCTAAAACGAGAGCTCGTGTTAAGACGACACTTGCAGGTGTGTAACTAGACATCATGACAGTCACATGTATAAATTGGCAACATTCAGCGATCATTTGTTTTAGAGCAATGTGAAATACAAAATCCATTTCGCAAATCGGGATTACTATACTTCCTTATACTCTGTATAAGGAAGTAAAAAGTAATAATAATAAAAACCCTGAGCCTATTTTTGATTTCCAAGCAATGGATGTAAAATTCTATACAATAGAGAATTTAATTTAGTACGACAGGGCTTATTTTAATCTACTCGTACTTTTTTTATATCAAGGCATGCAGTAACTACGTTTCATTTCCAGAATCGGTTACTATTTTCATTTTTTAAAACTTCTTTGGTATAGCTTTAGCATAGGAGTTTCTTGGCGACTTTAATTTATTTATTTTATGTCATGTTCGCGATGAATTAACTCTTTGCGCTCGGCATATTTTCCGTAAGACACGCCTTTTGGCGTTCCTTTAAAACGTCACACGTATAGTTTCCAAACTTGGAAACAAAATGGCGAAACAACTTGCTCAGCGAAATCATCTAATATATTTGTATGATAAGTTCATAGTCCAGCTTCAGTTCAACCATTCGTTTTAAAGGTATTGACGAGACCTTTTGGCTACCGAAAAACTGTAATAATTTGTTTTATTTTACTTCATCATTAAATAAAATAAATCTTCCTGTTAAAATTTTCCGGTAGCCGAAAGGTAGCCTATAGTTATACGTTTTAGAAAAATAACATTTCATTTGCAGAGGAACACCTTAATGCGTGGCTCGATTTTTTAATGTCCCCTCAGAAGGGACATATACGAGCGATAAGGGTTAAAATTGTGTCGCAATCGCGTAAGTGAAGAACTTGGCGAGAGGCTTCCGAGCAACTTCCGTCAGAAATTTATAATTTCCCACGAAAGTATCTCGGGCGTTTAGCTTACTACAACTGTTCCATTTCTTTAGCACGATTTTTGTACTATTTTTCTTCTTCTTCATCTTTTTATTTATTTTTTTTTTCTCGTTTAATCAATTCATAGTTTTTCAATTTCTCTAGTTTATTTATTTTTTTTATAAAAGTTTTTTCTTTTCAATAATTTTAAAGTTAAAATGGTTTTTTTTATTTCATATCTTTCGAACAAATTATCCGATTAGACTTAAAATAACGGTGTTAACTAGATTTTATCCAGATTAATAAGTGTATAAATTTTTGCAGCAATCGGTTGAATGATGTAGCTTTGTTTAGCAAACTAAAAATGTGGACATATACAATGACAGTCTTTTAGCTTTTTAGTATACATTTTAAATGAATAAAAAAAAATGTTTGCAAGCTCATTTAAGATAATAGACTGCAAAATGGTAATAAAGCAATATCGCTGTCTGAAAAAAGTAGAAAAAATAATAACAAAGAAGACATAAAATGAAGTGTTCAGTTAGACAAAGAAAAAAATATTAACATTTTTGCAAAGTAATTTCTAAAAAATAAATAAGATTATAATAATAACGGTTTATCATATACCATCAACAAGTCAGACGTTATTAACTTTTCTTATGCTCCTGTTTTTTTTTATTTAACGCTATATCTCAATCTTATAGTGACATAATACGGAAGAAAATTGCGGTTATGATTTTCAACTCAACGACAGTTCGAGCTGAAAATAATAACTGTTAAGATTAAAGATTACCCCCCATCCCACAGAGGTCCCACAGAGGTTTATAAGCACAAACTGTAAGAAAGTTCAATAGTGGCGGCATCTATTGTTTATTAAAAGAAATACTTTTCTTCATCTATTCTAGTATTTGCGCGCGTCATAGGAGCTAGGTCTGAGTGAAATGTTATCCAGAAACCTTGGGAAAATTTTCCTAAAGGGTCCTAGCCCGTATTTATGCGAGCTATAGAAAAAACTACAGAAAATGCCGCGTAGCTAGGTCAAGCAGCGTGATCTCGTATCGAACCCAGATTTTCCTGTCTTTTCAGCTTGTAAAGCAGAACTTTTTGGCCACTGGTAAGAGGACAGATTCAAAAGAGAGTTATTAAACGATGATAATGAGGTAGTTTTTTTTTTTTTTTTTTTTACTTAAGGTCTGTCGGGTGATTAAACTAGAGTCCTGCGCGGGTCGAGTAAACTTGACCTGACCCGCACCCGACTCGATGCAGGACTCTAATTTAAATCTGAGAAAACTTAAGTAAAATAAAATATAAGGTTACAAAACAAATAAGGTACCTATGGTTACTTCGTTATAAATAAGGTACCTTTCATTTGGTACCTTATTTGTAACGAAGTTTTGATTAGATATTTTTAGAATTAATTAAAATATGAAAATAATTTCAAAATTGGACATTTAAATTTATGATTGTTGCAAAAAAAAAAAAAAAAAAAGCAAAAGGGAAAAATCGCAGTAGCGTGTTTGAGTATTTCACCCCCAGTTGTATGTCGTCGTTTAATGGTTCATAATGCATGCAAAATCATTTGCGCATCTCTGTAAAATAACTATAAATAAAAACGCCTACTAACCCTGGACGATAGGTCTAATATATCGTATCATATTATATATCGTATTTATCGTAATATAACTCAATACTTATTTCGCTTCCTTCTTCTTCCTTCTTTTTATATGCATGAGCAGCCCCCGAAAAACAAAAGCATTAAATCATTAAATTCATTTTTTTACTTATTTTTATTTCATATTATTTCACGCGCACTTTTTATTTCCTAATTCAAAATTATTAAAAAAAAAACTTTTTCGATATCGCTTGTAACGATACTGATTATTATTAATTTTCTTTTCTTTTTCTTTCAATAAAAAAAAAAAAAAAAAAAAAAAAGATTTTGATGAAATTCTGGCAAAAGCAGAATTTAGTTTAGGACGGAGGACAATTATTATTATTATTATTTTTTTTTTTTCTTTTTCTTTTTTCAAATTATAACATCGCTTTCAAATTATTCAATTATATTTTCGATAAATTTTAGATTTCGACAAATGTCCAACTATCGAAATCGACAACGCAAAAATCCCAGATTGAGACTAATAGGCCCTCAGTCCTAATAAGCGTAAGACGAATTCAGTCTACCATGACAATAAATAAAATAATATAAATATGTTAATGTATAATTCCTTTTTAATTTACATTAGCAAACTATTGTAAACAGAAAAAAAAATCCTTTTATTTCTTTCTTTATTTTTAAAAATTTCTAATACTTTAATATTTTGTAATAAATACTTTTTCTTTTTAAAATCTTCGTTATAACACACAATTACTCTGCACACATTTTCAAAACGATACTTAAGAAAATTAAAATTCATTTCAAAAGATATAGTCCTTTAATGCTATAATTTAAATGAAAAAAGAGAACTAATATGTTAGACGATTGTCCAAGCGTTAAGGAATTTCAACCGTAAAATTTTGTCCTCCGAGAGCATTTAATTATGGGATATCTGTATAACTAAGAGAGGATTATTTGAAAAGTAAATGAGTTTTGGCATCATTATGTATTCCAATCATATGCTCGTTTAAGCTACCAAGCCAAGCAATCTTTGTATAAATAATTAATATTGTTACTAAAAAAAAAAAAAAAATAATAATAATAATAACTCTAAAAAATAACTGTAAGAAATCTTTCATATAATTAGACATATTATTCATTTCTTAAGAAAATTAAAATTTTAATAATAAACATATTAGTGCGTACGTAGTGTAAAATAATTGGATAAAAAACTAAAAAGCTTAATAAAACCAATGTAACATTTAAAATGAGATAATGAATACAACAGTTTTAAAACTTTAAAAATACATTTTAATTAAAAACATTAAAATACACGACAGACGTTTCGGCTAGAACACTAGCCCTCCTCATGTTTGACACTGAGGAGGGCTAGTGTTCTAGCCGAAACGTCTGTCATGTATTTTAATGTTTTTAATTAAAATGTATTTTTAAAGTTTTCAAATTTTTGTATTCATTATCTCATTTTAAATGTTACTTTGGTTTTAATATATTAATGAGACGTATAAATTATGTTTAATTTTATTAAAATAAAAAGCTTAATGTTTTCTCAGTTTAACTGCGAATAAAAAATGCGTATTCAAGAGCATGATAAGGATTTCGTTTCTTAAATTTTCTCTTAGAGGAGAATTAGTAAATTCTTTTTTATACTCTAAGACTTCGATAAAATCTCAGCGTGGAAATTAAAACAATTAGTGAGAAGTTCTTTGTCAAGCAATTTTCTTACGAATTTGATCTGCGCTCTGCCCGCTATAACCAGTGTCATTCAGAAGCGAAATTCGGTTAGTAGGGTTTTCTTTCACAGCGTAGACCTGGCAGTTTGTAACTACCATCTGTTCGGCATGTAAAGCGTTTACTAACAGATCACTGTAAACACATAATTGCTAGCACATAATTAACGGCTTAATTCCTTTCGAAAGCCTGAAATAAAAGTCAGAATAATTATTTCAAATTCGAAATTTTCTTTAAATTAATTGATATGAGTTAAAAAAAAGAAAAGAAAAAGAAAAACCCGTGAGTGAAGCTATGATAAACTGTTCAACATAATTTTATAAATTATTTATATAGATTTTATGAAATGTCTTTTAACCCTTATCGCTCGTACGTCCTGAAGGGACATTAAAACATCGAGCTACTCCTTAAGGTGTTTCTCTGCAAATGAAACGTTATTTTTCTAAAACGTGTAACTATAGGCTACCTTTCGGCTACCGAAAAATTTTAACAGAAAGATTTATTTTATTTAATGATGAAGTTAAAATGATGAAGTTAGTAAAATAAAACAAATTATTACAATTTTTCGGTAGCCAAAAGGTAGTAAGTTGGAAACTAAACGTGTGACTTTTTAAAGGAACGCCAAAAGGCGTGTCTTAAGGAAAACATGCCGAAGGGGGTTAATATATCCAAAGGGTTAATATATCCATGAACCTAAACAACCACTTTGTTTAGTTTTACTTAGATAAATTTTCGGATTCAAAATAATTCAAATATAAAAAGTTAGATTAAGAAATAAATTAATCTTTCTTTTTATAATACATCAAGGTATGATTTGAAAATTTTCAAATCAAAATAATCAAAGTGAAAAACATTCAGAACTTATTAAATTCACACGGGCTAATTATGCTCGTAATAAGAATTGCTAGCAAAAATTTTAATCTGCAAGCCATACATGTTTTTGCTTTAGAATGTTGATAAGTTTCAATTTATACATTTTTTTAGGGACAATGGTCTTTGCAATCTGAATGCAGTACATTTTCAAAGTAGAGTCCTGCACCGTGTCGGGTGCCCTCGGTCACCCTCTTTGCGGGTCACGAGCGGGTCGAGTTAGCATTAATTTTTGACCCGCGGGTTAAACCGTAGGTCTACCCTCAAAATATTTTTTTTCGAAGAATTTTTTATGTTGCTTTTTTATAAATGTAATCCTTTGAATGCAGAGAATGGATGACATTCTCTATCTTACTAGCGCTTCAATGTTAAGCTCGATCCGTACGAAGTGGATCATTCTATTTAATTTGCAGGGAAGACAGACCGTAAACGGAGGGATAGGAAGCAGAAGGGAGATACGATAGATTGCGATTTCGGACTTCGTTTTTTTTTTTTTTTTTTAATTATTATTATTACTTATTTTTGGAGATAAATGCAAATTCACTGAGCTATTAGGACGGTCGGAGAAGAGATTCAGGTTAGGTTCAATAGAATTACGATAAATTTCAATTTCGGACTCAGTTTTTTTTTTTTTTTTTTTACCTCTTAACATATGCACGAAAATAGTTTCTTCTTTTTTCCCCCCTCCCTTTATATATCTATGAGAATCTGAATTCAGGCAATTCAGGTAAAAATTGACAAAATCCTCATGAACTTGGTAAATTTTAACAGCAATATTTATGAAAGCTTTTCCAAATATTACTAAATAGCAAGTATAAGATAATTAATATTATATTAATAAACGAAAATGACTTGATTTTGTTTCTATTTACATTCATGTTAAAAAAAAAAAAAAAGTGAATAAACCTTACATTAAATTATACTTAATGCAAGAAAAGGAGGGTAATGTAGAACTTAGTTTTAATTAGTGAAAAGATGGTGTACCTCAAAACAAGTTTTAATGTAATGCTTTAAGATTATTTACTGGAATAAAATCAGTTTACTGCATTATTACTTTAATATAATTGCACTTAAAATATTATTTTCATCATATGATTGAAAACAATTGCGCATTGAATTGGAGCATTGATTGAAAACAATGCACTGTATGATTAAAAATATAGTGCAAGTTATTATTATTATTATTATTATTATTATTATTATTATTATTATTAATTAACATTAGCTACAATACATGCAATGAATGTAAAACATTCCATGTCAACATAAACAAGTACAAATTGTTCCTTTCTTTTGACAGACAGTGCATTAAAAAAAAAAAAAAAAAAAAAAAAAAAAAAAAGGCGAGTGAGAACTGTATTTTCTTGTAATTTTTATTTAATCAATTCACACTTTTCAATCCTTATCTTTTTCAAAAGTTGCAACTATATGTATATAGATGATTTAAAGCATGTTTTGAAGAAATTTGAACTATATTTATTTCCTATATTTTGCAGTGCAACTTGATTTCCTTGTACAAAGAAAGGAAAACTTAAAAAATGTTTACTCCCCAGTCACAATTAAAGAAAACTAGTATGTTGTGGCCACCACAAGACTTTCTTCTATATTTTCCTATACATATTCAATCAGTAACAATATTAAAAAAACTAGTATGTTGTGGCCACCACAAGACATTCTTCTAAATTTTCCTATACATATTCAATTAGTAACAATATTAAAAAAAAAAAAAAAATAGGTTTTTTTTTTTTTTTCTCCTAAGGTTTTTTTTGTTAAAAGTAATACATATTCAATCAGTAACAATATTAAAAAAAAAAAAAAATACGATGTTTTTTCTAAGTTTTTTTTTTTTGTTTTGTTAAAAGTAAAACAAAATGAATAACTTTGTTTTAAATTATCACAGATTTATAGTTCAACCATTCATTTTAAAGGTACTGACGAGATCTTTCGAAAGATACCCATCTTCAAAATTTACCCCACCGGGGGGGGGGGGTACTTCACTCCCAGGGGGGAAGCGTTCCCCCCCACATGCACAGAATTTTTTTCCTAGTTAACTGTTACTATTATTAATAAATTATATTAATTTTACAATCACAAGTCAAAAATAACTCTCATTATGTACATTTATACGAAAGTTTGTCCTATACTGCCATGTTAAAAATTTAGAAAACATGAGATGACAGCGCCACCTGTTGAGCGATTGATCACCAAATGTAATCAGTACCATTTTATGTCGGGGACCAACTAAATACCAAGTTTGGTTAAATTTCGTTTAAAAAAAAAAAAAAAAAAAAAAAAAAAAAAAAAAAACGATTTTTTTTCTAAGTTTTTTTTCGTTAAAAGTAAAAAAATCGATAACTTTGTTTTAAATTATCACATATTTATGGTTCAACCATTCGTTTTAAAGGTATTGACGAGACCTTTCGA
Source organism: Salticus scenicus (assembly GCA_963930645.1). Taxonomy (NCBI): domain Eukaryota; kingdom Metazoa; phylum Arthropoda; class Arachnida; order Araneae; family Salticidae; genus Salticus; species Salticus scenicus. The sequence goes on along the minus strand of OZ005653.1, from coordinate 241,773,902 downwards.
AATATACCCATCTTGAAACTTTGCCCCCCCGGGAGGGTACTTCCCCCCTCAGTTTGGGGAGGGGGAACCGATGCCCCCACATGCACAAAATATTTTTCCTAGTTAACTGTTACTATTATCAACGAGACCTTTCGAAATATACCCATCTTGAAAATTTATTTCCCGGGGGGGGGGGATACCGGTGCCCCCACATGCAGAAAATTTTTTTCCTAGTTAACTACTACTGTTATCAATAATTCATATTAATTTTACACTCACGAGTTTAAAATAACACTCATTATGTACATTTATACGAAATTTTGTCCTATACTGCAATGTTAAAAGTTTACATAAAATGCGATCACAGCACCATCTGCTGGGCGATTGATTCCCAAATCTAATCAGCACCATTCCATGTCAGGGTCCAACTATATACCAAGTTTGGTTGAATTTCATTCATTGGTTCGTGATGTACGGTAAAAACAAGAAACCACAGACAGACAGACAGACATTTTTAAAAAACTATCAATTCGTGTTCAGGACATCCCAAAACGTGTAGATCCGTCAAAAAACGGAGGTCGAAAATTTTCGCGAATCCAATACTTTCTCTACATTACATATAGAAGAAAGTAAAAATGCAGTTGAGTGTGTGATGTGTGCAGTGAAAATTTTTAATTGTACATCTTTGTAAGCGTATTCAAAAACACCAATAACCACAATTTCATAAAAAATATTGTCAATCTGATTTAGATAGTAGAATTTGAAATGTCAAGAACTGAGATTTTAACCTTCATGTTGCGACATAGATACTTCTATAAAAAGGATAATAATAAAATAATCATAATTATATTAAATTTATTGTTTACTCAATATATATGTGAGCTTAAATTTGGTAAATATTTTTAAACTTAAAAAAAAAAAAAAAAAAAAAAATTCAGTTTGAAATTTCTTTTGAAAAAAAAAAAAACAAAAAAAAAAACAAAAAAAAAAAATGTATATATATCACCTTGACTTGAAGAAATTTGAGAACTGTTTGGAGAAATTTACTTTCGATCATCCGACAACACTAGCCCCAGAGCTTTTTTTGCGATAAATGAAAAAAAAAATTATCTCGTCAATCAAATCTTTGACAGGAGTCAAGATGAACTTAAAATTGTCAAGAAAGAATCAAGCAATAAGCAACAACCACGAGCCAAATCAAAATTGTAAACACTCACACCTCGCGCGCGCAATCGCAAGCAAAGGTTCCCATCCCTCTGTCTACCGATTTACCTGCAAATTAAATAGAATGATCCACTTCGTAGGGATCGAGTTTAACATTGAAGCGCTAGTCTCTATCTTCATAGCAGTTTAAGGCGACATGATTCGTAACATAAGTATAACCCTGTCAGGGACGGTGGTTGCATAGTACACCCAGAAATTTTAATTCAAAATTGTAAACACTGCCCCCCAATTTTTTTTTTTTCTTTTATAATTTAAACAAGTAACTTCATTTATTTCTTGTCTTTTAATATTGTTGGGGATTTCTGGTGGCTGTTGATTTTAAATAAGAAAATTTGCTTGCTCCTGAAAGGATTAATTCATAAAGAAGAAATGAATGAGTATTAATACTTGACGTTTAAAACGTTATATGAGAAATTTATATGCCTTCCAACGCATATTTGCTTCCTTATATATATATATACATACATATAGTGAATATTTAAAACAGTGGATTTTTTAAAAGTTAATGTAATTCACAATAAATTTTGTTGTATTATATACTGAAGTTTTGTTTATAATTTGACTAGTTATTTTTAATATAATTTTAACTATACACTAGTTTTAATATGCTTGTAATATTAATGTAATAATTAATTCTCTGAAAGATGTTCAACAATATAACTGTATTTTATAAAATATAATTTTAATTCGTTTTTTTTTATGTAACATAAATCGAATAACCCTTTTTTGCGGGTCGCAGGTCGGATTGTGGGACAGAAGCTGCGTGTTCAGGTCGAAAGTTTTTCTGCAGGACGGGTGCGGGTCAAGTTTACTCGACTTGCGCAGGACTCTAATCAAAGTAAAATTTTAATTAAATATAAATTACACGGGAACAAAGCTATAAATAACAAAAATATTAAATCAGATTTTTTTCAAATAAGGTAAACATAGATCAACTGTGTACAATCGAATGAAATAATAGAAACCTTCTTAATGAAGTCAGAAAGGAAAAAAAAATAATGCTTTACAATAAATAAAAAAACTTTATTTATTTTTTCTTAAATCTTTGAGAATGAGTTGAGGTATCACTAGGACTAGAGTGCTCTTTGGCGACATGTCACACTTCTTTTAGATTTAGTTTCTAAGTCTTATATAAATAACAATTTTGCCATTTGTCTCTGGGTTTTTCTTATAAAACAGACATTTCATTTATTTCTTTCAATTTGTCCCTAAATCAAATCACAACAAGAAGAAAAATATATGTTGACATATAAATAAGCTTTTACTCAAAGAAATTTATTACATTTTATTTTCAAATATGATTGGTGTATTTTCGATTTTTCTTTCAATTTTAAAATATGTGAAAGAGTGTAAAGAATTCAAAAATAAATATGCTTTTTAAGCTCGATTTTATATGCATGCGAGAATGGTTTTGATTGAAATAATAGTGATAGCTTAGGTTAGTAAAATGTATTACATTGAAGATGCATTTAATACAAAAATATGAGTTAAATAATATAGCATACCTGCCAACATTACTAATTTTAAAATCAGATTTATCACCAATACTTTTAAAAAGGAATCTGTCACATATATTTTTGACGAATTATTAAAATTAAATAAACAGGAAACATTTATAAAAACTTTCTGGTAGGAAGTCTGCGTTAAAATAACGGAGTATTGACACAGACAGGAAAAAGTATACTTGTCAACCATCTCATTAATAACAGGGGTCGTACTCTCCGCCCTTTTTTCAGGACACTCTCAAAAATAAGAAATTTCCACCTTCTTTGCCACCACTAAATTTATTCAGAAATACTTTTACTGTGTCGTGATTATAAAGAGTAGAGATCATTGCATAAAAATAGTGGTAGCAATAAATTTAAGAATTTTTCGTTAACGAGTGTGTCCTGAAAAAAGGGAGGAGAGTACGAATCGTAATGATCGTAACCAAAACCTCCTAAACTAGATACCTGTCGCGGGGCTCAGGAACTTGGCAACAGTTTAAATGGTAAACAGGGCCACCTGGTACAGATTGCATGCCTTTTTTATTCAACTGTCACCAATAATTTTAAGAAGTGATATATGATATATATAATCGACGTTTCTTTGATTCTATTCTCCTTTTATATATATCAAATCCCGCTTTTAAAAAATTTTGGTGGCTGTTGAATAAGAAAGTCGAGCAATCTGTACTAGGTGGTGCTGTTTACCATTTGAACTGTTGCCAAGTTTTCGAGCCACGCGACAGGCATATAGTTTAGGAGGCTATGTCGTAACATTGTTATGCCCCTTCAAAACACGCCCCTTTTCCAACACAACTTTATTTTTAGAGTAAATTTCTCCAAATGTTGTTACGCCGCCGTGTAAAACGGATGGTGAATGTTTTTCGCCATATTCTACGCAAAATATGGTTTTGTGCTTGTGAAAAATGTATGTTCATTTGATTTTGTTGAGTGTAGCCTAAAAATGTTAACTATACATACTAAAAATTTCGCCCATAGATGTAATATATCTGAATACTTTTATATGTCCATTACACAAAGAATTTGCTTAGTCTCCAAGAAAAGTTTTGTTGGCATCCCTGTATGATACAAATTTAGTATGCGCACATTGGACTATACATACTATTATATCTGTTATTTGTTTTTGAGATTTGCTTATAGCACATACGCACTCACCCACACACAGACCAACTGCTAAAAAACAAATTCTCAGATTCAGGGAATCTCAAAAGGAGAAAATATAACAGAAACTCAATTTCGAAAATTTGACCCTAAAACAATAATTGTTTTTACCATATATATGGATAAAAAGTAAAAAAAAAAAAAAAAAAAAAAAAAAAACAGTTAACTGCTGAGAAATATATCTTTATCGTAACCTTGGAGAAGGCATGTAATTTATCTAGTTCAGAAAAAAAAAAAAAAAATACGAGCATTCTTTTTAATTTTATTTAACTGACGAAAATTTCTGTTGAAATTGGCTTTCTCAATGTACAGAAAATCGTTCAAAATTTATCGTGATAGTTGCATGAGTTTATTACAACAATGAATTTAAAAAAAGGAAAGGTATAAGTAAATCTAAAACCAATTTTGCATGAAGAAAGTCAAATTTTATATAACGGAGACTTCAATCATAAATCCGTAAGATTTTCAATCTTACGGATAAAAAACTCTATACGTTTCTGTCAGCAGCGCACAGTTGTCAAAGAACGAATTAGAAACAGATATTGTTATTTTAAACAGTTTTTGATGTTTTCATAAAATAACTCTCAAACATGAATTTTCGATTAAATTTAAATAAATTTTTTTTTACCAGTGGATCATATTTGTTATTTAAATCAGAGTCATTATTAAAGTTATTCCTGTAATATAGTCGCCTAGAGCAAACAAACAAATAAAAAAAACATTTCATACGATTTATTATTTAATTTCTTTAAAATCTTAATTATAAGTACGGTATTAAGTTAACATTTTAAATAACATCTTTTTGAAAAATATTTTTAAACAAAGATAAATCATTTATTAGAAAATATTTATGCAAAATCGTTGAAACATATTTATGTACTCTCTCCAACCTCTTGAAATAAGCATATTTACTTAAAATATCAAACGAATTACAAAGTTGATAGAATGAATCTTACTTATTAAAAATACATTTTTGAATCCATTAAAGATTCGTTTGATCTATAAATTTTAATATCTTTTGTAAATGCATATAAGAGCATGAAATTAGGTAACGAACATTAACGGATGAAATCTTTGATTAATTGTTCATTGAAATTGCATTTTACTTCTACACGAATAGTCATTTTGTATCTATAAACATAAAAAATTTTACTCATAGAAAGATGTATGTTTCACTTTGCTAATAATTTAATATTTTTAACAATTATATGAAAGCATATTTATATTGTTATTTAATTGTAATTACATTTTGGGAAAATTACTCATAAATTTGTTTCCACCTGACGTCACAGGCCACATGACATAGTTGTTTTATTCGTAAACCAAGAGCAGGCGAAATTTTTTATATTTCTTTATAGCGATTGCTGTAATAACGCATTTTCTATTCTTATTTTTGATTAATCCGATTTAATCTGTGTTATTTTTTATAATCATCATATTTTATTCCATTTCATATCATTATTCATCATCTTTTGTTTGATGTATACATTTGTAGTTATCATATCATTTGTTATTAATATCGTTCGAGAACATGTTAAGTACTCTGATTTTTTGGCACTTAAATCAGTAACAGTGTAACATCGAACGGTGTAAAGCCATTTCGGCCAGTAGCTAAGTTAATCAACTTGTTGTAACGCCTTTACGCGGTTAAATTTTACTGAAAACACTTAAATAAATTTCAAGTTATAATCCATAAACATTCCAAAAGAACAAGATATTTATTTCTAGATCAGTTAATGTAAAAGTTACACTACTATGTACAAAAATAGGTTCTTAGATGTTAAAATAAATAAACGTAAAAAGTGTTTTTTAAAAATTATTGAACTTACAATTATTCTACTGTTTACAAATGCACAATATTCCTTCTATTTTATTTTATACTAGCCGCCTTCGGCGACCAGCTGGTTCGCGATCCCTTAAAAATCCGACTTTACGAAACTCCCACTCGGTGGCGCCTGCGGTGCCTTTTTTCCCGTTTCAGGTCTAATAACAGCTTATTGATATATCGTGAAAATAGCTTATTGAAATCGCAGTAAATTCCCGTGCGGTAGCGCCTTCGGCGCCCTCTTCCCTTTTCAATATCTGAAACAACCTGTTCCCTCACCATGTTATGATCTTTCAAATTTCTGACTTTAGCTAAGTCCCGCTCGGTGGCGCCTGCGGCGCCTTATCCCCGTTTTAGAACTTACAACACCTTCCTCGCTCATTAGAATTTGAAATATTGAAATTTTTAAATATTACAGCGCCATCTGGCGGTAGAAATTTCTGTAATATATTGTTCAATTCCAAATCAACAAAGCTTTCAAATGATGTTTTACTTATGAAATTATTTTAATTAGTAGCTGAGGTACAAAAGAAAACCTAATCAGGACACCTTAAAAGGTGTAAATCAGGTGAAATCTCGAATTCCACTTTCGATAATATAAAAATGAAATTATACTAATTAGAAGCTGAAATACAAAGATAATACAAACATTTTTTTTAAATATTTGTGTCTGACTTATCTGTGGTTTTCTCCAAAACTTGCTTAATTCCGGGCTATATACCGTTAAAAATTATTAGAACAAAATGTGAGCGAAAATCTGAATTTGAAACTCTGTAAAATATAAAAGAATAAAAATTTTCTGGTTTTTCCGTAGTTTTCTCCGAAAGTTTCGTACAGAATTTGAACGGCTTAAATCATTTTAATAGCCTGCAATAAAAATACTTTAAAATAACTTTTGAATGATGTATTATGTATTACAATAATGAATATCTTTGATATATTTTAGACTCAAAATGGCTAATCTATTAAGGGCGATTAACGATTTCTATTGAAATCCGTCTAAAATTTAAGAATTCCAAAACTGCTTTTTTACAATCGAATTCATAAAAAAAATGGGAAAAAAATCAATATTATTCTGTTAAAAGTAACTTTTGATGTCATTAACGGATGAAATAAAAATGAATTTAAATAAATATAACGTGTCTATTTATTTTATTTTTAAAGCTATACATTAGATTTTTTAACTGCATACAGGTGAGCCATAATGACGGGCAATTTCGAAGTTCTGCTTTTGATCGATTTTAAATTGAAAAAATGCAAAAACTGCTTTTTTTATTTCCAGTACTTTGTCACGTAGGCGAAAAACGAAAAGCAATTTTTCCCGACCGGAAGAATAGTCAGCCAGCATGTCTAGCACCTGGCACTGAAGAATCTTTGATAAATGAAATAACTGCCTGTTTCCAACTAAATTTCATACTTTAGTTAATTTAAAAAAATCTAATTGCTGTAGAGATAAGCCACTTGCACTCTTAGATTCGGAAAAAAATCCCCTTTCATTTGGTACCAAATTCGTAACAATCGAACTAATACTTCTAATTTATTTTCCACTTTTCCTGATTTTAACTCCGTTAAAATATCTATTTTTATGCAATCGCGGTGAATTCTCAGTCATTGAGATCGCTTTTTGATTAGACATAGGTCTACATTTTAATTAATATCTCCGGAACTAATTAAAATTTTTAAATTCTGTTTTCACTATCTCCTTGGGAAGGCTTCTGAGCACCTGTATGTCAAATTTTATACTTCTGCGTTCTGTAGGGGCTGAACGTATAGATGCTCAGACAGACAGATAGAGAGAGAGACAGACAGACATCTTCTTTTATCATTATAGACTAGCCGCCTTCGGCGACCAGTTGGTTCGCGATCCTTGAAAAATCCGACTTTACGAAACTCCCGCTCGGTGGCGGCTGCGGCGCCTTTTTCTCGTTTCTTTCAGGTCTTACAACAGCTTAGTGACATATAGTGAAAATAGCTTAATTGAAAATTTTAATCTCAGTAAATTCCCGCTCGGTAGCGCCTGCGGCGCCCTCTTCCAGTTTCAATATCTGAAACAACCTGTTTACTCACCATGTTATGATCTTTCAAATTTCTGACTTCAGCAAAGTCCCGCTCGGTGGCGCCTGCGGCGCCTTATCCCGGTTTTAGAACTGTTTATTCCAAATCAACAAACCTTTCAAATGATGTACTTTAATTAGTAACTGAGATACCAAAGAAAACCTAATCAGGAAACCTCGAAACGTGTAAATCGGGTTATTAGAATAAAATTTAATTTGCATTAAAAATGTAAATTAAAATGTAAATTTTTGTTTATTCTCCAAAATCGAGGAAATTTGAACTGCAACATTGTGTTGTGATGTTAAAGGTGTATAATAAGTTTTGTGCACGGAAGAGGAAAATTGAAGAATTTTGAAATTTGAAATTTTTTATCGCAGTCCAAAAACATGTGACAGTAAAAGATATTTATTTCTCTTTTGTTCTACTTTTAAAATATCGTCTGCGTTTTGATTTTAAATAGAAAAAATACAGGTGATGAATCTGAATAAAAAAATAAAGAAGGTTGGAAGCTATGAATAAATAATAATAATAATACTTAAATCACACAAATCTTTGTCTCGGGTCATTGCTGTCCATGGCATCGTTCTTCCTGGCCGCATTTTGTCGGATCTAGGTTACTACAGTTTCAAGAGCGCCTTGCTCTAACTGTCTTCCTCTATCTTTCCCTTTTAAATTTACAGCTTCGAAAGAACGTGCAATCAATTCCTAGCCACTGAAAACTGAGAAACACGGCTTTTCTAGTCATTAGCTCTAAATAAAATATTTTATATACCTATCTGCTATTAGTTTTACATCTATAAATCTATGACCAATCTCCTCTCCTCCACCCCACAGAAAAAGCAATAATAATCTATAACTCCAGGATTAATTAAAAAAATTTTTAAATATCTGTCCGCAGATCTACTTCCTAATGATTTTAGAACTTCGAAAGAACGTAAAAACGATTTTTCGCCACACAAACCTAAATGATTTTTTAGGGATTTAGCTCTATTTTAAAATCTTTGGATAAATGTCCCAGGGTTTAACCTGGCAAAAAATTTTCTTTAGCATTTTAGCTAAAATGACCAATTAGTATTTTACCTTTTTCTTTTGGGGGAAGGCGGGAGGGGGGGGGGGGTGTATAAAAATACTTAAACATTTTAGGGGAAAAAAGACAAAAAAACTTTAAATCTAAAATTATTATTTGCTACTTTTATTTTGACAAACACAAATTTTACGCATTCTATTTTCCTCTAATCCAAACAGGTTGTGCATTATAGGGATATGATTGTTCTACATGGAGGGGAAAAAGTCATTACTGAATTTCTTCAAAACTTTCTTAACTAACGTACTCACCTCTAAATATATATTGTGGATTAAAACCTGTAAGCTGAATTACAAATGTTAGAACTAAAGAGGCTTAAGGTATATTTCTCATTGGCTTTGAAGAACACCAATTTTCAAAAGCTTTTTGAAAATTAAATTCTCTTCCTGGAGGTCCTTCTACATTTATCATAAGTAATTTATTTATATTCTCTGTTGTTAAACGTTTTCTTATGTCTGCTTTTATCAAATTTATTTGAGAAAAGGCTCTTTCACAGTCTACTACAGGTAAACTCGCAGCATATTCCACTATAGAGTTTAATAGAGAATATTCACCATGCATTTCATTTTCATCTAGAAATTGAAAATTGCAAAAAGTGTAGTCTTTACATCCGACTTTTATTACTTTTTTGAAAATATTCCATTCAGACCACATTTGGTTTTCTATAAGTGTATTTTTGTGTACAGGACTAATTTAGTAATTTTCTTTCTTTCATCCATTCCATAGTCTAGATTGCTAACATTTTCACAAGTATTTTTGAAAGCAGCGCATTTAATGGAATAGTTTGTTTGATACCTCCTGTCTCCTTAATTCCTTCAATAAGGATTTGAAAAATTCATTTAATAGTTTTTCATAATGTGCTGCTTGTTTAGATGTTTTTTCACTAATTCCAATATGTGATTATTTCACGGTTTTCTGCCAAAATGTGGGTTTATTTAACTGTTGCTAAAAAAAAAAAAAAAAAAAAAAAAGAAAAGAAAGAAAGAAAGAAAAACGAAAACGAAAAACGAAAAACGAAAAAATATAGATTAATTGAATCTAATTACTGAATGAGTAATATTTTTCGCCGCTAGTTCGCCAAATTCATTATTTATTTATTACGGAGGTAACTGACCAAATTCATACTATTTTCAAAGTTAAAAATGTAAATCAACATTTATTAATTTATTTTTTTAATCTAAAGTCTCCGAAGTAAGCACCATTTTCGTGCTCCGTTGCCGAAATCTGGAACATTCTATTGTTTTGGTCCGAAGAGAAAAAAATAATAACAGCTAATTACTCAAAATCCCTTTTTTCTTGTCTAATTGCCGAAATGCGCAATATTTGCTGAAATAAAGGATTTTTATCACTGTCAATTAAAAAAAAAAATCGTGACTAATTTGCCGACAATCGGTGAAAAATCACATTATTTTAAAGTTGATTTCTAAAATATGTGATTACTTTTATCGTAAAAAAAAAAAAAAAGCTTCTACTTATGTTTGGTTGCCGAAATATGCAATATTTGTTAAAATAACGAATTTCATCAACAACGATTCACGAAAAACTTAAATATTTTGCCGCTAATCGCCAAATTTTGCACTATCTTGAAAGCTGATTCCCAAAATATGTGATTAATTTTCCATAAATTAACAAAAGTTATGCTTGTTCTCATGCCTGATTTTCCCAATATGCAATAATTTATAAATAACAAACTTTTACCGCCATTAATTCGCAAAAAGCGTAATTATTTTATTGTTAATCAACGAAATTCGCATTGTTTTCAAAGTTTATTCTTAAAATTTTAGATTATTTTTGTCGTAAATCATCGGAATTTCTTTCTTATGTCTAATTGCTGGAATATATAATATTTGCTGAAATAAAGGATTTTTATCGCCGATGATTTGTAAAAAATATTATAACAACTGTTAATTGAAATTTAATAATATTGGAATATATGCCGCTAACTGGACAAATTTGCATTAATTTCAAAGCTAATTTCCAAAATACACGATCCCCCCCCCCCCCCAACGTAAATACATATGGTTGCCATTTTCCTATATCTGATTGCCAAAATACATAATATTTGTTGATATAAGAGATTTTTATCTACAATAATTTCCGAAAATCATGATTATTTTGCCGTTTATCGGCAAAATTCGCAATATATGCAAAGCTCTATTTTGGCGTAAACAAACCCCTTTTAACTTTTTTTTTTTTTAACTCTTTCATGGGCGGTGGTTGCATAATGCAACCGCCAATTTTGATCCAAAATTGCCAAAATTGTTGCCGGAAATTTTTTACAAAATTTTTCTTTTACACCTTAGACGATTAGCTTCATTTATTTCTTGTCTTTTACTATTTGTGGTGATTTTAAATGAAGAAAATTTGCTTGCCCCTGAAAGGGTCGAAATATCTGTTTAGCCAAAATGCACAACTTTTTTTGTACTTTAATGAAATTTATGCTTGAGAAAAAAAAAAAAAAAAAAAAAAAAAAAAGGCGATAACAAAATGTCTGAAATTCGGAAGCAAACATGTTATCTGTTGTCCTCTGCTTTGATAAATAAAAATAAATGCTTATTTATAAAATAATAAATATTAAGTATCTCAAGTTGTAATTAATCAAATTGCATGAAATTTTAACGTGAGTTATAATTTTATAATTTTTGAAGACCCGCCAAATTTTATTAAAATATATTGATTATTTCATCAAAATTCCTTTAAATTATCTTATTTTTTTTTTTTTTACAACCGGTGCTGAAGAATTCTCGCTGTCTTTTACGCCTTGAAATGTGATGGGATATGGAAAATCTTGCATTGCAAACACTGTGCTTCGCTAGAAGTGAATAAAGAGAATATGCTGATAAAATATTCCTTCTTTCGTTATAATAAATAATAAATAAGTGTCTCAAGTTGTAATTAATCAAATTGTACGAAATTTCAACGTGAGTTATAATCTTATAATAGACCTGGCAAATTTTATTAAAATACTGGTAATTTTATTAAAGTCTAGTACAACGCGGGTGCAAGTTTGCCTCATGAATATTAAAGTTTTATTTTTTAACACCACTAATTTTTTTTTTATCACAGTAACTGCTTTATAGGAACACTAAATCGAGTGTATGAACCAATAGATTGGTACTCTAAAAATTTAGTGGTGTTCAAAAATAAAACTGTTTTATTTATTTGTCATCTCTGCCACCGCATTGTAGTACGAGACTTTACTGTATATAGGTTATTTCATTAAAAGTCCTTTAAATTATCCATTTTTTTTTTTTTTCAACAGCAGGTTCTGGTGAATTCTCGCGGTCTTTTTCTCCTTGAAATGTGATGGGATATGGAAAATTTCGCATCACAAACACTGTGCTTTACTAGAAGTGAATAAAGAAAATATGCTAACAAAATATTCGTTCTTTCGTTTTGGGAATAAACATGTCAAATACACTGAACTCCCGATTATCCGTGCAGCTAGAAATCCTCTTGCTTAATTATCCATTTCTTTCTGTACATCTAGAAAACAATTTTTAAAATTTATTAAAGTATATTCTGATTAAATCGTATATAAAAAAGCCTTTTTCACAAAAAAATATCACAGCTGATGATGCTAATAGATTATGTTTAATAATTACTTGAAACAAAATTACATAAAATTAGCATCCTTTTTTTTGTCTTTTTTAATGGAAATTTAAATTTATTTAAATAATTGTTGCATTAAAATGAAAGTTAATATCGGCCACAATTAAAAAATGTTGTTTTCCAGTTTCCTTACGATTTGCGCAGGACATACAGGGCAGATTGTCCTTGAATTGGACGTTTAGCCATTTGTACTGCCTCTGCCCTTTTCAATTAATTCTTTGGACACCAAATTAATTTTTTTTCTTTTTCTTTCTTTCTTTTCTTTTTTTAAATTTAGTTATCATTTTCAATTTTCTGTTTCTTTCCTTTTCACCGATACTGATGGTTTAACCTAAGCACACATTTTTGTAATTTGTTAAAAAACATCATTTCTATTTTAACAAAAGGAAAATACGTGGAAATTAAAAAGTGATTTAATGAGGGTGGTAGAAGGTAAGTGATAAGAGGGAGTAGATCGTTGTACAATACTAGCGCTCATAGTAATTAATTCTATGAAGCAGATGACGAATTCTGACATACGTTTAAATATTTTCGCACGTAAAACCGGGGCCACAGGAGATTGATTGTTCGTTTAACCCTTTAACGTTCACTACGTAATTTATTTTAAAATTTACTAAACTAATTTTTAAAATGGCTTTTAGACACATAGCTGATCATAAATATTTAAAAAATAAAAAAAAATAGCATTGTTCCTTTTCGAGAAATTTTCGGTTTGAAACATCTGTAAGTAAACCTTAATAAATTCAAATAATATTTAATTTAATAAATAAATCACTTTATAAGTAAACATTATCGACAACAAAAACTCGTAAAAGTTGCATAGATCCCAACATTTCAATTTATTCCGGAGTATTTTAACCCTTTGCAATGCAAGGTAATTCGGATCATTTAAATTACACTGCCACCGGGAATTTACGAACATAATTAAAATAGAAGAAATTTTAAATTTTCACCTTAAAAAAAGGGCCTTTTCTGCTATGTTATAAATGTAAATTTTTACTAAAAAATTTCCGGGATGAGTTTTTGCACTTGAGAATTAAAATTAGGTTTTCCATCAGCGGGAACACTGCGACTGAAAGGGTTAAGCAGACGATAGCTGTAAGTTTTCACGCGGCCCCAGTAAAACTTAACCCAGAGTTGCCAACCTAATCCGGAGGATTATTAGTACCGCCCTCTTTATTCCCACCACTTAATTTTTAGAGTAATTCTCTTCAACTGTATTTACGATGAATCAAGAAGGAAAATGCTCTAAAAAAGGAATTCATATTTTTGCAATAAAATATAATATGGATACAAATATATTGATTAAGAAGAATATAATTATGTATATTTATTTGTAATATAAATGTGAATATATAAAATTTTGTTCTGAAATGTTATATCTTGGGAGAATAACGCCAACAGGCAAACCTTACTGTCAAAAAAAAAAAAAAAAAAAAAAAAAAAAAAAAAAAAATCACGCGGTCGCAAAAGTGTTAACCTATGGAAAATCAAACTACTTATTAATGAATTTTTTTCAAATATACTAAATAATTCTTAATTAAAAATGTAAGTTAATGATCTCAAGGATTATAAATTATACTTCATTATAGTGAATGAAAAATATATTTAAATGTATATTTAAATGTATTTCATCTATATGTCCTTCGACATAAATAATTTTACATTGAAATTTCATGAATTTTAATTATTATTTTATACAATTACTAATTTTCTTATATATATTTTTTTTTATAAATGCTTCAAACGTAAATAGTATTTTAATATGATAGCTAGTTACACTTTATTAGAAATAGTTAAAGATATTTAACTTTCCAAATACATACCCTTCAATATCTTAATTTAAATAGAAATAAATAATTTTAAATTAGTAATCAGTATTTCCAAACATCTAAAATTAGACTAGTTAAAATAAATATCTAAGAAATTCCATAATTGCGTCCTGAATGAAAATTTGTTGTTACACAGTAAAAAATATGTCCTATTTGCCGCCAGAAATTCTCTGTAATTTGAGAAAATACGTTCCGACAACGTAATTTTTTCGCAAATTACTCGTATTTTCTCAAATTACAGAAAATTTCTGGCAGCAAATAGGACATATTTTTTACATTGTATGCTTACAATATAAATGTCAACTTTTCTCTAAATTTAATTATTTATTTTAATGTACTATATATACTACATAAAATTTAATATTTTTATCACAATAAAAATTATTTATGGTTTTAAATTCGTATATACCTGACAGATATATTTTTTTGAAAATGGTGAAACAATGATATTTGTTTAAAATATTTGGTTTAATAAAAATTTCTGTTGTAAAATGTATCTGTTAGTATACACTTTGATATAGATAATATAGATTGTCATTTCACAAACTTTTTTTTTTTTTTTTTTTTTTTTTTTTTTTTTAAGTAGATTTTCTTTTATAATTTCATGTTGGTTTGAAATGTAAACTAATTATATTTTATTCCAATAATGTTAAATCTAATTCAGCGAAAAAATATCCCTTCCAGTATCTTAATTTAAATTTGAATTAAAATTTTTTCAGATATAATCAGTTTTTCGAAACATCCTAATTTTGACAACAGTAAAAATGGATATTTGATGAGTTCTCAAACTGTATTTCTTTGTCTCGTTTCATTTAATAAGAAACTACAATGGAATAATGCTTTTAAAGTCAAAAATCAATTCAAACTTTCTTTTTATTCTAAATTACATTACTTAATTTGACATATTGTATATTCATTTATATTTTTATGCCAAAAAATTAATTTTATAATTTACTTTTATAATTCCTTTGTACGTGACAGATATTACTTCATAGATGCCAAAATTTTAATTTATTCCGGAGTATTTTTAACACTCCTTGTTTTCATACCACTTATTTTTTAAGGATAATTTTTTCTTATTTTATCGAAGTTACATATTGGACAAAATTTTTCGATTAATAAAGTGGTGCGAAATAAAAGCGGGGCTAAAAATACTCCAGAATAAATTAAAATATTGGCATCTATGATTATTTGCTTCCAATTGCAATAAAATGAAGTATATTTTATTTAGGAAAAATGTCTGTCGTAAAATGCGTCTACAAGTACATATAATTTTTTTTAAAAATCTTCACTGCCATTTTTGCTCTTTTTACACATCATCCAATGACTATCTTTACATTTAACTACCATCACTTAAATTTAGATAATTATGTTTTAATTTGTAATTTTTATTTATAGTCATTTTAAGTATTCTTGAACGTGAACTTTATTGAAGACAAATTTGATGTTTGAAAGATGGTTTACAAATTACTTTCGCAAATCTCATTTCATATTTTGTGAACTGGAATTGTATTAATGGGACGCAAATGTAATATAGATGACAGCTTTTAGGGATTGCAATTATTTAGATTGAAGTAATTTTCAATACGTCGTTTCTTAGTTAAAATCATTACTTAATAAATTTCTTGTTTGTGATTGAAATTGAAAAAGACAATGGATGACTTTAAGTAAAATTAATTTGTTTTAAAAAATTTTGTTTTTCAAATTACGTGAAATAAATTATTTTTTAAATTTTTATCTATCTTTCTCTGTCTTCCTAGATCTAATCTTTACTCTGCTTAATTGATAATATAATAATTTAGCATTACTATGTTCATTTTTATAAGAATTTTAATTATTAACAGACCTCACAGCATTCCTAATGTTTGTAAGTCATTTTATTATATTTCCACCAGTATCATAAACAGAAACATTTCTTCAATATTTTAATCATACTTGCCAACATCCTAGTTAATATTCCGTAGTCCTGTTAGTCCCGCCCTTTTTCTCACACCAATAAATTTTTAGAGTAATATTCTATAAATGCAATTACGATTAAATAAGAGGAAAAATGCTCTAAAAATATACCGGTGTGAAAAAGAAGGAGGAGCTAACAATACTACGGAATATTAATTAGCATGTTGGCAAGTATGTTTTAATACTAAACTACAATATGTAAAAAAGTATTGTTTTAAGATAGTGGAGGCAACATAATAAAATGAATTAAAAATTTGAGGATCGCTACGTGGCCTGTATTTCATCAATGCCAACATTTTTATTTATTCCGGAATATTTTTAGCCCCACCTTTATTTCTTACCACTTTATTTATCGATTTTTTTTTTCTACAGCTTATAATTTTTACAGTAAAAGCAAAAATTAATCTTAAAAAATAAGTGCTATGAAATAAAGGCGGGGCTAAAAAATACTCCGAAATAAATTGAATTTGCCTTCTGACCGTTGCAGCCAGATTAATCCACTTCATAGGTGAAAAGTATCCCGTCTTTAGAGAGAGATTTAACACCAGAAAAATTTTAGAATTTTTTCCCGCATAATTAATCGTTAAAAATGTGTGTGACATATTCCTTTGAAAAAAAGTGGTGATAAATTTGATTAATAAATTAAAAACGTTTGCAGCAATGCTAGCACTGAGCTGCTGTTTTTTCTGTGATACACTGATAAATTAAAATTACTTCTAATTTTTTGGTAGTTTTAAAATGCGAAGATGTTTTAATACTAGTCATAAGGTTTACCTTTCAATACATAGTCAATATTTTAACGTGAACATGATATAACCTTTGTTTTAGTGCATTGCAAAACAGTATCGAAAAAACAATGTTGTAATTTTTCTTTTTTCCAATACAGTCAAGTGATGATAGAATAATCATATTTTACCTTCTGAAATCGACTTGGTAAATGACATTGATATATATTTATATAGGTACTATCACGGAAGAATGTATTATATGATGTATAAGATATTGATTTTCAAAGTTACTGAACAACTATATCGAGGTCCATGTAGGGTTATTTTAAACATTAAAAGAATGCACAAATGTAAACAACGGATCCAACATTTGGCAATAATTCATCTCAAGAATTTTCAAAAGAATAGAGAATAAGCTGGAGTCCCGATTTTCTAATTGGAGGAATTGAAAACTACTGTATGAGATGGAAACAGCCGAAAGTTCCTGAATGAAGAATGCACATGAAACAAATTGTATCAAATGAGGATATTTCAACTGTTTCCCTCGTGAAAAACTTGTTTATGAGGTAATGTGTGCTACGTAGGGTTCCTGCAGTCCTTTTCTAGTTCCAGAAAATTTTTATAGCATTCTTTGCTTTGCTATAAAATAAACTTATAAATTTAAATAAAATTTCATTGTATGTAAATCGTGGTGGAAAAGATTTTATATATTATAATCACGACTAACACTTTCAGGACGCTGACGTAGATTCACGTCACTTGAAAATCTGTAATTCCGCCAGTGGGCGTTTCTTTTGCAATTTTTATGTCATTTATTTCTTAAGAATATACATTATTTTTAGAACCAATATGCTATGGATACAAATACTTTGAGTAGAAAGAGTATAATTATAATGTATATCCATTTGTAATGTGAATCTGAATATAGAAAATTCTGTTCTTAAATATTGTAACTGGTCAGAATAAAGACCACAGGCGGACCTTACTTTCAAAAAGACAAAAACATGCGGTCGCGAAAGTGTTAAATAAGAAGAAAAAAGTTTTAAAATAAAAAGAGGAGAGTACTAACAATTTTATGGAATATTAATTAGAATGTTGGCATATATATATATATATATATATATATTATCTAGAAATAAAATATCTGATTGTTTTTTAAAACGTTATGCGGTTTCATACCTATTAAACATCCAGTTTGTTCGAAAAGAGTGTCTGTTTCAACATGTCGTTTACTTCTTATTAAAATCTCACATTAAGTTGTATATTTTTTTTTCAAGTTTTATTTAAATCTTAAATCATATTTGTCAACATTTTGATTTATTCCGGAGTATTTTTAGTCCGCCTTTATTTCTCACCATTTTATTTTTAGAATATTTTTCTGCATTAAATAACTACGATAAAATATGAAAAATTTACTCTTTAAAAAAAAAAAAAAAAAAAAAAAAGAAGAAGTGGTATGGAATAATGGTGGGCCTAAAATTGCTCCGGTATAAATTAACGCTTTTGTGAGCGCATGTTTTTGTCTTTTTGACAATAAGGTCCGCTTGTGGGTGTTATTCTCCCAAATTACAATATTTCAAAACAACATTTTCTGTATTCACATTTATTTAACAAATGGATAAACTTTATAATTATATTCTTTCTAATCATAGTATTCACATCCATAGTATATTTGATTGTACAAATATGTATATAGGGCATATTCTTAAAAAATAAATGACATACAAATTGTGAAAGAAATGCCCACTGGCAGTGTTATGTTCAAATGACGTGAATCTACGTCAGCGGTCGTGAAAGTGTTAAAATGTTGGCAACTCTTCTTAAATGCATAGCAATGTAGATCTGCATTGTATATTTAAAACCTAATATTGCTTCATGTAGCAAGCTTTGCACATTTTTTTTTTTCTTTTTTTCATAAAACTATTTTATCGTTTTCGAACGCGACTAAAATCTTTGATAGTTTATTTCTTTATCTGAGACAATTTTTATTTGTTGGCATGCTATCTGAGTACAATTTCATTTCGACGGGTGTTACGAATTATGATTATTTATATAAATAGTAATAAAAAAATACAGGAAATATTTTTTTCAGATAGAAACAATGTAATAGTAACGAATGATATTTATAATTTTGCATTTACTGATACATTTATTCAAGGAAAATGTAGCTTTTTTTTGATGATGTAGAAATACGTTAATATATTAAAAAAAAAAAAAAAAAAAAAAAAAAAAAAATCATGTGATTTTTCCCCCCTGTTAACTACACCCATTTCCCGGCTGATTTCAAATGTTATTTTAAAAATAAAAATTCATGCATTTAAAGGTTAAGGCTTTGAAACTACATAATATTTTAAATTAAATGCAATAACATATGTAGAAAATTATAAATATAGGATAAATTTTCAAACTCTTTTTTATGATGTGTAAGATAAATTAGAATTTATCTATTAAACTTGCGTAGGGGGTGGAAAATTGGCGCAGTATAAAATTGGCGCACCGGTATTTGTGTCATAAAAATTTATTTATTTTTAAACCAACGATTTCAAAAGTAGAGAAAAATTTTGGACAAATTGTGGTATGAGTTTTGCGCCAAATTTCCACATCTGCTTGCGTTAAAATGTTCCCAAAATTATATTCTATAGAAATATTTTATATCTTTAAGATAATAAAATATTTTTATGATTTTTAAAGGCAAATAAACTAACATTTTCACAATTTTTTACGTTTTTTAAACTTACACGATGTTTTCTGAGTAATTTATCCCGAGAAATTTCTATGTAACTTTTTTTTTTTTTTAAATAAAAGGCAGTTTGAAAAATATTTTAATCAAAATTGCATATTTATATGTAAGTTCTAAATAACATCATGCTAGAGATTGTGACTTAATATTAAAAAATTTCACTGCAATTTTTTTAAAAAATTGATTAAGTGTATTATTAGATTAGAATTTTATTAGTATTAAAACACTTGTGATTAATTGAAACAGAGTCACTTTTCTTTTCACTTATACTAAAATATTTTCAAAAGCATAAGACCCCTATATTTGATTGTAGATTTTAATATTTAAAAATTTTTAAAAAGCACTGACTTATGTATAGTTTAAAATTATCTAAATGTAAACATTTAAATTTTTAATCTTTTTTTGTATACTGAAAACAAACATAAGTATCTGAAAAGGAAAAGGAAAAAAATAAAAAAATATATATATATATGATTCATTTCTATCTATTCAAATAAAACTTCCCCTCTTAAATTTAGATAATATTTGATCAATAATATTAATATTATTTTATTGCATTGGAAACTTTTTAGGAAAAAAATAAATAAATAAATAAAAAATAAAATAAAATAAATAAATAAAATATTTAAACGAGTTCTGAAAAGAATGGAAAAATATTTTAATACTTTTCAGGACATCTTCAAAATAGTACTAACACAAACAGTTTAAAATCCAATAAAACCCTCTGATTCATCATTAAAACATCAAACAGGATTCTAATAGAAAACCTTTTAGTGCAACTAAAATATCGGGTTCTTTTACTTTCTGCTTGTACACTGAACAAAATTAGATTTATTAAATTTAAAAATAACTTTATGTTAGTAAATAAATAAAAAACGTATTTATAGAATTTGTTTTCGTCCCGAGAATACAGGTTAAATTAGTAAAGTTTTTGACGATTACAGATACATTATAAATTTCATATATGTATTTTTATATGTATATTCATATAAATATGGATATGTATATAGTATATGTATATATATATTCATATTTACTTCATAAGTTACTTAACTGCCATTTTCTTATTTTCAGAACGTTAGTCGATATTTTAAGACAAATTGTACTGAAATCGCACTTTGATGCACCTGTAACAACATTCAGGGATGGAACACGGGCGCTGAACTCATACTGCAGAGCTGCCAACCTAATCCGGCAAATTGTTAGTACCTCCCCTTTTTCTACACCACTTAATTTTTAGAGTATTTTTCTACTTAATTCATCATAGATACATTTGAAGAGAATTGCTCTAAAAATTAAGTGGTGTAGAAAAAGGGGAGTTTTTCAATAGGCGTTAACAATTTGCCGGATTAGGTTGGCATCTCTGATACTGGTATTTGTTTAACACTTTGCGGCGCAGGGTAATTCGGCTCATTTAAATTACACTGCTACCGGAATTTACGAACAAAATTAAAATTAAAGAAATTTTAAATTGAAAAAGGTCTTTTTCTGCTACGTTATAAAGATAAATTTTTGCTAAAAAATTTCCGGGATGAGTTTTTGCACTTGAGAATTAAAATTAGGTGTTCCATCAGCGGGAACACTGCGACTGAAAGGGTTAAGACAGAGCCTGATTAAGGGGGAAGCACACATTATCTCCGCTTTCACCGGAATATTTTTACAATTATTTTTTACTTCATGTCATAGAAATTCCACGCTTTGACGAGGAAATATTTTTTAAAAAAAATGAACGGTGTAAAACAATCCAATTTACTCACCGTTATTAGACACCAGAATTCTTTTAAAATAATTTTTAATGAGAATTTTCTGTTTACTATAGCAGGAAAGTACTTGTCAAAAAATAACAGTGTAAGTATAAATAATGTGTGCTTCCCCCTTAATCAGGCTCTGGGTTAAGAAATTTCTGTGCGTATAATATCGTTGATTTAAGAAGTACAAATTTTTTTTTCAATGATAGTAGTATGAGTTCTGCGTCCGTGTTCCATCCCTGAATATTATTTAAGAATAACTAGGTTTTCCTTAGTTTAATTCGGGGAAATTATTAGAAAAAAATACTGTATGGGGATACACAGATGCCAACATTTTAACACTTTCGCGACCGCTGATGTAAATTCACGTCATTTGAAAATCTGTAACTCCGCCAGTCGGCGTTTCTTTTGCAATTTGTATTTCATTTATTTCTTATAAATATACAAAATGTTCATATTTGTACAGTCAATATTCTATGGATATAAATACTTTGATTAGAAAGAGTATAATTATAATGTTTATCCATTTTTAATATAAATCTGAATATAGATTTTTTTTTTTTTCTGAAATATTGTAACTTGAGAGAATAACGCCCATAGGTGAACCTTACTGTCAAAAAGAGGAAAACACGCAGTCCTGAAAGCGTTAATTTATTCCAGAGTATTTTTAGCCCCGTCTTTATTTCATACCACTTACTTTTCAAGAGTACCAATATTTTTTCTTATTTTATCGTAGTTATATATTGGAGAATTTTTTTCTATAAATAAAGTGGTGCGAAATAGAGGCGGGGATAAAAATACTCCGGAATAAATTAAAATATTGGCATCTATGGGGTAAGTTAAAGTTAGCGCTAAAATAGTGATGAAGTGTAAAGTTTGAACTCTTGTGTTTATTAACATGAAATTTCATGTGAACTTTCAATCTTAATAACTGAGTATATATTATAGTATTTTGCGAAATGTCATATGCCATACAGCCTCCAAAAATGAATTATTGCCTTTTTGTAGATAATTTTTTTTTCTGAAATATTGTAACTTGAGAGAATAACGTCCACAGGTGAGCCTTTCTGTCAAAAAAAAAAACGAAAACACGCAGTCGCGAAAGTGTTAATTTATTCCGGAGTATTTTTAGCTCCGCCTTTATTTCATACCACTTACTTTTCAAGAGTACTAATTTTTTCTTATTTTATCGAAGTTATATATTGGATAAAAAAAAAAAAAAAAAAAAAAAAAAAAAAAAAAAAATCGCACCATCGAATGGTGGTTATGCTTTGGTGTGATACACAAATTTGCAGCAGAGATTGACATGCTATCAAACTTTAAATGAATTGCATCGAACTTCACAATTACACATAATTTATGATGGTGATAAGTGAGATTTTTAAGTTCTCGACTAGTAATTAGGGCTACTTTTTTTTATTATTATTATCTTCGTACCACTATTTTCACAACAAAAAATTTATAATAAATTTATTTAGACAAAGTACTTATTTACCTGCGAAAACGTATTATATATATATATATATTTGAATAGTGGTACGAAATAAATATAAAAAAAAGTCATCTGTGGCAGTCCTCGGTAACAGACGTTTTGTAAATCTATATCAACAAGTAAAGGGATCGATAGCGAAGCGACCGATGGATATACAGGGTGGTACCCGCTTGACCAGGGGTCATCACGGTCACCTTTTTTTCATTCCACTACTTCTATAAAGCAATATAATATTTGTAATATTTAGTCGAAGACTTGCAGCATTTGTATTCGATCGAACAATACAGAGTATTTCTTTATAAAAAACAGTGGTATGATAAAAGTGCCAATATTATCGTATGGGAAATGAATCGCAAATTATTTAATAGTATCGTAATTCTGCTTAGTTTTGCAATATTTTCATTTCCTGCTAAAGTTTTGTGAGAGTGCCGGCTGTTTAAATAAAAGCGATAAAACGAAATTCATACGAAAAAATCAGGACGTTCAAATTTCTTTCCGAAACTGTAATCCTCCAATTTTAATAAAATAAAATTTGTAACGAAGATATGAGAAGATTGTAAACAAAGTAGAAATTAAGTTTTGTGTTTTGCACATTTTTATGAGGAAGATTTTGAAAACACATTTAAAATTGTGTAAAATAATAAACAGTAGGCGGAACTTGGGCTTAAGAAACTGCTTAACCAGTGAAATACTCCAAGTATACCTGACAACATTCTAATTAATAATCAGTAAAATTGTAGGTACTGCCCTCCTCCCTTTTTATTTCCACACCAGTTTATTTTGGAGTAATATTTTTTGAAGTGCAATTACGATTAAATAAGAACAAAAATATACTAAAAAAAAAAAAAAAAAAAAAAAAACTCATGTGAAATAAAATAGCGGGTAACAACAAATTTAGGCATACATGGTTCGTACGGACACGCTTTTTTTCAGGAATTCTCCCACCAGTATTTTTATAGAATATATTTTCTTTTAAGTTTTAAGGATATATATATATATATATGTATATATTTTTAATATTAAAAATTGCTAAATAATTATAGTGGTACAGAAAATTAAAATAATTCAAGTACTGTGCAAACTATGGGATAGATAACTAGCATGTTGGCAGGTATGCAGACGTGACATGAAATCACCTGAATAAAGTCCTTTAAAAAATACCCGAATAAAATGTTGATGGTAAAGGTTTTTATAAGAATACACTATAAAATACCCAAACACGCAACAGTTGTTTTTCATGAATGTATCAAAGTTCAATTTTCATTAGTCATAAAACATAGACAGAGGTGTAACCAGAAAGCAAGAAGACATTTAACAATACATATGGCAAGATTTTAATAAGAAAAAAATGAAAAACTAGTTAAAACTAAGGAGGGGAAATTAAAAAATATGAAACAGGTAAAAACAGTTTTAAAATAATAATAATAATAATAATAATAATAATAATAATAATAAATTTCTTTGAGTATTTTTATTTAAATAAAGTATCTGTATTTTATTTATTTTACATAGTACATTAAAAATTATATATCAAAATAACTTCAAAGAAATTAAATTTCAATTGCCTTTTAAAGCAAAATATTTCAGTTTTTAATTATTTATACACATTAGTTAAAATAATCTTGCATTAGACTAATTAATTAGATTTTTTGCTTAAAATAAATATTATTTTATCTTTTCCTTATATTTATTTAAATTGAAGTGCTTGTAAAACGGAGTTCTTTTTCTCAAATGGTATGATAATGCAATCAATAAAAATCTTTGGTGCAGGTTTTCTAAACCTGAATTAGATTTTACGTAAAATTAAAAGTAATAAAGTAGAAATTATTGGTCGAATTGAATTACACTTAAATCTGAAATTCATGGAAGTTTATTTCCAATAATTAGAAAAGAAGAAACCCGTTCCATAAAAAAATGCTTCTATTAAATTCTATGGATGGGCAAGACAGTAATAAAATTTTATTTATTCTTTAAATAACGTTTAATGCTTTCTTTTTTCTTTTGGTTTGAAATAGAATGTATTACACAACTTACATTAAAATAAATAAATAAGTAAATAAATAAAATCCTATAAAATATTAGTATAATCGAATAAAAAGCTTTGATGTTGATTATATATATATATATATATATATATATATATATATATATATATATATATATATATATATAAAAGAAATTATTCTAAATTAAGTTAAACGTTACCTAAAATTATATAATGGAAAATCGAAGACATATGAAGAATTCAGAATTTTATTCACGTATAGAAATGACAGGTAAATATGAAAGAAATTAAAATAAATTCATCGTAATAAAACGTTCATTTTAAATTTAACCCGTTAGTAGTCGCTATAGACAGCGCACCCTATTACAAATTGCGAAGTTTTTATTTAACTCTCACCAATAATTTTAAA
Source organism: Salticus scenicus (assembly GCA_963930645.1). Lineage (NCBI taxonomy): Eukaryota > Metazoa > Arthropoda > Arachnida > Araneae > Salticidae > Salticus > Salticus scenicus. Next base: position 241,748,547 of record OZ005653.1, on the reverse strand, counting down.
AAGTGATGTGATCGACGTTTCTTCGAGTTTCTTCGCGTTTTATGTATGTCAAATGCCACTTCGAAAAATGTTTGGTGGCTATCGATTAAAAAAATCTCACAACACTTAAGGATGGGCAGCAAAACGACCAACTAGCCACTACTAACGGGTTAATCAGAAAGTGTCAGTGAAAGCAAAATCCATGACAGATTTTTATTTTTTGTTTCGAATATCTATTAACAACAATTTACTTTAAATAAATTTGTTTAGCACCTGTATTTATTGTATTATGTATTTAAGATTTTAAAATGAATACTTACATCTATTATACCTTTAGGTATTTGCACTTATTACATATCCATTTAAAGAAAATATTTTTTCATACCACGAATTCTTGTTGATTATGTATAACTATAATCCTGTGTATTTGTCATACGTAGAGTTCGAAATCTTCGCTCACGGATGGAACACGGGCGCAAAACTGATACCACTATCAATATAACAAAATTTTTTATTTCTTATATCAACGATGCTATAGGCAAAGAAATTTCTCAAACGAATTCCGGTGTGAATTCTGAGCCCGTGTTCCATCCCTGTTCGCTTTTTTTTTCTAAGGGCACTTCTGGCAGGGTTTATATGGGCTCGCCCTTTTGTAAGTATTCTTCTAAGACTCTTTCTGTTCTTAAACTTTCTTACTCATTTTTATTGTGCTCCTCTTTCTGTTAAATCAAAAAGTTATTTTAAGTTTTAAGTTATTTTACGTTTTAAGTTGTTTTATGCTTTTGTTCTCCTTTGGCAGTGAAATGGATTTTCAGGACATCCCAGCCAGTGACGTCAGATTAAAAATATTTTTTATTCAATATTCACCACTAAATTTCAATTGCACCGGTTGCCTAACAACTACGTCAACGCCTTTTAAACATGTCTTTGAGATAATTTGACAACCTTTGCAATTAAATTTTATTGGAGGATATTAAATAAAATATTTCCTTAATCTGACGGCACAGATCCCACCTCGTTAGCGTTCACCCTTATACAGTAGAAAATTCGTAACTTTTTCAGATGTGCTTCCGTCCCTCATCTTTCGAAATCGTATATCAGAGTTGCCAACTTTTGTTATTTATACCAGAGCGTTTTTAACTACGTATTTTCGTCTCACCGGAATCGTTGTAGCACATTCTTCTCCAATATTTGTGAATGATTAAATAAGAAGAAAATTATTCTTCAAAATTACTGATATGAAAAATGCTATGAAATTACTGGAAAAAGGCAGGGCTAGCAATGCTCCGGAATAACATATAAAAGTTGGCAACTCAGCATATGTGTGTGGTATATCTAAGGTGCATTAAATTTGAGGCCGTTGGGAAAACCAGGGCCCTATGTCTGGGTTGTGTGTCTTTCGTGGGGTTGGGAGGGAGTGAGGGTCCTAGCCGTAGTCTTGAGAGTTCGTAGAAAACCAAGGAAAACTCTGACCAGCTAGAAGGTTGAGCGAGATCTATATCTGAACTCGGCGCCTCCTTCTAACAGCTTTGTATTTTTACAAATATATGTTTAATAAAATTTGTAATTTGTACTTTTTTATTTAAAATATTGTTATACCGTTTTTTGTTGTTTTATGCATTTCCATCTGCATATTATTTAGATATTATTAGAATGTAACGTTTCCTTTACTTGTGATAAATGATACAAACAAACTGTAATCTTCTTTCCAATTTTTCTTATTTCTTTATTTATTTTTCATCGTCATCATGAGGGATATCATTGTAGTATTAGTATTCCGAAATAATTTCTTACCTTGAAATTGTTTCACTAATTTAAATTTCGGTTATTAGTAAAGCAATGAATAATATTATCGTTTTTTCTTTTAACCCATAAAAAAATATTACTCAGACGAACATGAACATGGTAAAATCGATTTACTTCTTTTTCCTTTTCAGAAAAATGTTCTTTGGAACTTTTATTCCCCAGCTTAAATCAGGAGTACTACTTCTTTTAAATTTGTGTTTTATGAGCTTGTTTTCATTCAGCTCAAGTAAAATAAAGACAATACATATTTCCTTTGAAATATTTTAGTGAGATTCAATCTCAAACAGCATTTTGCTGATCATGTAGTCTCTGTGGACATCGTGATAGTTATTCTATCGAACAGTTTCTATTTGCTCAAGAAATGACTAAATCCTTTTGCTCAGATTTTAACAGACATTCCCAAGAATTTAGTCTTTTTGAGATGCATTATTTAAATTCAGATAGAGTAAACAGAAAGTGCATGGAAAATGAAAGTAGCCAAGACAAAACAGTTATGCAATAATATAAACATCTGTCTAAAAGGTTTTCTGAGTATATGAAACACAAATGCAAGCATGTTACATTTGTGTTCTGTTCTTTTTGTCATGACTCATGACAGAATAGCGTGTTTTCATCTAAGTATATACGTATAAAGAAAATTTAAGCCACCATTTTAGGCCACCATTTAACATCAATACACCATTTACTTTTCACCATTAAGCATACCTGATAACATAACATTAATAATTTATGTCAGAGTAATGTTAATTCCGGCTTTTTTTTACACCATTCTGATAGTAGAGAATTTTTTCTAATACGTCTTCGATGATAGCCAGAAATCCCTGCGGGAAAGCCACGCATCTTCTTTTGTATGAGAGTGGAGGCTAATACGGTGGGATATCCTGAATACGAATTCACTGTTAAATGAAAACCAAAGTGGTGGTGGGAGGGGGGGGGGAGAGAAAGAAACAGAATCAATAACAAATTTTGGAGCTTATCAGAAAATGGAAGCACAAATAGACAGAAAGTTCAAGGGCTGCATGGTTTACTTCGTAGAAAGGTTGTAGATAGCCAGAATATCTTTATATTTTCAAAAGCATTTTTAAAATTTTAAAATTTTCATTTTGTGGAGGAATCGCATACAAAGTGCACGCAAACAGCTCAGCCTGACAGTGTCAGTTATCTTTTGATAAAATTAAGGGCCTTGAAAAAGGCCCTTAATTGATCTGAGGCAGAAATTATTTATCCTGAAATCAATACATAAAGCAGGGACTTCTGGCCAATGTTTGGCGAAGGAAATTATTTTATACCTTTAGGCGCAATTTACAGTTCCATTTTATGCCAATTTTCTTTTATTTTTAGTTTTTTGAATAGTAGTTGCTTTTTGGATTCGGTTCTATTTTTTTACAAGAAGGTTTTATTTTTTTCTTTTCAGTGAAAATTTATTCATGTAGTAGAACATCAGAAGACATTCGACGGCGGTTTCACAAATCAGAACCCACAAGAAAAGTGACACAATAAAAAAAATGGTAATTTCGAGTTTATGTCTCTGAAAAATATATGAAATCCCCCCCAATGTGAACAAAAAACGTTACATTTCCATCTAAAGAATTATCAACTCGAGAGACAGTTGTGTCAGTTTTATTCTAGTCAATGCCTTATCTTTAAGTTGATTTCTTTTAAATACTGCAATTTTAAGTTGTATCCCTTTTCTTGCCTTTATCGGATATGAGAAAAATTGTCTACTAAATGACCACACATTAAATTAAAAGGCTTTAGAAATGTAAAGAACGGATACGCTGTATTTATAACCAAAAATTCGGTTAGGCATGTATTGATTTTTACAGTGATTATGTGTCACCCGCTACGCTGGAATGTGTGCAGCGTAAAATTAAAAAAAAAAAAAATTCAAAATAGGCGTTGCAGCTGACGGACAGAAGTTTCAACATCGAAATAAAGGTTTTTGGTTTGTTTACAGTGTGGAAAACTGCGAACAAACAGATGCACATTTAAACGTCCTGTTTTTAACATTTATGTCTACAAGGTGTTTCTTCGTGACTAAATCAATGATGCTGTACAACTTTGTGATTTACGTTTTTCCTCATACCTTGTACTGTTTTTGAGATAGAAACTCTAACTCCGCTACCTTCCCACCAGGTGGTGCTGTAAGCGGTCACATTTTGTAGCACATGGCCACTTTACGATGCTTACATATTTCCTTTACGAGTGTAGAGGCAGCCGTTCAGTAGTTAGAGTGAAAACGGACTTTTGTGAATACCCTGTAATTTGTTTAGATAATAATGAAATCATAATGATACCTATTTCAGGTCAAGATGTTTACTATAACAAAAAAAAAAGTATTAAAATTAAAGCATTTCTCACGTAGTTATAAGCTAACAAGTCTGAACTACAACAACAAAAAACATGGTTTCAATTGAGAACCTCCTCCTTTATGAAGTCGGTTTAAAACGTGTATAGATTAATTGATATAACTGCTTACAATCATCATACTTTGAATTTTACATAGCATAAATGTCACCCGCTCCGCTACAATTTATGTAATGTCGAAGAAGTGTGCACAAAATATTAAATTGCGGACAAACAAATGCACGTTTTAATTGTTCTATTTTTAGCATTAATGTCTACAAACTGTTTTTTCGTACTAAATCGATGATATCCTGTAACTTTCTAATTAACTTTTTTTTTCGTATCTTGAACTGTTTTCGAGTTAGGAATGCTAACTTCGCTGATTTCTACCAGATGGCGCTGTAGGCGGTTGAATCACGTTGCGCATGACCACTTAACTATACCTATATACCACTTTTATGACTATAAAGGCAGACGTTCAGCAGTTAAAACAGTCGGGAATGATTTTTTTGGGCACCCTGTATTTTCGTTTGATTCTAAAGTTATTACAATGGAACCTATTTCAGACCAAGACCTTTACAACAAAACAAAAGATATCAAAATCGGAGCATCCGTTCAGAAGTTATGAGCTAAAAAAAAAAAAAAAAGGTCTGAATTGAGAATTTCCTCTTTTTTTAAGTCGGTTAAAAATGAAATTAATAGCAATTTTTTTGAATAAGAAACAAATATCTTTTAAAAAACTATAATTTTAAATATTTTTTCTTAAATGAAATTTTCTTTTTATTGAAATTTCCCTTTCAGAATGTGGTTACGGAAATTTGTCTTGTAAAGTCTATTTATTTAAGAAATACTTATATTTTAACATATCTGTGGTAACAAAAAAATTCCTTTTAAAAAATAATACTTTTTAAGATGAAAAAAATTAAACAAGCTCCTGTATTAAGCCATTATATTTATTTAGAATCGTAGTTTTAATTATTATATTTTTGCCGAGAAATACATAACAATTAATATATTATTTAAAAAAATATCTAACCTCTAAAATAATTTATTAAATTAATTTTCATATATTTAATTATATCGTAACGGAAGTATTTATTTATTTACTTTTTAATAGTCTGATGTGTTTTTATTACAGACGTTAAATAATAGCAGTAACGAAAAATGGAATATAACGAATCTTCAATTTATTCTAAATATAACTGAGTTACGACATTTCACATTCCTTTGTTTCAATTTTTTACATAAAAATAATGCGACTATTTTTATTTTTGATCTCGACGGAAGGAAATTAAGTTTTAGGAATTTCAGGAAATTGAATTTTTTTTGTATGTTAAATGTTAACGTATTTAATGCATTACTTTAAATTTTCTTTATTAAAATTGCGCTTGAGTAAACTATTACATTCTTATAAGTCTTTAGAATATTTCTTTTTGCAATATTACTCAATTTTATGTATTCTTTAAAGGAAATTTGATTTCATTTTCGATGTTAAAAAAAAAAAAAAAAAAAAAAAAAAAGAAATATAAAATGAAATATAAAATGAAATAAAAAATTTCTTTGTAAAACTTATAGGATTGCTTTGTCATTTACAACTGCGAATAGGCTTTAATTAAAAGCAATTTTATAATGTTATTATAATGTTATTTTCATGCTAAATAAATAATAAAAGTACACTGCATTAAAAAGGTTTTTGTTGCAAGAAGGTCAAATAATACTGCTAAAAATACTTTATATGCATTAATACTGGACATTATTTTGAACATTTTTACTCTTTTAATAATATGAGATTAAATTTGTAAGTATAAATTTCTTTGATTAAAACTCTTTGATGGGCAAAGAAATTATGGGAAAGGGTTAATTGATACAAATATTCTTCAAACACATTTCGCGAAACCATGGAAACCTCTACGCAAGTGTTGTCTCAACGAATCCAGTGTTAAAATAGGGGTGATAGTCATTTGATTGAGAGAAAATAAGTGATAAGAGAGTGCCGAATGACTGGATGTTTTCCAAATGCGAACCTGTCGGTCAGTTTGACTCCCCTCCCAGCCTTTGGACTCGTCTTCACTGCTAATCTTGGAAAACATAGTTACACTATACATCCAGCCAGCGTTGCCAGATGATCACTACAATTTTATTTTTTAAGACCATTAAATTTTTAAAATATCAATCGATTGGTTCAATTACACTCGTTTTGTTTTTTGAATAAAACGGTTGCCATAATGTAAAATTAGTGTGGTTAAAAAATAAAATTGTAATATTCATCTGGCAGCTACAACCCCAGTTTAAAATTTAATCGGAATTTACGATATAAATGAGTGGAAATATTATAATAATACATTAATTTATAAATTGGACACTTGATAAAGTTGTTAATATGTATATATATATATATATATATTTAAACTGCTGGTAGTTCGGGATTGTTTTACTTTTTGGTGCGTAGAAATGCATTGTTTTTTTTTCATTTTCTCTGTATTGTAGTGCTAACCTTAAACCTTTTTCTTTCTTTTTTCATGGTACATTTTTAGGTTAGCGTTTAGAACTCATGCTGTCTACCATAGGGCTTCGAGGTGCTTTTTTTAAGAGCATATTTTTTATCTATTCCTGGTGAATTAGTGTATATCCGTCTACACCACGCTCTCAATTTTGTCTTTTCCTTTTCTATTTGAAGAATTAGCACTGTAATCGATTCAGTTTAGTTCATAATCAGACATGAGAGATCAGTGCGTGGATGCTTGCTATAGATATTACCCAGTAATCTACTGAAATCGTTATAAATGGAATGATGAGCGAAACAAACACATTGATTCAGTGATACGATACTGGCATTCAAGTATTTATTTATCTGTTACTTATTATAATTACGATTGTTATTATCATTATTATTATGGAAAGTCTTGCTAAAAATACATTTTATTTGGTGTGCCTATAAAAGATAATCTGTAAAAATATTTTCTCAGCTTATTTTTACAGCCATTTGCAAAAGTTCAAGACCAGAAGCCGATTTTCAGTATTTTAACACATTGCATCATTTGCGCAGATTATTGCGTAATCTCATGTGCTGATTGCACCAGACGCATTCTACTGCTATAAATAAAGGTGGCCGGCACGTTTATTGCCAGCTGTTTATTGGATTTTGTCGTAGACAGTGCTGTTGTGTAATTACTTTAATGGGTAAAAAACCTTCGCTTACTGTTACAAAAAGGTCAGAAATATTGACCCAGCATAAAATTGGATTTTCTGATCGTCAAACAAGCTCGAGGGTAAATGTGAGCAAGACAGGTGTGCATCAAGCTATTAGTAAATTTAAAATTTCAGGAAAATTTGTGGACCTTAAGAGTCGTTTGTTTTTCATATTTGGAGTAAGTTGAGGTTTCTTTGCAGGTTTATGGGATGATAAACCAAAATCTTTGGCCAAACGTAGTGATATAGTACTCAAATTGACGTCGGTGCCTTTTGCAGCCAGAGAATGTCTAATCATATTGCAGGAGGTTCTTGGATCTCGTATGACCATCCTTCTTAACACATGATCATCAAGTGCACTCTTTTTTCCAGGGCGACCGCTTCTCTTAAGGCCCACAATTTTCCCTAAAAGTTTAAATTCACTGATAACTTGATGTAGAGTTGTCTTGTTCACATTTATCCTCGAATTTTTTCGACGTTCAGAAAATCAAATTTTATGCATGGTCAACATTTCTGACCCTTTTGTAACAGTAAGGGAAGGATTTTTACCCATAACAATAATTACACAACAGCATTGTCTACGACAAAATCCCATAAACAACTATCCATAAAACTGCCGGGCATCTTTATTTACAGCAGTAGAATGCGACTTATGCAATCAGCACATGAGATGACTCAATAATCTGCGCGAATGATGCAATGTGTTAAAATATTGAAAATCGGATACTAGTCTTTGCAAATGACTGTACTGATTTTTCATCAGTATTAAAAATTTTCTTTCTGAAATAGTGTATAAGGTGAATTTAAAAGTGTCTTTTACTTCAGATAAACATACTTGCCAACATCCTAATTAATATTCCGTAGTAGTGTTAGCTTCGCCTGCTTTTTTACAACAATATCTTTATAGAGTAGTTTTCTTTTTATTCAATCGTAATTTAATTTGTAGAAGATTACTTTACAAATTTACTGGTGTAAAAGAGGGCGGGACTAACAAGACTACGGGATATTAATGAGGACATTGGCAGGTATGGATAAAATGAGATACATAAAGCAAGACTGCATTAAAAAAAAATAAATTTTGTATGAATAGGAAACAATCGTGAATATTTCAAAGAGATTAAAAACGCAAAGCATCAAATAGAATAATTAAAGCTCAGGGCATCATACTAAGCGTGTTGATGTGTAGTACTTGAATGGTTAATAACAGGCAAGGTTGTGCCCATTTAAATACATTAAAGGACGGAAAAAAAACCCCATCAAATTTAACATTCAAAAGTAGCGATGTAACATATAGCGATTTTCTCGCTTATCGATTTCATGGAACTATATTGCTGCTGAATATGGATAGGCACTATTCGACAAAATCACGATCCGTTTCATCTCCTTTTGCTTCCTCTTACCCACATATACGGTAGAAAAAACATTGTTTTTGTTCAAATTTTCGAACAAAATGCAGAAATTTATATTTTCTAGTTCAAAAATGCAGCATAGGCTAGGTAGACCATCTAAATGAAGCCAAAAACTTTCAGAAAGTCTAAACACACTAGAGAGAACTTAGAAACGTTGTCTTGTGTAAAATTTAGTTCATAAATTTGGCAACGATGAAATAATTCCTCTCCCAATATATTTATTCCTTTTCACATTTTACAATTAAAGGACGGGCAGCGTTCATATTACATCATTAAAAAATCTTCAAAGAAAATTTGTTCTTGAATATAGTGGTAGCAGAATAATAAAATTTGCATAAAATTATAGGAACACTGCGACACTTGCAATCATAAATATGAAGGAAAATATATAAAACTGGATCTCTGTTTATTTGTAAAATACCTTTAAGATCTAAAAAACCGATAAAAATACACACAAGTCGTAAGACAGCTACTCATAACATACCTTCCAATTTTCAGCTCAATAATGTAAAGATTTTAAACGCTATGGTGTTTAAATATATTAAACAAACAGAAAGCAGAAATTTATCATTTTCTAGTTCAAAAATCCAACATAGGCTGGACCATCTCCATTGCTGCTGAATATGGATAGGCAATATCCGACAAAATCATGATCCGTTTCATCTCCTTTTGCTTTCTAGTACCCATATAAACGGTAGAAAAAGCATTGTTTTATTCAAATTTTCGAACAGAATGCAAAAATGTATATTTTCTAGTTCAAAAATGCAGCATAGGCTAGACCCTCTCCATGAAGCCAAAAACTTTCAGAAAGTCTAAACACACTAGAGAGAACTTAGAAACGTTGTCTTGTGTAAAATTTAGTCAATAAATTAGGCAACACTGAAATAGTTCTTCTCCCAACATATTTATTCCTTCTCACATTTCACAGTTAAAGGAAGAGCAGCATTCATATTACATCATTAAAATATTCAAAGGAAATTTAGTCTTGAATATAGTGGTAGCAGTATAATAAAATTTGCGTAAAATTATAGGTGCGACACTTCCAATCATAAATATGAAAGAAAAGAAATAAAACTGGATATCTGTTTCTTTGTAAAATACCCATAAGATCTACACCGATAAAAATACACACAATTCGTAAGACAGCTACTTATAACATACCTACCAATTTTCAGCTCAATAATGTAAAGAGTTTAAACGCTATGGTGTTTAAATATATTAAACAAACAGAAAGCAGAAATTTATCATTTTCTAGTTCAAACTAGTTTTCTATTTATACAGGACACCTATCAATTTTCTTGAACTAACCAACTATATCATTCAAAAGGACATCTTATAGAGTGTTTATACAGCAATTTTGAATAAAATCGTTAGAGCCGTTTTTGAGATACTGACTTCCGGTATCGGATGTCCCACTTCTGGTTTTTCAATTTTCACCAGAATTTGGAAAATGCATCTGTACAACAGACTTGTTTAAATTCTAAAGTTTCGCTGTTCAATCTTTATTAGTTTCCGGGATATAATAGCTAGAAAATTCCCCACATACATACAGAGTTGCAAACTTTTATAATTTATTCCGGGGCATTGGTAGCCTCGCCCTTTTTTCATACCAGGAATTATAAAAGAATAATTTTTCTCTTATTTAAACCTTGTCACATATTAAAGAGAAATATTGAACGAAATTTCTGGTACGAAAAGAAGTCGGGGTTAAAAATGCTCCGGAATTAATTATAAAAGTTGGCAACTCTATACATACATACACACAGACACATACATACTGACCAATTGTCAAAAAATTACTTTTTTGGACTCAGGAGATCTTAAAACATGTAAATCAGGTGAAAACTCGATATAATTTTTTTGGACCGAATACATTACCTACGGTAGTCTGGTAATGAAAGTAAAAATGATAACGATAGCAAAAAACATTTAAACAGAACTACGTTTAAAAATATGTACAGATAAATTATAAGTTTTTTGTACATGCTAATAAATTAAAAAAAAAAAAAGGAAAACACACATTTTATTTAGATAAATAATTTTTAAAAAATGAAAAAACTATTTTCTAACCGCTAGAATTTATATAAAATTTGTTTAAATTCTGTGGTTCTTATCATTACGAAATCAATCAAAAGTTTAAATTAAACAGAGAAGTTGAAAAAAGAATCACATTTATTTAAAAAAAAAAAAAAAAAAAAAAAAAAAAGGCGAACCTGGTTAATGAAAAATAGTCTTTTATTCAGCCTTTAACTCAAATGGAAAGATACAAAAATTGCTTTGAATATTGATTCTACTAACACATTCTTGGAGAATACAGTTGCTAAGCAACGTAACGTATTTTTCAAATATTTTAGCGAAGGCAAATAAAATATTTTACTTCAAGAAGTATTTTATTTTATTTAAACCTGAATTCTCGACATATTTTCCGGATTCTGTCGTCATTCTCGTACATTCCTTAAACATCTCCATTTAATTTGAGTTTTCTTGAAAATCAGAAGAAAAAAAATAGAAGGCTTTAAAATTTCCAAAATTATTTTATTGGAAGTGCTTGAGATAATTGAATTTTTTTTTCATATCTTAACATTACAAAAGTAATGTCTTACTTAGTATTATTTTTACTTTTGCTTACCCATATATGTTACACTAGAGGTAAAAAGTATTGCATGATAGGAAATTCTAACATCTTTTTTACTTTCCGAACAAACACTACAGGGGGAAATATTTGTAATAATGTCAAAAATCCGATATTCGAATTTGAGATTTTGGCGTTTTTGCACGTTTTGAGGTCCTTTAAAATCATGTTTACTATTTTTATGATGATGTATGTTTGTATGTGTGTATGTTTTTGTGTTTGTATGTATGTGGTATGAATGAGAATGAACATGATAGCGTCTAAATGCTTTGCTCGAATGAGCTGAAAGTTAGTACGTATGTTAAAGGTCACTATAGCACGAACTCTATTGATTTTCATGAATCTAGCATGCATAGTCTTTTTACAGGGATACAAAGAAAAATTCTTTATCATTATGTGAGTCCAAATTTTTAAACTGTGACAACGTCTAAACGTCGTATTCAATTGAGCTGAAACTTTATACACATGCTATAAGTCACTGTTGCAGAAAGTGCATAAATTTTGGTGAATATAGAACGTATAAGTCTTTTACAGAGACACAATGAAAAATTCTTTATCATTATGCTTTATGGGCTCAAATTCTTCAAAGGCGATAGCGTCTAAATGTCATATCGGATTGAGCTGAAAAATTAATATACATGTTATAGATCATCGTCACCTTAACTATATGAATTTTGGACTATGTAGCATAAATAGTGTTTATAGAGTAACACAAAGAAAAATTCTTTATCATTATGGCTTATGTGTTCAAATTATTTAAAATGCAATAGGGTCTAAACGATTCATCCGATTGAGCTGAAAATTTATGTACATGTAAAATCACCGTCGCACAAACTGTATAGATTTTGGTGAGTCTGCTGTTATAGATTTTTACAGGGACACAACGAAAATTTCTTTAACATTATGGTCTATGAACCCAATTTTTTTAAAGTGCGATAGCGTCTAAAGAACTTATTCAATTGCGCTGAAAATTTGTACACATATTATAGATCTCGTTGCACGAACCATATAGATTTTGGTGAATCTAGCCCGTATAGTGTTTTTTACAGGGACACAACGATTTTTTTTTAACATCATGCCCTATGGTCTCAAATTCGTTAAAGTGCAATAGGGTCTGAACTTTATATCCGATTTAGCTGAAAATTTATATACATGTTATAGATAAACTTCACACGATCAGTATGAATTTTGGAGAATCAAGTATTTCTAGTCTTTTTACAGGGACACAGTGAAAAGTTCTTTATTATTATGCCCAATGGGCTCAACTTCGTTAAAGTGCAATAGGGTCTAAACACTATATTCGATTGAACTGAAAATTTATATACAAGTTATAGATAACCTTCATATTGTATGAATTTCAGAGAATAAAGTACTTATAGTCTTTTTACAGTGACACAAATAAAAATTCTTTATCATTGTGGCTTATGGGCTCAATTTATTTAAAGTGCGATAGCGTCTATCCGATTGAGCTGAAAATTTATATAATTATTGTAAGTCACCGTCACACGAACTATATAGATTTTAGAGAGTCTAGCAGTTATAGATTTTACAGGGACGCAACGAAAAATTCTTTATCATTATGATCTTTGGGCTCAAACTATTTGAAGTGCAATAGCGTTACAATAAACAATATACTATGTAGAGAAAAGTTTTCATATACTCTATTATAATTTTCTATTTTGTTTATTTAATGACTTCTCTTACATTAATTTATTTACACAACCGTTAATTACTTTATATTCGGAATGTCAAGTGGAGTCACTCCTGATTTTTTTACATTATCTTATCCAATATATATATATTGTGGAGAGAGTTTTGGTTTTGGGTCAAACTTTTGAGACTGAGTTTTTTTATATATTTATACGTTTAGAGGTCGCTTGAATTAGAAAATCATGTTTTTAGCATTTGGTCTATGTGTCTGTGTGTCTTTTATCAGCATATGTCATGAACAAATAATATCAGGAAGTCCAAACTCAGTATTCTAAACCATTATCATATAGGGATACTACACTAAATTTTTCGTTGAGATCACCTAAATATTTCAAGTACAGGGACATGCAAGGGAATTCAAACACATTTAGACTATGGTGAAATTTCTAGTAAGTATAGTACAAGATCTATAGGCGGAAGTATACAAAATGGAATGAACATATTTTTTGACATGCATATAAGTATGTTTTGTGTAGTTTGTGATATGGAAATCATTCATCATTTGTTTTCGCGGCTACCCAAATTCATTCGAAACTCAATATTTAGCAGTTGATATGTTTATATATCTGTATCAGCGTAATTTAAACACAAATATCTGCAGGCCTGGTGGTTCGGTCGGTAGGGCGCTGCCTTCTGGATTCCCAGGTCCCGGGTTCGATTCCCGGTGCGGGCATAGATGTTTGTTATGTCCTATGTCTATAAAATATTGTGTGCACTTGCTTCTGTGAATTTCTGTAGAAATATGGATCAATCGAGACAAAAGTCATCGTAACTATAGGTCTCAAAGCTGTTAAATGTCAACACAAATATCGGCAGAAAATACAAATTTGGCATTTTGAAGTTTGTTTTAGGTTACCATTTGAAAAATTTGACCAGTACTGGGAAGTTTGAAGGCAGATTAATAACAGCCTTGTTAAATAAATAAAGGATTTATTTATTTAATAAATAAATAAATAAATAAATAAATAATAAATGCAGCCACTATAATTGAGCGATGTGTTAAGGAGGCGGTAGAACGCCTAACACAGCATTATATATCAAGTGAAACTGTTCCTAAACCTAGTTTAGCTTATTTTTAAGGTAGATTGAACTTTATAATCTTGCCGTATTGATTTTATGACTTAATCAGCAATCTATCTCTATAGTATTGAAATGTAGGGTAAGAGAAAGTCGTGTGTGTGACACACCAGACTATTATTATTATTATTATTATTTTAAAAAGCATAAGAAAATTAATATTTTTTTTAACTTAAACTTTTTCTTTGAATATTATTAGTTTAAAGACAATATTTCAGTAAGTTATTGATTAATAATAATAATAATAATAATAATGTATATCAAATAGCACACAAAAAATTACAGGTTCACTGAAATCAGCTTACATATAGGTATCCCGGAATAAAATGAACGAAACAAACAATTTAGATTTTACCTATGTTTTTCTGAGCAATTTACCTATTTGATTATGAAATTATGCAAGGAAAAGCAAATCATCATTCGCGCATGTGCAGTAAAACACTTCTCTTTTAAATGCTCATATTTTATGAAGTATTTAATGCATTTGTATTCAAATTGCAGTACATTATTTTAAAAGTATTTTTGCAATTTAATTAAAAGTGACAATATTTTTCGTTGAAAACTCTACACAAGATAAATAAAAAACAATTTGATTCTTATTTCAAGCTTTTAAATAAATGCTTATCTCTTCTCTATTTATAACTGTATTGCTACACAAATGCATCGAAAAAATTGTACAGGGTCTACATTAACTTATCCTGTAGTTACAGGTCATTTTGGTATCTTACAAATACAGGGAGTTCGAAAACATTTTTCAATTTGTGCCCATCCCCCACCCCCATCTTTTATTATTGTAGCAAAATAATGTTTACTGAAAACCTTGAAAAAGATTCTGTTATTTACATATCCAGTGTTTGAAAATATTTCATTAAGAGATAATTTTTTCAATTAAGAAAACAAACAAACAAACAAACAAAAAACAATGGGTATGGTTTTGTGTACGTTTTATGAATGCTTGTTGTCAGCATAACTCAAGAACCAATACAGCAGAAAGTTCAAGCTCGGTACTTTAAATCTTTGTCATATGTGTGTGTGTGTGTGGGGGGGGGGGGGGTATTTTAAACGTTTTATTGAAACTGAATTAATAGTTTACATTCAGGGACATACACAAATTTTAAAATACATTACTCATATAGTCAAACTTCCTGTTAAGTAAAATTTAACATATTATGATTGCTCTAAACAAAAGGAAATCGACACACATTTTTTATGTACATAAAAGCACGTTTTATGCAGAATAATATATGAAGATAATTTATCCTTCGTTTATGCAGCCACACGAAAGGATTATGACATATTAATGATGTAAAAAGCCCGAGCTTCATTTCAAATTATGCCATCCATTATTCCCCCCCCTTTTTTTTCTGTATTAACATTTTGATGCATTTATTATTTGCAATGAAAATTAATATAGAGGTACACTCAAAGTTAATAGGAAATATTCTAAAGAGTGTTGTAAGCAACAATTCCCTGAAAACTTTCATATAAATTTTTAAATTTTAAAAACACTTTTAAGTGTTCATGAATATAACTGAAATATCCAAAAACGGAGTTGAGATTGTAGCAGCCCCTATTACAAAGAAATTCTTGTTAGCCCTTTAACGAAATATTTTTTTTTTACTCTGTTCGTAAATTCTTAATATTAAATGAACGTAATTACCTTGTCCTTCAAAGGGTTAAATAAAATTTACAAAAATTATTTTGAAGTGTATTGTTAATGTACAATAAAAATGTTCAAATATATTACCTGATATTTGGCCCCTTAAACTGTAAAAATATGGCTTTAGTGATGAAAGGTTTCTTTCTTTTTCTTTTTCTTTTCTTTTTTTTTGTTTAAATGGAATTTATATTCTTAATACTAAATTATTTTGAAGAATTTAATTTTTTAATGCTTTATTTCTGACTGCATAACAATCGTATTAAGTACATTATATGAATGGTGTATTCTAATGCAATTATAAAGCGTAGTTACCATAATTTCAAATAATTTTTAAATAACTGCGCCTTTTCATCTTAGTTTTTTTCCCAGCAGATTCTGTTGTATATAGTTTAAAACCAATGTCCATTGGAACACAAATGAACTTTCTCTGGTTGCATGTTATTTATCTAGGAAATATGTTTAAAAATTGGCGTCACTTTTCCAGAAGTTTTCTTAACTGAACAAAAAATATATATCATCAAACACTCACGTGTAAATAAATAAATAAATATATATATATTATAAGTCTTATCAGTCTGTAGACATTTTAAAAATTCATAAAAATTGAAGAAATTCGTGGAATTGAACGCGGTTTAAAAAAAAGATGCTTATGAAAGAGGAATTTTTTTTTTTTTTTTTTTTTGGGGGGGGGGGGGGGAGGGGGGGGGGGTAAAAAAAAAGTACGAAAGTATTGAGTAAAGTACTGTTACTGGGTGAAAGTACTGAGTGAAAATACTGTACGTGAGTAAATTACGCATTTTCATGTAAAACTATATTTATTTACTTGCAAACACTTATAACTCCTTTTCTAAGTATCCGCTATCACCACAAATTACGGTTTGTAAACGTGTTACAATACCGCTAACTGCAGCTTCAGTCGACGGTATTTAGCTAAAGTAAAACGTTTTCACCAATAACACTTTATTAATCAAGTCGGTATCGCAATTAAAACTTCATATATGCACAAGTAGAAGGGAATATAAGAAATGAGCCGTTAATCATAAAGCCATGCAATTTACATGACTCTGATTTGCATATTTTTCGTTACGCGTCTGTGAAGCGCCATCTAATGACGAACATTTTAATTATTACTATTTTGTTTAGCAAGAAAAATCTCCCTTCACGGGAATAACTTTTTTCACAAACCACGTTTAATTCTTCCTATACCTTCAATTTTTATGAATATTTTAAATGTCTATAGACTTATGGGATATGGTGTTTATATATATAATTTTGACTAGAAGGGGATAAATAGGCGCAACAATTTGAAATGAATGGGCCTGATTAACAAAATGAATTTAAAAATGTTAATAAATATAAAAAGAACAAATTAGTGTAACAAAAAACATTTGTAAAGAGACACTACGGGCCGTATTCACCAACTTCTTAACACTCGGATTAAACCATGGATCAGCAAATTCGAGAATAAAAGTAGCCGGTGAACAGCGGATTTGGTTGATCCGTAGAACATAGGTTCACTTTCTGCTTGGCGAACTTCCGTAGCGAGAAACTGCCTATCCTTGTAAATATAACTTAACAATTCTATTATGGCGCAGTATGGAGAGATTTGATTGGTTCATTTGTTTTTTATTGATTTGAGTGTATTTTACATTGCACTAGAGCTACATGATGGGTAATTAGGCGATATTTGATTGGTTCATTTGTTTTGAGTGTATTTTACGTTGCACTAGAGCTACATTATGGGAAATTAGGCGATATTTGATTGGTTCATTTGTTTTCAGCGCATTTTACTTTGCACTAGAGCTACATTATGTGAAATTATGCGATATTTAATTGGTTCATTTGTTTTGAGTGTATTTTACGTTGCACTAGAGCTACATTATGGGAAATTTTGGCCTTAACATGCGCTATAGTGATTGCCGCGGAGTCGAGTTACGTGCGTTTTCAGATTCATGCACAGCGAGGTAGGGGTGTCCAGTGATGTTTTTTGGTTTTAACATGCGCGACAGTGATTGCCACGGAGCCGAGTTACGTGCGTTTTCAGATTCATAGCTTTATACAGCCATGTTTCTTTGTTGGTTCATATACCTTAGGGGTATGTCCCAATTCATCCTCCGTCGTTACAGTGGCCGGATCCGTGAACTTTTAAAACAGAGAAGCTTTAAATTGCTACAATTAACTAATTATGCATGTATTTATTTATTTATTTTTTCATTTTTAATTAATAAGCACTAAAAATAAAATTTGAATATTAAATAGTTTACTTTCTATAATTTTTTAAAAAATTATAATAATGCGAATAAAGTAAACGTTGTCTGTAGAAAATGGAGATATTTGGTTGCCATACGCATTGTCCACAACGTAGCACTAGTTCGACGTAAAACTCACTCACTCAATCACTTGTTGGTCAAGTTTATGAAAACTAGGGAATTTTCCCCTCCGCTGAAATGTAAGTGTTAATGAAAAATTCGAAACGATAATATGTGTCTGGAGAAATGAAAGCGTATCATTTGATAACTTGGAAATATGTTTTTTATTTTATTTGTATATTCTCATAATTTTTATACCGATGTGTTTCGATTCATTTGAATGCGGTTTTAGAATCCTCGAATGTTACGAATTAACTGAGCGCGAAGTGAAATATTTGATATGTGATTTACGTATTATGGAGTCAACAGAAATTTCAAAATGGAAAAAATAAATAAATAAAATTCATGTTGCATATATTGTAAGTTTTCATGCTTTTTTAATTACTTTTAAAGTTATATTTTTACTCTGAATTTTCATTTATTTAATTACATTTATTGTGTTGTTGAAATTAATTTGCTCTTAAAACTTCGATGACAAAACGTGCATTTTGTTAAGTACAGTCGGTAACAAAAGTGTCCGAACACTAGCAAAAATTCCCATGGAAAAAAAGTACACTTCATACGGTTTTGTTAAATAAATCCTTGTCAAATCCTGTTCTTAGTCAGTGTAAGAACATGATTCGATAAGGATTTATTTAACAAAACCGTATGAAGTGTACTTTTTTCACATAGGAATTTTTGCTAGTGTTCGGACACTTTTGTTACCGACTGTATTTGCTTATTTATTAAAATATTGTAGTTAAAAAGTTAATTAACCATCGCAATTTTATGAAATTTCTTCGATAATTTTATTTAATTACGTTAAAAAGTCGTCTGCATTAATATTTCTTTTATTTCGAACGTAAACAAACGTTTTGTAAGTTTGCCATAAGATAAATTCATTTCCTTGGTTCGTTGACGCACGGATAATATCGCCAAAATGTAAACAAACACCAGTGAACCTCTGTTCTACAGATCTGCCGCGGATTTTTGTTGGAGAATACCGATTTTTGTATGATCGAGCGATTATCACTGATCCGAGGTTTAATCCGAGTGTTAAGAAGTTGGTGAATAAGGCCCTACATGTGCAAACACCTATCTGCTTCCTCTTCAGTAGTTGAGAGCGGTACCCTAACAGCACACTTATCCATAGAACATCCTGAGGATGTCCCTTAGACGTACTTTCATACCTAGGATATCCTGAGGATGTCTTGTGGATGAGATGTGCTGTTAGGATAGAAAAGCCCATTTGTAATAAAACAAGGAAATGAGAAAGGCCTAACAGGTTTCGGAAATATGACAAAGCCAGCACACTCCCAAAAATGGAAAACAAATTTAAACTTTAACAACATTTGAAAATGGAATTAAATTAATAAACAAATAAATAAGAAAACAACATGTATACGTGATAGAACTAACTTCATAAAGGACATCTTAACTCTTCATATTCCCACGTATTTTAATGTAATTACTACTTTAAAGCATAATAACATTAAATTTGGTCTGGGTAATGTTATACAAATATATTTTAATTATTATTTAAAGAAAAAATACATGGATATATATTTACATAAGTGTGTGTGTAAAAAAAACTGGCTTTAGTTGGTTAAAAGTAATGATATTTTATAGATTAGAACAGATTCTCAAAAGTATCAAAATAACAGTGTCGAAAGCATTTCATATAACAATTGGGGAAACGGCCTTGTTGACTAATTCAACCTCGCTGAATCCAAAAATTACACGTCGAGATTTTGTGCAGAAGCCCGGAATTCAAGATGACGGCCATGATGGCGTTCGGACCATGCTTAAGGATATCTCCCGTGTCTGTTTTGATAAAATCATGATATAAATTTCCTCTTTTGGGATTCTGATTGTAAGGAACACAATAGTATACTTAAAGGTTTCTAAGACTTTAATTTAACTTTTAGCCAAAAATATTGCTATCTAAAATCATTTATAAGGTCCGTAATTTTAATGAATTTATGGAAATATTTTAAGGTAAGCTTATCATTAAAAAGCAAGGTAATGCAATAAATGAAACGCTGTTCATACATTTTAAACATCCATTAAATTAAATTTTCAGAAGTTTAAACACATATGTTAATAGCTGCAAACATTTCAATACATTCCGGAGTATTTTTAGCTTCGCCTTTATGTCGCAGCATTTTAATTATAGAAAAATCTTTCTGCATTGATAAAACAAGAAAATTAATTTTCAAAATTAAGTAGTGTGAAATATAAAGGTGGAACTAAAAATACTCCGGAATAAATTAAAATTTTGCCAGCTACGTACTATACATTTGGACTGCTAATCAGTCAACTCATTAGTCAGAACGTGAGAGTTGAGACATCGGCCTTTGAGGTAAAATAATTTGGTATGCAACAAGTCGGATATTTTGAACTACACATTCTTTTTAATCATTGAGTTTGAAAACTACAACTTATTATGTCTACCCACGCATTAGAAATTTGAACAAGTGTCATTGATGGCTGCAACCGTAGTGCCACGTCCATTCGGCTGCCAAGTTCTTCTTAAACATATTGCTTGATATTAAAACAGCTCTTGATATTAAGGACCCTCTTCACTCATCGCCGCCGGAAGCCGAAGCTAATGTTATTCTATGGGAAATTTTTCTTTACAAATAACTTATTAACTAATACATATTTTTAAATTCTGTTTTCATATTTTAAAAATTCCCAGCTGTTAAATTGACGGACCTTTTTTATAAAATTATTTTTTTAATTTTTTATATTTTATTTTGAAGCTGCAAAATACGAATTTCCAATAAGTGAAATTTTTTCATTATGCAATTTCAAAATAAAATATTTAAAATTAAAAAAATGCATTTTTAAAAAAGGTCCGTCAATTTAACAGCTGGGAATTTTCTGAATGCGAAAACAGAATTTAAAAATATGTATTAGTTAATAAATTATTTGTAAAGAAAATTTCCTCATAGAATAACATTGGCTCGGGTTTCCGGCGACGGTAAATGAAGGGGGCTGTTAATTCTGAAATTTAGGATTGTTGTGAAGAAGACCGCGAAAGTGACTATTTAAAGGTTTCATAGAGAGCAAACAAAAACATTGAATTATCTGTTTGCCAAGGCATTGTCTAATCTGTGAGCAAAGGGAAAAAGTTAATCCCAAAACATGTTGGACTAACATTAGCTCTACATCAGAAAATTCGTTCTGTTTACTCTAAGCTCGTTAGCTTTTTCCATTCGGCAAATCATTTTATGAGCTACAGACAGGTACTCTAAATAGACACTGGCCTTGCAAAAGCTACGCTTCAAAATTTAGGTACTGTTGCTGGGATTGATGTTCCACCCAACTTTAAGGCATAGAGATATAATGAGCAGGTAGAAATAACATTCTGTATAACATCAGATAACATAGATGTTATACGGATCTGTATAACATCCAATGGACATGTTTGACGGCAAGACTTTTCGTGATGCACAGATGGTGGGTTTTCAGCCAGGTCTTTTATGCAGTGAAGAAGTTTTGCGCACAATCAAATTGGATCACCAATTAGCGCAAGAGGTTCCCTCAGCGGTCAACGAGGTGTTATTCTTAACCCTTTGCGGCGAAAGACAATTCGGATTATTTAAATTATACTGCCACAGGAATTCATGAACTAAATTAAACTAAAAGAAATTTTAAGTTTTAAGGTTAAAAAAACCGGCCTTTTCTGATATGTTATAAACGTAAATTTTTGCTAAAAAGATTCCGGGATGAATTTTTGCAGCTGGATCTTAAATTTTGCCTCCTCGCAGCGAGGACAGCGCGCGTTATTGGGTTAAATATTCAAGACAATCCAGAACCATTCTTTTAGTCCCAAGTGAATTTAGATTGGTTTCTTTGTTGTAAACTGAAAAAAAATTCTGTCTCCTTCCATGCTTCAATCCCGCCTAATGGATATGTCGTTTGCTATTTCTAAGGATCATGATGAACAAAAAAGGTTAAGATGGACAGAATACAACGAAAAAAGTTTTCAACAGTAATTTCGAATTGTCAACTCTCGGACACACGCTACTTGTTCTTAATCCCGATCATGTCTTAGCTACATTAAAACACAGTTCTCCGCCGATTAATTGCATTTGAAGACTTTCTGAATAATGTGCACTGTAATTTTGACTACTGATCAATTTAACAATTCAACCAATTTTACGTGACTTCATTTAAATTACGGATCTCAAAAATGACATTTAATAGTGATATTTTTGGGCTAAAATTTAAATTATGACTTTAAAGCAAACAAGTTTCTTTTTTTTCAAGCATTCTATTGTGTTTCATACTATTAAAAATCTTTATAAAGACATTTAAATTCCGATTCTAATCCAAAAGACGCGGGTTATATGCTTAAACGTGGTCCGTATGCTATCTTGGATTTCAGGTCTAAATTTCAACATGAAAACGGGCATTTTAGAATTCAGTGCGGTTTAATTAGTGTAAAAAAAGCCGTTTCTCCAATCATTATATGAAATACCTCTGATAATGCCCATTGACGTATGTCTGTTTCGTCTATTAGCAAAATATTATATTATTTTACTGTGAAAGAACAAACGTATGAACTGAGCCTAAAAATGTTTACATTTAAAATTTTTGCAGCTGGTAATTTAAACACTTAAAAATCAGTTTTTGAATCAATTATCTACGCTCTCATTTTTTTTTTTTTTTTTTTTAGTATGTACATGTCTTTCTATTTGAACTCATTAATATTTAACATTTATATAATATAATTTTCCTAAGAATGCTTTTTGTACAATTGTTTGTTTTCTTAAACTTTTTACTTTATTCATTTTCTTTTGAATAATTAATCAATTCACGAAGCTTTAATAAAGAATTCATTTCATCAGCTTATTTTTATTCAAAGAGCGATAAAAGATATATCTAATTAGTTCGTTTATATTCAAAAAAGTGCGAAAAAAGAATCTTCAAATTATGTAATATGCATATTAAAAAGTTATGAGACGCAAAAGATTTGTTTCAAAGATAAATTAAAAATTTATTATTATTATTATTATTGCAAAATTTTCTTTACAAATTCTTTCACTTAAGGCGATCAATTAAAAAACAAAATAAAAATATTAGCTGTTTGAGCAGTTTAATAAAACGTGAAGAGTGATAATTTTTTATAAAATAATATGTTAATTTGTTTATAAAATATGAATTGTTAAAAATGAACCAATTGAATAGAATTAATTCAGTGAGGGAGATTGTTGATAATAGGTCGATAATGAAAAAATATTTGTACAAAATGATTTCAAATATTATCAGTACAACGGTTTTTTATTTTTTCCTTTTTTTATTACTTTTTCCTTCCATTATTCGACTACCGTAGGTAATGGAAGTATTGCATTTGGTCCAAAAATTCGAAGTCGAGTTTTCACCTGACTTACATATTTTAAGGTCTCCTGAGTCCAAAAATGTAGTTTTGGGAATTGGCCAGTGTGTATGTGTGTGAGGAATATTCTGACTATCATATTTCCGAAACTAATAAAGATAGAGTTACGAAACTTCAGAATTAGGACGTAACTGGTGTACTGATGAATTTTCCATGATGGGTGAAAATTGGAAAACCGGAAGTGGGACCGTAAGTGCGTATCTCAAAAACGGTCATAACGATTTTCTTCAAATTTGCTATATAAACACTCAATTGGATGTCCTTTTGAATGATGTAGTTGGTTAGTTCAGGAAAATTGATATGCGCCCTGTATAAATAGCTCAATTTCAGGTCTCGTAAATGCGTCTTTTTTTTTTTTTTTTTTTTTTTTTTTTTTTTTTTTTAAACGGCTGTATGGATTTTTTTCAAACTCGCCATATTAACTCCTTTTAAATATCCTTTCGTATGTTATTATTGTTTCCCGGTCAATAATTGAGTATGTCAAGCTTTCGTAAAAGTTGGTATCTCAAAAACGGCTCTAACGATTTTCTTGAAAATTGTTACATAAATCCATTTTAATAATCTTTTTCAATTTATTAATGATTCACTAAAAATAACTCTCATTCTGTACATTTATGCAAAATTTTTTATCAATTTAATAAATAATAATAAATGTTACTATTATAAATAAATAGTAATACTAATTTTTAATTTATTAATGATACATTAAAATTAATTTTCATTGTGTACATTTATACGAACTTTTTTTGCTATATTGCCGTGTTAAAAATTTAAAAATAATGAAATGGCAATGCCATTTTTTAGGCGATTTTCAGCTAAGGTTGATAGGCATTAATTTATGTCAATTTTTATGGAGCTCTGTGTAGTACTTCTGAAATATAATTCCAAGAAAATTTTTGTCACACATAGAAAGACAGACATATAATTTCTAAAAATGGTCAAATCTTGTTCTATACATCAAAAAGCGTGTAAATCCATCAAAAACTCGAAATTGAAAAATTTTACGAAACCAATAGTTTCTTCTGTTGGATAGAGAGAAAAGTAAAATATACTTTATGAGTAATTCTGTTAGCAAATTTCCCCATAGGATAACATGAGCTGTAACTTCAATCTGCTGTTACTAATGAGTCAGTCAGTCACATAAAACGTAACATAAAATGCTATTTTCATATTTATGGTAAATGATCTGCATATATATTTTACAAAATAAATAAATAAAAATAAGTAAATAAAAAAATTATATATATAAACAATAATAAATAAATAAAAAATGAAATAAATAAATAAATAAATAATAATAAATAAATAAATAATAAATTCAGGTAAAATAGATATTCAATTTTTTTTTAAATTTATTATCCTTAATAGACAGTTCTTATGTGTTCATATTTAATTTAACCGTATCGTTATATACAGTAAGAGGTAAAATATGTTCAAAAATCAGCGAACAAAATAACTCAAAACGTGCAAATATACAAGAAACCAATCGATGAATGTTTCGCTTAATATATATATATATATATATTAATCATGTGGTTTTGAGAAATTAATTTCAATTCCTGAGCAGCTTTCCTGAACATGGTAAAATATCATATGATATAGTATATTATAGTAAAGCACTTCCTCTAACAAAGAAAAAAGAATGGCATGGTTTAAATATTGGCAGCCCTGTATATCTTCTGAAAGTTATGCACACATCACATGGTGCAGCTAACATAATCCTATAGTAATAATACGCAGCACAACCTGAAATACACTTCCACCAATTTTCAACTATTGTCGCACTATAATCTGGTTCTTTTGTGTAGCCCTGTACACGAACAGTGAATAATATCCCTACCATATTCTGCAAGAGACATGCTTTTACGCATATAAAAAATATATATTAATTTCATTTGGTTTAGTGCAGTCTATAGACGTTAAACTCTACTTACCTGCAATTTTCCCTATAGACGTAATGTATATGAATTCTCTTGGGTGTCTCTGTACACGAACCATTTGCTTGATCGCTCAACGAAAAGCTTAGTGTAGCATCCCTATATGATACACATTTAGTATACCAAGTTTGGACTTTCTGCTATTATTTGTTCTTGAGATATGCTGATAACAGATAGACACACAGACAGATGCACACACACACACAGACCAACCGCTAAAATCATAATATCTGGATTCAGGAGACCTCAAAACGTGTAAATATCTGTATAACAAAAACTCAATTTCGAAAAATTTGACACAAAAACAGTATTTTCTCTTCCTTATGGGTAAGAGAAAGTAATAATAGTAGTTACTAGTGGATCTTCAGATCAGGAGCCTCAACGTCCTATTTGCATGAGACATTATTCAATAGGTCATTTTTATTTATTCCTTATTATATAATAGTATATATTGATTCGATCGACTTATTACCATAATCAGATACATTCCTGAGGGGGGCTTCCGCCCCCCTCAACCCCCTGCTATATCTCTCTTTCTATACCTATTTGTATATCATATAAAGTGTTACGGAATTGTAAATAATTGCATTTATTTTTGTATAAATTCTTTCAAAGAGGCTTAGAAAGTCAATAAAATGCTAATTATGTGCATTTCTAGTCGTTTTAGCGTTAAAATAGACTAATTTTTCTTTAAAAACGCCTTAAAAGGCTCCAATAAGTAAATAAATGTATTTGCCGACAAATTTGGCGACTGTTTCCCTCCTTGGCGATTTTTTTGGCGAGGTTGGCGAGAAAATCCTTAATAGGGATATACCAAATATGGAAGCTCTAATCTCATTGGCTGATGAGATACGAGAATTTTCCAGAACAGTCTGTGTTCGATAGAATAGTATAAAAGGAGCATTTTTTTAGCCAAGGCGGCCAATCTCAGATCTGTGTCAGTTTCGTGAAATGCTTACTTTGCTTTGGGCTTCTTTGAATGAGATTTGCTTTATGTGTTATTTATAAACAGTTTGTAATGTTGTTTTGCTGTTAACGGCTGTTGTTTAAGCTCTGTTTACTGGTTGAATTGAAGCTGGTACTTGGTTTATAGACCTGTATTTTTCTGGAACTTTCTGTGAATAAATCACTGAATTTTTGCAAGTTTCGCCTTTCATTCTCGGACAAATTACGAACCCCCAAGTACGAAACAATATGTATTCTTAATAAACGACGGTCTTGTATTATTTCAATGAAATTCATAAATACCAAATTTCATAACTATCAAATTTCATACAAAAAAATTTACATAGCATATCGGAAATACTTTGCGTAACCTTTAAACTAATTATCAATTATCTGCCCACAATTTTCAACAGGAAAACATGCTTTTAAAATTCTAATAAAATTTCATTATATTTGATGGGGATGTAACTATGTTAAAATACACTTTTAAGAAATACCGACTATAGACCGTAATACTACGAAATTCCTTTATGTATTCCGGAAAAGTAGCCTCAGTCATTATAAACGCCAATAATAAGAATAAACCTAATTAATTATAACACATTAATTTTTCAAACTAATTTGACATCATTTGGATGATTACAGTACATACTCGGAATTATTTTGTGTGGTCCCATAAATTATTTAGTCTATTCATAACCATTTTTAGGAGTAAACATGATTTTAAGCATCTTTATAATGTATGTTAACTTTATTAAGTTCAATTCAGCATAAACGCATTAAAGTGCGCGCTTAAATTAAAAATTTTCCATAGTCTCTAATGTTACGAAATTCTTTCGTGTGTCTTTGTAAACGAACCACAAACATTGTATACACCAGTAAAAACTATTCAGCTTATTTTGCGTTTAAAATTAATAATTGTTCCAAATGTAACATCGTTTTGATGACTACGTGACATTGTCAGAACACTTTTGTAAGATAATGTACACTAATTAGAAAGCTTAAGAGCACATAGAAAAACTTTGGCGTGTCCCTGTGCACGAACGACAAATGGAATACACACCTAACACTATACAGCTAATTCCGTTGGGCTCCCGAATATGTGTACCAAATTGCAAGTCAATAGCGTTATTTTGGGGGCCTCTATCGCGGTACATACAATATCTTCCCATAGGCCGTAATGATGAAAAAAATATTGGCGTGTCCTTGTACACGAACTACAAATGGAATGCACACCCAAAACTATACAGCTAATTTCGTGGGGATCACAAACATCTGTGCAAAATTTCAAGTCAATAGCGTGATTTTTGCGGCCGCTATCGCACGACAGACAGACAGACGGACAGACGAAACCCAAAATCCTTTTGAGTTTCAACAGAGGGCCTCCATTCACGTTTCGGCAAACATTGGAAGTCAATAGCTTGATTTTTGCTGTGGCTATCGCGGTACATACAGATTCTTCCCATAGGCCGTAATGATAGAAAATCTTTGGCGTGTCCCTGTACACGAACTACAAATGGAATACACACCTAAAACTATACAGCTGATTCCGTTGGGCTCATGAACATGTGTACCAAATTGCAAGTCAATAGTGTAATTTTTGTGGCCGCTATCGCGGTGCATACAAATTCCTCCCATAGGCCGTAATGATAAGAAAAACTTTGGCGTGTCCCTGTACACGAATTACAAATGGAATACACACCCAAAACTATACAGCTGATTTCGTGGGGCACATAAACATGTATACCAAATTGCAAGTCAATAGCGTGATTTTTGAGGCCGCTATCTCGATACATACAAATTTCTCCCGCAGGCCGTAATGATAAAAAAACTTTGGCGTGTCCCTGTATACGAACTACAAGTGGAATACATACCAAAAACTATACAGCTGATTTCGTGGGGCTCATGAACATGTGTACCACATTTCAAGTCAATACCGCTATTTTTGCGGCCGCTATCGCGCGACAGACAGACAGACAGACAGAAAGACACACAGACACAGCCCAAAACCGTTTTGAGTCTCAACAGAGGGCCTCCACTGACGTTTCGGCAACTAGTGGATCTGTAGATCAGGAGCCTCAACGTCCTATTTACATTAGACATTATTCAATAGGTAATTTTTATATATTCCTTATTATATAATCGAATATATTGATTCGATCGATTTGTTACCATAATCAGATACATTCCTGAAGGGGTCTGCTGCCCCCCTCAACCCCCCGCTGTATCTCTATTTGTATATCTTATAAAGTGTTACTGAATTGTAAATAATTGCATTTATTTTTGTATAAATTCTTTCAAAGAGGTTTAGTAAAGTTAATAAAATGCTAACTTTGTGCATTTCTAGTCGTTTTAGCGTTAAAATGGCCTAATTTTCCCTTAAAAACAGTTAAAAAAGCTCCAATAAGGGAAGAAATGGATTTGGCGCCAAATTTGGCGATTGTTTCCCTCCTTGGCGATTTTTTTGGCGACCTTGGCGAGAAAATCCTTATTAGGGATATACCAAATATGGAAGCTCTAATCTCATTATGAGATACGAGAATTTTCCAGAACAGTCTGTGTTCGATAGAAAAGTATAAAAGGAGCATTTTTTCGCCAAGGCGATCAGTCTCAGATCTGTGTCAGTTTCGTCAAATGCTTGCTTTGTTTTGTGCCACTTTAGATGAGACTTTCTTTATGTGTTATTGCTAAACAGTTTGTGCTGTTGTTTTGCTGTTAACGGCTGTTGTTTAAGCTGTGTTTACTGGTTGAATTGAAGCTGATACTTGGTTTATAGACCTGTATTTTTCTGGAACTTTCTGTGAATACATCACTGAATTTTTCCAAGTTTCGTCTTTCATTCTCGGACAACTTACGATCCCCCAAGTACGCAACATTATGTATTCTTAATAAACGACGGTCTTGTATTATTTCCCTGAAATTCATAAATACCAAATATCATAACTACCAAATTTCATACAAAAGAAATTACATAGCATATCGGAAATATTTTGCGTAACCTTTAAACTAATTTCCAGTTCTATGCCCACAATTATCAACAGGAAAGCATGCTTTTAAAATTCTAATAAAATTTCATTATATTTCATGGGGCGTAACCACGTTAAAATAAACTTTTAAGAAATATCGACTATAGACCGTAATAGTACGAAATTATTTTATGTATCCCAGAAAAGTAGCCGCAGTCATTATAAACGCCAATAATAAGAATAAACCTAATTAATTATAACTCATTAATTTTTCAAACTAATCTGACATATCAAATTTAATGAATTCATTTATCCGCGTTTGTAATGATCGATAGATGGCGCTTTCTGAACTGCAGTTGTTAGTAAATATAATAGGCACGTGCATTTATTATTGTTCTTTCTCCACCATCACATCATGGAAAATCGATTGCATAATATGATGATATGCAGTGGTATGATAATTTCACCTTAGCCCACCAGAGGGCGAGCATTTCATTACAATCGCGGATTGACATATCATTTCATTTACTTAAAATGGATATTCACGGTTGATGATTTCATGAATAAATATTCCTAAATTGAAATTTCGTGGTCTATGGAGTTGTGCTGCGATTATTATTGTCTCACCTGATATATCTGCGTATGCAGACTCGGTGACTTGGCCAACGAATATAATGTGAGAAATGCCTAGCTGGTTGTCAGCCAGTGTAGCTCAGTGGTAGAGCATCCGTGCGTTAAGCGTAGGTGCCCGGATTCGATTCCCGGCTCTGGTATTTTTCACATAGTTGGTAAATAAAAAATATCAACCTTTACACTCCAATTTACTTAAAATGGCTATTCAGCTTATTTTGTGTTTAAAATTAATAATTGTTCCAAATTTAACATCGTTTGCATGACTACGTGACATTGTCAGAACACTTTTGTAATGTCCTGTACATTAATTAAAAAGCTTAAGAGCACATATTTTCTTCAAACAACATGAGTTTAAGCATCTTACTCCCGTACGCTAGTTTCATTTTCTTCATTGCGAAGTAATGATATTAAAATGCGTTTCAAAGAAATTCACCCCATACGCCGTAATGTTAAGAATTTTGGCGTGTCCCTATACACAGTTTACAAACAATATAGCAATAAAAATTATACAGCTACTTATATGCAAAACTGGAACGTGTGCGCCAATTTGCAAGTCAATCGAAGGACTTTTACGTCCGGTATTGCGGTACATACAAATTCTTCCCATAGCCCATAATGATAGAAAAACTTTGGCGTGTCCCTGTACACGAACTACAAATGGAATACACACCCAAAACTATACAGCTAATTTCGTGGGGATCATGGACATGTGTACCAAATTTCATGTCAATAGCGTGATATTTGCGGCCGCTATCGCACGGCAGACAGACAGACAGGCGGACAGACGGAACACAAAATCCTTTTGAGTCTCAACAGAGGGCCTCCACTGACGTTTCGGCAAACATTGGAAGTCAATAGCTTGATTTTTCCGGTGGCTATCGCGGTACATACAGATTCTTCCCATAGGCTGTAATGATAGAAAAACTTTGGCGTGTCCCTGCACACGAACTATAAATGGAATACACACCTAAAACTATACAGCTAATTCCGTTGGGCTCATGAACATGTGTACCAAATTTCAATTCAATAGCTCTATTTTTGCGGCTGCTACCGCGATACATACAAATTCCTCCCATAGACCGTAATGATAAGAAAAACTTTGGCGTGTCCCTGTATACGAACTACAAATGTAATACATACCAAAAACTATACAGCTGATTTCGTGGGGCTCATGAACATGTGTACCAAATTTCAAGTCAATAGCGCTATTTTTGCGGCCGCTATCGCGCGACAGACAGACAGACACACAGACACAGCCCAAAACCGTTTTGAGTCTCAACAGAGGGCCTCCACTGACGTTTCGGCAATTACTTTCTCTTACCCATAAGGTAGAGAAAGTATTATTTTTGGGTCAAATTTTCGAAAGTGAGATTTTGTTATATTTACATGTTCTGAGGTCCCCTGAATACGAAAATAATGCTTTTAGCAAATGGTCTGTGTGTGTGTCTGTGTGTCTGTCTGTGTGTGTGTGTCTGTTATCAGCATATCTCAAAACAAATTATGGCAGAAAGTTGAAACTCAGAGTTCTAAATGTGTATCATATAGAGATGCTGCAGTAAGCTTTTCGTTGAGATGAAGTAAATGGTTTGTGTACAGGGACACTCAAAAGTATTCAAATATATTACGTCTATGGGGAAAATTGCAGGTAAGTAGAGTTTAACAGCTATAGACTGCACCAAACCAAATGAAACGAATATATATTTTTTTGTAATAGAGAGAGTCAGCTGGGAAAATTTTTTTGTGTATGTAGGATCCTCGCCTCCCCCCCCCCCTGGGGGGGAAGTCCCCTCTCAAAGGGAGTAAATTTTCATGATGGGTATTATTCAAAAGAGCTCGCGAATACCTTTAAAACGAATGGTTAAACTATAAATCTATGATAATTTAAAACAAAGTTATAGATTTTTTTTTTTTTTAACGAAAAAAACTTTTTAAAAATATCGTATTTTTTTTTTTTTTTTTTATATAATGAGAGTAAAATGGACTTTTTTTTGGATATTTAGTGTTACACTACTTCTGCAATATGGAAATCGTCTGCATTATCATAAAAGATAATTTTTTTAAATAATAATTTTAATAAAATATTAAAAAAAAAAAGAATTATTTTTTAATAAACGAATTAAATTCGATATAAATGTAGGTGCATTAATGAAACGGGGGGTTGAGAGGGGCGGTAGCCCCCCTCACACAGAACTAATTATCGCATAAAACTCTTCTGAAGCCTAATTTTAATTGTTTAGCATAGGTTTACATGAAAGTTCTGGTTATCTTACCTCGTAATCTTGAACTTGTATTTATAGTATTAAATTTCAGGGTAAGAGAAAGTCGTGTGAGTGACACACCAGATTTTTTTTTTTTTTAATTCATTCAAAGTGGCTTAGTCAGGATCTAAAATGTTAATTTTCTAAATTTCTAGCATGTTTTTACTTTAAAATAGTTTATTTTTCTGCAAAAACCCGTCAAAAAGTTTAATTTGGTAGGTAATGGCTTCGGCGCCAAATACGGCGACTTTTCGCTCCTTGCCGACTTTTTTGGCGACATTGGTGAGAAAATTCTTATTATCGATATCCGGAATATCTAAACTCTAACTCCATTTCCTTTGAAGTTATTGGAACATTCTCAATTTTCTACACGGGTATATAAGGAATCGGTTCCCAGTCAAGTCCGTCAGTTCTTCGACAATCAGCTTACGGTAAAGTGCTCCTGACTAGTTTTTCCTACTGTTGTTTGCAGCCCATTGCGGTGTGTTAATGCTATAATACAGTTTGTACTTTGAATTTGATGTTGTCAATTGTTAATTAAGTTGTGTTTCCTGGTGAAACTGAAGTTGATACTTGGTTTGTAGAACTGTAATCTTCTTGATTAATCTGTAAATAAACTTTTTGGAAGATTTGTCTTTCATCCTCAGACAACTCACAAAAACCGAATACGCAACAATACGTATATTTTACAAATACTTTTTTGTTAAAAGTTATTCGTTAAAGTTCTTAACTCTTTCGTATTGGGAAACGTTTTGTCGTGTTGCATGGTAGTAATTTATAGTAGTAATTGTAGTAATTTATGGTAGTAATTGTAGTAATTGTAGTAATTTATACCACTATTTACAAGAAATGTTTTTTCTTTATTAAATTGAAGGTAATTATGTTAAAATGATGCTATTAAAAAAGTATCGAGACTACGCTAGAATATTACCTTGATCTAAAATCACTAAAGTATGACGATTAATATGAAAGTTATAAGAAAAATAGTTGAATACAAGAGTATTAAAAAAAAAAAAATGTAGTAAGTGTTTGTATAAAATAGAATAGGGCCAGTGTTACCAGATTTTGTGACATTTTTATTCAATATCCATCCCTAAATTTTAAATGTAACGGTCGTCTAATCAATCCCAAAACCATTCGTCTATTATGTACATCAAATATCGCTTCTCAAGATTATTGGTAACTATTGAATAAAAAAGTATAACAAAATCTGGATGCACTTGAACCGGGCATGCATGCAATATCATAGCTGCCAACTTGTAGTTTTTTTCTTGCTACTGGAAATTTTTAATAAAAATTCTTAATAATTGTTTTAGCAGCGATTAAACATGATGAATTTTTTTACAAATAAATACTGGTATTGAAAAACCGTACAAGTTGGCGTCTATGTAATATATATATATATATATATATTGACCTTAACATGAATAAACATTTTCGAAAATTTCACACATAAACAATCTCTTTTTTACTTCATGTGGGTAAGAGAAAGTAAAAATGTATTACAATTTGCTATTTATAGAAGTATAACGAGTGCTTAGTATGTAAAATGCAAAAACATACAAAAATAATTTTTTCGCATAAATTTTATTACTCTGTTTCTACAAAATAATTTTTTGACATCCACTATAAATTTTTAATACTAAGGAAATTTCCTTCTTTCAAATGATCTCTTTCTACCAAAGGAAAGCGAAAAGTCCAATTCAATAAAAAGGTTAAAGGAATTACTTTTTTGGCCTTCAAGAAATCTTTTGAAAGACTTCTTTTGATAAATCGAAAAGCTCTTAAAGGTCATTTGGTATAAAATGACAGCATATTTTGAAGACGTTTTAGAACTTATACCTATTATATGTCACTTTTCATTATGATAGATTTCATTGAAAAAATTAATCACTTATTTCAAAACTTCGAACGAGAAATTGTCAAAGAAGCTTGTATTTTATTATATGCTTTTTAGAGCATCAAAAGTCGACTACCAGCAATTTTTTATAGTGATAATTTATATGTTTCTGTATTTGTTTTTGCTGATTGAATAAACTAAAATTTCAACAACTTTTGATGAGAAGGAAACAGAAAAATATTTTTTACTTTCTCTTACCCATACATATGGTAGATAAAGTATTGTTTTTGGGTCAAGTTTTTGAAATTGGGTTTTCCTTATGTTTACACGATGATGATAATATTAGTTGATGATAATATTAGCTATCAAACTATATATATATATATATATATATATATATATATATATATATATATATATACAGTCGGTAACAAAAGTCTCCGAACACTAGCAAAAATTCCTATATAAAAAAAGTAGAGTTAATACTGTTTTGTTAAATAAATCCATGTCGAATCCTGTTCTTAGTCAGTCTAAGAGCATGATTCAACAAGGATTTAGTTAACAAAACTGTATTAAGTGTACTTTTTTTACATAGGAATTTTTGCTAGTGTTCGGAGACTTTTGTTGCCGACTGTACATATATGATTTTTTTGTAAAGAAAAATAGGAAGCAAAGATTTTAGTGTAGATTAAAAAAAGATCAAAATTCTGAGCATCGATAAGGAAGCAAAAGATAAATAAGAAATGAGGTATATACATCTAAAATTGGGAAAACTTTCTGTATACACATGTATTATTCATAAAAATTTCATAAAAAGAGGCAATGAGTATGCTTGAATATTTCTCAAAACTGATTATTTTTCATAGTAAATAAAAGAATATCTATGGAGTTTTTATTTTAATATCTATACAAAATATACGACTGCTCAACAAATACTACAAGACTAAAAAATTCTGAAAAGGATAGGGGAATAATTAACACACACACAAATATATATATATTATAAACTGAGATTAAAAAAAAAAAAAAAAAAAAAAAAAAACCTCTTTGATCTAGAACGAATAAATAATCATTTTGTGAATACCTAAACTAGAAATTTAGATTTCCCAGTTATGCGTATAATGTAAACAAATTAACTGAATAGATGAACTACTCGAGAGTTTTTTAAACTATACATTTCTAGATGGGGAAATGATACGTTATAGTATGGATCATTTATATTCTGATAAATTCCGGATGCATTTCTAGAATTGATTCACATACTATAATAATAGTTACTAAAATTCGACTCTAGTGTTCGTATTTATTTGCAGAAAATTTTAAATAAGTTTATTCACTGTAATATAGGAAAAAGATCCGGAATTTTAAAACGGGGTTTCTAGAAATCGTTAGCAAAGTGAACCCGTATTTTTAAGGATAACATGAAATTCTGTTTACTAGAGACACAATTTATTTTTTTAGAAGTCAGTTGTCGATTTATTTTATTTATTTATTTATTTTTTTTTTTTTAGTGTAACTTAGACTACAAAAGAAAGATTTTAGAAACAAACAAAAAAAGTACGAATGCACGTTTATAGCACAAGTATTTGACTGTGTTATGAAAGTAAGTATAGCACTTAATATAGATCAATGTAAAATATTTTTTTCATATAGATAAAAATGCTATTACTGATTCCATTCTACATTTTCTTATATTAGATATCGAAGTATAAAATTTAATAATAATAAATAATAATAATTATATTACTGTTCGTTTTTTTTAATAATTCCCTTTAATTATTATTTTTTTTAATTCGGCATTTGTGGCTGTAACATTTATTTTATTTTTTCAATAAGCACAGTATGTAAATAAATGGTTTTCCCTTAATACTTATATTGTGCAATAGTAATAAATTTTTCATCCGTTCTTCATATTTATTATATTTTCCTTTCTACGTGTATGATATTATCCATTAGTATTATTATCCGTTTATGCCAGTATTTTTCTGTGAAATGTATTATTGCAAAATTTTTCTTTCAAGAGAAATAATTTTTCACTTAGACAGATAGATGTTTGAACTACCCACGTATTGCATTTCCTATTTTGAATTATAATATTCGTTCTTTTTCTAGGATCATTTGTGCAGTTGTTATTCTACAAAAGTTCTTGAATTCATTATTTTTGTATTCTATTCATATTCCGTGATCCCGTAAATTTATGTTTATTCTTTTTATGATCTCATGAATCTGCATTCTGAACTGAAAAAATAGCAATAGTTATTTATGGGATATTTGTAATTTCAAAAATGCATAAATCTACGATATATGTAATAAACTAAAATATATAAGGAAAAAAGCTGCATATGTCTGAAATACTGAAATGTATTTCGCTGTACACATGAATAATGGATAAAAATTTCCCGAAAAAGGCATTGAAATAAACAACAGGAATGATTCCATAGAAAGTTATTATTGTCCACCTACATCATGAAAATATAACGAGTTTTTATTATAATATTGTAAAATTAAACAATATTTCCTTAACTTCCTTATGCATGAAATATACTTTTTCTAATAAGGCTTAGCTTTGCGTTTAAGATGTCGAGTCATTTCTTGCACATTGCGACTCAATTGATCGGTATGTAAAGGTGATTCCGAAACGCTACAAACACTTAAGCCTAAATTGGGATTCGAATTCGGCATTTGTCGACTGAAGAACAGAGCAATGACTGTTCGGAAACCAAATGCATAGCCGCCAACCTTTGAAATTTTTTTCGGAGTGTTTTGTGTCCCGTCCCTTTTCACATATAATATTAGCCGGAAATATTTCTTAAATATATAACTACGATTAAATATGAAGAAAATTACTCAAAAAAGATTACGGCGGAAAAAAAAAAGGTGGGATTAACAACATTCCGAAATAAATTTAAAAAGTTAGCAACTATGCAGATGTTTTTCCTAATAGACGGAGTACTTGAAAACAGTTATATTCTAGTAATTTATTTTAGCTTTGTATATGTTTCTAAAAAAGTTTTCTTGAATGTAAAATGCACTGATGTGCAAAAATTAAGGGTGTTTTTCGAATTACACGTCACCTGGAAGTGTCACCACATCGAACCAGTTTATACCATAGGAGAGCCTCACCAGTGGCCGACAGATTCTGCTCTTAAAGCTGGTAAACATGAAGTATTCTGATCGATCCCACGTTGCGTTCATCAACTTAGCGCAGCGCAGATTTCCTTGCTTTTCTCCGAAACTGAAGTAAGTACGGGCTAGAATCTCTTAGAAACATCTATACAAGGAGGACATTCCCTCCCGGCATACGACCCAATGACCAGTGAAAACTAGTTGACACAGGTGGATTCTGCTCAGTTCCCCACCATATATATGTTCTCATGTACTTCCATTGCAGGACATATTATAATCATCTTAAGAGAAATGAATTTGTGACGCAGTGACAGACTGTGCCACAGTGATTTTGACACAGCGACAGAATGAAATCTCCGCCTAACAGGCTATCCATTTTTTCACTTCGATATATTTATCTTATTCTAGTCTATTAATTTATTTTATTAGGGTCAATTTCGTAGGTTAGTTTTCGTACTACTATTTCCAATGCAATAATCCGCAAAATGCATATTTATATGGAATATCTCCCAATTTTGCTATGTTGATAAAATCTTAAAATACGAATAACGTGTATTTGTTTTTTTAAATTTTGATACATTTTTCTCTACATCATGTGCTGTATATAAATTTGCTGTACCGCACCAGATTTTAGTTTTTGTCCTGACTGTTTTGTACTTCATTTCAGTCTACACATACCGTATTTTTGCTTGTTTTGCTTTCTGTCCTTAATTTTGGTTTCCCTTAGATATTTTTTAAAAAAAAGCTCGCATATTATAAGGAGACTTGGCGCTGAATTATTAAATAAGTAAAAACTACAATGCCAGGAAAGCCAAATAGAAAAAATTGGGAAGCAGACAGCTGTTTCGTTAGCATTTAGCGTATCGTCTTCAGTGCATAAAGTAGTCAGAGAGAAGCAGTGTTGAGTCACTGGGGACATTTTTTATTCAATATCCACAACTAATTGTAACGCTTACTTAATCACTTCGAAGATTAATCGTCTATTATGTATATAAAACATCACTTCTCAAAATTATCGGTGAGAGTTAAATTAAAAAAATCCCCAATCTGGCAACACTGGAGAGAAGTGCTTTTATATAGAGGAAAGGGACCGAAATCTGTACAACTAATAGAAATGCGTGGAAGGGGGGTGGATTGACCATTACGAATTTTAGAAACACTGGTTGTGAAAAATATAGAGAAATTAAGAAAATGTGTACTAAATGTAAAATTTCCGACAATTTGACATATAGGGTACAGCGAAATCACAATTACCAATATTTTTAAGGTTTTTATAAATATAAAAAGGTTTAAAGAAATCGCGTTCATGAGTATACTAGGCCTGCAAATTATTTTAGCTGAATCAAATTATGGTTTACCTACCAGCAATGATTAGAAATAGCCGATTTATTCTTTTCTTGCTTACGGAAGTAATTATTATGTTCTTTTAGACGGAATTTAAGACTGCATTTAACTTGGCCAATGTAAGATAAACCACACTGACAGGAAATACTATAGATGCCCCAATAATTATACATATGTATAGAATCTTTTAACTGACAAAGGATGAGTTCAGGGGAAACGCCTAAATGTACTCATTAAACACAGGAATGTTGTCAGCAACACAATGGAATAGCAGGAAAGAATAGACTTCAAGAGTTTACTACAAGTTTTTTAGCAAAAAGACAAGAATATGTGCTTACAGCAGAAACAGTCATAGTGAAAAAAGAAAAAGAGAAGCTTCATGAAACAAATACTTTACGGATAATTAACGGCAGATTTTGGAACTTTTTTTTTTTTTTTTTTTTGCTAAATAAAATTTCAATGCCTCACGATTGCTCTGGTAAAATACCAAATCGCTCTGATGGGTAGTTTTAAAATTATAGCGTTTTGAAATCGTAACTTTAATTATAATCACCCTGTATATATATATTTATTTATTTATTTATTTATATGATGCTAAAAATTTTCATGTAGAAGCTTGCCCTAAATTTTTTTTCGTGTATTCTTAAATAAAACACGACATTGGTAATGAAAATTGTGAATAAAATATTACAAGTTTGGATTTGTATATTATATACTCAAAAAGCTTTTAGTGAGGGGTTTATTCAATTGCATCACTGTTTTATCGTGGGTGTTTTCAATTTCCAAGCACTTTCTGTTTACTCTATCCGAATTTAAATTAGGCATCCCAAAGAAACTAAATTCTTTGGAATGCCTGATAAAATTTAAGCAAATGGACTCGGTAGATATTTTGAACAGATAGAAACTCCACGATAGAATAACTATGAGGATGTCTACAGAGACTACATGATCTGCAGGAGATTGAATCTGACTAAAATGTTTCAAAAGATTTAAAAATAGATTTCCCTTTACTTTACTTCAGTTGAATCAAAACAAGATCATAGAAAAAAAAAATTTAAATAAAGCAGTACTCCTGATTTAAATAACGAAATAACAGTTTCAAAGAATATTTTTCTGATGCAGTTGAGATTAATAATGCGTTTTCTACATGATCATATGTATAATACTACTTTGAGTGTGAAGAAAGTAGTTATACTGTGTATAGGTTTATCAAAAATTGAAATTAAAATCACTGTCAATGTTTCATAGTAGTAAAGTATTGCAGAATACTGACAATATATCGAAGATGTTTATGAAAAGGTAATAAAAATAACAGGAAAACAAGACCATAGTTTTTGTGTGTAATTTGCTGTAAAAATACACACGATGTATGCTAATCATATGTAAGGAATATTTAGTAATAAATGAATAAGATATTAAAAAGAGTCATAACTTTATTTCAAATAAAGAAGCACAATTTTCAAAACATATTAGATTTATATTTGGATATATACACATAGAAGAAATTTAAAAGTTATCTTTTAAAACATAACATCATAAATTATTGAAAAAAAAAGCTGATTTTTATTTTTGTTTTCTCAAAGTTATAATTAAGATGCACAAGCATATACATACATATACGGTACAAGCCGTGGCTGAGATGCTTTACTCTTAAAGTCGAAGGCGGAACTGTTTCGATCCCGATGGAAACGCTACCGTTTGGACTATATATCCCAAATGGTAAACAGCAAAAATTTCAATCAAGATCAATTAAAATACCAAGATAGTTTAAATTGCTTCTATTGGTTCGTGAAAGTGCTACACCCAAGCAGCTTCGTCCGCCTAGCCACTTTATGTGCGGGATTTCTTCGAAATTCGTGTGTAATTACGAGATAGGAACCCTCTTAGAAAGACCCTAGAAGAGGATATATAATCCAGGTCTAGTACCCTAGCTGTTAACTGTAACACAAACACCAACATACATACAACAGGTACATTAACATAAACACATAAAATAACATACACGCATACATAATCATTGTATTTGTTGGATGAAAAACATTTTCGTTATAAAATTTACAATTCCTTATAACTTTAATTTAATATTATTAGTGCCTCAGTTCGGCAATAGACATAAAAAAAAAAAATCGTAAAAACTTAAAAATACATTACTGCAAAAAAGTTACATTTTCATTATAGTTACATTCTCATTTGTAGACAGTGTTGCAAGATTAGGGACTTTTTTAATTCAATATCCATCACTAAATTTTAATTATAATGGCTGCCTAATCACTTCCAAGTTGAATAAAAAAAGTCCCCAATCTGGCAACACTGTGTACAGATGAGAAATTTAATATTAAAACTAAAATTCACATTATAATTAATTAAGATATTAATTAATTATAATGTAAAATTTTGTAAAATTACTAATTAGTTGATACATTCCCAAATGCTGTTTGCGTATAAATTTTTGACTTCCAAATTTTTTTTATAGGTAGTTTTAAATAATTTACTAATTTTTTTTTTTGAAAATTTTTATATAAAGAATCATATGTAAGCTATTTTTCTTTCCAAAATTTTTCAAAAAACAACTCATTATATATTTATATTTTTAAGTTAAAAAGAAAAGGGAAAATGTGATATAATTTTGATAATAATAATAAAAATAAAATTATATATATATATATATATATAAATAACATTAAATGGAGTTTTATGAAGATTCAACTAAAAATAAGACCAAGGGAATATTTTAAACTGGACGCAATTATATAAAAAATAGTTGTGAGAACATGATGGTTAAAAATTTCCTTTTTAAAACAGATTCAATATTTGTTTAGAAACAAAAACGCTTTTAACACATAATAAAAGGATGGTAAATAGAAAAGTCCTTTTGCCTCACATTATTACTCTTATCAAATTTCATATTTTAGTAAAATTGAAATAATGAATTTTTAACCCAATTTTGCCATTTTGAAAGTCCACTGTCTCCTTAAAAAAGAGTACTTTATAATTATAAAAGTTGATTAGCTTTAATTATTAATTTTAAAATCCTAAATAAACATTAAATACAGGTATTGAACAAAATTACTCAGAGCATATTATATACAACAAACCGTATTCGAACCAATAAAGAAAATAAAACTTTTACAGAAATTTTACTTCGATTTATTTTATTTTATTATTAAATTTAACATAAGGAATTTATTATGATGAATTTAACAACATACTTTTGATATTTATCCGTTAGCTGTACACGTGATGAACTTTTAAAATTTTCATATGATTTGAAATTTTTTCCACATAATTTTACGCGAAGTCTAACTTAATTTAGAATGATTTTTAAGAGAACATTTGATTATTATTATGTAATCAAAATCGAAGTTTTTTTCATTCGATTATGTTAGTATTTTATCAGAATGTTTGATATATGTTAAATTAAACATTCTATCTTAAATGAAAGAAAAAATGAAAGCTTTAAATTTTATTTGAAAGAAAAAATAAAATTTTATCCCTGTCTAGTCTATCCATAGAATTTAATGGAAGTATTTTAATGGGACGAGTTTGCTTATTTTTAATTATTGGAAATACGTATGTATAAATTTCAGAAATAATTGTAACTTAATTCTATCTTTCCACTTCATTACCTTTAATTTTACGTAAAATGTAACTCAATTTTAGATCATTCACATCAAAACTGATCATCGACTTTAATTCTATTTGAAAAAATATATAGGCTGATTCAAAACTTTTAATTTAAATAAATATAAGAAAAATGATACAGTAATGTTTATTTTGTACATAATCTTATTGCCTACATTAGTCGAATACCAGAATGATTTCAAGAGATGTGTATAAATAAATAAAAGGTTAATTGGAATTTCATTCATTTTGCGTTTATTGGATTTTCTATTTGATAAATTATGTGAAAATGAACAGAATGTAGATACATTCATTGAAATGAATATTTTATGTGTTGAAGTTTAGAAATATAATATATTTTAAGATGACATTTTAAGGTGATATTTAAAGTTTAGAAATCAGTATTTGGCAACATTGTTTCCAATACTTTATCTTTTGTCAATTTTTTTCAATATTTCAGTCTTTTTACTACAATAACAAAAGCGGGAAACGTAATGTAAATCATACGATTAATGCAACATGAGGCATATTTTAAATATTTATTAATACAATTTTTTTCCTTGTCAAATTAATATTATTTTTATGTAGATAATAACGTTGAAAGTTCATTATTCTATAAAATATTTCTACTTCAATTTGCTGTGCTTGGAGAGGAAAAATTCTACCTTTTCCTGAATTCAGATTGCTTAATCGTGTCACTATTTAACAGTCTTAAACCACTGCTTTAACGTGATACATTATCTTTCGGTAAAGGGGGGGGGGGGTAAATTCATGCTATGACTAGCATCAATATAACTAGTTTCTTTCCGTAACTCAGTCTTTTAAAAAGGTGTTTTTTAAAAATAAAATGAGATA
Source organism: Salticus scenicus (assembly GCA_963930645.1). NCBI lineage: Eukaryota > Metazoa > Arthropoda > Arachnida > Araneae > Salticidae > Salticus > Salticus scenicus. The sequence continues at coordinate 241,705,459 of OZ005653.1, read as the reverse complement.
TTTAAAGGTTATATGCTTATTATTTGATTCATAAAAAAAATGACTTTTAAGAAAATGCGTTAAATGTTAATGTGATTCAGATGGAATTGCACTATAAAAGATTGGAAAAACTATAGTATTTCCCCTCAGCTAGATTTGGCGATTTTTCGTTGGCGATTATGGCTAAATCATAAATCTAAAAATCATATAGCATATAGCATAAATGATAAAATCGTAAGCTAAATTATAAATCATAAATCATAAAATCATAAATCCAAAATAAATAGCATGCAGGCTGCCATATTATATCGCAAACAATCCATAACGACATCGTTACCGTTCAAATCGGCACCAAAGAAAAATCGCCAAATTCAGCTGAGGGGAAATACTATAGTTGTGCCAAAAGATTATATTATATTTTATTTTTTTAAGTGGTCATGCTTTCTATAATGTTACTATTTTATAATTAATTATTTCAAATATCAGTTAAGTTTATTTATAGTCATCTTCGTAATAATTTTCTGCATCCGAATAAAAGAGAAACTATGATTTATTAATAACGGTAGACAGTTGCGGCAAAGTACTGCCTCTGAACCATTTAAATATTAGTTTAATCTATCAGAAATGGAAAATAAAAGCAAAAATAATGCCTGCTTTAAAAAGGATAATTTTTTCTTTCAATCTCAAAACTTTACTAACTTAATATCATCATTCTTTGTGAATAAATTAAATATTTAGAATAAAATTTATTTAATTTTTTGTTATTTTTTAATTTTCTGATATAAAATTCCTTCTGTATTTATTAAATGTACTAATGTTCAAAGTTTTAAGCGGAAAATTATTCTATGAAAAGAAAAGAAGTCAATATTTATTCTGCACTAAAATAATTTTTATAAGAATTCCGTTTGATTTCTTTGAGCAATGAATCAGAGGGTTTTATTGGATTTCGATGTGTTTGTTTTAGTAGTATTTTAAAGATGTCTTCAGAAATATCAAAATCTTTCTCTGTTCTTAAATTCATCTAGATATTTAATGTTTCATTTTTTCTTTTTATTATTATTATTATTATTAAGTATTTAATGTTTTAAAAGTTTTCAATATAATAAAATGAATTATATATGCTTGGTTAAAAATTATTTAAGTTTAAGGAAAAAGATTTTATTTGAATGCAAAGTTTTTACAAAAATTAAACTATATTTTATAATATATATGTATATTTATATGTAGGTATTCCATAAACAAAAAACGATATTAAATATTTCAATGTTTGCTTTTGGAAAATTTTGAAATGAATACCAATTTCCATATTTTTTGCTGAAGTTTTAAACTAAAAAAGTATTTAACATTTTGTAAACAAGCTGATATTTAATTTCTAGATAATATTTTTGTTTTAAAATTTTAGAAATAGAAAAAGAATGAAAATATTTATATCCATTGAACACTGCTTGTGCATTTTCCATGACTCATCTATTACTTTATTCAAGAATTTTTGCCATCACCCTGGTTATTCTGTAAAAAATTCACGATAGTCCGTAAATCAATAAAATTAAATGAAAATCCGTAAACTTTACTAACGATGCATGAAAGTTGGCAAGCACGTTGCGAGTAACAAGTGAGTATTACTACGATTTACGGACAGAGGTAAAAAGAAAAAAAAAAGGGGGGGGGGCACAGAAGAAAAAAAAAAAGAAAAAACGGAAAAAATCATTACTGCCAGTTTATGGGTGCTTGGGTGCTGCCCGATTATAGAATTTCGGTTTATGGATGCTTCACTGTACTTCGTAAAGACATACGGCAGAGAGTTTAGATAACGAGTAAAAAAAAAAAAAAAAAAGGCATTAGAGCCATTTTTTAAAACATCTATTTTCGAGATATATAACTTACCTACCTAATCAGGACATCTTGCAAATTTCCTGCAGTAACAAAGTAATACATGTTGAAGGACATCCAAAACGGAATTTATGTAGCAAATTTGATGAAAATTATTAAATGTGTTTTTAAGATACCGGCTTTCGGCCCCCTGCCCAACCTGACGAACTCATCTGTTCACTGTAAACTAACCATTATGTAGAAAATGATATTTAAAAGGGAATTAATATGATGTGTTTGAAGAAAATTACGTAGCAACGTTTTTAAAGGAAAGCACTTGCGAGACAAAAATTGGCGTATTTATATAAGACAGGTTTCCTGAACTAACCAACTAATGCATACAAAAGGGCATCTGAAAAAATGGTCATATATTAACTTTGAAGAAAATCGTGAGAACCGTCTCTGTCCAATTTCCGGTGCTGGAATTGATTTTAAACTCCGGTTTTAAATCCAATTAGTTCCACTACCTGTTTTCAATTTTCACCAAAAGTTGGAAAAATCCTGTGTAAACTATACCTGTATTAATTTCGAAGTTTCGTCGTTCTTTATTAATTTTGGAGATATGATTATTAGAAGTTTCCCCACACACATACACACATGCACGTACACATACACACATACATACACATTCACTGATCAACTGCCAAAAAACACTTTTTTTTTTTTTTTGGCTCGGGGTACTTTCAAATGTGCAGATCAGGTAAAAGACCGATATCAGATTTTTAAACCAAATACAATATTTCTGTTACCTACGGTAGTCACGTAATTTATGTAAAAAGAATTTCGAAATTAACATGGCTCGGCAAAGAATTATACTCAGTGGTATTTAAAGTCGAACGACAAATTTACAAACATGCATGTGTTTCTAAAACGGAAAGGAAAATCTGAAACCATTTTGCAATTTTTACGGATGATATAACTATGCAATGTAAGTACATTTCTTATTTACCTACTTTCAAGTTAATACATACATACATTGATGATTATTTAAAAGTTCATTGTTAAATAGAGTAATGTGTGTGTGTTACAAAAGTGTTTTAGTTGTAACATTCTTTTCTTCTTAGAGACAAATATTATTACGGTATTTTGTTTTGTTTTTTTTACGTGTTATTGGAAAATCTTCAAATATACGCATGATGTATATATATATATATTTTTTTACTTTTGAGCTCCTATTTGATGTATTTTGAATTAAAAATTCACGTTTATTTCTAATTAAGTCTAAATTAATATGCCATCACTTGTACAGACTGATAGCTAAACAAGATGAAAAGAACAACAACAACAAGGGAAAAAAATACTTGACTTTATTTAAATTAAAAAACAAAATCACAAAAACAAATTAGCTTCACTTAAATTACTCATTAACTTTTTTTCAGTTTCAATCACAAAAAAAAAATATATATATATATATTTACAAATGAGCTCAACGAGGAAATGATGTACTGAGAATTATTTAAATTTAAATAATTGAATTTTCTAAAAGCTGTCATTTATATTTCGTTAACACCTTATTAGTGCAATCCAAGTTCACAAAATAATAGATGAGTTTTACAAAGGCAATTTGTAAACTATCTCTCAAATACCTAATTTGTCTCAGTCAAGTTTACATTGAAGAATGCATGAGATGTCTATAAATGGAAATTATAAATTAGAATATAATTGTCAATATTTAAATAATGTTAGTTAAATGTGAAGATATTACTTGGATGGTTGTAAGAGGAGAAAAAAGAAAGGGAAGTTTAAAATAAAACACAGAATACATTAATAAATAAATTTTACAAGTGAATTTTTTTATTGAAACATATATGAAACTTCGTTTTGCAATTAGGAATAATTAATGTCTGTCAAGTATAAATATTTTATTTTATTTTATTTTATTTATTTTTATTTATTTATTTATTTATTTATTTATTTATTTTTTTGTATAAAAATATAAATGAACATACAATATATGAAATTAAGCAATGCAAATTTGTGAAAAGCTAAAATTTGTTTTTGAACATTAACAACATTATTTTATTGCAATTTCTTATTAAATTAAAAGAGACTGATAAATACAATTTGAGAACTCATAAAATATCCATTTTAACTACAGTTTAAATAAAGATATTTGGAATACAAAATAAGAAAAAAAAAAAGAAATCAAATTTAACCTTAAATTTAAAAACAAAAACTACATGTAATTTTTTTTTTTTTTTTTTAGGTCAATTTGATTTTAAAATATTGAGTAAAGTTTAATGAGTTTTTGTTTTAAAATAATATGAATTTAAATAAAATATACAAATAAGAAGAATTTAATTTGACAAATGCAAACCTTAATTATATTTCTTTCTATAAAAAATATTATTTTGTACACAATATGTTAAATTAATAAATGTTATTAAATAATAACATTTGTAGACGAATTGGAATTTATTTTGCATTTTAACATTATATTTACATTCTAGACGCAATTATATTATGTATTACAAGGTTAGCGCGGACACAGCCGTCTTTCTACCCTGAGTCTCACACCAGTATTCTGAAAGAATGGAATTTATCTTAAATTTATAGAGTTATTTTATAATGAAAATAATTGTTATATAAAATTAATGGTATGAGACTAAGGGAAAAATAAGATCTGAACGAATCCTGTTAATATTAAATATTAATTTAATATTAATTAAATATTAATATTAATTAAATATTAATTTTATGTATAGTCAAAATTTAGGTGTTTGAAAATACTGATTACAAATTTGAGTTTATTTATTTAAACTAAAATACTTAAAGTTATATATTTTTTAACTAAAATTCGTTTAACTATATTGAAGAACGTGTAATGTATAGTCAAAATTTAGGTGTTTGAAAATAATGATTACAAATTTGAGTTTATTTATTTAAACTAAAATACTTAAAGTTATATATTTTTCAACTAAAATTCGTTTAACTATATTGAAGAAAGTGTAATTAGTCATTATAAAAAGATCACATTCAATTTAAACTCTTTTATAACAAAATTAATATCTGTATAAAATAATAATAATAATTTGTGCGATAATTATTAGTACGACTGCACTATTTCTTTCAGACAACGATTTTGCTTTGTCACTATTTCACTTTCATTTTCGTCAAAATACCCTCCGTCATTCAGTTTTAACATTTAAATTCTTAAATTATCTCAAAATATGATATTTTGTCAAATCCGTAAAACCTTTTACATTTTCTAAAGCCAACTGTTAAGCTAGAGCTTCTTCTTTGCTTACATGTAGAAACGAATTTCCGATCTTGGTATCCGAGACCACCAACATTTCTGAAATAGGATGATTTCTGTATATGTATTGGCAATATTTTCTGAATATGTATTGATAATGGTTTATGGATATTCTTGGAGATTTTTTCTGAAGATGCACTGATGATGGCTTTAGAACATTTGTTGGTTATATCTAATGAATACATATCGAGGATGGCTTCCGAATATTTGTTGTCGATATAATTAGAATACATATTGATGATGGCTTCTAACTATGTCTTGGCGACATCTTTCTGAATATGAATTGATCCTGGCTTCTGAATATTTGTCGGCTATAACTTCAGAATATGTATAGAAAATAGTTTCTGAATATCTGATGGCGAAACCTTTAGAATATAAATGGTTTATGGCTCCTGAATATTTATTGGCTGTATCTTCTGGATATGTATTGGTAATGCTTTCTGAATAGATGGCTGTACTTCCTTAATGTATGTCGGTGATATCTTCCAAATAGTTGTTGAAGCTTTTTTAAACAAAAATAATATATATATATATATATATATATATATATATATATTATTACAAATATAGTAATATATAAATTAGTCCTGTCTTACTAAATTAAAATTCTAATGTAAAAGGACATAGAGATAAAGTACAGTTTAATATATAATTTTACCAATTTTACCAATTTATGTAATTTATAAGTTTATATATATACAGGGTGTAGAAAAAAAAAAAAAAAAAAAGCCTACCAAAAAGCAAAAGCGTGTTGTTTCCCTCTCTCTGTTCTTTGAATCTAAAGTCATGAAGCTTCAGAAGCAGACTTAGAATGTGTCGAAATTTAATAGTACGAAAAAAAATGAATACTCATAAGGAAATATCATATGCATTTCAAACTTGGTTGTCGCATTTCATTATGCTGAAAATTTTGCTGTAAAAGCACCGATTTGTCTTTTTACCCGCTGAATCACAATCTGTGCAATTCGTTTTCCCGTAAGGTTATATAAATTTATAAATTGGAAACATTTGCTTGTTTTGAAAATTAAGTTTTTAATCAGTTTTCACTTCTCAATGCTGACGAGAACTATTATTTAGTCATTCAATTAAGATACAGGTTAGCGGTCGAGATCTGGTATGCCTTCTCCGTAAATTTGCCTGCCATGCAAAATTCCCACAAAGGTAAAATTTGGATGCCAGAATTTTTACACAGTTACTATTAGTTCCCCATCATACTATAGGTATGGGGAGCTTAAGTAATCGTGAAAATTTTCGACCTCGGTTTTTTTACTTTTTTTATACGTTTTCAGGTGTGAGGAATCCGAAAATGACAAAATTTGTATGGTGTCCGTCTGTAGGGTGTCTGTTAGTTTGTTAGTGTGTTAGTTTGTTAGTCTGTTTACACAATATCTCGCGAACAAATCATCGCAGAGAGGTCAGACCAGTTTTAAAATGTTATTTATGACACTGGCAAGAACCCTATTTATTTGCAACATTCTAATTAAAAAACTTCAGAAGTTATTCGAAATTTAGGATTTCCTTAACATGGGAAAATAGGGGAAATTTTCACTTAAACGTGCATGAAAAGAAATATTTTTATTGTAAAGATGTAAGAACAGCTCTTAAATATCAGTTTTGATGACGGAAACATCATTAACTATAAACATGCGACTTTGAAAATGGCTAATCTTGTTTTGAATCTGTCAAAATGTGTAAATCTATCGAAAACCACATGTCGAACATTTTGAAGAATAAGCTATTTTCTTCTATTTAATATAGAAGAAAGTTAAAATGAATAACTAAGTAAAGACTAGATAGGGGAATACAAAATATATCATACATATCTAAAAAACTGTTTTTACATAAAAAAAAGAAAAACATTTTTATTTGAATGACGGTATCTGCATGCTTTTTAACATAATACATTAATTTAAAAAAATCCAACGAACGTTAATGAAATTAAATTTCAATTAAATTTTGAATCAAAACATTTCAGTATTTAATTATTTATACGCATTAGTTGAACTCACTCTTGCATTCAACTAAGTAATTATTTTTTTCATAAAATAAATATTTCATTATATTTGTTTAAATAGAAATTTTTTTATTCAGTAAGAGACTTTCTCAAATAAATTTTAAATGTAATCGGTATTTTTTTTTTTTTAAATAACGTAGATTAATTGAAATTGATTTAAATTTCACGTAAAATTAAAAGTAATCAAGTAGAAATTATTAGTAGAATTGAATTGCATTTACATCTGAAATTCATGGAAGTTTATTTCAAATAATTAGAAAGAAGCATAAAAATGCTCCTGTCAAATTCTATAAATGAACTAGAAAGTAATAAAATTTTAGTTATTTTTTGAATAAAATTTAATGTTTTCATTTCTTATCCTCCGATGTAAAATAAAACGTTTAATTTAACATACATAAAAAATAAATAAATAAATAAATAAAAACTCATAAAATATATGAGTATAGTTGAATGAAATTATTTGATGTTGATAGTACAATAAAAATAAAAATTGCAATTCGAAATTATTCTAAATTAAGTTAACTTTTGCATGAAAATTTATGAAAATTTATGAAAGAAATGTAAAATCAGAAGCAAATTACTAAATTGCATTCATGTGTAGAACTAACAGATATATTTGAATGAGAAATATATAAATTCAGGAAAAAAAATCGTTGACATTAAATTAATAAAATATTTTCAATTAAAGTAAAATTTATGAAAAAAATTATTATTATAATTTTACTTTTTGCTTCAAACGTAGTTTGTTGTCTATAACAAGTTTTAAATACAGTATCTGTAATCAATATTTATTTTGGATTTTTAAATAAAGCTAATTTAACATTAATTTTGAATATTTTAACTTGTTAATCATTCGTCTCTCTCTCTCTCTCTTTTTTTTTTTTTTTTTTTTTTAATGCATTAATATTATTAAATAAAATCGATGTCAATTTCTAAATTATATATATATACATTATATATTATACATAGAGAGAGAACTATTTTTGTTGCTTATATATATATGTGTGTGTATTGCATATATATATATTTATTTATGTGTGTTGATGTTGGTGTTAGTGTTATAACTAAAGACTACACGAGGTCATAAGTGTCGATTCTGCGCTATCCGTGTGGAAGGGTAGTTCTAAAGGGGTGATAGCCCATATTCACAAGTTTGACAGAAAACCATGCAAAACTTCGAAAGGCTACGCTGAAGAACACGATTTAAAATCAAACCTCGCACCTACCTTCTACCAGCTTTTAAACCTGAGAATATGTGTATGCTTTTTATGATAATTATAAAATTGAGAAAATTTTACAAATAGTAATAATAATAATAATAATAATAAATAAAAAAATAAATAAATAAATAAATTATGTTTATGGCGTCATTTATTTAAAATACAACGTTTATTTCTCTTTTATGTATATATTAATAAATACAAATGTAATAAATTCTGTATTTTGTACTTCTTTGTTTAAAATAAATTTTAGTCATTTTCTACTGTTTCATTTATTTGTATCTTTCTATTCCTTATGTATTATTACATTGTCATGTTAATTTCATTTGTTACAGTGAACATGCAAAAACAACAGGCTTCTTTCATCATTATTATTATTATCACTATTAAATTCTTTATAATCAGCAGCAGCAGTAACATCATTATATTTTTAGCATTTTGTAATACTTTCCAATACTAAAACTGTTGCATTAACTTAACATTTGAATATTCTTTTAAACAATTCATAATAATACAGTTTTTCGTTTAACATGGAAAATAATTTTATATAGATGAACATGTAAAACCCGCATTCATTCGTTCGCCTGCATCAGAAAATTGTTCTTTGAATGTTTTTTTCTTCTACTTAAATCAGGAGTTTTATTTCAAATTTCTTTTTATATGATCTTGTTTTCATTCAATGAAAGTAAAGTAAAGTGAATTTATTTTTAAAACCTTTGAAACATTTTTGTTAGATTCAGTGTCGAACAGCATTTTGCTGATCATAGTCTCTGTAAACATCGTCATAGTTATGCTATGTAAAAGTTTCACTCTGTTCGAAAAATGAATGAATCCATTTGCAGAGATTTTATTAGACATTCCAGAGAATTTGGTTTCTTTGGGATGTCATGTTTAAATTCTGAAAGAGCAAACAGAAAGTGCTTGGAAATTGAAAACACCCTCGATAAAATAGTGATGCTATAGAATAAACCCCCCACTAAAATCCTTTTGAGTATATAAAATACAAATGCAGGCGTGTTACGTTTTTATTTTGCTCTTGAACTATATTCAAAAATGAGCATTTGCCATGAACCAATGTCGGGTTTTCCTCTATAAATATAATTTATGACATAATTGCAAATGGAAGTTTAAAACGCTTCTGAGAATGTAAAACGATAAAAACTATTTAGAAATTAAAAGAAAAATACAACGTGGTTTATAGAACTAAAAGTATAGCATTAAGAAAATAAAATCCTTACCATATTTCAAAAACTTAAAATGAATATATAATCTTTCTGAAGAGCAGCAATTGTTTTTTCTGCCTTATGTAAATAAATAATAAGACTATATATATATATATATATATATATACAAAACATTTAATCCTCGAAAAGAGAGAGATTATGAAATTAAAGTTACAGGAATTTTTGGAAGAATATGGCGTTAGGTTAAAACGTGCCTTATCGTAGCCGAAAACGTAATATGAGTTATAGAAAAGGTTTTTTTTCTTAAGCATAGTTAAAAACTATGTATAACTGTAGTTTTAAAATGATGGTTTCATTCAGCAAATCAAGTAATATATGCAAAAGTAGCCAAAATAACTAAAGAAATTAATTATCAAATACATATCAAATTATCAAATTACCAAATAAATAAAATTAACCTTTAATTTTAAACAAACTTATTGCAAATACAGACAAAAATAGCATAATTATTTAAACAGTATAATAGTATATTACTTACAAACTTTGAATAATCACCATAAAATGCAATAAACTCGCATAACATAATAATAATAGTTTAAATAAAATTCTTTAAATAACATAATTAATAATCTCGAATTTTTTATTTATTTAAAAGAAAATATTCCCAGTACATTTTTTTTAATTAAATACTTATTGTAAAAGACATTTTTTTTTTCTATATTATATAAAACTAAAATATGTAAAACTAATACTTATCAATGATTTTAAATTATTTTTACTTATATTTTATAAAAACTATAATAAAGGGTGTAACAAAAAGGCTATAAAAAATTATAATTATAAAGTTATTATACACATATTGTAAAACCAAAAAGGATTGCATAAAACATTAAGTACTGCAATTAAACGTTTAGTACGGCAATAGCACTGTATTATGTTTGGGCAATGATTGAATTAACATAAAAGTGTGATCGAAATCCCTTTCAGTTTAGCTTTTATTTTGAAAAGAACTGAAATTTTGTTTATTCAATGTCTCATAACTTTTTCAAATTACACGATATTTGTTTGGGGCTTTCATGCAAGTGAAATTTTTGAAAAGCTTGCACCATTCGTAGTTAAAAATTATTTAGTAAACATTCTCATATTTCATAGGATATTTAACATTTTTGCATTCTCATTGCGGTATGCTATATCTAATACATTATGTCAAGTTCCCTAAAAATGGTTTTGCACTTGGTCTAATACTCTATGTATTATAATTTAAAAAGTATCAATTTTTTTTTTTTTTTTATGTTTTAATGAAATCGTTATAATTGAATGAATTTATTTGGCAGCCTCATGAAAATTTATACAGAGAATAAAAATTGTCATAATCACATGCTACAGTCAAAAACGCATTTGAAGTATTACCTTTCACAGGGTGATTCAAAGCATTTTGACTTTTGTTTTATTTTTTACGGCTCCTCTTTTCCTCGCCAGGACAAACGTTTTGCTTATATATATGAAGTATAACATATTCTTTATACTCCCAAAGTTTTAATATACTTCCTATAGAATTTTTTCTAGGTGTTTGACAAAACGTCTAAATTCGAAAGTGTCATAATTGTTCATGATACATAGTGCGTTTGCCATGTAACGCAAGCGCATGTCGTTATTGGCTTCTATAGATCCGAACACAATTATGAATATAAACTATATTTTTGTTCCTATAGCCATACTAATGACTTCGTGATCGACTGGTTTATTTATCTCACTGTGTCATTAATAAAACCCCATAAAAATAAATAAATAAATAAATAAAATGAATTGAGATCGATTGAGTAAAAAAACATATACATGTGCATACTTTAATCTACTTTTCTGTACTTAAATCAAGCAATCAAGAAAAAATATATTCTATGTATACATGCATAATTAATCACTTCAATTATTAAACACGACGCAGGAAGATGTGAATTATTGAACAAAGACTATATTATTATTGTTATTTTCATTTTCTTATGATTATTATATTTTTTTTTCTTATAGGCATTGAATATGTTTTTTAGTACATTGTGAGAGCGTATATAGAATGTTCTTGGAAAGTTTCTGTAGAACTGATGTTGAAAGTTTGTACCTTGTACCGTGCTTGTTTTACCGTAGGTGTCTACACGTCTTATATTGATTTTGCGTTTTTTATAAGAATAATCTGATAAATACATCGTTGTTCAGATAGGAAGTTTAATTTTTTTTTTTTTTTTTTTTTTTTTTTTTTTTTTTTTTTTACATCTACTTCCGAAATTTTATTTCAGTGTCTTATTTCAATAAAACGTCTTTATAATACAGAGGTAGACGTCTATAATACATACAAGCTGAACGTTCTTAGGACGTTTTCGAAAAACCATTTTTGAACTTTTCATTGCTACTTGTTTAATTAGTAATATATCGATAAAGCTATATATTTAACTGTACTTAATCTATATATACCCTTTTACATAAATTATACAGATTGTCAATTCACGAGATATATTTTTTATTTTATTCATTTGTTAATTTTGTAATATTTTATTTATGAAAGCTGTTAAAAATAATAAGATCATAAAACGATAACTAATTACACATTATTCGAAATAGTAAAATATATTTAATTATCGGAAATATATTTTTTTTCGTTATCATATTTTAAATTTAAATAAATATCTTCAAATATATAAACAGTATTTCAAAACATCCTGCATTTTTCTGTGGTTAAAATGGATATTTAATGGATTCTGTAATGGTATCTCGAGTGTAAATATGCTGTTAAATTTTAAAATTAATTTAAGCTTTGTTCTAATTTTAATTGTTTAATCGAATATAATAGCTATTGAATTTTTTTTTAATGAAAAGAAAAATATTTACTATAATATTATACGTGTAAGTCATTTTTTCTTAAAAATGGCGAAATAGAAAAGAATATTTTACCTTATAAATTTTCCATTGTAAAAAGAAATAATTACACGTTATTCAATATTTGTACGTCTACTTGATTTTAATAAATACCCCTTCGATTATCACGTTTTACGTTTGAAATAAAAATCTTTATGTTAATAATCAGTATTCTCAAACATCCCAGTTTTGACAACAAATAAATAAAGTATTTGGTGGGTGCTCAAACTACGTTCGTTGTTTTCCTCTAGTTTAAGAAGCGGAAAAAAAAAAAATAATAATATAAAATATGCTTTAAAAACTTCAAAAACCAATTTCAGATTATTCCTAAACTGCGTTTTATTATTATTATTATTATATGTTTATTTATATTTTTATGTAATAATGATGCTTTTATGGTTTTATATACAATTAGTGTAGGCAGATTTTATTTGTTTCTAATTTTCAATTACAGAAACATGTTTAACTTTGTAAAAATTTCTCTTGTAAAGTGCATCTATTAGTATGTATTTATATATTGTTTAATATTCCACATTCTTTTTCCCCTCCTTACTTAATATTCATTGAATCCCTTTATATTTAACTATCATACATTTAGTTCAGACAATTATATTCCAAAATGTAATTTACCTTCATAGATTTTTCAAGCATTCTTCAAAGGAAACCTTCATTTGAGACAAATTGGATGGTTTAAAAACTGTTTTACTAATTATATAAAGCGTAACATAAAACATACAATATCATATGTTTCATTCGTAATCTCTTACTATTTACCAAGTAATGCAAGTACATGTCTTAATTCATGAATTCTAGCTATTAATTAAAGCTATGAATTCTAGCATACATATGGATATCAACAGTATTTCTGTTTCCATATCCAAAATAAAGAAAGCGATTGCACTGGGTTTGTTTGTGCGCATATCGTGCGCATATAATGCTACGAACGTTCAGCTTCTATGTGTTATAGACGTCTATCTGTGCATTATGAAGAAGTTTAATTGAAATAAAACATTAAAATAAGATCTCGGAAATGGATTTTTCAAAAAATGGTTCTAATTTTCTTTTTAAACTTACTATCTGAACAACGATGTATGTATCAGATTACTCTTACTTAAAATGTAAAACTAATATAAGATAGGTAGACATCTAAGGTACACACGAGAACGGTACAAAGTACAGGACACGTGTAACTTTCCACATCGGGTCTAAAGAAATTTTCCGAGAACATTCTATATACGCTCTTACAATGTTCTGAAAAACATATTTAATACCTAAAATCAAAAAGAATAATCGTAAAGAAATAATAATAATAATAATATATTCTTTGTTCATTTACTCATGTCTTCTTTCCTGAGGTTTGATCATTGGGGAGGTTAATTATACATGTATATAACATATATATTTTTAAGGGAATGTTTGATTTAAGTACAGAAAAGTAGTCTACAGTATACATATATTTCTGCTTTTTTACTCAAGCGATTTTAGTTTATGCTTTTTTTTTTTTTTTTTTTTTTTTTTTTATCTTGATGACACACTGAGAAAAAAAAAATATCGCCTTCCTCAAGAATGAACAAGTGGCATTTTCTAAATTTTTTAACAAGAAATTTCCGAGCTATGCGCATAAGAAACTCCAAAAACTGAATAGACAAAATGATCGAGAATTTCTAGTTTACACATTTATAGATGGTGAAACAATATTCTGAATATTCCGAATATTCCGAATCTTTTGTATTGGGAGAAATTCTCGCTTGATTATCTGGAATGGGGTAATCAACCAAGATTATAATTGCTGAAACCCGCTTCTTGTAGTCTCATTTATTTCCAGAGATTTTTAGAAAACTCTGCCCTCGATAATATAAGCAAACATTCCAGAGATCTAATAGGGGATTCTAGAACTCGATTTCCAAGCGGACTAGAATTTATAATGATGAAATGCAACTATTTTTTCTAGAGCCACAATTCAGATTCTAGATGTCAATTACAGAATTTTTTTCTTAGTGCAGAGTGAGATTAATGACAGAGTGAGATAAATAAACCAAGCGTTCATGATGTCATTAGTATGGGTATAGGAACAGAAATATAGTTGATATTTATACGCGTGCTTCGATCTCTAGAAGTTTATAAAGACATGCGTCTGTGTTACATGGCAAATACACTATCTACCAATAAGTATTTGGACACTTTCAAATTTAAACGTTTTGTCAAACATCTAGAAAAATTCTACAGGAATTATCTTGAAACTTTCGGAGTATAAAGAACATGTTATACCTCATACATTTCAGCAAAAATTTTGTCCTGAAGAGTAAAAGAGGACCAGTAAAAATCTAACAAATGTCAAATATTTTGAATCACTCTGTAAAAGGTAATACTAGAAATGATTTTCGGCTGTAGCATATGATTATAACAACTCTTTTTATCATCTGTATAAGTTCTCATGAAGTTGACACATGGAAATATAACAGTTTCTTGCAAACAGTGAAAAAAAAAATGCGACTTTTTAAATTATAACGTAGGGTATTAGACCGAATGCAAAGCCACGTTTACGGAATTTGGCGCAACACATTAACCAAAGGCTATTGCAATGAGAATGAAAAATGTTAATATCTTATGAAATATGAGCATTTTTTATTAAATAGTTTTTAACTATGCATGTACAAGCTCTTAAAATATTTCAATGGCATAATTTAATAGTAAAAAGTATTGATCTTACTTATATGAAAGTCTGAAACAAATATCGTGGAAATTCAAACAGTTATAAGGGATAGAATGAACAGAATTTCAGTTTTTCTCTCTGCTCTCTCTCTCTCAAAAAAAAAAAAAAAAAAAAAAAGGCTAAAGGGTTTTACTCACATTTTTATTTTGTTTCAACCAATGCAAAATTGTAATACAGTGTTCACTGATTATAAATAAATATGTAACGATTAAAAAAACGCCCTATCATCTTCCTTCTTTTTTTTTTTTTTTTTTTTTTTTTTGAGAGGGACTGAAATATATATATATATATATATATATATATATATATATATATATATATATATATATATATATATATTACTTTCTTAATGCTGCAATCTTATAGAATTTCCTGTTTTAAAATATCCTTCTTCCTCCCTTTATGTATATATTTATATAATATAGGACAAAAATAAAGAAATAAATTTTTTTTTATAAATCGCACTGTTAAAAATAGTTTCTTAAAAAAGAGTATATATTGTCTGAAAATAGCCCCGAGACAATATATACTTAAATTTGAAAACCCGTGTACTCATTTTTGAGTATATTGACATGTCAAACATGGGGATATTGGGATTCTTATTGGTCAAACACATTTTTGAGCATGTCAGTATACTCAAAAATGAGTATATGGGTTTTCAAATTTAAGTATATATTGTCTCGGGGCTATTTTGAGACGATATATACTTATTTTTAAGCAACTGTGTTTTACAGGGCACGTTCTGTTTCTTTTTTTTTTTTTTTTTTTTTTTTTTTCAGCTTCTAAACCATTTTTATCGTTTTGCTTTTTTACATGCATTTTAAACTCCCATGTACAATAGTGTCCTAAATTATATTCTTTGAAGGAAACCCGACATTCGTTCATGGTAAATGCTCATTTTTAAATATAGCTAAAAACAAAATAAAAGAGTATAACACGTTTGCATTTGTATTTTATATACTCAAAAAGCTTTTAGTGAGAGGTTTATTTTGTAGCATCACTATTTTATCCTGGGTGTTTTCAATTTCCAAGGACTTTCTGTTTGCACTTTCTGAATTTAAATCAGGCATCTCAAAGAAAGCAAATCCCTTGGTTTGTCTGATAAAATATCAGCAAATGTATTCAGTCATATTTTGAACAGAGTGAAACTTTTACATAGAATAACTACGACAATATCTACAGAGACTACATGATCAGCAAAATGCTGTTCAGGACTGAATCTAATTTAAATATTTCAAAGTATTTAAAAAGTAAATTTCCCTTTACTTTACTTTCGTTGAATCAAAACAAGATCATATAAAAAGAAATTTAAAATAAAGCAGTACTCCTGGTTTAAGTAGCAGAAAATATACTCAAAGAATATTTTCCTGATGCAGGTTTCACACAATCTTCTATATAAGATTATTTTGCAAATTACACGAAAAACAGTATTGTTATAAATTGTTTAAAGGAATATGGAAATTTTAAATTAATGGAAACAGTTTTAGTATTAGGAAATATTGCAAAATGCTAACAATATACTGATGTTGCTGATGAAATAAATGATAAAGATTTTAAAATTAATAATAATAATAAACAAGCATGCTGTTGTCCATGTCCATCTGTGAGAAATAAAATTAACATAACATTCTAATAATATATAAGGAATAGAAAGATACAAATAAATGAATCAGTAAAAATTAACAATTTACTTTAAACAAAGAAGTAGAAAATACAGAAATTATTAAGTTTGTATATATTAACACATACATAAAAGGTTAATAAGTTTTGTATTTTATCTAAAAATTAATGGACGTATTTATTTATTTACTTTTATTTATTTCTTATTTATTTTTTGTAACTTTTTCAATTTTATAATTATCACAAATATTATACACATATTTTCAGGTCTAAAAGCTGGTAGACTGGAGGTGCGGGGTTTGACTTTAAATCGTAATCGTCTGACTAGATTTTTCGCAGTTTTGTATGGTTTTCACCCATACTCCCGTGAATACGGGTTAGGACCTCTCTTGAAATAGTCCTCTCCACGGAGAGCGCACAATCCAGGCTTAGGATATCATGGTGTCTGTTGGCAATAAAATTAACACAAACACCCAGTGGCGTAGCGTGCGGGGGGCAAGAGGTACGCTTGCCCCGGGCGCAAAATTTCAGGGGGCGCCAAATACTGTTTTTTTCTAAAGAACTAAAAATGATCATTGTGATAAATTTGTGAATTTTTACAATTTTATTAAACCCTTCTAAAATTCTCTGGCTAACCTTAAGTTTCTTCATGAAAATGAAAACATTTTTAGGTGCATCATAGCTTTAAATTATTCCCCCGGTGATTATTATAATGTGGGCGTGAACTTTAATGAACTCTCCTCTCATTTTTACATCTTATATTCATAAATTGGTCGAGCACTGTAGTCGAAGTCTATACTGGACGTTGAGCTCTACGCCTCTATACATTCATAGTATGGCAATGACTGTAAGCGGCCCTTCTTATTTTGCGTCCATAAAGCGCTAATATACTGATCATTATAACAAAAGCCTGCCCTATAGTCAGATACTGGACCCTTTGCGTCTGTAATTTGTCAGTTCAGAAATTATTATAAAAGGGTCATCACTTATAATAAAGCCATAAGAGGATTACATTTGCCGGTTGTTAACAAGATTATTGCTGAAAAGAGGCGCTGAAATTTTCATATCCATAAATGGGTAGTTTTTTACAGCGACATTCTTTATCATTTTTATTTATTAATATAAATAAATATTTCTACTAAAAATTGAACAAAGAAAAAAAAAATATTCATATTAGTTATTGCATACACAAAGTTCGATGTATTTCCGTCTCATCGAGTTCAAGGTAATGCAATCAGGAAAATCTATTACGATCTACGCGAAACTTTCATAAACATAAGGTATTTTTATACTAAAAATCTTATATATAAAATTTGATACAGTTTCATTCCATGGGTGTTAAATTATATAACTATCACAAAATCCAGAAGAGCACGGTAGAACAGCACCATGTTTTGAGCGATTGCAAATAAATTTCATAAGTTTATTTATTTATTTTTTTAATAAATATTGTACAGATAAATTTTGTCATGATTCCAAACAATAGATACAACTATAATAAAAATCGTAAAGAAAAAAAAGGCAGAGTTTATCTTAGTGTATAAGGTTACAGGAACTTCAGAAGAAACTGCAAATACAAGTCTTTAAATTATTCACACTTTGTTGTAGATGATCTTTGGTGTTTGAAAGCAAGGCCGATTGACAATGACCTGGATGAGATGCTCTCTATGAGGGTGTTTCTAAGGGAACTTAGTCTTTATATATGCAAGTGTCAGAGAAAACCACGGAAAACTTCAACGACCGCGACTTGAAATCAAATCCGTTACTTCCTGTCTACCAGTTTCGAGAGCAGAACCACTCAGCTACTGGTGTGGCCTCCTTCTGCTGTAGAAATAATGGAAAAGGCTGAGAAGGTTCTGTGTAATTTTCGAGTCTGAACTATTAAGTATTCTGTCACACAGTACTGATAAAAAAAAAAAAAACTGATATCGATAATACAGGTTTGTGATGAGATGTGTTTCTAGATGCTGATTAAGAAAAGAATATTCAAAAATTTCCATCCCATACAGTTTTGACTTTTTTTTGTGACAGAAATGAGTTTAAAACTCTGCTTTTTCAATTCCCATCTCAGTTATTTCCCTAAAAATCCAGCCGATGTGAGTGAAGTAAGAGAGACATTTCCTTAAGTCATCGAGAAATGTAAAGGGGGTATCAGAGTCGGTGGAATGTCAATATATTAGCAAATTATTGTTGAATGCTGCATAGAGATTGCCCTCACAAACGAAAGAAAATTAAACGAGCTTCGATCTCAAGAAACTGAGACATTTAAAAGACAATAAATAATAATAGCCTTTAGTGTAAATAATAGCCTTTTTTAATGTGTTTTACATGCAAAGAGTTTCTCTACTGTTACAGCCTCTATGTCAGTTCTTCATAGTATTATCCTTGCTTTGTGAATAGTATATTTTATTCGGGAAAAACTTAAAACGCTTGGTAACGAAACAACTAAAAAAAAAGTCAACAGAAATTAATACACTTTATGAGTCATTAGGTTTTCTGTAAGTTCAAACTTCGTTAGATGTACAAAATTGCTTTTGTTCGATATATTCAGCATTTATGTTTGAAGTATTTTGACTTAAACGCCATAATTATGACATTTTGTTAGACGACTTATCACTTTATTTAAAGAAGTCTATCCTGAATTGAGTATTCCTACGTGGATACTATTTGTTATCCTGAATAGCTAAATAAAAGCTTCAAAAAAGTTTAATGTTATTGTTTTATTGTCAATTACTATTAACAATGCAAGATGTTAGAAGCTTTTCAAAATTAATTTAATAAAATACATATAAACGCTCAACGATGATCAGAGAAAGATTAACTAACCCTATCAATTTTTCCAATTGAAAGAGATTTACATATTTTGACAGTGTAATTTATGTAATGATTCAGCTATAATTCTAACTGTATGGAAATAACTTTTTTGTTTTATAAAGTTCTTTTTATTCTTTTCTGTGGAAACCTTTTTATTCATAGATAACAAATATGTAATTTTTTATAATTATGAAAAAGGAAAGTATTGACGACTGGAAAGGAAGTAATCGTATTTTATGAACAAATTACGAATTTATAAATAGCTTTTGAATTATTTATAATATATTATATTATTGATTAAATGCAATGTCAGTAAATTTTGTAGATGAATTCGTCCACTTACCTTTCATATTTATCCGTGAGACCTACACATGAATGTAATTTTGAATTTTGCATTTGATTTCAAATTTTCTTTGTATAATTTTATGCGAAACCTAACTCAATTTAGAAAAATTTTGAATTGAACTTTCGATTATTATTGTATTATCAACATCAAACATTTTCATTCGATTGTATTTATATTTTATAATTTTGATTTTCTTCTATGTGTTAAACTAAACGTTCTATTTTATATCAGTGAAAAAAAGAAAACAATAACTTTCATTTAAAAAATAACTAAAATTTTATTACTGTCTAGTCCATACATAGAATGTAATAGAAGAATTTGCTCTTTTCTAATTATTGGAAATAAACTTCCATGAATTTCAGATGTAAATGTAATTGAATTCTTCCAATAATTTCTACTTCATTACTTTTAATTTTTGGTAAAATCTAACTCAATTTCAGTTAATCTACATCAAAGATTTTTTTTTATCGAATTGCATTTAAATATTACTTCAGAAAAGAGTCCCACTGTATCAAAAATTTCTATTTAAATAAATATAATGAAAGCGATACAGCAATATTTATTTTATTCAAAAACTAGTTGCTTTGATGAATTCAACTAAAATGTATAAATAATTAAATACTGAAGTAATTTGATTTAAAATTCAATTGAAATTTAATGTCATTGACGGTCTTTTCATTTCTAATTTGATATATTATGTAATATATATATATATATATATATATATTCATATATTTTCATTAGAAATAAGATGCTTAAAAAATGCGTTTTCCTTTTTGTAAAAATAGCGTGTTTTTTATATGTTTGACATAATTTTTACTCTTGTTTAATCTTTACTTAATTATTCCTTTTCACATTATTCTGTATTAAATAGAAGAAAGTAGGTTTAGTCTTAAAATTTTCGACATCAGATTATACCTACTAAAAAGTAGAGTACGCGTATAAATTTCGTCATCGGTTCTTGAGAAACTTTCCGAGAACATTCTATATACGCACTGATGATGTTCTAAAAAACGTATTTAATACCTGTAACCCAAAAGAATAATCATAGAATAATAATAAGATATGTAATAATAAGATAAAATAACAATAATATATTCTTTGTTCATTAATTCACGTCTTCGTTCGTGATGTTTGGTCATTGGAGTGACTAATTATATATGTATACATAGTATATATTTTTACTTGATTGTCGGACTTAATTACAGAAAAGTAGTTTTAAGTATACACATGAATAGGATTTTATACTCAAGCGATCCCAACTTATGTTTTTTTTTACTTTCCGAACACTATAGTGAGGAAAGTATTGTAATCATGTCAAAAATCCGAATTCGAGATTTTGATGTTTCTATACGTTTTGAGGTCCCCTGAGTCCGTTTTCACTATTTTTACGATGATGTATGTATGTGTGTGTGTATGTGTGTATGTGTGTATGTGTGTATGTTTGTGAACACGCTAGCGTCTAAAGGCTTTGTTCGATTAACCTGAAAGTTGGTACGTATATTGTAAGTCACCATAGTACGAACCCTATAGATTTTGGTGAATCTAGCACTTATAGTTTTTTTACAGGGACACAAAGAAAAATTCTTTATCATTATGGCCTATGGGACCAAAATCTTAAAAGTGTGATAGCATCTAAACGCCTTATTCAATTGAGCAAAAATTTTATACCCATATTATAGGTCACAGATACTCAATCTGTATAGATTTTGGAGAGTCTAGCACTTATAGTTTTTTTACAGGGACACAAAGAAAAATTCTTTATCATTAAGGCCAATGGGGCCAAATTTTTAAAAGTGTGATAGCGTCTAAACGCCTTATTAATCTGAGCAAAAAAAATTGTACACATGTTATAGGTCGCATTTGCACCAACTGTATAGATTTTGGTGAATCTAGCACTACAGTTTTTTTACAGGGACACAAAGAAAAATTCTTTATCATTATGGCCTATGAGACCAAATTTTTAAAAGTGCGATAGCATCTAAACGCCTTATTCAATTGAGCTGAAAATTTGTATGAATATTATAAATCACTGTTGCACTAACTATAAGCATTTTGGTGAATCTAGCATCTATAGATTTTTACAGGGACAAAACGAAAAATTCTTTATCATTATGATCTAAGGGCTCAAAGTTCAGTAGCGTTAAATAAAACCTCGTGTGATATATGGAGAAAAAAACACTCTATTATGGTTTTCTCTCTTTTGTTTGTTTAGCAATTCCTCTTTCTTTATTTTATCTACAAAACTGTTAGTTACTCAATGTTCGGAAAGTCGAGTGGAGTCACTCCAGATTTTTTTTTTTTTAATGAGGTTATATTAATGACAGAGTGAGACAAATAAACCAGGCGTTCTCACTGTCATTACTATGGGTATAGGAATCAATTTCAATCAATCAATTTAATCAATGCAAAATTGCAATACAGTGATCACTGATAGTAAATAAATAAGCAAATATTGATAAAACACCCTAGCAGATCCCTTTTTTTTAAAGGGACTGAAATACATATACGTATATACTACTCATATATATATTTATGTATATATATATATATATATATATATATATATATATATATATATATATATATATATATATATATATATATATATTACTTTCTTAATGCTGCATTCTTATAGAATTTTTTGTTTTAAAATGTCCTTCTATCTCCATTTGTATAATTGTGTAGGTCAAAAGTAAAAAAAAAAAAAAATATTTTATAAATCACTTTCTTTTTTTCTTTTAATTTCCAAACCATTTTTATCGTTTTGCTTTCTTACATGTATTTTAAGCTCCCATGTACAATCGTGTCTTAAATTATACTATTAGAGGAAAACCCGACATTGGTTCGTTGCAAATGCTCATTTTGAATATAGCTAAAGAGCAAAATAAAAACGTAACATGTTTGCATTTGTATTCTATATACTCAAAAAGCTTTTAGTGAGAGGTTTCTTTTATAGCACCACTATTTTATCGTAGGTTTTTTCAATTTCCAAACACTTTCTGAATTTAAATAAAGGATCTGAAAGAAACCAAATCACTTGGTTTGCCTGTTAAAATCTCAGCAAATGGATACAGTCATAATTTGAACAGAGGGAAACTTTTACATAGAATAACTATGACAATGTCTACAGAGACTACATGATCAGCAAAATACTGTTTGGGACTGAATCTAACTAAAATACTTCCAAGAATTTAAAAATAGATTCCCCTTTACTTTAATTTCGTTGAATCAAAACAAGATCATATAAAAGAAAATTTAAAATAAAGCAGTACACCTGATATAAGTAGCAGAGTAAAATAATCAAAGAATATTTTCCTGATGCAGGTTTAACACAATCTTCTATATAGGATTATTTTGCATGTTATACGAAAAGGAGTATTATTATGAATTGCTTAAAGGAATATGAAAATATTAAATTAATGGAACAAATTTAGTATTGGGGAATATTGCAAATTGCTAACAATATGATGATGCTGATGATGATAATTATTGTAATAATAATAATAATAAAAATATTAAATGTAATGAAGAATAATAACAATCCTGCTATTTTTCCATGTCCATCTGTGACAAATAGAATTAACATGATATTCTAATGTTATATAAGGAATAGAAAGATACAAATAAATGAAAATGAAAGTAGAAAATAGCAATTTATTTTAAAGAAAGAAGCAGAAGAAGCACAGAATACAGAGTTTGTCTTTATTAATATATTCATAAAAAATAAATAAATTTTGTATTTTAAATTTAAAAAAAGAACGTATTTTTTTTTTTTTTATTGAATTATTATTATTATTTTTTTTTTTTGTAACTGTCTCAATTTTACAATTATCACAAATAACATACACATATTTTCAGGTCTAAAAGTTTGTAGACTGGAGGTGCGGGGTTTGATTTTAAATCGTAATCGTCTGCCTAGAGTTTTCGCAGTTTTGTATGGTTTTCATCCATACTCGCGGGAATACGAGCAAGGACCTCTTTAGAAATACTCCTCTCCTCGGAGAGCGCATAATCCAGGCTTAGGGTATTGTGTAGTCTGTTGGCTATAAAATTAAGACCAACACCAATACATATATAAATATATAAGCAACAAAAAATTTTTCTATAAAAAAATTATCTTTATAAAATTTCAATTTTGGCATAAATATTATAAAAAATATTAATGCATTAAACGTAATGAATAATTAACAAGGTAAAATATCAAAATTTAGAGTTAAAATAGCTTTATTTCAAAATCCTGAATAAATATTAATTACAAGTACTGAACAAAATCATTCAAAACATATTATAGACAACAATAAATTACATTTAAAGCAAAAAGTAAAATAAAATTGTTTTTACATAAATTTTTCCTTTGATGAACATTTCTGTTTAAATTTAAAGTCAGCAAATTTTTTCATGAATTCGTCCACTTATCTTTCATACATATCTGTGAGACCAACACATGAATGCAATTTTGAATTTTGCATTTGATTTCAAATTTTCTTCGTATAATTTTATGCGAAGCCTAACTCAATTTAAAATAATTTCGAATTGAACTTTCGATTATTATTGTATTATCAACATCAAAGATTTCAATCAACTGTATTTATATTGCATAAGATTTTTTTTTCTTCTGTATATCAAACTAAACGTTCTGTTTTATATCACAGAAAAAAAAAAAGAAAACATTAACTTTTGTTTAAAAAAGAACTAAAATTTATTATTGTCTATTCCATACATTGAATTTAACAGAAGTATTTGCTGTCTTTTAATTATTGGAAATAAATTTCCATAGATTTCAAATTTAAATGCAATTGAATTCTTCCAATAATTTCTACTTCATTATTTTTAATTTTTCGTAAAATCTAATTCAATTTCAGTTAATCTACATCATTTTTTTTTTTTTTTTTTTTTTTTTTTTAAATAGAATTGGATTTAAATTTTACTTCAGAAAAGAGTCCCACTGTATCAAAAATTTCTATTTAAATAAATGTAATGAAAACAATACAGCAATCTTTATTTTATTCGAAAACTAATTGCTTTGTTGAATGCAAGTCTTATTTCAACTAAAATGTATAAATAACTAAATACCGAAGTCATTTGATTTAAAATTCAATTGAAACTTAATATCATTGACGGTCTTTCCATTTTTAATTTGATACATTTTGTAATATATACATATATATATATATATATGCATTCAGATATTTTCATAAGTAATAAAATGCTTAAAAAATGCGATTTTTTTTTTTTTTTTAAGTAGTGGTTTTTTTTTTTTTTTTAATATGTTTGACATAATATATTTCTTGTTTAATCTTTACTTAATTATTCATTTTTACATACTTCTGTATTAAATAGAAGAAAGTAGCTTATCTTAAAAAGTTTCAACACCAGATTATTGTTACAAAGAATGTTAAATTAGTAGAAGACTATTTATGATACAAATGAGCACGGTACAAAGTACAGTACACGTATAACTTTCGTCATCGGTTCTAGAGAAACTTTCCGAGAACATTCTATATACGCACTGATAATGCTCTAAAAACGTATTTTATACCTGTAACCAAAAAGAATAATCATAAAATAATAATAATAATAGTAATAATAATAATAATAATAATATATTCTCTGTTCATTAATTCACGTCTTCGTTCGTGGTATTGACCATTGAATAGATTAATTATACACGTATACATAGTACACATTTTTACTTGATTCTTGGAATTAATTACAGAAAAGTAGTTTAGTGTATACACATGTATTGGCTTTTTTACTCAAGCGATCCGAACTTAAGGTATTTTTTTAATGAGGTTATATTGATGGCAGAGTGATATAAATAAACAAGGCGTTCTCGCTGTCATTAGTATGGATATAGGAACAGAAATATAGTTATATTCATACTTGTGCTCGGATCTCTGGAAATTAATAAAGACATTAACTTCGTTAACTGTAGTATTTAACTACGTTGTACAAGCTTTTAAAAAATTTCAATGGCATTCTTTATTATTCAAAAGTATTGAGCTTACATATATGAAAGTTCCAAACAAATGTCGTTTTAATTCAAAACGTTATGAAGGATAGAATGAATAGAATTTTAGTTCCTCTCAAAATAAAAGCTAACGGGTTTTACTCTCATTTTTATTTTGATTCAGTTAATGCAAAATTGCATTACAATGTTCACTGAAAGTAATTAAATATGTAAATATTGATAAAACACCCTGTCATCTTCCCCCCCCCTCCCCCATTTTTTTGTCTGAGAGGGACTTAAATATATACACACACACACACACACTCATATATATATATAACATTCTTAATGCTACATTCTTATAGAATTTCTTGTTTTAAAATATCCTTCTGTCTCCATTTGTATATATACAGTCAGTAACAAAAGTCTCCGAACACTAGCAAAACTTCCTATATAAAAAAAGTACATTTAATACAGTTTTGTTAAGTAAATCCTGTATTTAGACTGACTAAAAACAGGATTCGACAAGGATTTATTTAACAAAACTGTATTAAGTGTACTTTTTTTACATAGGAATTTTTGCTAGTGTTCGGAGAATTTTGTTACCGACTGTATATATAATTGTATAGGACAAAAATAAAAAATAAAAAATATTTTATAAGTCACGTTCTGTTTATCTTTTAATTTCCAAACGACTTTCATCGTTTAACTTTCTTGCATGCATTTTAAATTCCCATGTACAATCGTGTCTTAAGTTATACTCTTAGAGTAAAACCCGACATTGGTTCGTAGCAAATGCTCACTTTTGAATATAGCTAAAGATAAAAATAAAAACGTAACATATTTGCATTCGTATTTTATATACTAAAAAGCTTTTAGTGAGAGGTTTATTTTGTAACATCACTATTTTATCGTGGGTGATTTCAATTTCCAAGCACTTTCTGTTTGGTGTTTCTGAATTTAAATAAGGCATCTGAAAGAAAACAAATCCCTTGGTTTGTCCGATAAAATTTTAGCGAATGGTTTCAGTCATATTTTGAACAGAGTGAAACTTTTACATAGAATAAATATGACGATGACTACAGAGGCTGCATGATCAGCAAAATGTTGTTCGGGACTGAATCTAACTAAACATTCCCAAGGATTTAAAAATAGATTTTCCTTTCCTTTACTTTTGTTGAACCAAAACAAGATCACATAAAAGGAAATTTAAAATAAAGCAGTACTCCTGATTTAAGTAGCAGAATAAAACATTCAAAGAACATTTTTCTGATGCAGGTGAAAGAAAGAATGCGGTTTGATATGTTCATTTGTATAAGATTATTTTGCATGTTGACAGTTTTATTATGAATTGTTTAAAAGAATATCCAAATATTAATTTAATGTACCAGTTTTATTATTTGAAAGTAAGTATTGCGAAATGTTAACAATATTATAATGCTGATGATGATAATGATGAAAAAAAATTTAATTTAATAAAGGAAAAGAAAAACTAGACTACTGTTTTTATATGTCCAATTGTATCAAATAATTTTAACATGATATTATAACAATATATAATGAATAAAAAGCAAAAAATAAATGAAACAGCAGAAAAATACTAAAATTTGTATTAAACAAAGAAGTACAAAATGGAGAATTTTTTAATGCAATCGCAGTACAAAATACGGAATTTATATAATTACGTTTGTATTTATTAACATATACATGAAAGGGAAATAAACATTTTACTTTAAATGAACATTAACGCCATAAACCTAAACGTTTTTCGTTTTTTTCTGTGACTTTCTCAATTTTATAATTATTATAAACAACATACGCATATTCTCAGGTCTAAAATCTGGTAGACGGGATGTGCTGTGTTTGATTTTAAGTCCTGATCGTCAGCCTAGACTTTCGGAGTTTTACAAGGTTTTCTCCTAATCTCGCCTGAATGTGGTCGAGGACACCTTTACAAATAAAGAACACACCACCCAGGCTTAGGACCTCGTGTAGTTTGTTGGCTAAAGCAATAGAAAAGCTAACGAAAACATCAACAAACATATAAATATATGTATAATATAAACTCATATATAAATATAATCATTAAGAAATCATTGTATAAAAAACATATTTTTATAAAATTTAAAATTTGGTACATTTTATTTTAAAATTCTACTGCATTAAACAAAAAGAATAATTAATAATATGGTGTGTCACTCACACGACATTCTCTTGCCCTGAAATTTAATACTATAAATACAGGTTGGAGATGAAGAGGTAAGATAATGAGTGCTGTTATGTAAACCTGTTTTAAACAATTCAAATTAAGTTTCAGAAGAGTTTTATATGATAATTAGTTCTGTGTTAGGGGGGCTACCGCCCCCCCACCCCACCACTCCCCGTTTCATTAATGCACCCACATTTATATAGATTTTAATTCGGTTATTAAAAATAATTCTGTTTTTAAAAAATAATTGATTAAAATTATTATTTAAACAAATTATCTTTTATGATAATGCAGACGATTTCCATATTAGAGAAGTAGTATAACACTAAATACCCCCTAAAATATTGAAGTTATTCTTAATATTACACTAAAAAAATCGATAACTTCATTTTAAATTATCGCAGATCGATAGTTCAACCATTCGTTTTAAAGGTATTGGCGAACTCTTTTTAAAGGTACCCATCATGAAAATTTACCCCCTTCGTAGGGGGACTTCCCCCCCAGGGGCGGAGGCGAGGCTCCTACATACACAAAAAAATTTTTCACAGTTGACTATCTCTATCACAAAAATATATATTCGTTTAGTGCAGTCTATTTGGTTTAGTGCAGTCTATAGATGTTAAACTCTACTTACTTGCAATTTCCCCCATAGACGTAATGTATTTGAATACTTTTGAGTGTCCCTGTACACCAACCATTTCCTTCATCTCAACGAAAAGCTTACTGTAGCATCCCTATATGATACACATTTAGAATACCGAGTTTGGAATTTCTGCTACTATTTGTTTTTGAGATATGCTGATAACAGACACACAGACAGACACACATACCATTCGCTAAAAACATGATTTTCGTATTCAGGGGACCTCAGAACATGTAAATATAACAAAAACTCACGTTCGAGAATTTGACCCTAAAACAATACTTTCTTGGCCCTATAGGTAAGAGTAACAAGGAAAAATATCGAAAGATAAAATTAGCTTTATTTCAAAATCTTAAATAAGTATTGATTACTGTGCTGAACAAAATTATACCAAACATATTATAGACAACAAACTGCTTTGGAAGCAAAAAATAAAATTAAATCAGAATATTTACATAAATTTTACTTTAATTGAAATTTTTTGATTAAATTTAAAGTCAGCAAACTTTTTATCATTAATTTATCCACTTACCTTTCATATTTTTCTGTGAGTTCTACCCATGAATGCAATTTTGAATTTTGCATTTAATTTCAAATTACTTTTGTATAATTTTATGCGAAGTCTAACTTAATTTAGAATAATTTCGAATTGAACTTTCGATTATTATTTTATTATCGACATCAAAGGTTTTCCTTCGACTGTATTAATATTTTATAGAATTTTTTTTTCTTCTGTATGTCAAATTAAACGTTCTATTGTATATCAAAGGAAAAAGAAAACATTAAATTTTATTTAAATATAACTAAAATATTATTATTGCATAGTCTATCTACAGAATTTAAAAGAAGTATTTTTATAGATCGGGTTTGCTCTTTTTTAATGATTGGAAATAAACTTCCATAAATTTCAGATGTAAATGCAATTCAATTCTACCAATAATTTCTGCGTCATTATTTTAATATTACGTGAAATTTAACTCAATTTCAGTTAATCTACATCAAAGGTTTGTTATCGATTTTTAAATTTTGTTTGAGAAAATACACACACTGAATCTAAAACTTTTATTTAAATAAATATAAGGAAAAAGGTACTGCAATATTTATTTTATGCGAAAACTAATTACTTACTTGAACGCAAGACTAATTTCAACTAATGCGTATAAATAATTAAATGCTGAAGTGTTTTGATTTAAAACTTAATTGAAATATAATAAGGTACTTGTACCCAATATGGACAGTGCTCTCAATATGGACAACCTTAATATCTTTAAAGGTAACAAATTTGATCGAGAGATGACGCTACATGTCCGTGAAGAAAAGCAGTTGAAAAGATAATTTAGCCTGGAAAGTGCAAAAAAGCGCGCTGTTCGCCATTTTGAAGGAAACTTGTTTTTTCGTGGTGTGCTGTTCGTAATTACAGGTAAGTTTAAATTCTTATTAAATATGTTAAAATTACATTAAATATTGAAAAGTGGAGTGTTGTAGAAAGCTGATAAAACATACTTTCGATTGCTATTACATATATTGCTTAAAAATGTTTTCTTTGTTAGTAAAACTACGCCCGATTCTCAATATGGACACCTTTTTGACCATATTGGAAGTACAGAAAGTGAATCGTCATATTCAAAAATTTGTAAAATATCTGTTTAATGTTATTTTATTTATATAATTCATAATAAACTGCATTACGAATTAAGAGTGGAAGAACACCTTTTTACAGGTTTGTCAGTGATTACTTCAACGACTTTTATTTTCTGAACGGTTACTTAAAATTTTTGTTTTCAATTGTAAAAATGTTTCAAATTAGATGCTAAGATAGTAATGTAAAAAATTTGGACCGACAAATTTTAATTTTTATGGTGAGGTGGGACCTGGGGGGGGACATAAAAAAAAATCAAAAGAGAAAATAAAGGTCGTCCAAATTACTTGTGAATAAACTGTCAAATTTTTCCTTCTTATGTGTTCACGGTTTCTCTTTTTTTTTTTTTTCAGATTTCATAAGGATTTGCTCATTATGGTGCCGATAAAAAGAGGCAAGTGGACAGAAGAAAAAATGCAGAATGCTATTCGAGCCGTACACAGTAGGACATCATTTGGCAGTGCAGCTAAAGCAGCAGGGATTTCAAGAACAACTCTCATGAGAATTTTCAAGACTGTCCAGGTGAATGATCAAACCCGAAAGCCAAAGTTGGGCCGCAAATTCATTATCACAGAAAAGTAGCAAGCTGAACTTTGTTCAAGAATATTTAGACTAGCAGACGTTGGCATGCCAATTACTGGGAGTTTACTACGAAGGAGTATTTTCACCTATGCTGAGAAGATGGGTTTGAAGCACAATTTCAACCAAGCAACACACATGGCTTAAAGGAAGTGGTTGGCAGCTTTCTTGAAAAATCAACCCACTTGATCCTACAAGGAAGTCTGGTACTGCTTCTTATGCAGTATTGATGCTGTTGCAGACATGCGGCCATGCATCAAATGCGGCAGATATGTCCACGAGGACTGTGTGGGACTTAGCGCCCATGATGAAGAAGTTTTAATTTGTCCATCCTGTGAGGACTGAATAACAACGGATGTAAATTCTGCAGTCAGTTGCAATGTAGCTAAGCAAAAGCAACTAAATTATTTCATAATATTTTGTAGTAACTGAGGTGCTTTTCATGGGTCTTCGAAGAGCCACAAACGAAAATGACCCCCCCCCCTTCTAAACTGCATGTTCTAAAGATATTTACTGTGCGCCCCTCCCCCGCAATACTTTAAGATATTTTTTTTTATTCCCTCTCCTCTAAAATCCCTCGAAAGAGTGGCTCTTCCATACACCCTGTGTAGTAGGTCAATAAGGAGCCACCTGTCCCTAATATGGACATGCATGTCCATAATAGGGGCAGGTGGTTCCTTATATGGACACTTGTAAACATTTTTTGTTTTTATCATTTAAATTAAACTAGAATAATTACAAGGTTGCTCATTTTAATAGTGATAGTCAACTGTTCAGGGATAGTGATCATACATTTTCGGAGTCCTATGACGTGTATACGGGGGTGAAAAAAAAATACATTTTCCTTAGGGTGTCCATATTGGGTAGAGGTAACTTATCATTGATGGTCTTTTGATTTTTAATTTGATATACTATGTAATATTTATATATATATATATATATATATATATGCAGATATTTTCATTTGAAATAAAATGCATTTATTTCATTTGAAATAAATAAAAGAAAGTAGCTTATTCTTAAATATTTTCGACTTCTGCTTTTCGATGGATTTACCCATTGTGAGAGGCTCAAAGCAAGATTTAGCCATTTTTACAAAATGTCAGTCTTCCTGTGTGCGTGTGACAAGAATTTTGCGTCAACTGTATCTCAGTAACTATGTACTGATCATATTTTCTTTAAAATTTATATGCAGTTGCACACTAGCTTAGATTAGTGCTTATGAACTTTTGTTATAAATCGCTCAGCAACTGTCGCTGCTATTCTGCGATTTTCCCCTTAAGAGAATACTATATACCAGCTATATAACTATATAACCAGTATATAACTATTTATGCATATTTATTATTTTCCCTTTTTCAGTCTAATACCTATAATTACGATTTTATAAACGTTTCTTGTTAAATACTATAATTTTTTGCAAAAGTGTTTTATTTATAAAATGTAACATGCTTCTCTTTTTAGAGATAAATAATAAATAGTATGGTAGATTTTTTGACGTAACATTGAAAACTTTTCAAATATATATGTGATGTATATTTTCTTTTTTGCTTACGAGCGTTTTTTTTTAATTTATTTATTTTGAATTAGAAATTACACGTTTATTTCTAATTAATCGAAATTAATATGTCATCACGTGTACAGAATAATAGCTAAGTCGACACAAAGAGAACAAAAGTAAATAAACTTCAATTTAATTTGTTTGAAAAACAAAATCTCAAAAACAAATTAATTTTACTTAAATCATTCATTGCTTGCAAACTATGTTGTTTTGATGCTGATGAGGAGACATTGAAACGTCTAAAATTTTAATTGTTTTTAAATATATTTTTTAACTAAAGTTTTGCCTCTTAAATAAAAAAGTTTTTGATCTTAAAACATAATATGTATTAGTAAACATATTTT
This sequence comes from Salticus scenicus, assembly GCA_963930645.1. Classification (NCBI taxonomy): domain Eukaryota; kingdom Metazoa; phylum Arthropoda; class Arachnida; order Araneae; family Salticidae; genus Salticus; species Salticus scenicus. The sequence goes on along the minus strand of OZ005653.1, from coordinate 241,672,609 downwards.
ACAAGGGAAATAACAACAACAACAACAAAAAAAAATACATATACCTCTTTATTATTCAATTGGAAATAACAAATGTCTGGGAAGTATAAATGTATTTATTATATGTTTTTGCATAAAAATAAAAATGGATATACAATATATGTCAAATTAAGCTATGCAATCTAGAGAAAAACTAGAATATTTCTTTAAAATTTACGCCATTATTTTATTGCAGTCTCTCATTAAAGTATAGGAGACCGATTTGGTATCGTAATTTAAAAAGTCATGAAATATTTATTTTAACTATATTAAAAACTATTATGTTTGCAAACGCTAATTATAAATTGAAAAAAAAAAAAAAAAAAAAAAAAAAAAAACAGAAAAAGGAAATTAAATCTAAATTAAGATATTGTCAGGATATATTTATGTCAGATTTTAAAATATTGAATAAATTGTAATCAATTTTCATTTTAAAACAAATGAATTTAGAAGAAAAAAATGTACTATTCAGAAGAATATAGACTTGTGAAAGGAAAACCAGTATTATATATATATCCAAATATGTATTAACAAATGCATTTTACAATGGAAGTATTTATTATAGCAAATATTCTTCATTATTTTGATATTTACAACAAAAAATATTTGTCGTGTATTTAAAACTTTAAACATTTTTTTTTTTTTAATATTATTGTATATATTGTAAATATTATTGTAAAAAATCTGGAATTGATTTTAAATATCATCATTATATTTACTCTCCATGAACTGTTTCTTTTATATATCTAAAATTTAAGGTGTAATTAAAAATTTAACTGGTTTTCTGAACGACAACGAAGACTAATACACATCGTTTTTACCTCGGTCTATGGTGCCTGATCCTCTATAGCTACGTTGAATACTAAATTCTTTCGTTAAGAATAACTCAAAAAATATTTTTCGAATTTCGTTCAAACTTTCACAGGAAGTGCATTTTCCTACCATAACTAAATTTCACAGAAATTTTTTTAAAATCATTCAGACATAAGACAAAGAAAAAAAAAAAACCTTTTTTTTCGATATTCTCTATTGACTTTTCTGTTTCATTTTCTAAAATTTATTCTTTTATTTCAATCGTCTGCGTGTCATAGCAACGGTTATTAATCTTTTTATTTATTTATTTATTTCATTTGAAAACGAAATTTTACTTATTTATTTATTTTTTAATGTACTATATTTATTGAAATCAAATGATAAAACAGTAGAAAAAATTAAATACATTAAATTTTAAATTAAAATCTATTTATTACATTCATATTTATGTATAATTTTTACAATAAACAACTATATATATATATATATATATATATATCCTTTATTTAATTAGTTCTTTAAAAGGTTTATTTATTTTTAATTTATTTTTATTTATTTAGTTTATTGCATTTATCAGAAAAAATTATAAAATAGTAAGCTTAACTAAAACTTATTTAGTTTTTGTTTATTTAATTCCTTTTAAAGTAAAATCTACTTTTTATTTAATTTATTATATTGGTCAGAAATATAGGGTAATATAGTGTAAAGAGCGAGGGATATCAAATGTAGGTTTCGATAACTAAAACATTTAATTGAAGCTGAGATAAAGTCACCTTAAAATCGTAATACTTGAAAAATAGGAGCTCCACCTGTCGTCCATAAATAAATTGATGTGAAAGACATTTCTAGAGACAGTAGAAACCTGTACCCGATGCATTGTGGGCGGGAAAAGAGCTGCTGTAGGCATCGTGTACCCGAAGCGAAGTTTAGAGTGGTTTCAATGTAATTTTCGTTTAGTTTTTTAATAAAGTGATGCAAAAAGTAGTCTTTGAAGTCTTTTAAAAATCCATTTAAATGTTGTGACCACTGAAACGGGAATAGTTTGCTAGTTAGAACCATGAAGAAGTACAACAAGCATATGACTAAGTTATGAACAAGTATTTAGTATTTTTAAATAATATAAAATATTTTATTATAGATTATAGTTAAAAAAACATTTAAATTATAAGTGAGCTAATTTTACTTTTGATCACATAAAATTTTGCTCTAACGTTTGCAAATATAGCTTGCAACATAAAGAGTTTTTATTGGCAAATTTTATATATTTTCAATTGTGACTTATTATGGAATTATTTCATTTACCTATGTAAAATTCAATCGATCATAAATTGACAGCAGTATGAAGGTCGCTATTGAAAATATATGATGCAACTAAACGGCATAGCTTTAGTATGGGATCCCATTGGCGACTTTAAATATTTTTTGGCGAGGAATTGAAATGGTTATCACAATTGCATAAGTTAATAAGTTGACGAGAAACATCCGGACTATACTCCGATTTCAAAATTCGCTGAGGGAAATTTTTCGAAAATTCTTTTTGTAGAAATAATGGTGTGTAAAATAAATAAATAAATAAATAAAAATAGTTGACAGTTATGCTATTAAAAAAATAATTAAGTGTATTAATATTTACGAATTTAATTTCTATCTTCAATTAATTAGTGAATTAAAAGTAGCATTTAATTTTCCTCATTTGTCAAAAGTTGATAACAATCCTATACTCTCAGCAGAATCGCTTAGGCTAATCCTCGTGAGGGAAGACCTGGTTATATTTATTACAAATTTATTTTATTTAAATTGAGGTGTTAAAAGGATTATTTCTGTAGTAAAATATGTTTAGTGTAATTGATTATCATAAAAATACCACACTCAATTTAAAGTTTTTATAACAAAATTAACACTGAATGAAATTAGAATTAAAATTTGCAGAAAAAAAAAAAAAAAAAAATGTTAAAGGATATATAGATAAAATACAGTTAAATATATAGTTCTATCTATTTAGTATCATCTATGTAGAATTTATAAGTTTTTATACATACAGGGTGTAAAAATAGAATTTCTAACATAAAATCTTATATATTTCTGTTCATTGCATCTAAAATTATGAAAATTCAAATGAAGACTAAGAATGAATCATAATTTAACTTGTCACGGGAAAATAATATATACACTGTAAATTTGGTTGTTGCACTTCATTTGTTAGGTAAAAGAGGTTGAGTTTAATGTATGTCTCCGCAGTAAAGTAAGATTATGGCGTCGAGTTAGGTTAAAAGTATGTAGCTAGTTGTGAAGGAATGTTGATAGGAGATGGAAAACACGAAGTCTGGACCCAGTACAGTCGATTACGCAATAGATTGGAGTTGGGATGAGTTTACGCCGGCATGGAACCACTAAAAGGAAAGTAGTACTCAAACAGCTTGCGTAACGTGTGTGAATATGATTAGTAGGGAAGCTGGTGAATTGAAGTGATAGATGTAGTCGGTTCAAGATAGTTAAAGAAGTAAAATGTGGTAAGAGTTGGTTGTGTTGGTGACGTACTTAGGTATTACGAGATAGTGTTGTTATTGGTGGCGTATAGAGGAGTAGTGATTACAAGATAGTGAGCGAATCTAGTGAAGCATTATTGTGAAGCATTATTGTGAAGTAGGTTAAGTAGTCTAGCGGATGTGAGCTTCTTCTTATTAACGGGACTTAGAATAAATTACCTTCTGAGAGCTAGAGAGCCTACTTGTTACAAGTTAATCACAAGTGGTGAGAGATCATTTTTATATTTTCATATTACTTAAATTTATTTATCAGATTAAGTACTGAGTTTTTCCACGAGTCTTTCCTCCCAATATTTTAAGTAGAAATAAATATTTCATCTTATTTTAATCTAACGAATCTCTTAAAATCATTTATTAAATTAAGTACTAGTTAAAATGGGGTCTGAAATAGCCGAGGCAAGCGCTCAGACCTTACACATTCAATATAAAATTTTATTGTAAAGACACTGATTTAATGTCGTCAGTGAATCTCAATCCGTGTAATTTTTTTTTCTTTTTCGACGACATTATATCAAGACTAGTGAGCGAACAAATAAACATAGTGTGATAGCAGTCCTTATTTTAGGTATCTAAATAAAAATCAGTTGATAGACATGTATGAGCTCGAATCTGTAGCTGTAAATTAAAATATGCACTTGCGTTACTTTTGGTAAATGGTAAAGAATTACAAATGACAAAAATGCCATTTTAAATTTTACGCGACATTTTATATGATTTGTAAAGCAATTTTTAAACCATCCCTTAAACATCCAATTTGTCTCTAATAAAGATTTTCTTTGCAGAATGTTAGAAAAATCTATGAAGGCAAATTACAAATTGATATATAAATACCTGAATTTAATTTATGATAATTAAATATATAAAGGGATTCATTAAATACTAAGTAAGAATGGGGAAAAGAAAGTGGAATTTTAAACAAGATATAATACATATAATAAATGCATTTTACAAGAGAAATTTTTACAAAATTAAACATGTTTCTTTTATTTCAGATTAGAAACAAATAATATTTGCCTGGACTAATTGTATTTAAAATCTTAAAAGCATTATTATTACATAAAAATATAAATGAACTTATAATATACCAAATTAAGAAAAAAGAAAAAAATATACAGTTTAGTGATAATCTGAAATTGATTTTTAAGGCTGACAACATATTTTATTTTATTATCATTATTTTTTTTTCAGTTTCTTAAACTAAATGAAATCGATAAATTAAGCTAAATGCAATTGACGAACGCAATTTGAGCACCTATCAAATACTTATTTTATTTATCGTCGAAACTGGGATTTTTGGAAAAAATGATTATTACTTTAAGGATTTTTATTTCAAATTTAAACCACAAAAATGAAAGGGATATTTTAAAAATCAATTAAACTTAAAAATATTGTATAAAATTTAATTACTACTTTTTACAACGGAAAATTTATTAGGTAAAATATACTTTTTATTTTCGTCATTTTTAAGTAAAATATCTTTCAGGTATAAATGTAATCGAAATTAAAAATAATTCTTCTTTTCATTAAAAAACTTTTTAATGGCTATACAATATATTCAATTAAATAAACAAATTAAGAGTAAAGCTTAAATTAATTTCAAAATTTAACAGCATATTTGCATTCGAGATACCATTAGAGAATCAATTAAATATCTATTTTAACCACAGAAAAAATGTAGGATGTTTGGAAATATTCATCATATATTTGAAGACATTTATTTAAATCTAAATTAAAATATCGAAGAAAATATTTTTTGAGAGTTAAATATATTTTACTATTTCCAATAAAGTGCAGCTAGCTACCTTATTATGATCTTATTATTTTTTTTTTAAAGCTTTTATTAATAAAATATTACAAAATAAATAACTGAATAAAATAAGAAATATATTTCTAGAAAATGCAATCTACATAGTTTATGTACAATGGTATATATAGATAAAGTACAATTAAATGTATAGATTTATCGATGTATTACTAATTAACCAAGTAGTACAGAAATGTTCCAAAATGGTTCTTGAAACACGTTCTGAGAAGATCAGCTTGTATGTTTTATAGACGTCTATTTTGCATTATGAAGACGTTTAATTAAAAGAAATAATATACAAGAAATTTTTTTAAAGTCAGTTCCTACTTAAAAACACTATCGAAAAAGTATTTTTTTCATAATTTCGAATTAGGAAATAAAAAGCGTGAATGCAAAATGAAATAAAAATAATTATGAGATAAAAAAAAAAGAAAAAAAAAAAACTCTTTACATACCATGTTTTAAATTTTTTGATGAATTATAGAGCTCTTATTATGTGCATAAAATTTTTAAATTGATAATGACGTGAATTTTTGTGAGATGCATAATTTAACTTTTTATATTTTTTTAATGTTCACGTTTAATTAAATGTATTTATTTTTGTGTCGAAAGAAAATTAACTCGTATATATATATATATATATATATATATATATATTTTTTTTTTTTTCCAACAATAAAATTATAGCTAACATTTTAATGGCTATTGTAAGGCTATTAGGAAGTTATTATTTTTATATTTTAATTAATTGTAAGAAAACTAATCAAAAGTTCAAAAATCGAACTTCGAAGTATTATGCTGTCACCGTGTTTCGAGCAATCCTGAAGGTTTAAAATTTCTAGCTAGTCGGGAAGTTAGTTTAAAAATCGATTGAAAGATTTGTACAAGATATAGAGAGAACGTGAACTAATAAGGAATTGAAAAAGACATTGAAATAAGTATGCATCAAATTATTCTTACAAAAAATGCAAAATTTACATAAGATTTGTAGTCACCTACGGTAAAAGGAGCACGGTACAAGGTACACTACACGTGTGACTTTTATAGCAGTTCTACAGAAATTTTCTGAGAACATTCTATATACGCTCTGATAATGTTCTAAAAAAAGTTATTTAATACCTACAATCAAAAAGAATAATTATAAAGAAATAATAATAACAATAATAATAATATATTCTTTGTTCATTAAATCACGTCTTCCCTTGTGTTGTTTGATCATTCAAGTGATTCATTATATATGTATATATAGTACATATTTTTACTTGATTGTTGGCCTTAATCACAGGAAGATAGTTTTGAGTATATTCATGTATAGGCTTTTTTACTCGAACGATCTCAATGTATGTTTTTTTTAACCATGTTTTTATTAACTTCGATTCTTGTTTGTTTGTTTGTTTGTGTGTTTGTCAGGGACAAATCTTGCAATCGATTTTTAACTAACTTCCCGACTAGCTAGATATTTAAAATTTTCAGGAAAGCTCACAACACGGTGACAATACATTTTTCTAATAATTTTAGTCAACTATTTCAAGTCCCGTTGCCTTCGGCAGCGCTTATATGATTCGACAGAAAATTTATTTAACTATTTTCCCGACTAGCTAGACATTTGAAACTTTCAGAATAGTTCAGAACACGGTGAAAATGCATTTTCTTAATACCTTTAGCCAACTGTTTCGGGTTCCTGCTGCCTTCGGCAGTGTTACCAGTACAAAGCTTGCAATCGATTTTTCACTAACTTCCCGACTAGCTAGATATTTGAAACTTTCAGGATAGCTCAGAACACGGTGACAATACATTTTTTTAAATACTTTTAGTCAATAGCTTCAGGTCCCTACTGCCTTCGGCAGCGTTCATATGATTCAACAGAAAATTTATTTAACTAATTTCCCGAGTAGCTAGACATTTGAAACTTTCGGAATAGTTCAGAATACGGTGAAAATGCTTTTTAAAAATATTTTTATCCAATTGCTTCGGGACCCTGCTGCCTTCGGCAGCGTTTCCAGTACAAAGCTTGCAATCAACTTTTAACTAACTTCCCGGCTAGATAGCCATTTGAAACTTTTATAATAGCTCAAAAGACGATACCAAGGAATTTTTTTAATACTTTTATCCAATTGCTGGGGTTCCGGCTGCCTTCAGTAGCGTTTATATGATTCAACAGAAAATTTAAAAACATGGTTTATAATTTTTTTTTTTCTTGATGAGGTTATGTTAATGACAGAGTGAGATAAATAAGCCTAGCGTTCTCTCTGTCATTATTATGAATATAGGAACAGAAATATAGTTGATATTCATACTTGTGCTCATATTTCTAAAAGTTAATAACGATATGCACCTGCGTTACATGGTAAATACACTATCTACCAATAAGTATTTGGACACTTTCAAATTTAATCGTCTTGTCAAACATCCAGAAAAATTTTACTGGAATTATTTTTAAACATTGGGAGTATAAAGAGCGTGTTATGCCTCATACACGTCAGCAAAAATTTTGTACTGAAGAGGAAAAGAGGAACAGTAAAATTCTGTACAAATGTCAAAATGTTTTGGATCATCCTGTAAAAGGTAATACTTGAAATGCGTTTTGACTATAGCACGTGATTATAACAACTCCTTTTATTATCTGCATAAATCTTGATGAGGCTGCCTAATATATTCATGGGTATATAATGGTTTTTTTAAAACATTGGAAAATATGCAAAGCCACTTTTATGGAACTTGGCATAATACATTAGACATAGCATACAAAAATGAGAATGAAAGAATGTTAAATATATTATGAAATATGAGCATTTTTACTAACTAATTTTTAAATACGCAGGCAAAAGCTTTTAAAAAAATTCATTGACATAATTTAATAGCCAAACGTATTGAGCTACTTATACGAAATTCTCAAAGAAATATCGTGAAAACTCAAAAAGTTATGAGAGGTAGATTTAACAGAATTTTTCAGTTCTTCTCAAAATAAAAGCTAAGGGGTTTTACTCACATTTTTATTTTGCTTCAACCAATGCAAAATTGTAATGTAATGTTCACTGAATGTAAATAAATATATAAAGATTGATAAGACCCCCGTATCATCTTCCTCCTTTTTTTTTTTTTTTGAAAGGAACTGAAATATATACATATTTTGTATATCTATATTACTTTTTAAATTATATATTCTTATAAGAATTTCCAGTTTTAAAATACACTCTCTTTGTATATACATATATATGTGTGTGTGTGTGTGTGTAATATAAAAACCCTCTAATTAGGTCTTTTTATATAAAGTTATAATTTAATTAATATATTCTTTAATAATAATTCCAGTGTGTTCTTTTATAATCGAAACTACCATTTTCGTTTTCTTAAAAACTAAACCGTTAGCAAAATTACTGTTTTTTTTTTTTTTTCTTTAAATTGTTTTAACGTATTTCTCACAAATGGATCTTTTTCCCTTCAGACAGAATTTTCCCTCCAGACTTTCATCCTGCCCAGTATGAGAGCGAAAGATCAATTAAATAATTAATAAAAGCACAGCGCCATACCTTTTTAACCACGTGACATATCGTCACGTAGGGGAAAACTCCTGTTGTGTCTTTTCAGTCTCCCTAATATAACAATGCATACATCCTTACCCTAGAAAGTGTCTCTTTTCTGTCTTTGCTGTTGCTAAATAAACTTGTACATACAATGCAATACTCAAAATATTGTACTGGCGCCTTTCCTACGGGATAACCCCGGCATTATATATTTGAAATGAAGATGACCAGTTAAATTGAGTTGACTAATTATTGAGCCTCTTTTTAATACTAAACACGACTGCTTAACAATGAAAGAATGTTCCAATAAGACCTCATATATACATATATCTTAATATATATAAATCTCGTGTCACAATGTTTGTCCTCAATGGACTCCTAAACCACTTAACCGATTATAATAAAATTCGCACACCATGTGCAGTTCGATCCAACTTGAGAGATAGGATAGTTTAAATCTCAAATTATAGTCGCAATTTTAATTTATTGCTAATTATTTGTCTGTTATTATTTGACAGTCACAATTATCTGTTAACTCCAAATGATTTTAACAGATGTCGATACCTTTCGACTGGGTTGAAATGAAAGCTGAAATATATTTGGTGCTGCCATCTACACAAAGAATCTTCAACTTTTTAACCTATTAATAAATTTCGTATAATTCAATTATTTCCACTTTTTAAATTTTTGGTGTTAGCATAGCCGGCCACGTGTTACTTAGACTGAAGTGTAAATTGAATTCATATTATAATGAAGATAATACAGTGAAATTAATCCTGTTTTTTACTTATTTGTGCTTCATTGATCAAAACTTTATAATTTAATCTGTATATATATATAAATTACGTGTCACGATGTTTGTCCGGGGTAAACTCCTAAACTAAGGAACTGATTTTGATGAAATTTTGCACACTGTGTGCAGTTTGATCCAACTTGAGAGATAGGATAGTATTGTCACAATATTGTTTTATTGCAATTATTTGTTAATTATAGACCTTTATTAAAGTTGCTCCAAAATATCTGTGAGTTCCATTAATTTAATTGTTGCCAAAAAAAAAAAAAAAAAAAAAAAAAAAAATACGAGTTCATTTTCTTTCGACATAAAAATAAATACATTTAATCAAACGTGAACGTTAAAAAATTATAAAAAGTTAAATTATGCATCTCACGAAAATTGACGTCATAATCAATTTAAAGATTTTATACACATTGATAAAGTGCTAATGTAGTTCTATCATAGATATAGTAATATATATAGATCTCTCATCCCCATGTTATCGTAGAAAGATTTTTGATGCCGAAAAAAGATAAAAAATAAAAGCTTTGGAAACAGCCATTAAGTGGTATTGAAAAAAAAAAAAAAAAAAAAAAGAAAAAGAAAAGAAAGAAAGAAATATGAATTTGAAACTGTATCTGGAGTCTTCCATTCCCCTTTAGCAAATAAATTATTCATAAATTTTATTTGCTAAAATATTAGTATGTATTCCCGTGTGTATTCACTCGGGGAAAGACGGCCATATTTTGGTAAAAACGTCGTCTTTTCCCAAATGAAAAGGAATAACTTTTTTCTCCCCAATGATCACTCTATTCTATATATGCTATACTATATCTATGAGTTCTATACGCAAGCGAAGTGTGACTCACTGACCGTCTGTGCAGCCAAGAAAAAGATTTCCTATGTTAATTGCCCACTGGATTTTTTGTAAGAAATTATTAAAAATCGAGGAAATTTATTTCCCGATTTTAATCCTTATATATGGGTATAGATATGTATTAGTTATCGCGGGTGTTAGATTGAATTATTTTGCTGTCAAATTGACAAAATTTTAATTTTAAATTTTTAAACTCTGTCGCCCTTGGCTTTTTTTATTATTATTATTATTATTTGGCGATCAAAAGCGTAACACGAAAATATACATGCCAGATGTATGCATTGTACGAAATGTAATATGTATTATTCATTGTACGTATGTATGACATGTAATATGTATTGTACGAAATATTGTTTCATATTATTCATTACTCTTTTAATATAAGTTGTTAAAATAACCATGATTTTTGAAAGGAATTAAATATTTTCGCCAGATAATTTGGCGATATTCTTTTTTTTTCGCCAAGGATGACAGAAATGAAATCTATTCCGCTGCAAAATATTAGTATCTTACATCAGATATTTTATTTAGACATTTGAAAACAAATTTGACTTCAAACTATGATAGAATATTTATCATTTTCCTTTTAATTTGTATATTATTAGTATATTAAAATTTACAAGCATGGTATATAAAAAGTTTTTTTTTTTTTTTTTTTTTTTAAATCTTATAATTATTCTTATCTTAATCCTCAATGTTTCCCATCTTTATTGACTTGAATTTACTATTAAAATTTTAACATACTCAAAAACTTCTCATCACTTCGTTAAAATACACTAAACTTTTCCAAAATCTTTTTGTATTTAAAATGATACATGTATTTACTTTAAATGTCCAATATTTCATAAGATTTCCAATTTTAAAGTTTTAAAATATTTATCAAATTTTCTTATTTTTCTGGTTTAGCCTTATTGTTTTCCCTTTTATAACTACAGCTGTTGCCCTCTTTAAAATATTTAAAATGATGAGGTCATTTAATAGTAAAATTATCCATTATAGCATATATTATATTTCACTCCTCCATAAAAATTGATTTTAAAATCGTCTGTTTCTTTTATACTTTTATTTTAATAGAATTTTAATAGAATTTAATTTATATATTAGTCATTTTAGCAATTTTATCCAAAGTAGCATTAGAAATAATATATATCACTTCTCCATTAAAATTTATAGGACCCTACAATAAAATTAATTTGTGCTTAATATCAACACTACGAAAATTTTTATCAATCGCTTCCAAATTTTGACCTAAGTTTCAAATCTCAACCCTGTGGGTTTTTACATCGGCTACAACGTTTTCGTCTTTGTTCGTAAATAATAATTTAACTGTACTAAATAGTTTACAGCCGTATAATTCAACGTATAACTTAGTCACAGCAACGCGTGGCCGGGTCTGCTTATATATATATATATATATATATATATATATAATTATACAAGACAAAAATAAAAAATATAAATTATTTTATAAATCACGTTCTGTTTTTTTTTTTTTTTTTTTTTTTTTTTTCTAAACCATTTTTATCGTTTTACTTTCATACATGCATTTTAAACTCCCATGTACAAACCTGTCCTAATTTATACTCATAGAGAAAAACCGGACATTGGTTTAAGACAAATGCTCATTTTTGAAAAAAACTAAGGAGCAAAATAAAAACGTAACACGTTTGCATTTGTATTTTATATACTCAAAAAGCTTTTAGTGAGAGGTTTATTTTATGGCATCACTATTTTATCGTGGGTGATTTCAATTTCCAAGCACTTTCTGTTTGTTCTTTCCGAATTTAAATAAGGCGATCCAAAGAAACTAAATTCCTTGGTTTGTCTGATAAAATATCAGCAAATGGATTCAGTCATATTTTGAACAGAGTGAAACTTTTAAACAGAATAAATATGACGATGTATACAGAGGCTGCATGAACAGCAAAATGCTGTTTGGGGCTGAATCTAACTAAAATGTTTTAAAGGATTTAAAAATAAATTTCCCTTTACTTTACTTTCGTAGAATCAAAACAAGATAATATAAAAAGAAATTTAAAATAAAGCAGTACTCCTGATTTAAGTAGCAGAATAAAACATTCAAAGAACATTTTTCTGATGCAGGTGAAAGAAAGAATGCAGGTTTGATATGTTCATCTGTATAAGATTACTTTGCATGTTAAATGGAAAACAGTATTATGAATTGTTAAAATAATATGCAAATATAAAATTAATGCAGCAGTTTTATTATTTGAAAGTAAGTATTGCAAAATGTTAACAATATTATAATGCTGATTAGGATAATGATGTTAAAAAATTTAATATAAAAAAGAAAAAACAAAATTATATAATGAATGGATGAAAGCAACAAATAAATGAAACAGTAGAAATGGCTAAAATTTATTTAAATAAAGTACAAAATACAAAATTTATTAAGTTTGTTTTTATAAATATATACATAAACGTTCCATTTTAAATAAAAAATAACGCCATAAACATTTTTTTTTTTAATTTTCTCAATTTTATAATTATTACCAACTCACATTCACATATTCTTAGGCATAAAAACTGGTATATGTGAGGTGCGGGGCTTGGACTTAAGTCGTGATCCTCAGCCTAGCCTTTCGGTGTTTTGCATCGTTTTCTCTGAAACTCACGGGAATACGGGCTGGGACCCCTTTAGAAATACCCCTCCCCACGGAGACGGACAGCATACAATGCAGGCTTAGTACCTCGTGTAGTCTATTATCTATAACACTAACACCAACATCAACGCACATATATATATATATCTTAATATATATAAATCTCGTGTCACAATGTTTGTCCTCAATGGACTCCTAAACCACTTAACCGATTATAATACAATTCGCACACCGTGTGCAGTTCGATCCAACTTGAGAGATAGGATAGTTTAAATCTCAAATTATAGTCGCAATTTTAATTTATTGCTAATTATTTGTCTGTTATTATTTGACAGTCACAATTATCTGTTAACTCCAAATGATTTTAACAGATGTCGATACCTTTCGACTGGGTTGAAATGAAAGCTGAAATATATTTGGTGCTGCCATCTACACAAAGAATCTTCAACTTTTTAACCTATTAATAAATTTCGTATAATTCAATTATTTCCACTTTTTAAATTTTTGGTGTTAGCATAGCCGGCCACGTGTTACTTAGACTGAAGTGTAAATTGAATTCATATTATAATGAAGATAATACAGTGAAATTAATCCTGTTTTTTACTTATTTGTGCTTCATTGATCAAAACTTTATAATTTAATCTGTATATATATATAAATTACGTGTCACGATGTTTGTCCGGGGTAAACTCCTAAACTAAGGAACTGATTTTGATGAAATTTTGCACACTGTGTGCAGTTTGATCCAACTTGAGAGATAGGATAGTATTGTCACAATATTGTTTTATTGCAATTATTTGTTAATTATAGACCTTTATTAAAGTTGCTCCAAAATATCTGTGAGTTCCATTAATTTAATTGTTGCCAAAAAAAAAAAAAAAAAAAAAAATACGAGTTCATTTTCTTTCGACATAAAAATAAATACATTTAATCAAACGTGAACGTTAAAAAATTATAAAAAGTTAAATTATGCATCTCACGAAAATTGACGTCATAATCAATTTAAAGATTTTATACACATTGATAAAGTGCTAATGTAGTTCTATCATAGATATAGTAATATATATAGATCTCTCATCCCCATGTTATCGTAGAAAGATTTTTGATGCCGAAAAAAGATAAAAAATAAAAGCTTTGGAAACAGCCATTAAGTGGTATTGAAAAAAAAAAAAAAAAAAAAAAAAAGAAAAAGAAAAAGAAAAGAAAGAAAGAAATATGAATTTGAAACTGTATCTGGAGTCTTCCATTCCCCTTTAGCAAATAAATTATTCATAAATTTTATTTGCTAAAATATTAGTATGTATTCCCGTGTGTATTCACTCGGGGAAAGACGGCCATATTTTGGTAAAAACGTCGTCTTTTCCCAAATGAAAAGGAATAACTTTTTTCTCCCCAATGATCACTCTATTCTATATATGCTATACTATATCTATGAGTTCTATACGCAAGCGAAGTGTGACTCACTGACCGTCTGTGCAGCCAAGAAAAAGATTTCCTATGTTAATTGCCCACTGGATTTTTTGTAAGAAATTATTAAAAATCGAGGAAATTTATTTCCCGATTTTAATCCTTATATTTGGGTATAGATATGTATTAGTTATCGCGGGTGTTAGATTGAATTATTTTGCTGTCAAATTGACAAAATTTTAATTTTAAATTTTTAAACTCTGTCGCCCTTGGCTTTTATTATTATTATTATTATTATTTGGCGATCAAAAGCGTAACACGAAAATATACATGCCAGATGTATGCATTGTACGAAATGTAATATGTATTATTCATTGTACGTATGTATGACATGTAATATGTATTGTACGAAATATTGTTTCATATTATTCATTACTCTTTTAATATAAGTTGTTAAAATAACCATGATTTTTGAAAGGAATTAAATATTTTCGCCAGATAATTTGGCGATATTCTTTTTTTTTCGCCAAGGATGACAGAAATGAAATCTATTCCGCTGCAAAATATTAGTATCTTACATCAGATATTTTATTTAGACATTTGAAAACAAATTTGACTTCAAACTATGATAGAATATTTATCATTTTCCTTTTAATTTGTATATTATTAGTATATTAAAATTTACAAGCATGGTATATAAAAAGTTTTTTTTTTTTTTTTTTTTTTTTAAACTTATAATTATTCTTATCTTAATCCTCAATGTTTCCCATCTTTATTGACTTGAATTTACTATTAAAATTTTAACATACTCAAAAACTTCTCATCACTTCGTTAAAATACACTAAACTTTTCCAAAATCTTTTTGTATTTAAAATGATACATGTATTTACTTTAAATGTCCAATATTTCATAAGATTTCCAATTTTAAAGTTTTAAAATATTTATCAAATTTTCTTATTTTTCTGGTTTAGCCTTATTGTTTTCCCTTTTATAACTACAGCTGTTGCCCTCTTTAAAATATTTAAAATGATGAGGTCATTTAATAGTAAAATTATCCATTATAGCATATATTATATTTCACTCCTCCATAAAAATTGATTTTAAAATCGTCTGTTTCTTTTATACTTTTATTTTAATAGAATTTTAATAGAATTTAATTTATATATTAGTCATTTTAGCAATTTTATCCAAAGTAGCATTAGAAATAATATATATCACTTCTCCATTAAAATTTATAGGACCCTACAATAAAATTAATTTGTGCTTAATATCAACACTACGAAAATTTTTATCAATCGCTTCCAAATTTTGACCTAAGTTTCAAATCTCAACCCTGTGGGTTTTTACATCGGCTACAACGTTTTCGTCTTTGTTCGTAAATAATAATTTAACTGTACTAAATAGTTTACAGCCGTATAATTCAACGTATAACTTAGTCACAGCAACGCGTGGCCGGGTCTGCTAGTATATATATATATATATATATATATATATATATAATTATACAAGACAAAAATAAAAAATATAAATTATTTTATAAATCACGTTCTGTTTTTTTTTTTTTTTTTTTTTTTTTTTTTTCTAAACCATTTTTATCGTTTTACTTTCATACATGCATTTTAAACTCCCATGTACAAACCTGTCCTAATTTATACTCATAGAGAAAAACCGGACATTGGTTTAAGACAAATGCTCATTTTTGAAAAAAACTAAGGAGCAAAATAAAAACGTAACACGTTTGCATTTGTATTTTATATACTCAAAAAGCTTTTAGTGAGAGGTTTATTTTATGGCATCACTATTTTATCGTGGGTGATTTCAATTTCCAAGCACTTTCTGTTTGTTCTTTCCGAATTTAAATAAGGCGATCCAAAGAAACTAAATTCCTTGGTTTGTCTGATAAAATATCAGCAAATGGATTCAGTCATATTTTGAACAGAGTGAAACTTTTAAACAGAATAAATATGACGATGTATACAGAGGCTGCATGAACAGCAAAATGCTGTTTGGGGCTGAATCTAACTAAAATGTTTTAAAGGATTTAAAAATAAATTTCCCTTTACTTTACTTTCGTAGAATCAAAACAAGATAATATAAAAAGAAATTTAAAATAAAGCAGTACTCCTGATTTAAGTAGCAGAATAAAACATTCAAAGAACATTTTTCTGATGCAGGTGAAAGAAAGAATGCAGGTTTGATATGTTCATCTGTATAAGATTACTTTGCATGTTAAATGGAAAACAGTATTATGAATTGTTAAAATAATATGCAAATATAAAATTAATGCAGCAGTTTTATTATTTGAAAGTAAGTATTGCAAAATGTTAACAATATTATAATGCTGATTAGGATAATGATGTTAAAAAATTTAATATAAAAAAGAAAAAACAAAATTATATAATGAATGGATGAAAGCAACAAATAAATGAAACAGTAGAAATGGCTAAAATTTATTTAAATAAAGTACAAAATACAAAATTTATTAAGTTTGTTTTTATAAATATATACATAAACGTTCCATTTTAAATAAAAAATAACGCCATAAACATTTTTTTTTTTAATTTTCTCAATTTTATAATTATTACCAACTCACATTCACATATTCTTAGGCATAAAAACTGGTATATGTGAGGTGCGGGGCTTGGACTTAAGTCGTGATCCTCAGCCTAGCCTTTCGGTGTTTTGCATCGTTTTCTCTGAAACTCACGGGAATACGGGCTGGGACCCCTTTAGAAATACCCCTCCCCACGGAGACGGACAGCATACAATGCAGGCTTAGTACCTCGTGTAGTCTATTATCTATAACACTAACACCAACATCAACGCACATATATATATATATATCTTAATATATATAAATCTCGTGTCACAATGTTTGTCCTCAATGGACTCCTAAACCACTTAACCGATTATAATAAAATTCGCACACCATGTGCAGTTCGATCCAACTTGAGAGATAGGATAGTTTAAATCTCAAATTATAGTCGCAATTTTAATTTATTGCTAATTATTTGTCTGTTATTATTTGACAGTCACAATTATCTGTTAACTCCAAATGATTTTAACAGATGTCGATACCTTTCGACTGGGTTGAAATGAAAGCTGAAATATATTTGGTGCTGCCATCTACACAAAGAATCTTCAACTTTTTAACCTATTAATAAATTTCGTATAATTCAATTATTTCCACTTTTTAAATTTTTGGTGTTAGCATAGCCGGCCACGTGTTACTTAGACTGAAGTGTAAATTGAATTCATATTATAATGAAGATAATACAGTGAAATTAATCCTGTTTTTTACTTATTTGTGCTTCATTGATCAAAACTTTATAATTTAATCTGTATATATATATAAATTACGTGTCACGATGTTTGTCCGGGGTAAACTCCTAAACTAAGGAACTGATTTTGATGAAATTTTGCACACTGTGTGCAGTTTGATCCAACTTGAGAGATAGGATAGTATTGTCACAATATTGTTTTATTGCAATTATTTGTTAATTATAGACCTTTATTAAAGTTGCTCCAAAATATCTGTGAGTTCCATTAATTTAATTGTTGCCAAAAAAAAAAAAAAAAAAAAATACGAGTTCATTTTCTTTCGACATAAAAATAAATACATTTAATCAAACGTGAACGTTAAAAAATTATAAAAAGTTAAATTATGCATCTCACGAAAATTGACGTCATAATCAATTTAAAGATTTTATACACATTGATAAAGTGCTAATGTAGTTCTATCATAGATATAGTAATATATATAGATCTCTCATCCCCATGTTATCGTAGAAAGATTTTTGATGCCGAAAAAAGATAAAAAATAAAAGCTTTGGAAACAGCCATTAAGTGGTATTGAAAAAAAAAAAAAAAAAAAAAAAAGAAAAAGAAAAAGAAAAAGAAAAGAAAGAAAGAAATATGAATTTGAAACTGTATCTGGAGTCTTCCATTCCCCTTTAGCAAATAAATTATTCATAAATTTTATTTGCTAAAATATTAGTATGTATTCCCGTGTGTATTCACTCGGGGAAAGACGGCCATATTTTGGTAAAAACGTCGTCTTTTCCCAAATGAAAAGGAATAACTTTTTTCTCCCCAATGATCACTCTATTCTATATATGCTATACTATATCTATGAGTTCTATACGCAAGCGAAGTGTGACTCACTGACCGTCTGTGCAGCCAAGAAAAAGATTTCCTATGTTAATTGCCCACTGGATTTTTTGTAAGAAATTATTAAAAATCGAGGAAATTTATTTCCCGATTTTAATCCTTATATTTGGGTATAGATATGTATTAGTTATCGCGGGTGTTAGATTGAATTATTTTGCTGTCAAATTGACAAAATTTTAATTTTAAATTTTTAAACTCTGTCGCCCTTGGCTTTTTTTATTATTATTATTATTATTTGGCGATCAAAAGCGTAACACGAAAATATACATGCCAGATGTATGCATTGTACGAAATGTAATATGTATTATTCATTGTACGTATGTATGACATGTAATATGTATTGTACGAAATATTGTTTCATATTATTCATTACTCTTTTAATATAAGTTGTTAAAATAACCATGATTTTTGAAAGGAATTAAATATTTTCGCCAGATAATTTGGCGATATTCTTTTTTTTTCGCCAAGGATGACAGAAATGAAATCTATTCCGCTGCAAAATATTAGTATCTTACATCAGATATTTTATTTAGACATTTGAAAACAAATTTGACTTCAAACTATGATAGAATATTTATCATTTTCCTTTTAATTTGTATATTATTAGTATATTAAAATTTACAAGCATGGTATATAAAAAGTTTTTTTTTTTTTTTTTTTTTTTTTTTTTTTTTTTAAATCTTATAATTATTCTTATCTTAATCCTCAATGTTTCCCATCTTTATTGACTTGAATTTACTATTAAAATTTTAACATACTCAAAAACTTCTCATCACTTCGTTAAAATACACTAAACTTTTCCAAAATCTTTTTGTATTTAAAATGATACATGTATTTACTTTAAATGTCCAATATTTCATAAGATTTCCAATTTTAAAGTTTTAAAATATTTATCAAATTTACTTATTTTTCTGGTTTAGCCTTATTGTTTTCCCTTTTATAACTACAGCTGTTGCCCTCTTTAAAATATTTAAAATGATGAGGTCATTTAATAGTAAAATTATCCATTATAGCATATATTATATTTCACTCCTCCATAAAAATTGATTTTAAAATCGTCTGTTTCTTTTATACTTTTATTTTAATAGAATTTTAATAGAATTTAATTTATATATTAGTCATTTTAGCAATTTTATCCAAAGTAGCATTAGAAATAATATATTTCACTCCTCCATAAAAATTGATTTTAAAATCGTCTGTTTCTTTTATACTTTTATTTTAATAGAATTTTAATAGAATTTAATTTATATATTAGTCATTTTAGCAATTTTATCCAAAGTAGCATTAGAAATAATATATATCACTTCTCCATTAAAATTTATAGGACCCTACAATAAAATTAATTTGTGCTTAATATCAACACTACGAAAATTTTTATCAATCGCTTCCAAATTTTGACCTAAGTTTCAAATCTCAACCCTGTGGGTTTTTACATCGGCTACAACGTTTTCGTCTTTGTTCGTAAATAATAATTTAACTGTACTAAATAGTTTACAGCCGTATAATTCAACGTATAACTTAGTCACAGCAACGCGTGGCCGGGTCTGCTAGTATATATATATATATATATACTAGCAGGCTTTGCCCGCTTCGCTGGTCATTATATTGAAATGATTTCTCAAAATGTTATACCAAAATAATAATAATAATAAAAAAAAAATTCATTGAAATCAGTCAAAATTTGAGTTAACGCTCTCGATACATTCGGTAGCGGTTTTCCCACACGCCACACTTCGAGTCTGGAGAAACAATGCCTTCAGTAGCGCCTTGCCTGCATTTTACTCCTCGTTCCTCGCGGATAAAGTGGGAAGATTTGCAAAATCACATCAAAGTGCATAATAAGTACATTTAATCAAAACCCACACACCAAAATTTTCCATTCAAAGGTAATTTGATGCACATTTAAGCTTGAAAACGTGTTTTTGCCCCGCCCACCCCTAAGAGGGTGGTAGGAGTAATTTCACAAAATCTATTTATAGTTCATGTTGTATACACGTACATAACCGGCACGTTCTTTTAGCCTCATTCTTAAAGGAAAGGAGGGGGAGGAAATTTTGAAAAAAAAAAAAAAAAAAATCAGTTAGGTACATGTAACTGACCCACACATGAAAAAGGTCCTTCCTAAGATAATTTACTGCAGAGTTACGCATGAATACATGTTTTTTCCCCCACGCCCTCTAAAGGGCGGAAGGGTGTAATTTCACAAAATCACTTTGTAGTGTGTGTTGAATACGTATAAGCAGTCCACACATCAAAAATTGCCATTCTATGATAATTTGGAACAAAGTTACGTGTGGAAATATGTTTTTTACCCACCAACCCTCAAAAGAAGGGGAGGGGGTGATAACACGGAATTTCAAATAATCCCTTTGTAGTTTGTGTGTGTTGAGAACGCATAACCAATTGACATATCAAAAAATCGCTTTCCTGAAATAATTTGGAGCAGAGTTACATTTTAAAACGTGTTTTTGCCCCACCCCACCTCCACCCTCCGCCTTTAAAGGGAGGAAAGAGGAAATTTAATTTCACGAAATCACTTTATAATGCGTGTTGGGAAAGCATAACCAGCCCACGCATAAAAAATCGCCTAAGATAGTTGAGAGCAGAGTTATGTATGGAAAAAGGATTTCCTTCACCCCACCCCCAACGGGGGATATGGTGGAATTTTACAAAATCCCTTTGCAATGTGTGTCTTGAATACGCATAACCAATCTATAGATCAAAAAATCGCTATCCTGGAATAATTTGGAGCACAGTAACTCTTATAAGCGTGTTTTTGCCCCCCTCCCCGCCCTTAAAAGGGGAGAGGGAGAAATTTCATTAATTCCCTTTATAGTGCGTGTTGGGAACGCATAGACAAACCACACCCGAGATAATTTGAAGAAAGTTATGCTTGCAAACGTGTTTATTACCCCCCTGCCCTAAAAGGGGGAGGGTAGGGGAAATTTCGTAAAATACCTTTATTGTGCGTGCTGGGAACGCATAAACAACCCACACCTAAAATTTAATCTTACTAAGATAATTTGAAGAAAAGTTATGTTTCGAAACGTGTTTATTTCCCCCAACCCCCAAGGGAAGAAAGATGAGCTTTCGCAAAATCCTGTTACAATGGGTGTTGGACACACATAAATAAGCCACACACTAAAATTTGTGGCCTTAGCTCCTATAGATTTCCACGGATGAATTTAGCGCTAAAAGAGGGGGTCGAATTTGCCCCCTCATAACTCCCCACCAATATCGAAAATTGGAAAAAATCAAGAGTAAGTCTTTGGAAATATCCTCAAGAAGACTCTTGGCGATTTTCTATACATTTGGGCTATTATTGGTAGAGTTTTAGTCGAAAACCAATATTTTGCTAAATTAGTCCCCCCCCCCCCCCCGAAAATAGTTTTTACCCTTCCCCTCTTAAAAATTCAAAACTCAAATCGCAGAAAATGCTTTTTTTGCACTCGTCTAGTCTCTCTCTCTGCAATTTCTCTATTTGGTGCCGAATTATGCTTATAAGGGGGAGGGGTTGCCTTCTGCCACCCCCCAGGGGGAGCAGGGGATATTTCGCAAAATCCCGCTTTAATGGGCGTCAGGGTCCTAAAACCAACGTGCTCACCAAAATTTGCGAGTCTATCTCCCACAGAATTGCCACGGCTGTGTTGAATCAGTGAATCAGTGATTTTACTCTTTTATCCCCCCCCCAAAGGGGTAAAGGGGGGCTTTCACAAAATCCCGTTACAATGGGCATTTTATACACATAAATAAGCCACACACTAAAATTTGTGACCTCAGCGCCTATAGATTTCCACGGACGAATTTAGCGCTAAAAGGGGGGTTGTCGAATTTGCCCCCTCGTAACTCACCCCGCCAAAGTCGAAAATCGGAAAAAATCAAAAATAAGTTTTCGCAAGTATCTTCAAAAAGACGTTTGGCGATTTTTTTTTTTTTTTTAAATCTTTGAGATATTACTGCTAGAATTTTACTCGAAAATCCATATATTGCTAAATTTCCCCCCGAAAATCCTTTTTACCCTCTTTCCCGCCTTAAAAATCCAAAATTCCAAAATCGCAGAAAATGATTTTTTTGTACTTAAGTCTAGTCTCCCCATCTGCAATATCTTCACCGTGAAGGAATTTGGAGCCGAGTAATGCTTATAAAGGTGTTTTTGCCTTCTGCACCTCCGAAAATAATTTTCACCCCCTTTCCCCCTTAAAAATCAAAAATTCCAAAATCGCAGAAAACGATTTTTTTTTTTATTCAAGTCTAGTCTCCCCATCAGCAATTTCTTCACTGTGAAGTAATTTGGTGCCGAGTTATACTTATAAATGTGTTTTTTGCCTTATGCCCCCTGGGGGGGGACGGGGGGGGTATTTCGCAAAATCTCGTCTTAGTGAGCGTCAGGGTCCTAAAATCAACCTGCTCGCCAAAAATTGTGACTCTATCTCCCATAGGATCACCACAGCCGTGTTGAGACAGTGAGTGAATCAGTGAGTTTACTCTTTTATATATATATATATATACAATACACACACACATATAAATGTATAAGCAACAAAAAAAGTATTACCTTTATGAAATTAAAAATTTGGTACATTTTATTTAAAAATATTAATGCATTTAAAAAAAAGAATGATTAATATGGTAAAATATCCAAATATAAAATTAGCTTTACTTCAAAATCTTAAATAAGTATTGATTACAGGGGCTGAACAAAATTATTCAAAACATTATACACAACAAACGGCGTTGGAAATAAAAATAAAAGTTTTACATAATTTTTACGTTAATTTAAATTTTTTGATTAAATTTAAAGTCAGCATTTCTTTTTTTTTTTTTTTTTTTTTTTTTTATCATGAATTTATCCATTTATCTTTCATATTTATCTGTAAATTCTACGTTCTACACATGAATGCAGTTTTAAATTTTGCTTTTGATTTGGAAATATATATATATAATTATATGCAAAGTCTAATATAATTTAGAATAATTTCGAGTTTAACTTTTGATTATTATTGTATTATCGACATCAAACATTTTCATTCGACTGTATTCATATTTTAGAAGAATTCTTTTCTTCCATTACTAGTTAAATTGAACGTTCTATTTTATGTCAGAGAAAAAAAGAAAACATTAACTTTTATTTAAAATATAATTAAAATGTTATTACTGTTTAGTTTATCCATAGAATTTAAAAGACGTATTTTTATAGATCGGGTTTGCTCTGTTCTAATTATTGGAAATAAACTTCTGTGAATTTCACATGTAAATGCAATTCAATTCTACCAATAATTTCTACTTCATTGCTTTTAATTTTACGTAAAATCTAACTCAATTTCAGTTAATCTACATCAAAGGTTTTTTATCGATCGCATTTAAATTTCGTTTGAGAAAAGACACACACTGAATCAAAAATTTCTATTTGAATAAATTTAAGGAAAGGATACAGCGATATTTATTTTATGTGAAAAACTAATTACTTAGTCAAATGCAAGACTACTTTCAACTAATGCGTATAAATAACTAAATGCTGAAGTGCTTTGATTTAAAATTTAATTGAAATTTAATTGCACTGACGTTCTTTGAATTTTTCAAATTGCTATGTTATGCAATAATGAAAAAAAAATAATGATAATACTTCAAATATTTTCATGTGAAATATAATCCTTAAAAAATGGGTTTTTCTTTTTTATAAAAACAGTTTTTTTTTAAATACATAATTAATATAATATTTTCCTTTTTTAAACTTTCCTTATTCATTGATTTTTAATTTCTTCAACATTAAATAGAAGAAAATAGCGTATTCTTAAAACTTTTTGACTTGATTTACGTTTTGATTCCGTTTTGATTGATTTACCCATTTTGATAAGCCCAGAACAAGATTTGGCCATTTTTACAAAAGTCTGTCTGTGTGTGTGCGTATGAGAAAGAGTTTGAGGCATAAGTATTTCAGGAAGTACTGAACAGATTTTTATTTTAATTTACAAGTACTTTCATCCTAGCTAAAATTAATGCCTATGAACTTTTGGTGTAAATCGCTCAGCAAATGGCACTGCTGTTTTGTGATTTCTCCCATTTCGGAGAAGTTTATATCTCAATTCCTATTTTATATAATTGATCAAAACTTCATATATGAGCATTATAAAACATTAATCTAATTCATTTTGGGTGCGTATGAGCTGGTGGCGCTGTTATTCTGCAATTTTCCTCGTGAATGAGAGGGAATTGCAAATCTCAGATTCTATTGTATAGAATTGCATAAAACTTCATATAAAAGAAAAAGAAGCTCAGTGTAAAACACTATTCTGATGAAACTTGGGTGTATAACGGCCGACACGTTACTCACCTTGTGTGATTTTCTACCTGACTACATCTCAGCATATGTTGATTAAAATTCCAAGAATTACATGTGTATAGTTTTCATTGTGTAAAACTATATATAAACTTTTGTGCATGTTAATCGTTAAGCGCACTGACTATAGAATGATACGGAGGAAAGTTTTGTGAGGTCCATAATATACCAGTTTTCTTCTTGAAATCTTGCCCTAAGTATGGCTAAATGTCTTTTCACGAGCACGTTACGCTTCTATGTGTACGTTTTTATAACTGATGAAGCTTCGAGCTTACTTATTTTAATAGAAATTAAATGATTTGTGCTTTGGACATTGCATGGTGTTTTTATTTATATTAATTTTAATCATCAGCATTTGGCATTTCGGTATTTTTTTAACTGTCATGTAAACAGTTTGGATGCTCTGGCAAGAGAAAAAAGTGCATTTTTTTCCAACGTGTTTTTTTACTTTCTTCCATATCTAAAACAAGAAAGTACTAAATACGTAAAAATTTTCGACTTCCAGTTTTTGATAGATTTACATAGCGGTCCAGAGAGAGATTTGATCCTTATCAGGAAATATATGTCTGCTTGCCTGTTAGTCTGCAGGAGTGTGTGTATGAGTGGTTAAACTTTTGTGTCAGCTCTAACTCAAGATCTGATTCACACAATTTATTTCAAGTTTATACGTAGTACCTTGACATATACTAATGTCTATAAACTTTTGGTGAAACCGCCTAAAAAGTACCATAGCCATTCTGTTTTTAATAACTTTGTACTATATTTTCAATATGGCAGCATAGACAAATATTCGCGTAAAAATGTGCCCAATGATAAATTTTTCTAACGAATCATCGCGAAAATTGAAAGAACTTTTCATAATAGTAATAGATATTATATATGCAAGAGCATTCCCTTTTTCCCCCCTGTGGTCGAGTGGCAAAACTCGCTTTACAATAATATAACTTTTAAACATCAGTATCTTTCAAAATAACTAGTAAATAACTTTAAAATTACTGGTTGTATCATAAAATTGTGATAATTTAAAACAAACTTATCTTAATATTTTTTCTTTCCCTTTTTTAATATCGGGAACCCTAAATTAATAATAATAACCCTAAATTAATTATTATATTTTTTAATTTTTCCCTTAGAAATATCGAAAAATCATTTTTTTTTTTTTTTTTTTTTTTTTTTTTTTTTTTTTTTCCATATTTTGAAAATATAATATACTGAAAGTACATTGGCCAGAGGAAAAATTAAAATATTAAATATTTCAGAGTCGCACATATAGTCAAGCGTGCCGCAGCCCGCATATTGTAATCTAGCGAGCCAGGTAGTCTTAATTCCTAAAAATGTAAAAGAGCATCTCCTACCAATTCATCAAGATTTATCTAGAGATGATTTACTCCAAAGATGCTTGGGTGGCCTTACCTAGAACGCTAACGAAGGTTTCAACGCGACAGTTTGGCGATTATCTACAAAACACCTGCATTCTGGACTAAAAGTTGCTGAAATCTCTGCATACATCGCTGCTAGAATATTTAATGAAAGCTACGCGTCATTCTTAGAATTATGGATAAACTAGAGATAATTGTTGGCAGCTATGCCAAAGTTTTCGCCAGAAACACCAATGAGGAGCGAGTAACGAGACAGAACCAGAGGAGTCTTTCTGAGACAAAATCAGCTCATACAGCCTGAAAATAGCTGCAGCTCGAAGAAAACTAGTTTTCCGAAGAAGCTGAAGGTCTTTTATATGCACCTGGGATCACTTGATCGGTAAGTCCCCAAAAACTAATCGTTGTACAGTCGGCTGCAAAATTATTCGAGCACTAGCCAATAATTCCTATATTTAAAAAGTACACTTAAGACTGTTTTGCTAAGTAAATCCTTGTCGAATCATGTTCTTAAACTGATTAAGAACATGACTCGACAAGGATTTATTTAACAAAGCTGTATTAAGTGTACTTTTTTTTGGCAAGGATTATTGCTATTGCTCGAATGATTTTGCAGCTGACTGTATCGTACTGAAACTTTAGACGTGATTCTCTTGAATCTGTATTTTCAAAAACTGCTCGTGCTGT
Source organism: Salticus scenicus (assembly GCA_963930645.1). Taxonomy (NCBI): domain Eukaryota; kingdom Metazoa; phylum Arthropoda; class Arachnida; order Araneae; family Salticidae; genus Salticus; species Salticus scenicus. Next base: position 241,645,651 of record OZ005653.1, on the reverse strand, counting down.
AACTTAGAAAGTTATAGATCGATTTGGGTGAAATTTTGTGAGGCTTTCTTCTATATCATTATTGGAAGGATGAACCTAAAGTTTTGAAGATTTCGAGTAAATAAACTACTTTTTGTGGATGAAAAATGTCGAAAAAATGGTATAAAAATTGAATATTTTATTAAAGAGCGTACTTAATTCAAAATTTTAAACTCTTTTATCATTTTATAGGTTTATCCTTCCCGTGCATGTGTCAGAAATATAAAGTAGTTTTTTTATTTGTTTCAGATCAATAGAAAAAGAGTGACAAATGCAGCACTTTTAGACCTCGCACCAGAGACGCCTGAAAAAAAATTTTACTGAGCCGCTATTTTGTTAAATAAAAATAAAAATAAAATAAAATAAATAAATAATTGTTTTTATGTTTTTCAGAGTTCACGTAAAATGATGTTAAAACTTAAAAATGATCCAATTATTTTATCACCTTTCCACTGTTGAAAAACGACTCTTTTTGAAGCGTCTAAAGGGTTTTCTCCCCTTAACAACAACAACAAAAATGTTTTTTTAGTTGTTGTCTGTAGCGCACAAAATTGACTTCATTTCGGTATTAAGTCTTACATTTCTCTGAGATAAAAATGGTCTTAATTCACCAGAAATTTTCATAAATATTAATTTTAAAAAATAATTTACACTATGGAATTTGTACAGATAAATAGTTTTATGATGACCACAAATACACTAGTTTTAACACGGGGTACTATTGAGTTGATTACTACATAAAATACGAGTAATGCTAATCATATAATGCTATTTATCAGTACGCACACTTTGGTTCCTATTAATCAGTCGGTCACTATTGATCTCAATTTCTGTTGAGGTCGATAGTTTCGGCCTTCAAAGGTGATAGATGGGAAGTGCCAGGTTCGTTTGACCCCAGATCGCACTCTCCGACAGAGCCATATTCCTTAGTTTTCTGCAAAACTCGCGTAAATACAAACTAGACCTTTTGAAAAGTGCCCAATGAAGGGCATTTCACTAGGTCTAGGACCCATTTGCTGTTAATCGGCCTTATCTCCTATAGCATATCACATCGGTATTTATCTTTTTAATTGCTAAAGAAGAAATGTATGATATCCATTTCTGGTCAATCAATAGAAAATATCATTATTATAGCTGTTAGTTATATACAATTGTGTAATATTTCCTTCAAAATGTTTTTTATTTGTGAAGTAATAAAATATTAATTTCTGTTGCATTTTCAATGCTGAATAACTAAAGAGAATATATGCATCATTTTAAAATGTAGATTTTTTTTTTTTTTTTAAGTATTTATAAATGCATTTTTTTTTTTCAGACTGATTAAAACATACTCCTAGGCAAAAAAAAAAAAAAAAAAAAAAAAAAAAGCTCTAACTCTCAGACATTATGATTGGAATATTTCTAATCTCAAATGAAAAATTTAATCTCAAGTGATACTCTAGCACAGCTTTTGTACCGGTATTTTAATATTATCATCATTTCTAAGAACCTTCTGCAATTGAATAAACGAAATACTAATATATTAAAAAAACTAAAAATAAGGAAAAGGAAATGAAAGAAGATAATAATAATAATAAAAAGACCAAACATGCATTAAAATGCGACCGTTAAACAGATTAACCTTAAATATTGGCTAAAATTCTTAGAATAGGAAAATATTAATAAAGATAACATTAGTTTTAAAATAAATATATGTATATATTTCCAGCAATTAAATCGATAAGCTTATCTGTAGGTGTCAAAATGTTTACTAATTTAGGATAATCATTATCTCGTGCTGAAAAAAAAAAAAGATCTAAATATATTTTTTCTTTTTTACCTTTTTCCTTTCTTTCTTTTTCTTTTTTTTTCTTCCTTAATCATTAAATTATCTCTATAATGTTCTTTCAATATTTAATAAATTTAATATTGTTCACTGGTTCAAGTGGAAAATTATTCTATTAAAGGAAAAGAATCTAATATTTATCCTACACTAAAAGGTTTTTTACTGAAATCCCGTTCGATGTCTGAGCAATGAATCAGAAAGTTTTACGGAATTTCAAACTGTTTGTTTTAGTAGTATTTTAAGATATTTTCAGAAATATAAAATTCATTCTCTATTGTTCTGAAAAATCGTCTAGACATTTCTCGTTCAAAAAAAAATTTCCAATACAATAAAATAATTTAAACATAATTGATTAAATTATCTGAATTTAAGAGGGGAAGTTTTATTTCGAAGTTTTAATGTTGTTTGTTTTTAATACACAAAAATATGACGGTAATTTTTTTTTAAAGGTTGTTTCTGAGAGATATAAAATTATATATCAGTCTTCAATTTTAATTTTAATTTATTTATTTATTATTTTTTAATAAACTAAGAGGGCTTATAAATAAAAATATATATATATATTTTAGCACAAGTGAAAATTGTACATGTCGCATGTGAATACAAATTGTTTTTTAATTTTAAATAAAATTATAAACAAGAACAAATAAGCTTTCAGTTCTCGTAGATTACAAACATTTTTAAATTTTACGTACATGTAGCATCGTTTGGAATTCAATGTGTTTACCCCCGTAATGAGAAAAAACTTTGTTTTTAATTATGAAAGAAAAATAACTGAAAAAAAAAAAAACCCATATTCTTCATTATTTTAATGAAAATTCATATAATAGCTTATTCTTGTGCAGATTTCAAATTGTGAATGCTTTAGTAGTATTTTAATATTTTGTTTTATCTATGCATTAATCGGTTTCCACAAAACGTCTTGATAGCTTCATTTCTGAAGGGCCCACTAGCGGCTGAGCGATTTTGCGCTCAAAGCTGCCAGATTGAAAGTGCCGGGTTCAATCACAGGTCGCACTCATCGACCTAGCCGTTTGGAGTTGGCCATGGTTTTCTTCGAAACTCGCGTTTAGGCTAGTAAGACCACCTTAGAAAGGCCCCCACACCGGCATTACACCTACAGGTCCAGGACCTTTGCGTAGTTATCGGAACAACTTTATAGGGCCCTGAAAACCAATTAGTTACGTTAATCACATCATATTTTACAAGAAATATGACATGATGTATATTAATACTATATATATTCATTTCGTTATGTTGTATATAGTATATATTAAATTCTGCTTTAAAAATATACTTCTTACATAGACTATATTGCACTTTAAATCTTTTATGAATCTCTGTACTCCAACCACTTGCACTTGTTAAACCATTTTCATTAAAAAGCCTGCAATAGTGAACATGAATAATATAAATTACTTTCAAGCTATTCTATAAATTTAATGGAAATTAGAGTGCAAGCAGATAGGCGGACAGACAGACGGAGAGACACACTACTTGAAATCACAATCACTCTTAAACATTGTTGGAAAGCAATAAAAATCACAAACATTATACAAATGCAATTGCATCAGATTTTGATTATAGCATTGAATGCATATGAATATTTTGTTGTGGTCTTACAAACTTTAATGCCTATTAATTCTTATCATACCACACTCTACAATAAAAATTGTGCATATGAATAATAAATAGTAATTCTTTATGATTTGTGCGGTACAAAGATCACTTAAATACGATTTATAAAAGTGACTCTCAGGGTACATAATACATTTTATTTATTTTGGGTGTCACCGTACGGAAACCATTCGTGATATTTATATCATTTTCAATAAGGAAAATGTTATTATAATATTGAATAACACATCTATTTGAAGAAATTCAAAAACATTTACGGACGTCAGGGAGCGGACAGGTATATAAATAAATATGAAAAATAAATATCAATTTATTTATGATTTTTACAGTAGAAAGTTATTGAAATGTTATTTATAAATATGTGACCTAAAACGCAAAATATTGGCATCATTCTGGGTGTCCCTGTAAACAAATAAGTTGTACAGAGCCTATTAATGCGTTTTCAAGAACAAGGAACCTTCCATAGTACACTTGAACAACATATACTTATTTTAAAAATTCTCTAAATCTAACTGAAAATTTTTGTGCGACCCTGTAAATTCTTAATGCTAATCATATTATAATCTATAGAAAGCTTTTTTTGTGCATATGAATAAAATATTTCAATTTCATGAAGACTTCTGCAAAGTAAATTTATTTAAATTTGATTTATAGAAATACCTCTAATAGAACGCAGTGCTGTGGAATACTTTCGGGAGTCCTGTACACAAACCAATGATGGTATTTATTTCAGTTTCTATGTATATATATATATATATATATATATAAACCATCCGATAGTGAACTTAAATAACATATATCAATGTTATTAAGATTTGTGTAAAGTAAATTTAATAAAATATGATTTATAGAAATACCTCTCATAGAACACAAGGCTTTGGAAAACTTTCCGGTGTCCCTGGACACAAACCAATAAAAATACTCATTCCATTTTCAACAGGGAACATTCGACAGTGAATTTGAACGACATATATCAGTTTCAAAAAATTCCATGAACATTTAAGCGAGTTAGAGCGTGGACGGACGGACAGACAGACAAACCGAAGAAATTAGTACTTTACAATCTTGTTTGAAAGTGTTATAAACAATCGAGTATTTTATTGTTAGATAATATCTTTGTATTAGTAGTGTAGAAAAAAGAAAGATTTCAAACACATTTCTATCCATTTCACGAGAATTCTTAAGATTTTCTGGAGTTATGGATGAATAGTTATTAGGTAATTTAGAATTTATAGCCTAACATGAAATTTCCATTAAAATTTTCCTGAACTTTATTCTAAAGAATGAATTGTAAAAATATGTAAAAATATCTTGGGATACTTAAAAAAAATGATTCATGTATGAAACTTTTAATTAATTTATCATTAAAAATAAAGAAAATATTAACTTATCTTAAATGTACGAACTCCTTTTACATAATTCATTTTCGAAAACGTTGTTAAAATTCAGTGAAATAAATAAATAAGTAATACAACGAATAATTTTTCTCACATTAATTTTATGTATAATATCTGCTATTGTTAGCTATATTGTTTTACGAAATCTTGTAGCTCCATCTACTTTAAAGAAGTACATGCTTCCTTATTTTTTTAATACTTCTATTTTTAAGCATTTTTTAATTCCGATTAGTATTCCTGTGGTCCTTTATTTTTTCTAACTTTTTAACTGGATTTTTAATTCCTGAATCAGATTTAATACATTTAATGAGTTCCTTCATCAATTTTCTCCGTCCGTTGGTATAACGGTCCTTTTTACTCATGTATAGGCGTAAGTAATTTAAATTGTTGTAATGTGTTAAAATCTAAAAATCATAATTTTTTAGTGCAATTTTCATGATAACAGAAAAATCTGTTATCAACTGAAAAAGACTTTTCTCATGAACTATGACATTTTAACGTATGGGATATCATAACATTTTCTATACAATCAGATAATTTATTTCTAGAAAATATGTTTATCTTAAAAGTGTAGAAAAAAAAAAGAGAATGAAAATATTTCTATCCATTTTCCATGAACTCTTAGGAATTTGTTGAGTTGTGATCATTATGTAACCAATTCAATATTATGTAAGACAATATTTTGAGAATGTTCCCAAACAAATTCCTTGAGATGGGAAAATGTATTAGAAAATATAATATTTATCTTGTGATATGTTTTCAGATTATTCGCGGGTTTTTAAGAATGTTTGTAAAAAGTCATTTGTTATTATTCCAAAAGCATGAGAAGTTAAAATAATTTTCATTGAAACTGTATTTCATCACAAAATCTTATATTATATTTAAAATTTATTGTATAGAAGAAGAGTTGCATAATTTCAGTTAATTCATTTGATAAATTGAATAGAATGTCATGTATATGATTTTATATAAAACCATATCGATATATTTTCCATATATATCTTCTAGAAAGTTTATAAGAGAAACTTTCATAAAATTAAAGTATATTTTATTTAATAAATATTTTAAAATATAAAATGTTTATAAATTCTCTTTTTAACAGATTATGATACCTCAAATTTCTATTTCTAAATGATAAATTTTTCTAATGGAGTAATTTTAAACATTCCTAATTAATAAATTACAAAACCTTTATATTAAAATCAGCAATAAAAATAGACTTTTCAATAAACTTAGCCTGTTGTATGCGAAATTAATGAGTTAAATGCGTATTCAAAAGGTATCCACTAAGGTGAGTTGTTTAATAGAAGCTGTTCAACTGTGAATTGAAATTAAAAACTGTAATTTTTCTTTATTTTTTTCCTTTAAATGTGAGTCAATCTGGTAGTTGAATAAATATTTCTCTGGTCTTCAGTTTTCAGGGGCTTGTTAGAAATCCTGATACCGGGATGGATGTGCCTGGTAGTTAGGAATTGAATTTAAACGATTATTTCCAGGTTTAAAAATTGCAAAGTACAAAAATAATCTGGGTACTCACACTACTTTCTCTTATACTCCATTTCAATATTATAAATGTAGATTGTAGATAAAGGAGTAAGATAACAAGTACAGTAGACACTTTAAAATGTGGGAACTGGGTTTCCAGATGAATAGCCCAATTTTATTTTTAACACTACTAATTTTATATTAAAGCAACCGCTTTATACGAAAACAAATTCAAGTATAATTGAACCAGTTCACAGTTATTCTAAAATTTTAATGGTGTTAAAAAATAAAACTATACTATTCATACAAAAATCATACGCCCGTTTTTTTTACGGGAATCTACTGCGCGCTATACCTATAAGCCTACTATAAAAACCTTTAAAACTAGCTCTATGAAAAGTTTTATTTGACACAATATTTCTGTGTAAGGACAGCCTGCCGTCCTCCTCAACCCCCGTTTTGATATAGTCCTTATTATTACATAGAATTCAAGACTGTAGTTATATTTAAATGCTTATTCCAAATTATTTAGAGAACTTTCATCTGCACAACCTCTTGGAACTTATGAATCTCCATGAAACTTTTCAAGTAGTAACGAAGTAGCAAGTGCAAGTAGCAAGTTTTCAAGTAGCAAGTACAAAAATACAACGTTTGAATTGCCCGTAATTATTATTTTTTAATTTACGTTAAGAGCAGCTATACACAAAGATCAACCGTTAAAAACGTATCTTTAGTATTCATCAGGGAACCTTAAAAATGTGTAATTATGCAAAAATAAAATAAAATAAATAAATAAATAAATAAAATAAAAATAAAAATAAAAATAAAAATAAAAAATAAAATAATAATAAATAAATAAATAAATAAATAAAAAACAAGTGTTGAAAGTTTAATTTAAAAAAAAAAAAAAAAAAAATTTACTGTATAGGTATGAGGAATTAATTTTGATTCCTGATCAGTGTTCTTGAATATGGTAAAATTTTTGTGAAGCTCCTCTACCAATTCCATTCAATAAAAAAATATACTTTCGCCTCTTTATTGGTAGCTCTGGATGTCTTCTATAAATTAGTTACACACTTCATTTGGCGCTTAAAAATGAGTTCTATATTAATAATACACAGCATAACCTGAAATGCATTTCCAGCGATTTTCAGGTATAGTTCCACTATATTCTTATTATTTTAGTACCCTGTAAACGAATGGTGAATAATTTTCACACCATATTCTAAACGAAACATGGTTTTACGAATATAAACAAAATATATATGTTCTCTTCATTTTGCTTAGTGCAGCCTATATATACTGTACATACCAAAAATTTCTTCTGTAGATGTACAGTATTTGAATTCTCTTGAAGGTGTCTGTACACGAACTATTTACTTGGTCTAAATAAAAAGTTTAGTGCAACATTACTAAATTAAATTTTACATATTTATAATATCGAATTCGGAATTTCTGCTACGATTTGTTTTTGAAATTCGTTTATTACAGGTACACACAGGTACACACGTGCTTAGACGCACACAAAGAGACCAACGGCTAAATCATGATATTTTGATTCAAAGCACCTCAAAACGTGTAAAGATAACAAAAACTTGATTTTGAAAATTTAAACGAAAAACAATGCTGATATTTTGTTTGTATCAATTACTTTTTTTTTCCATGTGCCATTCAGATTTCTTCATGTGTTATTTTTCTAAATTATTTAACTACATGGATAGCATTGGACGGAGGTTTGAGTATTACAATTATCTTGTACTAAAAAAATTATGTTTTAGTTTTATAATAATTAAAAAAAAAAAAAAAAATATATAAAAAATACTAATTTTCAAGTTCTATTGAATTATTTTAACACCAGTTGTACAGAATAGCGATTAGATCGAGAGAGATCGAGAGAAAAATTTATAAATAATAAATAATAATAAAATTCTCTTTGTTTAATTTGAGATTGAAAATCTTTATAAAACAAATTGGTTTCGTTTAAAGTCACTCATTGTCCTTTTCAATTTCAATCGCAAACAAGAATTTTATTCAGAAATCAGTTTAAAGAGGAAATGAGATAAATTGAAAATTATTTCAATCAAAATAATTGAATTCTTAAAAGCTGTCAGTTATATTTCGTTTACATCTCATTAGTACAATCCAAGTTCACAAAACAGTAAATGCGATTTACGAAAGTAATTTGTAAAGGAATCTCTGAAATATCCAATTTGTCTTTAAACAAGTTTACATTGAAGAATGCTTGAGATGTCTATAAATGGAAGTTACAAATTGAGATATAATTGTCTGAGTTTAAATGATGATAGTTAAATGTGAAGATGTCCGTTGAATTATATGTAAAAATGGAAAAATGAAAGTGAAATTTTAAGCGAAACATAATATGTATTATTAAATATATTTTATTAAAGAAAATTATACTCAATAAAATATGCTTCTTTATTTTGCAATTAGATGCAAATAATATCTGTCAAGTAAAAATGTATTCAAAATGATGAACGCATTTTTCCTGCATAAAAATATAAATGAACATACAATATGTCAAATTAAGCAAATACAATTTATGAGAGAAAAAAAGTTGAATCAATTTTTATTTGCAGTTTCCTGTTAAATTAAACGAGAATGACAAATACAATTTGTGCTCAGCTTGATTATCTATTTTATCTATTGTCAAAATTAGGATGTTTAGAAATACTGATATTAAATTTAAAGGTTTTTATTGAAATTTAAATTAAGATACAATGATATTTTTTCAAGTCAATCAGATTTTTAAATGGTGAATAAAGTAATTAGTTTTCAATTTGAACATGAATATAGAAAAGAAAATGAACAATTGTACTGAATAAGAATTGAAATGAAATTTTAAATTACGTTTGTTCACATATGTACTCACAAATACATTTTACAAAGAATATTTTCATTAAACCAAATCCTCTTTAATTTGCCGTTTTCAACAAAAAGTGTCTATCAGGTATTGAAGATCATAAATAATCATTTTTAGATAAAATATTTAATGTTTATATAATGTACTAAATTTAATAATTAAATTTAGAGAAAATCTGAAAATGTTTTTAATCTTTAACAGCATATTTATACAGGGTGATTATAATTATAAAGTTACGATTTCAAAACGCTATAATTTTAAAACTACCCATCAGAGCGATTTGATATTTTATCAGGCATTCCAATTTTATCAGGCATTCCAAAGAATTTAGTTTCTTTGGTATGCCTAATTTAAATTCGGATAGAGTAAACAGAAAGTGCTTGGAAATTGAAAACACCCACGATAAAACAGTGATGCAATTGAATAAACCCCTCACTAAAAGCTTTTTGAGTATATAATACACAAATCCAAACGTGTAATATTTTATTCACAATTTTCATGAACGAATGTCGTGTTTTATTTAAGAATACATGAAAAAAAATTTAGGGCAAGCTTCTACATGAAAATTTTTAGCATCATATAAATAAATAAATAAATAAATAAATAAATAAATATATACAGGGTGATTATAATTAAAGTTACGATTTAAAAACGCTATAATTTTAAAACTACCCATCAGAGCGATTTGATATTTTATCAGGCATTCCAATTTTATCAGGCATTCCAAAGAATTTAGTTTCTTTGGTATGCCTAATTTAAATTCGGATAGAGTAAACAGAAAGTGCTTGGAAATTGAAAACACCCACGATAAAACAGTGATGCAATTGAATAAACCCCTCACTAAAAGCTTTTTGAGTATATAATACACAAATCCAAACGTGTAATATTTTATTCACAATTTTCATGAACGAATGTCGTGTTTTATTTAAGAATACATGAAAAAAAATTTAGGGCAAGCTTCTACATGAAAATTTTTAGCATCATATAAATAAATAAATAAATAAAT